>OY783209.1:22529385-23729385 GCA_963678705.1 Panorpa germanica
TGTTTTAAATGTAAACCTAGATTATTATCTCCAATTATGGGTTCTTTACCTCATGAAAGGATAAATTTTGAATATCCTTTTAGAACTACTGGAGTTGATTATGCCGGTCCGATATTAATTAAAAATCGGTACGGACGTGGAGGTAGTCTTATTAAGGCATACATTTGTTTATTTATATGCTTTACTACTAAAGCAATTCATATAGAATTGGTTACGGAATTGACCACTGAATGTTTCCTCGCAGCACTTAATCGGTTTATATCTCGCCGTGGAAAACCTCACACTATATACTCCGATAATGGAACTAACTTTGTGGGAACTAACAATATTTTAGCAAAATTTCTTGCTAATGAGTCAAAAACTTCTAAACTTGCAGTTTGTGCTTCTGAATTATCCATTAATTGGAAATTCATACCACCCAGATCTCCACATTTTGGTGGGCTATGGGAAGCGAATGTAAAATCTACTAAAAGTCATTTGAAAAAAGTTCTAATGAATAGTCATTTGTCTTATGAAGATTTATATACTCTTTTGACACAAGTAGAAGCAATTTTAAATTCCCGTCCATTATATCCTATGTCCTCTGACCCCAACGACTTAACTCCTATCACTCCTGGGCACTTAATTATCGGTCGCCTCATTACTAGTATCACACCAGCAGCGCAACCTCCAGTTAATTTAAATAAAATGCAACGATTCTCTCATATACAAGATTGTATCCAACATTACTGGAAAAGATGGTCATCTGATTATATCAATCACTGCCAACAAAGAAGCAAATGGAAGACAACTACTAGTCCAGATATTAAAATAGGATCTCTGGTCCTAATTAAGGAAGACAATATGCCACCAACCCAATGGGCATTAGGACGAATAATAAAATTATTACCAGGCACAGATTCTCAAGCCCGAGTAGCAGTATTAAAAACACAATATGGTGAAACTACTAGAGCCGTAAGAAAAATTGCCTTACTACCCTTAGACAATCTTGATGCACCTGCCGATACATCAACGGGGGGAGTATGTTAAAGAAACAAAGAAACATTTACCTTCTATTAAATATTTATAAATTTCTTTTGTTGTCAAATTTATTTATTATCCTTAACCTTAAAATTTGTAAAATCATTAACTAGAATCATTTGTTTTCAGTTCATTCATTCATTTTTATTAGCTTAATAAAGCATGTTCATTTTGTCGCATTAGTATTATTTCAATAAAGGTTTAATTAATTATATTAAATTAATACAATTAATTGTTGTTAATTACCAATGATTTTAATTACGAAACATCAGCAAACTTATACAATATTATAAATTGGGTGTTTACTTAATTGCATAGAAAAAGACACCCAAACCCAAACAGATAGTGAGGCTCATTCAACGAAAGAAGTACTTGCACTTGTTCTTAGTAAGATGGACGAGCAAAATGCAGCGAATAAATTCTTATTCGATAGCCTAAAAAACTAACTAGAGGATAACATGAAAATCTTATACGCGTATGACGCAAGACATAAAATGCAAACGGACCGCTACAAAAAATCAAGAACTATAACTATTCCTGATAAATAAGGAAATAGACATCTGTTTCGTAACAGAAACACACTTGACAAATCAGTCACTCTTAAAATTAGGAGGATACTCTATACATCATACTGTGCACCCGTCCAATAAAGTTAGAAGAGGTTTGCTGTTATAATCAAGGAATCAATTAAAGATTATGAGAACAAATGCATTAAACTTGACTCAATACAAGTTACCACTGTATGTGTACATGTGAAAAATAAAATCAATAATATCTCAGCAATCTATTGTTCCCCACGATACGAACTACAAATACACGGCTTCTTAGAATTGTTTACAACCTTTGTCATTGGTGGAATTTATAGCGCGAAACATACCCATTGGGGATCAAGACATATTACCCATAAAGATCGAATACTTTATAAAGCAGACTTGGAGGCCAGATGTAAGTTCTGCTTGACAGGGAAACCGACATACTGGCCTGCTGATCTCAATAAAACACCAGAACTTATCAACTTCTTCATCACCAAAGGTAGTGACCTTAGTTCAGACCACACACCTGTTATCTTGACAGTAAGTGAAACTAACGTCAGTGTTCAGTTCAGATCTCGAGCGCTATTTTTACATTGTTTAGAGACTCATTATATAGGATCTTTTATCAGATCTTTTTTTCGATTATATTAAAAATATTCTTCACACTTATAATCCTGCTAGTCAGTAATTAAGGTTAATGATAGCATGATGTATAGAAGTCAAATGATGCATTTCTTATTACAGTTTCATACAAATTCATAACAATATATTAAACAACAGCTGCAAGTACACAATTAAGTAACAATTTAATACGGATGGTAATAAGGGTAACGATGCTGCACCGTTAGAACCTCCTGTCTCACTTTAGTACCCATAATTAATCAACTTGAGATGTAGTACTTATGTCTTCACACTTCCGCTGCGTCATGCTACATTGAAGAAACGTTTAAATTTGATTTTGAGCAGTTAGATTGGTACAACAAAATCCCACTTTAATTGAATATATTTTGCATTTTTTAGTTTAGCTGAAATATTATGTTATTTTGAATATATGTTCATTTCTCCAACTATTGTATTTAATATTTAATTCGATTTTTTCTTTGTTGTTTCATAATCACAAGGTTTGAACGTTCTGTTGCCACTCTTAACACAACTCGCAAACTATGAACAACCAAAACATCATAACCAAAGCAAATTAAATAAGTTTTTGTAGGATATTATTTAAACTTAGTAATTGTGTGTTACAATATAAGTGTGGTTTTAAATAAAATCGAAACCTGTGTTTCACTTCACTAAACCTCAAGCAAATCAAGAGAAGTTAAACGAACTACGTAGTCTAAAACAAAGCAATGATGGTAAAAACTTTGTAACAATGTATAATAATCTACATTTATTATTACCGCGATCTAGTTTACAGTTGACTTAATTGATTTATTAATAGAAAAAATCATTTTATTAATTATAATTTATACCATTTAATTTATTTATATTATTAAGGGGTGAGGTGCAGTTAGATTTTTCAAAAAATCAATTTAGCATTTTCTTGAAGTATGATAAAATTTCAAGTCAATCCGATGAATAGTTTCTGACATATCCTACTAATGTAGAACCACATAACGAGATAAGCGCAAAGGGTGAAGGCACTTGGTGCTTGATTCTTACAAGCAAGATTATCGCCCTTTACCTCCAGTTGTTGTAGATGCCATAAAACCAATTTATAAAGATCTGAGTAATGATAATTTACTCTCTAGGTGTATCGGTGCATTCGATGAAAACAATAATAAAAGTGACAGTTAATAGTAACAGTACTATTGTAAAAATTGCTGCATATGTTGTTGCTTGTATATTTAATGAAGGTAAATTCATTATTACATGTTATGAATACACTTGCGATTAATTGTGGACCCAATTCTCACCGATACACAGAAAAAAAACAGAAAGACGAAGAACTAAATTTGTTTGAAAAATTGTTTAAACAATTGGCTATAAACATCTGTGTAATAAAGTTATGCGTTTGGATTCAACGGATTAAAATACATAAAAAAATTGTAACTTCAACCATGGAGCTCGAAATTTAACGAAAATATCTACATCGAAAAACTTTAAACACGTTTTTCTAGAAACTGTGTTTTTCAAGTCGGTGACCACTCTAATTAGGGAAAGACTTGATGGGTTTTAATCAAATTTTTACAGCTTATTAATAGTATTAAAAACTAGTCCTTAAAGAAGCCATTTTATATTTGTTCAAAATTAGATATTTTTTTAACAATAAACTAATACTTTTTTGTCGCAAATCCGAGAGTGAACTGTTAAAAGCCGCCATTTTGTTAATTTAAAAAAAAGAAAACAAAACAGCGATTAAAGACTAAATTTATTATTAAACTAATGATTTTTGTGCTTTACTGATTTTAAATGATCTAATGATATGTTCTGATGGTCACCGCAAAGCACTACTTGCGGAAGGGGTCCAACAAAGATGGCGATACTTTTAAAAATAATTAATATTTTTTTAATTTTATTTTGTGGAAGTCAATATAAAACATGATATAAAAAGTCTGTGTAATCAATCAGTTTTACAAAATAAATTTAATTAATATAAAAAAAAATTATTAAAAATACTCCTTTTTCATGCCTCTAAGTGCATTGTGGAACTGCAAATATGTAAAGCCAATATAGTTTTAATTTAGCATCTATTATCGAATAAACAAGAACATGTACGAAGTTTCTTAAAAAACTAGCAGAAATTTGTAACTTTAAAAGGCTCGCGCTAATTGTATTATACAATTGTTATTTCCGTTGGTAAGTTAGTAGTTCTATTCAATTACTTTGCCAAAATTTGATCAAAATCTGTCAACGTAATTGATTATTCATACTCTGTGTCGATTGTTCGTTGTAAAATAAAATATAATTATTAAAATATTAGTTTTATTTATTTATTTATGCAGGAGGTCCCAAATAAATAGGCGAGTCACTCTAAAACAGTTTAGAATTTTACTTCACTTTTTTTAGTATATAATCTAAATCTAGAATCGAGTAGTCATTCGATACGTGATAGACGTGTTTTGTTTGTTTCCTTAAAATAATTTAATTGAACTAATATTATTAAATATATATATATAAATTAATTAAAAAGTAAATATAAATTTAAAGTAAAATTGCATTATCTAAAATATTATTAATTTAATATTCAAATTTTCTGAATTTAAAAATGAATTTGAATTCTGAGGGGAAAGTGGGAGTTGACCCCAATATAAATTTATACAATGAAGATAATTTAACTTTATCGTCTTATAAAATTATGATTCAGAAAGAAGATATTCTAAATGAAAAATATGGGATCAGTACACTAAAAACAGCAAAAATGCTATATAATTCAGAATATGGAAAAGATATTACAGAAATAAAGAAAATAGGGAAAAATAGAATAATGGCGGTATGTAAAAATCCTAAATCAGCTAATATGTTAGTGAAATTAAATAACAAGAAAACATCAGGAGTTGATATGTTTATACCAATGTTTTGGATTACAAGAATTGGAATTATCAAAAATGTAGATATTGAATTTTCGGAGGAAGAATTAAAAGAAAACATATATAGTGACCCGTATAAAATCCACTCCATAAGGAGATTAAAAAGGAGAGTGAAAGTTAAAGATGAAATTAAATATGAGGACTCTAGAAATATTATCATTTTCTTTGAAGGCCAAAATTTACCTCAATATATTTATATTTGGAATGCTAAATTACCCTGTGAACCATTTATTAAAAATACGAGACAATGTTATAAATGTTTAAGATATAACCATACGGCCAATCAATGTAAAGGAAAGAGTAGATGTAGCAAATGTGGTTCAAATGAACATACGCTAAATTTATGTAAAAATAAAATTATAAAATGTGTAAATTGTGATGAAGAACATGATGCGACTGATAAAAACTGCAAAGAAAGAAAAAGGCAACAAGAAATAAAAATTTTAATGGCAAACAGAAATCTTAGTTATCAAGAAGCCGCTATTGAAATACCTCAAATTTGGAAAGACAAAAATTCGTATGCTGTAACTACAAAAAATAGATTTGATATATTATCTAATTATGAAAAGGACTTTCCTCAAAATTTAACAAGTTGTGAAAATAGTATACCATCATATAAGCCAGCACCCATTAGAAAAAGAACATATTTAGATAGAAACTGTAAAAAGGAAAATATTAAAAAACAAAATAATATAAATGATAATAAAATTGAAACTAAACAGAATGAGAAAGAACAAAGTTTCATTAATTATATTACAAATTCTACACCTAGAACTTATAATACAAGGAACAATTACAGAAAAAATGAACAAGATAATGACGAGGAACAAACAGAAAATAATTCTCAGAGGTCCATAAAAGTACCAAAAATTCAATCCAACTCTAAATTATTAGTATCACAAAATTTTAGTGAAAATAAAAATGAAGAAAGAAATAAATTCATGACGGATTCAAATAAATTTTCTATATTTGAAAATATAGAAAGAGGAAGAAAAAAATAGCGAAATTATAAAAATAATATAATATAAGAGCATACATATTAGAGTAACATATAAAATTATAATTATTAAATAGCGTCTATTCGTAAATAAGGTTTCTAGAAATTGATATTATACAGTGGAACGGACGGAAATTAATTAGTGAAATATTGAAATATTTATAAATTTGTAAAATTAAATTATAAATTATAAAAGATGTATTTAAAAAAGATTGTTGGTGGCTATGACGAAAGTAAGTCAAGGCAAATAAGTGAATAAATATAAAAAAAAAAATAATCTAAATCTATAAATATATTGAAGTATTCCTTTATTACAAATATTAAATTGTAAATATGACATTCAAATTATAGCTTAAATTAAATAAAAATCAATATTTTTTCTCATTTCATATCATGTAGTCGTATATATCACGTGATTATACAGAGCTATGAAAGGTCATGGTATGTATTAATGATATAACATAGTAAACACATGTTAACATAGTAGTCAACACCTCAACCATGACCAAAGCAAATATTCGAACGGTTTGATGTGTTGTATTTACTGAAGCTATTCAATAGACATTTGTGTTAGTATACGGATAAAGAATGTTTTTCTGTGAGCACGAACTGTGTGTCCACACAGGTGTGTTCGTACAAACAAACCGAATATTTAAACCCATATATGATGTAGGTATGGTAAAGAAACTCTAATTTCTATGTAATTTGAAAATGTAATTTTAGTTGCATGTGAATTAGGCGCAGAGTTTAACGAAAACTATTAAAATTTGTCAACTTTGATAATACTACGCTCCTTACATAGAAGTGTGTGTGCTAGGTTCCCTGGGGCTTCACGATGTTGGAGAACCTGTAAATTGTATTCCATTATAGATAACACACAAATCAAATCAACCACTTATCATATTGTATGTACCCAATATGCTACACGCAAATCGAATAAAACTTCAATTCTGCAGCGTGAGTGTATTTGGGACAAGTGGCAAAGAAGCTTTACATTAGAGTTATGTGTTTTGTATGTTTCAAACTTATACCATTCCTATAAACAAGAAAGGATAATTTCATGTAAAGATGTATTTGTAACGGAAAGAAAATTATTTTATTGTTAGTATACAATAAGTATGCTAGTAATATGTTAGTTGAATGTAAACAAATTGTTGAAGTCGTCTATAACTGTAGTCTGACCGAATTAGTTGTCAGTTCGTTTAAAGTGATCCCGATTTTTCTACGCTTAGGTTTTATTCAGTGTTCGTTTTACATAAATTGAAATGGTTCTCTTACTCTGTCCACTTCACGAAGTTTTAAAAAAGCTCCAAGCACAGTTCGGTGATGCTACTCTTAGTAAAACTCAAGTGATTGTAGTTTGGCCCAACACGCGCCTGTCTACCGACATTGTGTGTTTTGACTCAAAAGGTGTTCTGGTTGATTTCCTACAGGATCAAAAAATGGTAAATGCGGTCAACTACTTGCCAATAGGGCTTCTCACGAGCACGAGACTATTCTCGGATCGTCTCATTTCTCATAAATACAAGACGATACGAGATAAGACATTTGTGAAAACCATTGAGATGGTACCGAGATATACGGTGAGACCCGAGAGTCTCGTTTCTGGTCTTGTTGACGATATTTAAAAAAAAATTGCGAGAAAAATAAACTAACAGTAACATAAACGTTGAACCTTTTTTTATTACAAAAAAGGTTAAGTCGTACATTTACGAAATATAAAATCTGCTAAACATCTGTTAAATATTTTATTTTATAATTTTATCGTTTACAACATTTTTTAGCCGAACGGAAACGAATGTTTTATTGGAAAATAAATGTGAATATAATATATTTACGATGCGATTGTTGCCACAAAAATGTGTTAATAGTGTCAACCTGAAAAAACTAAGTTAAAAAAATTGAATTAGTTGATCTACTCTGTATAAAAAGAAATTCTTCTAAGTTTAACTTTTTTTTAAATTTGATACAATTATTGGTAATATTCTTAGTGGGTAAAAAATTTAGATTACAAAAAATAATTAGCCGAAATAATATAATGAATTTATTTGTTTAGGACTAACTTAGGAGTAAGTTCTGACAATAACGAGATGTGACGAGACGAGACAAACGATTAAGAGACTAACGATAACGAGAACTAGATTTTTGAAACTATCGTCTTATCTCGTCTCGTGTGAAGCCCTAGTTTCCAAGACTACTTATCGCTACAAACAATGTCGGCAATCGATTTACGATGTCTTTTTTTGCACGACAACGCGCAGCCGAGTACAGCAGCTCTAACTCGTGATAAATTACATAGCAAACCTCTAGGTAGCAGGACTGCCTAGCACTATTGGTAGTAGCGTGTGACTACCTTATATTTGGCTCACTGAAGGGCTGACGCTGCGGCCGGCAGAACGTGTGCAATTGGCTATATGGACAACTTCTTTTACCATGAAACGATTTAAGAGATTCCTATCCAATTGAGAAAATGTATTTCTATTGAAGGAAACTATGTAAAAAAGTAAGGCACTCTATTTATGTTATTATAAATCCTTAATCAATCTGTATTGAAATGTTCTGGCTAAATGTGCTTTACCCCCGTACCAATTCAAAGTAATGTTTGTTGATATGTAGTAAAGAATAGGTCATGCTCATTTATGAATTAAATCAGACTTTTGTTTTTTCTGGTTTATCCAGCTCTATGTTTCTTGTTTAGGATATTGTCAATATAAATTAAGTGTTTGCATAATTATATAAACTTATTATAGCACAATAAGAAGTGAAACACAGTAGGAGATTGTCGGGTCAGGGATAGAATATTGGAAATAGGCTGCGATTTAATAAATATATTTAAAAAGTAAATAAATACGTAAACAACATAAAAGGGAAAAAGTCAGCTAGAAACTATTAAACATGTGTAAAACATTTGATTTGTCAGATAACACCTTCATCCACACAGCCCTTAAGTATATGAATAAAGATTTTACCAAATAAAATATGACGCAAACACTTGTAAAACTGATTGATCCTAGTCAGTTACCTTTTATTTGATATAATCGTACAATACATGCTCTCTTGTCTGTTTTTTATGATTTTATCATATTTGTATTAAACGAAGTGTAATAAATAATTCATGAGAGAATAGTAGAAATGCACATGCATTTTTCAACATTAAAATTCATTTTATATCTTCATATTTTATGATTTTATTTCATTTTTATTACAATGTATACAATATGCAGCGCTCATGTGCAATGTGCAAGCTTATGTCATTTATTTAATACGGGATTATTGCAAAAAATGACAAGGAATGAACTTTTATGTAAAACGCTCAATGTATTTGAATAATTTGATACAAGAATTTATTATACGTTATGCAAGTTTACAATTTCAAGTATATTAAAAATCATATGTTTTAAACCACATACGTTTTCATATACAATAATTAAATACTTAAATGTTTAACGCATTTCTTTGCATTAATAACAATTATGTTAAGTCCATTTAGAGAGTGCTATTTTTACAAGTCTCTTTATTCTTAGAAACGGTAAATTTAAAACTAAATTTTCCGAGAATCTGGGAATTGAAAAAAAGTTATATTAGAACCCCGTTACCGGCCTTTTTCTTTACTAAGATTTACCGTATTGCTTGCAATACCTTTTAAAATATTCCAGCCCTGAAATTAAATTCCAGAACACTCTTTTTTCACATTGGCCACTCTATCTTGGTGCCCATTACGACCGCATTAGTTGAACTTCATAAAATACATGTATATTTGTACTTAAGAAACAATATAATATGTTTGTAATAACAAAAGGTTATTTTGAACATGCTTTGCCTTCTTTAAAAAGAAAATATGAGACATTTTCATACACTATAGATACATATAGACAATCACAACATAAAGTCAGCAGCTTATTAAAGCAGCAAAGTTAAAGCAGCTATCTGTATGTTTCGAAAGCTTTCTATTTAAAAATTATATTCAACACTGGATGTTAAACTTATATTCAAGATTTTGTAGTAGTTCTAATAATAAATATTATTTCAACAAATATTGACATAAAAATAACTTTTAAAAGGCTGCGACTTCCTTCTAGCAAATAAAATAGAGACAACATTTAATCACTTATTCAAAGAAGTTCTAAGATTCCCTTGACTTGTTTTTGACCTAAATCGTAGAAAAAACATAACACTATCGCAGACGTTGAATATACAACTCCTCTGCTGGGATTTGTTTTGGCGCCACTATTCTAAATAAAGGGTTCCAGACTAGGGAGGATGTAATATATTATATTAAAAGCTATCTTTACCCAAAAGTATATAGTCCTTACTTTTCTGTGAATGTTATTTAACTAGTTTTCAATTATATTATATAATACAGTTTTGAATAAGTTGAATTGGACGTAGATCTGTGCGAGAAAATGTAAGTTATTAATCAGCTTCGTTTTAAAAAAAAAAAGGGGCGAACAAAAGTGTACAATCCCAGAGAATAGAATAGACCATTAAAAAAAAGAAAATATAAAAAATACCAGAAGGCGTTACTAGTCGTAACATCTGAAATCTTTTATAGTGGCTCAGAGACTCAATTCATAATTCTCACTCACTAGTAATAAAGTGACGGAAACTTTTTGTTTTTTTGGAATTTATAGAAAAGAATCTGAGGTTTTTGTAACATTACCAGTGAGTGAAAGTCAGAATCTGGGCGTCAGAAGAGTCTAACAAAAATAGAGTCAAAGTGTAATAATTAAGTAAGAGTAATAATAGAGTAAAATGATAATTTTGTAGGTTAATTCTACGTTCTGACTAAGAAATTAAAGTTAGTTTTAATAATGTGTATTCGTATCACAATGAAAATGATTGAATAAATTAGCCCGGTCAAAATGGACGATAATATAGGGGATAATAGATAGATAATATAGATATATTAACCAAATTTCTACCACAAAAAAAAAAACATGTGTTGAAAGAAGTAATGTGGTTTTTAGGCTAATGAGTACATACGAAATTCAAATATTGCATTAGAAAAATTTTCCGAACTCTAGTTTTCCAGAAATCGATTTTTCGAACATTTTTTAAGAATTTTAAAGATATTTGTTTATTTTTATTAATAAATTATCGTAATTTATTAATATTTACTAAAATATTATTAATTACAAATTAAATTGACATTTTTTATTGATATTGTAAATTTATTTACTTATAAATTTTTCTCATGAAAAGCCTCAAAGCATTTTGTGTACAATTGAATTGCATTTTTTGCACATAAAATACGTAGTTTTCCACAACCACATAATTTGCAATGACGAACTTTCTTTTCTTTCTGATGTTTTAAAACATGTTGACCTGATACTTTAGATAAGTAGAATTCATTAAAATCTTTATTCGTAACATCTTCAGAAAGAAAATCATTTTCGATATTTGGTGTCAGCAGTAGCTTCTTTGCCACAGAACGATTAAACTCTTTTTTAGGCACAGGTTTTTCCTTAGTTACTTTGTGATATCGTGCAACAAAGCAGTGCAGTTTCCAAGCATTTGCCATTGACGAATTTAATATAGATAACCATAATGACCAATACCACTTCTTAGGCCTTATGTTGATGCGGTAATTTTGGACAGCATTGTCAAGCAAAGCCACCCCTCCCATAGCCCTATTATAATCACGCAAAAGCAATGGCTGTTGCTAAATTTCAAATTTGCCAGCTGTTGATGTATTTTTATGTTTCTGCTGCTTTTTCCATCTTTTAACCGCATGCGTGGAAAATATTTAATCGTGATTGGTGCAAACGGAACTGTCACTATTGTCCTGCCAACAACAAAACTATATTCTGTTTTTTAAATGAAATGATGTAGTATATTCAAGAGTACCAACTACCTCATTTAAAGCAGTGACCTGTAAATCGAAGAATATATTTATTAAATACGTATGTATTTTTATTTTTATATCATCTACTTGAGCAGGTGGAAGAATAAATAAGGCAATAGTTTCATTCTCACTATCATTGTAGTTATCAAAAATGGTCTCAATCTCTATCATAGATAAAGCTTGACGAATAGCCATTGCAAATATAACGGACTTTATTAACTAATGCCAAACATTTGTAACGATTTCTTATGTTATTTAATAAAAATATAACTTAAATAGCTTATATGTAGTATTTATATATGATACTAAACAATAGCTAATTAAAAAAGAACACTAAAATATTGAAAAGTTTTAAATGTAAGCAATTTTCCGGGCGAAATATTATGTGTAAATTTCAAAAAAAGTTCGATGTGTACAGATGTCAAAAAATAAGGAAAATGCTAAATACTTGCCAACGTTCGAAAAATCGAACATTTAAGTTTATTTACACCTGTCGTCTGATTGATGTACCAGACTCTGTAGAAAAATAGTGTTACAAATAGTTTGCGCCTTCAATAATAAATTTGAATCACTGGTTTAGAAAAATAATAATCAAAAATTAATTAAAAATTAATTTCAAAAAGTATCTGAATGAAAGGTATTAATAAAGGTAAGTTGAAAAATACGAATTTTTTTTATAGCAAATTAATCAAATTTTATAATAATACACAGATACAAATTAAAATCTAGTAAGAACATAGAAATATTTTAAATTAAAAAGGAGTAAAATTGAGTATTCGAAATATCGAACACTGGTAGATAATGGGTTAACTATAATTAGCATAGAGCTGAAAGTTGGTAATTCCTTACCAATTGCTCATTTGCATAAAAAGTTATTTAAGGTCAAAGGTCAAATAAAATGATTTTCCCAATTTTTCCGGGAAACGGTAAGTTTTATCATAAAAATAGATTAGACCAATGTTGTAAATCATGAAATTATCATTAAAAATTGTTCTTATACTTTTTTTCTTCTAAGAATCACCATTCCTAAGATATTGTACTTAGTAAGAAACCTATCACATTTCTCAACAGGTTCCAGTGAGTCCTTTGATTTAGTATCCATATAAAGGAAATTGCTGCAGCAACATGATAATAAACTTAACTCTGTCTAGACACCAATGCACTCACCACGAAGTTATATTATTTCAATAAAATGAAGTTCAATGAAGTTCAAGTGAAGTTGAAATGAAGTTCATTTTGTTTAAACAAGCGAAGGTGGAATGAACACTTACAGCATGTATGCTCTTTTGAACAGCAAACGGGCCACCTGGCTGTTGGGAGACGTTGCGTTAACTACCGCGCATGACACTTGTACATGTAAAAATATCGAATTTTAAATCATTTTAAGAAGAAATTTTTTTTTTTCAATAACTTTTAAAAACCATCAAAAAGATGGATTTATTATTGCCATGCATTTTGGTTGTTGTTAATACATGCCAGTTCTTCTTTTTTAAACTATTTTAAGATGGCTGAAATGTTGATATTATTTTGTTTAAATATTAAAAAACATGAAATTAATTTGCCATGCATTAATTCGGTTGTTAAACGAGAGCCATACCGATTTAATATTGTAAAGTACCGCAGTATTATGCCGGTTGTTAGAGAGAGATAGGTGCAAAATACATGGGTTGGAATGAGTGATAAGAGTGACGAGATATATAAAAATACATACATTAAATTGTGTATATATATATACATATATATATATATATAGAAGAAGAGAGAAGAAAGCACAAGTGTGAAAGTTCGAACATTTTGAAAACAGTTTGACACCATATTAAAGATGCGTCTGATTTTTTGTCCTGATAACGTTCATTTGCAGTTCAGTTTCTCGCAGTCCTTCTTATGAAATGTCTATTTTCTCGGCTACAAAGGGCGAAACCACTCCACCTGTCGGAATATAAGCTCAGATTAAGTTGATGCGAACTATAATTGAAGTACAATATTGATAGATACGTCACAAAACAGGACACTTCGTCAAATTTTTTACTGTAAGCAGAGACAGAGAGATACAGCAGCAATAAAGAATGGAAAAAATTCATAATAGTAAATACAATGAAAGATTTAGGAAAGAGAGATACCGGAATAAATATGAGAAAAAGATACAAGGAACATAACAAGCAGCACAAGATTTAGATTAAAAAAAAAGAAAGGCCACAGATATTAGGAAAATAGAGAGAAAGGAATGTGCAGAATGTGCGAGAGAGAGATAGAAATGCTGGGGCACATTAAGTATTCAAGTAAGAAAAGAATAAAGAGTGAAAAGCAGATTGTGCAGCTAATGAAGCGAGGTGGTATATGGCGGACACAGAGAGAAGGGGCTAGGAAAGAGAAGAAAGAGAAGAGTAGAGAAGAAGTAACACAGGAGAAAAAGTAGGAAGTAGAGAGAAGCAGTCGACTATAGAGTAAGCAAGGGAGCAATCCTTTAATACGTTAATCAGAAAGATGTGAAAGATCAAAAGAGTAGAGCATGTTATATTTATTGAAATAAACCGTGTTCAATATTTTCAATATTAAGGAGAATTTAATATTGTGAGTAGGGAACATGAAGATAGAGGGTTAAGAGAAGAAAAAAGCAGAAAGTACTTTTGAAAGTAGTAATAGTTGTCTATAATAGTTGTTAGATTGAATTTGTATAAGAATGAAATGAAAATATAATACTGTGGATTGTTAAGCTGAAAGGCACATAATTATTATAATAATGTAAAAAATATATGCTATATATTGTATAAATTATAAATTGTAATTTTATAATTGTTTTATCTGAAGATGACATCGCATGGTTTTCTATGAAAAGTTGTTTTATTTAACATATTTCTAGTAATTGGATGGCGATTCTAAATCCTTTCCTCTAAATAAACTCTGATTTATTAGACAAATTCTTGGTAAACGTATTAATGTTGTCGTTTATTAAATACTCGTACTATTAAGATATATTGTTTTTAATTTTGATTTATATTTGTTAAAAATATTATAATTTTACGATTAATTAAAACGCCTCTAGAATTGATGCGCGATGCTCTGTTATCAGAAGCTATTCCCATATCTGCGGCATATTTTTATGATTTGGCGTGAACAACACTTAAATTGATATATGTTGTGACTACTGTAATCATAGATCTGATAAGATAGCGGGGTAGTAATTGTACATGAGTGTCTGATGACTCACGACTTATTTGACAATAGGCCAGTGTTGAATATAGTAATTGACCAAAAGTTAATCATAGTAAATTAATTATGTATTAATTATTTTAATTATATATTTAATTATAATATTTACCCTGCGTGTGAATACTCTATTTTTCGAGACATGGTGTTACACGTTATCCACTATTTGTGAATTTTTATTAATAACGGTTTTAAACTTTGGACTTTGGCAACTTGTGGACCATGTAGTAGACACTTCAAGAATTAATCCATAATTTTTTCAGATTTTTTGAAGGATTAGAAAACTCGAAAAAAACTCAACTGTTCCCTAAAAGACCCAGTGTACACACGGAGGGTTAAATATGTTTATAGAGTATAATTATCATATACATAAACAAATAACTTTTTACATAAATGAAATGATATAATATTTAATCTACAGTCGAGTTGTAACGCTTGAAGCGAACGGTTCGAATAGTTTTTGATAATAATTAATAGCAGCTGTATTATTATAATTTAAACATCAATAGAATTTTTTGTTGTTTTTTATTTTATTTTTTGTTTAACTTTTTTAAATTTTATTTTAGTGAAGTGAAAATTTTATTTTTTTGTTAGTTACTGGTTACAAATAAATATGGACGGGGCAGGGGCCCCATTAAAGACTTATAATCTACTTGTAGATAGAACAAATAATACAACAAGTGATAATGATACTAGTGTTTCATATTTAGCCAGTAATACAACTAAAACATTCGTAACAAATCTTTACAACACAGAAAATACCAATTCAGTTTACAAGGTCATAATTACCAAAAAAGTAAACAATGACGTAAAGTATAATTTCAGTTGTCTAAAACTAGGACAATTAATATGTAAGATAAGTGATAAAAAAGACATTATAGATATAAAAAAAGTTGGGAAAAACAAGGTTATAGTTCAATGTGCCACAGCTAGTTTAGCTAATAAATTTGTTACCGATTCAACGCTAAAGAAGCTTGAATATGAAGCTTATATACCATATTTTTGGACAACTAAAGCCGCAATCATTAAAGGTGTGGATTTGGATGTTTCGGAAGAAGATTTACTTAACAATATAGAGTGTGCACCGTTTAAGGTGAAAAGAGTGCAACGTTTAAATAGGAAAACCACAGAGGACAATAATATTAAATATGTTCCTTGTACAACAATAAAAGTGTTCTTTGACGGTTTGACGCTGCCTGAATACGTGTACATTTGGAGAGTAAGGAAAACGTGTGAACCGTATATTCTCCCCTCTATTCAATGTCATAACTGTTTAAGATATGGTCATTCTTCTAAATTCTGTAGATCGAAATTCACAATCTGCAAATTTTGTGGAAACAATGATCATAAAAATAATGAATGTAAAGCGGAATCACATTATTGCTTTAATTGTAAGGGTGCGCATCAAGCTATGGACATTAATTGCCCGGAAAGAGAAAAACAAAGAAAAATTAAGGAAGTAATGGCTCAGCACAATCTCAGTTTTCAGGAAGCAAGGCTGGAAATAGACGGAAATGGAAATAAGGACTACCTATACTCCGTAAGAACTGAAAATAGATTCGATTTATTTAATAATTTTAATAATAACTTGCCTACAATTGAAATAGACAACAATACTAAATACAACATTCCAGCATACAAACCGAAACCATTAACAAGGAGAAACAATAAAAAAACAACAACGATTCATAATAACAAACCACCAACTCACGTTCAAACTGATAAACATTATAATACAAATAAAGACAGAGATTCCGTATCAGCAGTAACGAAGAAAAGAAGAATGGATCTAATTACTAATACCCCATCAGATAATGTAGAACTTTTGAACGAAATGTTAAAAAAAGTTAACACTCTAATTGAAAGATCGAGTTGCTCCAATGATACTAACACAAATAAGTCAAATCAACATATAGAAAATAAATCACAATACTGTTCGTCTTCTGCAACAAACAGAGAAACCCTACATGAAATAGATAATTACACAAGTAAAACTAAAGAGAGATATAATTTAAGAAGCAATAGCCAAAACAGAACCGATAAGATTCTGAAGAATTCTGATAAGATTTAATAAAAAAAAAAAAAAAAAAAAAAATAGATAATGTATAATATTATTCAATGGAATTGTAGAGGAGTCAGACATATTAAAGAAGAACTTCAATTTATGTTACGGAAACATAATATACATATATGCATTTTATCAGAAACATTTTTAACAAATGCTTGCAATTTCAACATGAAAGGATATTTTATTGAAAGAAAAGATAGAATGCAGCAAACAAACTACAATCCTCATGGGGGGGTCGCTATTTTAATTCATAAATCAATAAAATATAAACGAATAATGTTAAACAATCCATTTAATTCAGTCGAAATAACAGCTATCACTATAACAGCTAACAAAAATGAAGAAATATGTATTTCATCCATCTATGCCAAACCTAACCATAATCTATCAAATCTAAATTGGTCTCATATAAAACAACAAATAAATGTACCTGTCATACTAGCCGGAGATTTCAACGCCACTCACCTTGCTTGGGATATATATTGTCCAGGGAGTTTCTATGAAGGTAACGAACTCCTAGAATTTATAGAAAACGAAAATCTACATATTCTCAATGATGATAATCCAACTAGGGTTAGCAGTCCAAACTATAGAAATAGCATATTAGATCTCACTATAGTATCTCCAAGATTAACTCAACAAATTACTTCATGGCAGGTACTAAAAGATAGTATGGGTAGTGATCATTTTCCAATATATTTTTGTTTAGAAGACAATACTAATAGACAAACTTCTGAACATATTACTAGAAGAAACTTCCGAAAAGTCGATTGGGTGGGATATAGAATAGATATAGAAGAAAAAATTACAAATATAAATTTAATTGAAGGGTCCGAAAATAACGAGATAGAAGAAACATACTCACAATTTACAGAGATTATAAATAATTCCGCTAATGAAAACATACCAAATACCACAGTTTACAACATAACCCCCAGAAAAATAAAACCGACTTGGTGGGATACAGAATGTAATAAATTTATTGCCCAAAGACAACTAGCATTAACAACCTTCAACAGAAATATGACAATAGATAATTACTTAATGTATAAAAAACAACAAGCAAAAACCAGACGCTATTTTAGGGCTCAAAAAAAAATTGAATGGCAGAAATTTTGTGAAACGTTAAATCCATACATGTCAACAAACACTATATGGGAAAATATAAGGAAAGTTAATAATAAAAATTATAGTAAAAAGAAAATAAGTGATGACGAAAATTGGATAGATGAATTTATTGCTAATAAATTCCCACAAAACCACCTAAATATCACAATCCCAAACACTTCAACCATAAAAAATCAATTCCTTGATAAATCTATCAAAATTAATGAAGTAAATTTCGCTTTAAACCATAATAAAAATAGCAGCACAGGACATGACAGAATAAACTATAAAATGATACAAAATCTTCCACTGAACGCAAAAATTTATCTTACCCAAATTTACAACCTCTCACTAAATTCTGCAAACATACCTGAAGATTGGAAGAAACATATAGTGGTACCGATCCTAAAACCCACCAAGGACCCAAATTACGAAGAATCATACAGACCTATAACATTATTATCATGCCTTGGAAAAACGATGGAAGCAATAATAAAAAACAGATTGGAATGGTTTATAGAACATCATAAAAAATTACCTGACCTACAATTTGCTTTCAGAAAAGCAATGAGTACTCAACACAATCTTAACATTCTGAACATGGATATACAAAAAACTTATAGCAGAAATCATTGCATGATTGCTGCTTTTATTGACATCGAAGCAGCATATGACAACGTAAATCTCCTTATATTGAAAGAAAAGATGGAAAGTTTAGGAATTTCATCGAAAACAACAAACTGGATTAAAAATTACTTTCAACACCGAAAAATAACCATCAGATACAACAACAAGTTAACGGGTCCTATAAATTGCAATCACGGTATTCCACAAGGTTCAATCATTGCCCCTTTATTGTTTAATATATATACTAAAGATTTAACATCAATATCAGATAACAATACAACAGTACTTATGTATGCTGATGATATAGTAATTTATAGTGGAGGTCATACTCTAGAAATAGCTCAAAAGAGACTCCAAATCAAACTAAATAAACTGGTCAGTATGTTATCAGATATCAAATTGAATATATCTTTAGAAAAAAGTAAATTAGCCATATTTACAAGACATAGAATAATCTGTAGCCCAAAAATAAACATTAGAAACAAGATCATTATTGTAAGTGCTAACATAAAATTTCTGGGAGTATTCTTCGATACAAAAAGTACATGGTCAAAACAAATTGATTTCATTATTACCAAAATGCACAAAGGACTAAGTCTAATGCGATGTCTGGCCGGGTACAAATGGGGTGCGCATCCTTTAACTTTAATAAATATATATAAAGCTATAATAAGACCACATATAGATTATTCTAGTACCTTGATCTGTACCGCTAATAATATGAGGAAGAAAAAGATTGAAATAATTCAAAATAAATGTTTAAGAATAATTTTAGGAGTAATGCAATCAACTCCCTCACAAATTCTAAATTTTGAAACTAATATAACTCCTGTCAACATAAGGATACAACAAATTGCAGACAATTTTTACTGCAAAAACATTCTAAACTCATTTGAACCAATATCCTCAAGAATCGAAGTACTTCGTGAATTATACGATAATCCCTATTGGTTAATGAAAAATAAACCTGCACTTCTAGAAAGCTATGACAGATACAACAACTTAAACATAGAATCATACAAAATCATACCTTATTTTAAATTTACATTAGAGACAAGCATATTCAAAATAAATACAGAAACAAGCTACTTCGAAAAGAATGACAACAACTTAATTACACAAAAGAGGTATATGGAGTATATTGGGAAAGATGGAATAAATTGGGATTTATGGTTCACTGACGGTTCCTTGCAAAAAGATACTAATTCTGGGGGAATAGGAATATATAACCAAAGTAACAATCTACAATACAAATATAAAGTAAATAATGTTAAAAGTTCATATTCCGTAGAATTAATAGCGATCATGAAACTAATAGAAATACTGCAAACTAAAGATAGTATAAATATATTAATAATCACAGACTCTAATAGTGTATGTCAATCTTTAAACAACAACATTTTTAAAAATAATAACAACTACAAGATTTGTTCAATTAAAAAATATCTTTTAAAATCAAAGAATAGAGGTATAAATATTAAAATCCTATGGATCCCCGGTCACTCTGGTATAAAAGGAAATGAAATTGCTGACAAACTAGCAAAGGAAGCTTGCCTTAATGGGGAATTCCTTGATATCAAATGGAATTATAAAGATGTCAAAATAATTGTCAATGAAAGAAGTAATATAGACTGGCAGGTTAACTACAAGCAAAGAAGTGTAACTACAGGTAAACAATTCTTTTCTAATAACCCAAAAATACTAAAGACATTATGGTTCACAAAAGATCACCCCCGAAGATTCATAACAACAATGACGCGAATCAAAACAGGCCATTGCAGAGTTCCATTTCATTTACACAAAATAAATTTATTGAGAACCCCAAATTGTATATGTGACGAGGAGGGAACATTAGATCATGTTATTTTAGGATGCAGACTATTAAAAAAAGAAATTGACGATTTGATGTACAACTTAGCTGAGGAGGCTTTTTTTCCCGCAAACATATCCTACCTGATTAGTATAGAAGAATGCTCAAAGAAAATCTATAATTTCATAATAGCTAATAAAATTGAAATATAAACTGTATTTTATTATTAATATCGACATTATTATTATGTAAATATTTTAAATAATTATTGTAAAGTTTTTATGTAATGGCAAGCAGGTTGAATAAGCCAAAGCCTTTTTTTAATAAAAAAAAAAAAAAAAAAAAAAAATTTAATCTAAAAAGGTATTATTTATAACATAAATTAAATAAAAAGGTTAACTAGGTAATACTTTTATTCCTTTCTAATACTGAATAAAAATCGTTTTACGGTTGCTGAAGCATTAAAATATGTCACAAAACTTTTTATTTTTACTATTCTTTTTTTGTAACTTTTTTTTATGTTTAAAAACCTTTAATAGACCTGACTTTAATATGCTTTTCCTCAAAACATTTACATTGATTTGGTTCATCGTGTTTGTTCACCCATTTTGCTTTCAGTAGATCATTTGGTATCACCAGACAATATCTTCACATTTCAAACATACACATTAATTATCTCAATAATCAAATTATATTTACAGTTAATTAAATGTTATAATTACAATGCTGTGCTTGATATACCGCTACTTGTAGATGATTGCCTATTTGCCGGCGGCCGTGACGTATGCGTATACGTACGAATAACGCTGCTCGTAGTCAACACTTACCGTGAAGCAACAACCCTCAAAGCTGAATTCAATTAACTACTGTAAATTATACTTAGACGTGTAAATGCCATGCTGACTTAATCACACTGAACTGAAATTTAAATTGCCTGGTTCGTTTATACTCGAACTCGTATTCTCACTCTAAAGTTGTGTTGAATGTTGAACCATCAATTAAAGCTTACGTATTTAGAGACACACCACACCACATAATGGTTCAGAAGTGAACCTCAGCTCCAGACTAACTTTAATTATATTGTTTGTTGGTTCGTTAATATATAAAATACACTTCAAATCATACTAATATGTTAAATTACACGTGAAATAATGTATTATGTATGTAAAATATATTGACATACATTTTAAAAAGTAAATAACCAATTGGTAAAAAAATAAGAATTATAATAAAGTAACTTACAATCCATTATAAAAAGGATTAGACAATACACTTCAGAGATTAAACTACTAGACATGGGGAGATTATCTATATACTTTTGTTACATAAAGTCATAGATAAGTAGCACTCAAATATTTTCTTTTCAAAATTTCTAACCATTTTGAGAATCACAATCAATTTTCTGCAAAGAAGTTAGGTTGTAGACAATAAAGCAGAATTTCTAGTAAAGTTTCAGTTAATTTATCAGTTTTATTTTTTAATTTCAAGAATAATATAGCACATGGTATTTTACTTTTGTTGTAATTAAATGACTATGCACTTTCAAAAAATTTAAACGCAAAACATGAGAATATCGTATACCTATTTATCCAGCAAACATATAAACTACAATACGTCAAAGTAAAATTTTTGGTTTGTGAATTAAAAATGTGATATTAAATTAATATATTAAATATAATTTATAATAAATACACATAATAACTAATATTAAATAAGAAATGTTTTGACTGTATAGTTGGATGTTTATCGATTGTTATAACACCCTACAATCTGTCTTAAATAAGATAAGGTAGGCTTATAAAAAATAAAGAAGTACAAATAAATATAAAAATAATAGGAAGGAAAAAAATCATAAGGACCATTTTTGTTCCTTTTGTTCAAAATTCCCGGAGAACCAAATATTGGTGGAGAGCTGAGGTTTACCATTACAAATAAAGTTTTAAAAATCCTTATCGATTCTATGTGTGCTTCAAAAGTTAAATCGGGGTCAAAGGTCAAAATTTGAGGTTTATTGGGTTTTTCTCGAAAACGGTAAGTTTTATCGAAAAAAAACCTCAAACCAAAGATATAGATCTTAAAATTCTCTACAAAAATGGTCCTTATCATTTTTTCCTAAAAGATACCATTCCTGAGATATCACATTATACATGACATGCATTCTAGTGTAGTAGTTGACTAAAACTAGAAGGTGCCATTTCCCTTTTTTTTCTTCGTCTTTCCAACATTTTCATTGCTTGGCATCATAATGTACCTATAAGCAAGTAAATACAGTCATTAATCAACTTTTGAAAGTGGTCGATACTGTCGGAAATAGATTTTTTTATTATTTATAATATCAGAAAATAATGGACTCGTAAAATGTAATCAAATCATATTTTTTTAAAAGCTACATTTTACTTTATTATGTCTCGTCCTCAAGTCCAGAAATCACTCATGAAACTTTAATTCGGTAGGTTACAGTAATCTTCGCACTGACTGTCGGCTGTTCGCGACAGATTGACCGCGCGCGGTAATTATTCGCGATGACATATTAAGCAATTAGGAAAAGAAAAGTTAGCGCCATCTGTTATAAAACTATAGAAATAACAACTAGCCAGTGTTGGATGCCGGCCGGTTTTGTAAGACTTTCCTCTATTTAATTATAAGCGTAATCTATTTTTTAAACAAGTTTTAATAAACTATTGGTGTATTAAATACGACGAGTGTTATTATTTACTAACAAAATACTTAATTATTTAACTGCTTTCTCATGGTGTCATGCAACTAAGAACAATATAACATCATCCCGCTGCAATATACTAACAAAATACTCAATCACATATACCTGGTATATATCTTAATTGCATAAAATCTGCCATCTTCTTAGCTTTCTAGTGACTTTGTAGCAATTTCATTTTTCTAGCAAATTAATTTTATATACGAAATTTGCATATCTGCAAATGGCAAGTTCTTTCATAATAAAACTGAATATAGGTTTATATACTTAGATTTTATAACCCTTAAGTTTTTAAAAAATGTATTTCTTAAACCTTTATAAGTAATATAAATAGAAAAAACGTTATTTTGAGAATAAGATGTTAAGTGTTTCTTGAAATTAAAAAGTGAAACTTCAATAAGGGAAACTACTAAGCGACTATCCAGTTCCCTTGATCACAAGTAACAAAATGTTTTTTCAAAATAATTTTTTTAATATTAAGTGTAACTTTTTTAAATTTATTTCGACGTGGGCATGTTCAGCTTGTTGCCTATATATATTTTTACAAAACAAATTACAATCATAAGTATAATTTCGACAAAAAGGTTAAACTATTTGTTAAAATAAATATAAATTCATTACATGTAAATTAATACGATTTACATTGCAATATTTTTTATAAATCCATTTCCAGTCCACATTCAAATACAAAATATTAGACTCGGCCAATAAATTACACAAAGTTAATTTAGGTATGAAAGGGTATTAGGTATTAGGTAACAAAGATATTTGAACATCTCCTATCTTCTTGTCACTGCTTACCGCCACTGCTAATAACGTCAACCATTCTTTTTTCTTTTTTTCTTTACAGTCGAATTTTATATTAAATATAACGCCATGACACTTATAACTTAAAAAGTATAGCAGGTGTGATATAATTTTATTCGAAATCATTTTATAAACTCTAGTGTTACTGATATCAAAATAATATTGATAAGTCTCAATGTCTCTCTGAGATAATTGTTTTTAAAGAACCTGTACTTTTCAGGAGCAGATATGCAAATATCTCTGACATGATGTGAAAAGTTCTTACAAAATGAAATGAAATGAAAGAATTTTTAAACCAAAAATAAAGTATGTTTATATATAAACCTATGGGAGACAAAACACACAAAATGTAAAAATTGATTTTTTAAATGGAACAAAGGAGACTCAAAATATATCAAGGAAAAACCCTTAACAGCTTTTATTACGAATATATTATAAAAGGATAAACTGTGTTTGAATTATATTAACCGGTGTTATACGAAAGCATGTACTCGTACATTGAAACGAATATTGAATATTAATAAAGATAGGAGTATTACAGTACAGTAACAAAAACTTAACTTTTTTTGTAAAGGTTATCTGTCTCTGCGTCACTGGGTTTGAATGTTGAATGTAGGACATAATTTGTAATTATCCACCATATGTTTCGCAAAGTTTTGTTACTGGCTTTTGTGAAATTATTTACTGGTATAATATTCTCTAACATAATTTATCTTAACTTAACTTAATACTTTTAACGTTTAGCCCCTAAACACATTAAAGTGTATTTCATTCCATGTATCTTACATAACAAATGTTAACTGTAACGTAACAAATATTTCTTAATTGCTTGTAACTTTTATTTCTGACATTTTTCGCTTAAAAGTTAACTTTTTTGCCGACAAATTATAGATTAAAGAATTTTAAAAACCCCCTTTTCGGGTTAAAAATAACTAAATAAGAACCATTTAGGTTAAGTAAAATTATGTTTTGGAAAATGTTATATAACAACCATTACATAAAATTTTTTAATTTT
Organism: Panorpa germanica; assembly: GCA_963678705.1. Lineage (NCBI taxonomy): Eukaryota > Metazoa > Arthropoda > Insecta > Mecoptera > Panorpidae > Panorpa > Panorpa germanica. The sequence goes on from OY783209.1 coordinate 22,554,668, forward strand.
ATAATTCTCTATTTGTCACATGAAAGCAACCACCATACTATACAATATAAATCTCACTAGTACTCGTTTGATTACTAGTGCACAAGAAACGTGTGCCATTTATGCAGGGGCACATGAAAGAAGTTTGCCCCTTTAAAGATAAAGCTGAATCCAAACTCTTCTAAAATGCGCTATTTTCCACAGCAATCACCTTGGAAACTCTAAAATATGCCCAATTTATAAAGAAAAGCAAATACAAATATAGCAACGCACAAAAAACCAAATTGTGGAAGAATCCGTATAGCACTCACTATATAAGGACGCCTCAGCTTCAGTTATGAACTTCTAAAGTCCAACGACCAATATCTGCAAGTTATTGGAATAGAAATTTAACACCAACAGAAAATAATAATATTGTTGTATTTGATTTTGCCATTTCGCCGTTTTAAGCACCACATAATTTATGTCGCGAAAAGGCGGCGGTACGAGCAGAAGAAGGGGAATAGCAGCATCGGCAAGAGAAGAAGTAGATCTGGATCCAAAGTTAAATTTAACTTGAAACACAAACAACACCAAACCTAGAGGAAGATCTAGAAACAGAACTCCTAAAACACCACAACAAGAATCATAGCAGCTACCCCAAAAGTAAAATAATGAAAATAATAAACGAAACATCGACGTATCGTCCCCACGTCAAGTTTTCTAACAATATATGTAGCTGATAAAATCATTGGCGTCTATCATTATTCAACTCATAAGGTTCTTAAACCAATATTTCCTATATTTAACTTTGTCTTTTCATTTAATTTGGCTAATAATCACATTTGTATTTGTAGAATCCTGGTGAAGCAAGAAGCTTCACTTTGCAAAATAGTGTCATGGAAACGCGTAACTTTCGGTGATTTAAATGCCAAATATAAACGTTGTAATTCTCGAACTACTCGTCTTAGAGAAAGAACCGTGCATATTTATTTCATGTGCGCAGATAGTGACACAATCTTCCTGTACTATCATCTACACTCCTCACATATCATTGACATCTTCCTATTTAAAAACATCTATAACCACAAAGAAATAAAAACTAATTCAAGACAACGTAAACCTAGAGTTCAAGGTTCCTAAATTCAAGCAACTCTTAAATTATACCCTGCCGTCTGCAAAACCAATTTAGAAACTACCCAACATATTGACGCAGCTATGGCAACCCTTATTAAAGCAATGACCACCTCTTCACGGCGATCAAAACCACAAAACTAGACCCTGTGAATTCTTCCTCAAATAACGATCTTCCCCCTGACATTAGACATACTCATACTATCTGGTTACTCAGAAAAGCGCTTGCAACTACGGTGCACTCTCATAAATAATAAGTTTTTTTACTAGACTTAAAAACACTGTAAAAACCTACGAAGAAATCTATAAAAGAACTAGTATACTAATTAAAATTAAAAATAATTTGCGTATCGAATTTCTAACGGTAGATTGACAAATCAAGAGATCGAAACTCTTCATGGCATATGTTGCTTACCTCACAATATTGCCTATAACATTTGCTAGTAGAATTGGCAACTGTTTGAAAGATGGATTTAAAAGCAATAAGGATGTACAAGAACTTGCAAATTTTTTACAATGTAATTCTGATATGTTTGGGTATATCACAAACGGCAAAGCTCCACGAGTTCACGACCTACCTCTATAATTCTACAAAAATCTTTCTTTTAAACCTCTGGTCACCTTAACCAATACAATAAATTGATTCCTTCAACTTAGATACTTTCCCAGTTATCCTAAGCAACGCCCGACACAGTTTCAAGTTTTAATATGCTGTTCGTTTCTACCAGTGCCGGCGGCAAATTTTATTTGTCTTACAGAGATTAAAAACATTCATATTTATATATATGTGTTATTATGGCCCTGTCAAGACATTTGAAAATAACAAAAATTGCCGAAAAACCAAATATTGGTGGAGAGCTGAGGTTTACCATAACAAATAAACTTTTAAAAATCCCCATCGATTCCATGTGTGCTTCAAAAGTTATTCGGCGTCAAAGGTCAAAGTTTGAGGTTTTTGGGATTTTTCTCGAAAACGGTAAGTTTTATCAAAAAAAATCTCAAACCAAAGTTGTTGATCTTAAAATTCTCTACAAAAATTGTCTTTATGATTTTTTTCCTAAGAGTTTATATTCCTGAGATATCGCGATTCTAAGAGTCACATTATACATGATATGCATACATTTCCACGCCACCTGTGAGGTAGGTACTAAAAAAAATTACTTGCATTGATAAATACCGATACTTAACTTTTGTAAAAAGTACGCAAAACAAGAAACAAGTACAACTATCATGTCTTCCTCCAACATCGGCATCTGCTATTCAACACTTGTATCGAGTATACTATCAAGTTCAAACATGGCTAGGCAATCAACTGAACCCAGAAGACTGGGGTTGGAAACTGATAGATAATACTCTGGAACCGATTCAAACTTTACTCCCACCTGCTCCAGAAAAACTCCACAACACTATTTTTTGCAATTGCAAAAAAGGTTGTAGTGCCAAATGTGCCTGTAAAAAAGTCGGGTTGCTATGTTCTCCAGCGTGTACCAATTGCCAAGGTCAGTCTTGCTCAAATGTCCAGTTGAGTACAATAGAGGAAGATTCCTGTGATTTTTATCAAGTGACTAATAACTCACCCACATTTGAACAATTTATCCAGTAACATCCAGTAACATCAGTGAACATCCAGTAAGAGGAAGAGGAAGAAGAAGAAATCGAAAAAGACATGACTGTTGAAGTAGACTTTCAAGAGTATGAATCTGATTAAAATATCTAAAGAAATCAAAACAATAGTTAACCCAATAATCAATAGCAATATCAATAATCAATATCAATAATAAGGTAATATCTAGAACTTGACGGATATTGTTCCCTTAAATTATCATAAAATTGTCATGACAGTTAGTGGAGTAGGCCTACAGGGCAAACCACGGTAAACACTACCTCACAGGTGGCGCGCTAACTTTTCTTTTCCTAATTGCTTAATATGTCATCGCGAATAATTACCGCGCGCGGTCAATCTGTCGCGAACAGCCGACAGTCAGTGCGAAGATTACTGTAACCTACAGAATTAAAGTTTCATGAGTGATTTCTGGACTTGAGGACGAGACATAATAAAGTAAAATGTAGCTTTTAAAAAAATATGATTTGATTACATTTTACTAGTCCATTATTTTCTGATATTATAAATGTTATATTTAGCAAAAATAAACTAATATTTTATATTAATCAGGTTTATTTTATTAACTAAATGTACACTTGCATTAAGATGTCACAGAGTATAGAATTACATAGTACAGTATTACCGACAGTATTACCGAGTGTAAAAAGAAAGATAGAAGAGTAGTAGTGTCAATCCCGAGAGGGCGCTAAATTTAAATCCAACACTCCCTCTAAATTTAGACATTCCAACAACAAATCATAATTAATTGAGTGTCAAAAAACATGAAAATATTAATCAAGTTATACACGGTGTCCAGAAAGGGTATCGGGTATTTGTAAGTTCAATGAAACAAAAATTATTTGTATGCAATAAAAAAGTTTATTGTTTATTATTAGCATATGAATTGGAGAATTATTTGGAAAAGATGACGTTATCCAAATGATGACCGTTACGTTGCTGGCACTCTTCTAAACGGAAACGAAGATTGGCGATAACACGTTGACACATAGCTATCGATATTGCTGCCATTTCTGACCTGATGTTTTGCTTTACCTGGGTTAGATTCGTCGGATTGTTTTGATAAACCTTACTTTTAAGGTATCCCCATGCAAAATAGTCAAGCGGGCTAAGGTCGGGGCTTCTGGGAGGCCAGTTGATGTTACCCCTTCGCGAAATGACTTTATTAGGGAATAACTCGTTAACAACTTCCATTGAGTTATTTGAGGTATGGCAAGTGGCCCCATCTTGCTGGAACCACGTTCTTGAGTTGAAACCTGCAAACTCCTGCAACTCTGGGACCAAAAAATTTCGCAACATATCGCAATACCGGTCACTATTCACATTAATTGCTCGGCCTCGTTGATCTTCATGAAAATAAGGACCTATTATGCCTTTAGCAGACATAGCGGCCCAAACAACGACCTTGGGGCTATGCAGGGGTCGTTCATGCTTTCGTCTCGGATTCTCCACTGCCCAGTACCGACAATTCTGCTTTATTAACATGACCATTCAGGTGAAAATTTGCTTCGTCACTGAACAGTATGTTGTTAAAGTTGTCAAATCGCTGCAGCACTTCGTTTTCAAAATTCAGTCGATTAGCATAGTCCGTATCCTTCAATTCTTGAATCAATTGAATTTTATAGGCTTTTAGATGTAAGTCTTTCTTTAAAATAAAATGTAAAGACGATTTTTTGATGTTCAACGCTTGGCTTCGCTTTCGGATGGATACAGACGGATTTTGACGAACCGACGCCTCAATTTCTTCAATTGTTTTTTCATCGCGAACTGAACGAGGACGACCAGAGTTTTGAATTTTAACTGTCGCACCTGTATTCTCGAACATCCTGATCCATTTCCTAATGCTATCGTCACTTGGCGCGTGGCGTGTACGATATTCCGCACGATAGAGACGTTGAGCAGTCACTATTGAATCACCATTACGATAATACGCTCGTACGCAAAATGCGCGATGCATCCCCGAGTACTGTTCCATCGTGACTAAAACTCCACAGAATGGCGGACGCCACGAACCCCTCCCCGCACCCTTTAGACGCCCCGTTTCGAATATGGCGCGAAAACAAATACCCGATACCCTTTCTGGACACCGTGTACTACAAGATATTCTAACATATCACTTAACAAAAGAGTTGTAGTTCAACATACCAAGTTTAGATCTTAAGAATTGGAATTTATCTTTTGACAATGCTTTAGTTAATATATCTGCATATTGATCAGCAGTGCTTACAGATTTAAGATCTATAATCTTTTGAAAATATTTTTCTTTTATGAAGTGATACTTAATATCAATATGTTTACATCTTTTATGAAAATTTATATTCTTTATTACACTGATGGCACTTTGATTGTCCAAATGTAAACACATAGTGTCTTGTTTATATTCACCAATATCACATAACACTTGCTTTATCCACATAGCTTCTTTTGTTGCAGCACAGGCTGCCATAAATTCAGCTTCTGTTGTTGACAGAGCAACCGTCTGTTGGCGTTGGCTGGACCATGTCACAGCAGCACCATTCTTTATGAAGACGTAGCCAGTAACTGAGCGTCTTGTATCAATATCATTTGCATAATCAGCATCACTATAATTAGTAACAGCTGGTGGCTCTGATGTTGATGAGTAGTTCAGGCCATAATCTTTAGTATCCTTCAGGTACTTGAAGATCTTCGTGACAGCATTCCAGTGTGATTTGTTATAGCAACTTAAAAATCGACTCACCAGGCTCACGGCAAACATAATTTCTGGTCGACTGACTGTAGCCAGATGCATGAGAGAACCCACAGCTTCTCTGTATGGATAGTTTTTCTCTGGTTCTCCATCTCTGTTTTGTAGCTTGACATGGGGGTCCACGTTGCTAAATATCTCAATTTGCATGCTCACAAAATTACTTGGTGTGTTCAATATTGTTACTTCCAGTACAGATTGTAGTTCTTTGGTTATTTCTTTCAGAGTGGATTCAGTTTTAGAAAATAGTAGGCTATCATCCACATACATACAAAGATAACATTTCTCATTATTGACATGACCAACATACACACATTGATCAGCTTTGCTGTTGATGAAGCCAAATTTCTTTAATATTGAGTCAAATTTCTTATTCCAGCTTCTGGGGGCTTGCTTTAAACCATACAGCGACTTGTTGAGCTTGCATACCATGTTGTTTTCACAGGATAGACCTTCAGGCGGAGACATAAGTATAGTCTCTTCAAGTTCACCATATAAAAATGCAGTTTTTACATCAAGTTGTAAGAGTTTAAGTTTATTTTGAACAGCCATGGAAAGCAATAAACGTATTGAATCATACCTTACAGTCGGAGCGAAGGTTTCTGTGTAGTCAATACCTGCGGTTTGTGCAAATCCCTTAGCACAAAGTCTCGATTTGAACCGTGAACCCGTTGACTCTTCCTTTATTCGGAACACCCATTTACTGCCGATCACTTTGGCATTTGGAGGTTTTTCTATCAATGTCCAGGTTTCATTTTTCTTATGAGCATCAAGTTCTTCATTGATTGACTTTATCCATTCATTTTTATTTGTTGAATGTACTGCTTCTTCATATGTTACAGGAACACAGGATGAGAATAAACACAGATGAGTATTTTCTTCAGTACATGGACAGTTGAAATTCTTATTTTTTGTTTTATTTCTTGGTCTCAATGTCACATTACTGACAGGAGGAGAATCAATACTGGTGTTAGGTAAGTATTCACTGTCGGATGTTGACCTGTTTCCTTTTTCTGTCTCACATGAACTTTCTGAATTTGTGTCATTGTCAATCAAGCTGTCCTCTTCCGTTTTTGCTTTTTCTCTTACATCTTCTTTTTTTGTATTTATTTTGTCATTTTCAGTTTCTGTCTCATACAATTCTACCGAAACAAAGTCTCTCTTCACTGAGGATTCAAGAAATGTAGCATCTCTGCTCTTTATTACCTTTCTAGTATTTAGTAATGTGAATCTGTATCCTTTTGTATGGTCGCAGTGTCCGATGAAAATCATTCTGTGAGCCTTTGAGTCCCATTTTCTGCGTTTTTTTTTAGGTAGATAAACCATTGCCTCGCAGCCAAATATACTCATATGATTAACATTTGGTTTGCGTCCAGACCACATTTCCATAGGAGTCTTGAAAGCTACGGATCTGGTTGGAGAACGATTGATGATGTAAGCAGCAGTGTGTATTGCATCTGCCCAATACAACTTCGGCAGCCCAGCGTTGAGTAGCATGCACTTCGCCTTTTCAACCAGTGTCCGATTCATGCATTCCGCAGTCCCATTCTGTTCAGGCGTGTATGGTGTGGTGGTTTGATGGATGATTCCGGCACCTTTCAGGTAATCAGATAAGGCTTTGTTATCGTATTCAAGTCCGTATTCTGTACGAAGAACCTTTATACGAGCATCCAATTGATTTTCAACTTCTTGTTTGAATTCTTTTAATTTACTGAGCACTCCAGACTTGTTGTGAAGAAAGTATACTGAAATCTTCTTGGAATATTCATCTAGGAAGGTTAAAAAAATATCTGCTCCCACCGAGAGACTGGGTTTCCATTGGTCCACATACGTCAGAATGAACCAGTTCTAGGGGTTTGGTGACTCTTAATCCATCACTTTTTAAAGGTAACCGTGTCTGCTTTCCTTCTTTACAAGTTATGCATGTCAGATTTTCTGTTTTTCCTGAGAAAGTTAAATGATAACACAGAGCATTTAACTATCACAATGCTCGCAGTTCCTATTATTTGATTCTTGCTGTTCATGATCACACAGCCTGAGATATCAAATTTCACCTGATAGCAATCAAGACCAGAAAGTATAACTCTGGTCCGGAAATCGAACACGAGAACACAGTAGTCAGAGTCAATTGTCAATGCTCTCACCCAGCTGTGTCTTGTTCAGCCGGTACATGTTATTTACAATGCTCGCAGTTGTTATTATTTGATTCTTGCTGTTTATGATCACACAGCCTGAGATATCAAATTTCACTTGATAACAACCATTTTGAATAATTTGGCTTACAGATATCAGATTAGTTGCCAATTCAGGAACATAAAAGACATTTGTGAACGGAATCTTATTCTCTTGCCCTTTTTGGTCATAAATATTTAAGCAAATTATATATTTTTTATTTTTACCAAACCCAGAAAATATATCTCTGGCCTGGGGATCGAACCCGGGAACACAGTAGTCAGAGTCAAGCATCATTGCTCTCGACCACGTTGTATTGTTTTCTGAATTTCTAACATCTTGCAATAGTTTTGCTTTAACACTGTCTGCAGTTATTTTTGTGCCAGAGCTTTCGATCGCAATAATCATTGGTTGATATGATTCGAGCAGACCGGAGAGCAGCAACGTCCCGAGCCACTCGTCATCCACTTTAAAGCCAATGTTGCGCAGCTTGTGAGCTGTTGACATACTCTTCTATATTTTGACATCCACTGAGCGATGTGTTACATAAATCACGCAGCAGACCAACTCGGCGTGTAAGTCCGGAGTCGTCGAACGCTGCGGCCAATTTGTCCCAAATTCCTCTGGCCGTGTTTTCCTCTTGGATATGAACGTAATTGATCGGATCAACCAGAAGAATTATCTTTGTTTTCGCTTTTGTATCACGTTTTGAATCTGCGGGTGACGCCGGGTTAACCTCAATGCAATCCCATAGTTCTTCGTGTTGTAGGTATGTTTTCACTGCGAATTGCCAAGTCGAATAGTTTTCACGGCCGGTTAACTTCTCGATTAATGCCAGTGAATTATTCGATGCTATTTTTATTCGTTGAGAATACTTTAAACACAAAGAAGAACAGAAACAGTTTCAACAGCCACGTTTTTTTTTTAAGGTTATGTTCACCACTAAAAGTCTTTATTACTTTTCGAAAAACACTCACTAAACGTCTCTGGGTTTATCTGGGCCCATAACCTGTTATATTTAGCAGAAATAAACTAATATTTTTTATTAATAAGGTTTATTTTATTTTATTTATATTAACTAAATGTACACTTGCATTAAGATGTCACAGAGTATAGAATTACATAGTACAGTATTACCGACAGTATTACCGAGTGTAAAAAGAAAGATAGAAGAGTAGTAGTGTCAATCCCGAGAGGGCGCTAAATTTAAATCCAACAATAAATAATAAAAAAATCTATTTTCGACAGTATCGACCACTTTCAAAAGTTGATTAATGACTGTATTTACTTGCTTATAGGTACATTATGATGCCAAGCAATGAAAATGTTGGAAAGACGAAGAAAAAAAAGGGAAATGGCACCTTTAAGTTTTAGTCAACTGCTCTCACTCCTAATCCGAATCTCCGATTGTCACTTCACAAGAACCCGTGTCTCAAGCTGACAAATCGTTTGACATTCAGGAAATGACAATTTGTTCTTTGTGTCTTGAGTCTCATGAAAAAGATTGAATACAATGCGGAAATTGGAAAATTTTGATTCATAAAGGTTGTGCAAATATATCGGAGCTCCAAAATCAAAATATTTGCCATTATTGCCTTTATTTGCGATAACATTTATGAACTCTGATGAAATTGTATTATTAAAGTTATTAATTATTCCATAAACGATATTTTCTTGATTTTGCAAAGATAATGTATAATGATATATAATTAATATTCCCGCCGAGTAATTTTCGAGTTCATAGTTAACCTTTACAATAGAGATGTAAATACATACGCTAATAGAGTCACCGAGTAATTTTAGTTCATGGAAGATCCATATATGTGTGGGGGTGCTAAGAAACAATTTGGCATGGTACGAAAAATTTTACATTGAGTGATGGTACTCTACCCTAACACTTAAATATATACGTAGAAAATAATTAACATACCTCACTGATTAAATATATTAAAAAGCCAACAGCCAGTAATGAAAAGTAATAGGCTATAGTGCCTATGCTGAAAAGTAATGTAAGGAAATGTTGATTGCAGCGTAGCTAGTTATATAGGCTATCAGTTGCAGGAGGTGGGACACTTGAATGTGCGCATAACACTTTATCCAATCTGATGTAAGTGCAGAGGTCTCTATTGCTGGAAATATAAATGAATTTGTAACGAAATGTTATAAATAGGTAACAAATGCTGGTAACTTGTTGATAATTGTTACAAAATAAAAAGTGTGACAAGATTTAACTATAAGAATAGTAAAATGTATGCTCCAAATTTTAACAGTTTCTTTTAAGTTAAGTTGTCTAGTATAAAATATACTTTTGAAGAAAATTTTATTGATACATATTAAAATGTCTGCTAAATTCATTTAAAAATCATATCGTTTTTATTAAGTTCGTACGTCTGTGTCTATAAAAAACTTTACAGACGTCGTCTTTTGTAAGTATCTTTTTTTACTCATATTGATAAATGATAAAACTTGTAGAACGTAGGCATTTGTTTAGAATCTCTTTAACCTAAATTGATCAGCCGTAAGCCTCCGACTCTGACCAATCACTTCAGTCAGGTCAAAGTTTGTCGAAAACGAAGTAAATGCAAGCTTAAACAAGGAAGGGCATAGATATTATATAATATATTTATATATTATATAATATCTTATATATAATTATATATTATACAATATAATAATATATTCTTAAAGTGTTTCTTTATATACATGTAGTATTTAAAAAAAGTTTAAGTTCATACTGAAAGCAATATTTATCTCGAACTAAGTTCACTTGTAGTATTTAAATCAAATTCAGTATACAAACTTACCATATGCTGTTTTTACTAAGATTTTAGTACTAGAAATAAATTACGGTTATTAAAAATTAAAATTGTTTGATAATAATACAATATTCAGTAGCTTGATAACTCGTCCTAACGCTAAAATTGACAAAACTAAAAGAGGGAATGATTTTTGACTCCAAGTATGCACTGCGTATATCCTATACGCTAGTCGTTTTTTTGTGCCGCGTAAAAATAATTAATGACCTCGCGTAGCTGATTTGGTCAATATTCTTAAGTTCTACGTTACTTCAGTTGTTACAGAGTTGTCGATGAGTTAAAGTGGACTGAAAGTAAAAATCTTTAAAAATTTTTGGAAAATATGCAATGCTACTTAGGTTGTCGATACAAACAAAAAATTAGAAATATTAGAAAAATTGTGGTCATGCTAGTTAAAAACATCTTAAGCTGTTTTAATTTTCGAAAGATTTTAATTTTTTTTTTTGTAATTTCAAAACAAAATTAGATTTTTTTTTTTCTCGAGTAGTGATGGGCAGGTCCACCCTCTGGTGCCCGTCCGAAGGAACACCTTTAGACCCGATGACCAATTCAATAGAATAAAATGGAACCGAAACGATGAAAAAGGCTTTTGCAACTATCGCATAGAACATTGAAGGTGACCTAATTGTATCCATCATACATGCTTAATTTTTAAAATTGGTGTGCTTGGCGTTAAGGAACTTCTATGAACGTGACAGTCCAGTAAATCGAGAGATATTGAAGTTGATACTGATAATATTGAAGATGTTGTAATGGATGAAGCTGCAGATAATGATAATGCATTAAGCAGTACATTATTTAGTGGTTCTGTTATATATAAGGAAATAGTTATATTAAAGATTAAAGAGTACGCATCCATCAACTATATCCTAAGTGCAATGATACTAAGTTAACTTCCTTTTACCTTAACTGTTATTCTTTTAAATATAGTTTCTCGGGCTTCGTAGGTACGTAGCCTTTTATCGCCCCTAATACTATTCTGCCTCTTCTTATATATTATATCCAGATAACAAGAATGATCTATTCATGGCTACTGCAGTTATAAATCTCGGTTTCTCAATCAAAAAAGCGGTGTTAACAGGAAGCGTCTGCGAAGTCTGTAGCACCGCCCTTTGGAGTCCATTTCTTGCCATTGATGTATTTTTACATTGCCACAGAATGTGGTCAGGGTCTGCCTCTTCTTCACCACATTCGCATATAGAGTTTGGAATGATTTTGTTTCTTGCTAGATGTTTCGGAGTTTCAGTATGATTCATTCTTAGTCTTGAGGTCATTGTAATTAATCTTCTTGGCCATTTTAGTTTGGCAAACCATGGCTTACGTCTCAGTATTGGTTGTATTGTATAAAATTCTCTACTTTTATCAGAATTATCCGACTCGTCTTGCCAATTTTTAATTTCATTTTTTTCTAATTCTGCTTTCATGTCTGATTTTATAAAAGATGAAATATATTTATCACAGGAAGTAGCTACCTTGGCCATTTGATCAGCTTTCTCATTTCCCTTAATTCCCTTATGTGACGGTATCCAAATTAGATTAATATTTTGGCCCTTATCTATTTCCCTATTTATTTTTTCTTTGACATAATAAATTTTGTTGTCTAATATTGTATTGATTCCCTTACTGCTTAACGACTGTATGACTGATAACGAGTCGGATAATATTAAAGTGCTGTCTCTGTCATCAGTAATGATTTGATCCACAGCTAGATCTATAGCACATAACTCAGCTGTATATATGGATGCTTGATTATGAAGCTTGTAAATTCTGCTATTGTTAATATCTACTACTGCTGCACCCACTCTATCTGCTTCTTTTGAGCCATTAGTATATAGTTTTGTATAATTCGGGAATTGTTGATTTAATTTTTGTTGTAAGTCTATAGTTATTACCTCAGGTAATATGTTACTCATATTTAGCTCCTTGCCAATAGTTATATTTGCAGGAGTTCCTCTACCTGAGTAATAATAATCTAATTCGAAAATTAGTATTTCTACTGGGGTTCCTCTTTCTGTCCATTTCCTTTTTTCATTTATCCAAATTGCATTAAGCTCATGACTTCTTGAACCTGTTCTTGATAATTCGTTAAGTTCGTCACTTATTAATGTGTTATTTGTCATTAAAGCGCTAGCCATAAAGTAAGACGTTTTCTTTATCCATCTTTCTTTTAATGGTGGCATACCTCTGCTAGTAATGAAAGGATATTAGTTGTACAGATAGCTAATAATACTATTCTTAAAGCTTTATATTGCAATTTTTCAAGTGAGTCTATTGTATTGTTTTTACACATTATTAGTACCTCTGCACCATACTCCAAATGAGGGCGGACTAATGATTTATATAAATTTAGTAGCGAAGATGTATTTAGTCCCCATCTTTGTCCAGCAAATATTTTGAGTATATTGATTGCAGGTTCAGCTTTCTTTTTAATATTGAGTATTATTGATTTTTCGGATTTATTTGTGGAAAATGGAAATCCTAAGTATATATAATTATTTGTGTATTCCAATTTTTGTTTACCTAGAGTTATTATAGGTGGCTGTGATATTTTTGAACTCATGTTAAAAATCATTAGTTTAGATTTTTCTGTTGATGCTTCTAAACAAGCATCATTAAGCCATTTCCCTAAGTTATTTACAATCTTTTGCATTTTTTTTCCAGTCTCCTCTATAGTATTTTCTTGTGATAAGAAAACTAAGTCATCCACATATGATATCCATGATATTGTTGGATTGAGATACGGTTTTATTGATCTAACCATCATATTAAAGAGAAGAGGACTTAGTGCTGAGCCTTGTGGAATGCCTTTGGAACATAGTCTCCAGTCCGATAATAATCCATTAAACCATAGTTGAGTTTTCCTGCCACTTAGTAAATTTTTTAGTATATTAATTATTAGTCTCAGTACTCCTATTACATATAATTGCCTTAATAAAAAATTGATGTTTACATTATCGAAAGCTGCTTTTATATCTACAAAACAGGCCATTGATACATTGCCTTTGTTTTTTCCTGCTTCAATTCTAGCTGATATTGCAACTATGCCATCCCTGGTACTTCTACCTCTTCTACAGCCTAAAATTTGCTTTGGTATTAACGACTTAGAAACTAACCAATATTCTAATCTCACTTTCAATATTTCCTCAAAGACTTTTCTGCAGCAATTAATAAGAGTTATAGGTCTATATGAGGTTGGTTGATTTACTGGCTTATCTATTTTTAATATTGGAACAATCTGAGTATTTTTCCAGGACTCAGGAATTAGTTCTTCTTCCAAAATTGTGTTGTATATGTTTAATAATAACTTTTTAGCGATTGATGGGAGATGGCCTAATATTTCATATGATATTCCATCTGGACCAGGCGTGGTTGTTTTCGTCATTACAAGGTGAGATTGTAGCTCCCACATTTCTACTTCTTTAATCATCATTTTACTAGAGTCGTCTTGAGTGACTCCATATAGTACGCTTTCTTGCTCAGGTACCCAGGGCGGTGCTATTACTTGTGAAAGTTCACATAACAAGTCCTCACTGTTAGGTGAATTTGTTTTCGTGCATTTTCCTGAACCTCTCATCCTATTAATTTTAACCCATCATTGTTTAGTAGGTAAATTCTGGTTTAACTCTTCGGCAAGGTTTCTCCAAGCTTGCCTTTTCTTGAACTTTAGTAAGTTGGTCGTTTCAGATTCTACTTTTTTTAAAGCAACTTTATTTGTTTCAGAACAATTTAGGTGGTATCTTCTGTAGGCTCTTTTTCTGTTTTGCACAGCCTCTTTGCATTCATCATCCCACCAAGGATTTGGCGGATATTTTGAGATTTTATTGTTTGTAATATTTTTCCCCCACTTTTTAGCTGCAGACTCAATTGAGTCAATGAGGTAATTATACTTTTTTTCCAGCGTAGTATTGGACTGAATTTGGTTTGCCAATAAGTCTGCTTCTATTTGGTTAGAGAGTTTAATTTAAATCTTTGCTTGCCTCTGCTTGATTGATCAATTTGTGCCCCATTCATAAGTATAATGGCGTGAGTTGATCCTCCATTACGTTCCATGAAAGTTGGCTACCAAAAGATGGGGTTGCCCATGATAAATCAATTGCTGACGCTGTTCCTGAATGGATGTTGATTCGAGTAGGAGAACCGTCATTAAGGAACATCATGTTGTTATTGTCCATCACCTGACATATAATTTTACCCCTTGGACAGTCATAGGTGTTTCCCCAAGCAATGGCTTTAGCATTCCAGTCACCTAGAATTAGCCTTGGTTCTGGAATAGATCTTAATATTGCATTCAATATTCCTGTAGTAATAGATGCTGTTGCTGGAGCATAAAGAGATACAACATTAATATGCCCATCACCCCATTTAATTTTTGCTCCTATAATTTCGATATCCCCTAAGAGAGGAATTAAAATTTTGTCAATAAAAATGTTGTGGTTTATAACTAGAGCAACGCCTCCACCGTTGTTATTTCTATCTGCTCTTACTAGTTCCATATTTCTCCATTTGATTTTATAAGATGGATCAAGCCAGGTTTCCGGGAGCGCGATTATTTCAATATTATTTTCAAAAACTAGTTGTTTAAGATTTATCAATTTATATTTTAAACTGCGGCAGTTCCATTGCATTATACAAGTATTTTTATACATTATTTATTATGTTTGTTAACTAATATTTGTATTAGAACATTTCAATATTTTGATTATCTGGGGGTGGAATAGTATGGTTATTTACAATTTTTTGGTTTAAACTATTAGTAATAGTTTCTGCTTTTAAAACTACTTCGTCAGTATGAATATTTTGGTTTATCTCCTCTGAATCTCTGATCTCTTCTGAATTCTCAATAATATTTTTGTCTAAATCAGTTTTCTTAACGAACTCTGATTTCTTAATTATCTCTGGTTTCTTCACTTTATCGGTTTTATTTACGGGAATTGGCTTAGAGCGTTCGTTTTCTTTTGCCTTATGTGTATTGTCAGGTTTCCACGTCCTTTTCTTTACTTCTCGGGGGGATCTGCGGGGTTCTGAAATTTTAAAAACTCTACGGATTTTCCTTTCCGGTTCATCGCTTATGATACAGTCTGTAATTTTCTTTTTATTTATACTTTCTTCCAAAGAAGGGAACTCAAAAAGGTTTAATGTAAATACCTCTTTCCCACGATCAATTTTAATTTTTTCTATATAGGTAGTTTTAGCTTTAGCTTCGTTTTTATTTTTCAATTCTAAGTATTTGCTGCAGGATCTATCGTCAGCTTTATGGTCTTTTTTACAGTTGCGACAAAATAACTTCTCTTTCTTGCAACTTAAAGAGCTGTGATCTCCACCACAAAATTGGCAATATTCAGCACTTCTGCAGAAATTAGTGGAGTGGCCAAATTTCCAGCACCGACGACACTGTCTAATTCTCTGTATATACGCCGAAACTGGGTAAAGGATACCCTGGAAGGCTATATATTCCGGGATCTTATCCCCGCTAAAGGATATTAGGCACTTCCAAATAGGAGTCTTTTTGCCTTCTTCAATTCTATTAAATCTAATAAAATCGGTAATTTTTGGTGCCAACTGTCTGCTATTTTTATTAAAGCCTACTGCGTCCTGTAGGAATACGTCATCCAGATTATCGGGGTGTAAGTCGATTAGTCCCTGCACTTCTACCAAATTCTTCGGAATTATGCTCTTGTATTTAGCTAGAACTATGGCGTCTTCTATAATTTTATTAGCCAGAAATGGGCTATTGGTCTCCACCTCAATTTTTCTTTGGCTGACAGCAATAATGTTAATGTCCTTGTAATTTGACCGCAAATATTGTGCAATAAAGGCAGGGTTTGTATTATAAGTAATTGGTTTTAGAATTACCAAGCACACTCCTGAATAACTATGTGGATAATAGCTGGTTCTTATCCTTTTTGCTTCAAAGAGGTCTTTTTCATGAGACCTGTCATTCATTATTATAACCTCACTTTTACTTAACACAAATAAAAAAAATAATTTATTATCAATTACTTTGTTTTTACACTTTATTATTTTTAAACTCCTTTTCCAATTGTAATTATTAAATAAATAATTTATATTTAGTTTAATAAATTTAATAAATTGAAAATAATTTCAGGAGCAAAATTTATTACAACATAAATACGCGATCTACCTTAACTGTTAAAATTATAATAAAATAATACTATATACTACAGCTAACGCCATCTTGTGCATGAATGTGTAACTACTGCAACGAAGTTATCTGTATTTGTAATAATAAAAGTCAGTCGGTGGACAACCATTACTGTGTTACTCTTGGTTCGTTAAACTCACGTCTTTAACTACGACTACAACTCAGACGACACGAATTGTTGCTTGTATTCGAAGAACTAGTGAGATTTGTTTGCCATTCACTGTTATAAACATTCTTAGAGCTGAATTGAAAGTGTTTGTTCTATATTCATTTTGCTTATATTTTATTCTCTTATACTTGTGTTGTAATAATATTGTTTATAATAACTTTGCCTAATACAATATTATGCCCATGTTGCAACAATACACTACATCAGGTGGTGACAACTCCACAGAGTTCTATATCTTTGTAACACAACACTTTGAGACACGCTTGTCAACGATGATATAATTACGAGTACTGTACAGGGTCTTTGGTAGCAAGGTGCCTTAAGCCTTAAGGGTATAACCTGTATATTGATACTGACCAATTTTTATAGTAACTTCTGTATCTAGTTGCTACAAAATTACATTTCACCTAAAAATAACATTTAAATATTCAAGTAAAATACTATTATAACATACTATTAATATTTAATATATATTATTAGTATATATACTATATCATTTCATATTAAATGAAATTACAAATTATTTTATTAAATTTAAATCAAATGGGTCAAAGGTATCAAACAGTCTCCGCTTAGTGACGAGGTAATCGGAAATTTAAATTTTCATGTATTGATTATATTTTACAAATATTTTGTATGTTACTATAGCAATTTATAATATATATCTACAACCATAAAAAGTTTTATATACCGTTTAACACAAAAGTTCAAAACTTATATAGACAAAGTAAATAATACCCAATAATAAAACGAACCTTCCATAGTAGTAGATACAATACGCTGTTGTGTGTTGGCACAAAACAAAGCTGTGGAAAGAACAATAAATTGAAAACTGTTTACTTCGATAACGGAGTTACGATTCGCAATCTGCGGTGAGAATAAATCCAATTGGTATATCCAAACAAAAAAGGAGTTAAATATGTAAAGATGTGAATTGATATAATGCGATATTAGAAATGAAAATGAAAAATTTACTTGTAACGTGAAAAGTGGTATCTAACATAACGTAGCTATAACGTATTTCGACCAATTTTATCATAATCGTTTATGGCTTTTCAAGAAGTAAGGAAGCCGATCTTTTAAGATTTTTTTTTGAAAATACTTTTCAATTAATGAAAGTAAAAATGTTTTAACTTTTAACTTAAATTGAGTTTTCAAAATAATGATTTTTAAACCGGCTGCAGCCGTTCTCCGGGAGGTCCTCTAAGAAAATTCTTGCTGATCGTAAGAATAAGAAAATATAAATTTTTAACGAAATAACGGCTTCTCGATTTTTTATAAATATTTTGGCGGAAAGAAAAAACCAGCGATTAATTACTAAAATAATTTGTAAAAAATATATATATTTGTAAAGCCACCACGGCTCCGGTCCAATCTTCTTTTTGTAACTTTGAGAATCTTTGTCGAATTAACAACAAATTTTGAATATGTACATAATGAAAATGAAATTAAAAAAAAAACAATTGAACTCATGTTCAGCAAGATGGGGCAACACCACATACTGTCAAGGTCTCAATGTTGAGGTTTAGGGAAATTTTCCCTGGAAAATTAATATGCAAGTACGGAGATATACCCTGGCCCCCTCGATCGCCGGATTTGACATCGTGTGATTTTTTTTATGAGGTTACTTTAAGTGTAAAGTGTACTGCAATGATCCCCGTACCATAACTGCTCTACAAGAAAATATCTGGCGTGAAATCGCTGCTATCACCCCAGCGCTTTGTACGTGCGAGTTAACATGGTCTTTCGACCTACACTCATTTTATGTTCTTTTCAAACTTTCATTCTTTTAAAACTCACTCATACATTGTATTCCATAATTAACTAAAATATCAAATAACAAGAGTTCTTTTATGTCCAGTAATTAAATAGAACGAATATCTTCCTTCACCCCAAAAATCGTAAATTATACATTTAAAAACTGTAAGTCAGAACCATGACCTTTGTAACCTATGTAGTAAAATCCAACGCTGATTCTAAGAATCACTTGACACTTGACTAAGGGTTCGACCCTTAGGTTATTACAACATTAGCATATATACGAGTATATAGTTCGTAGGGATATAATAAGGTAGTCTGTAAAAGTACAAGCATCAATCGGGATCGCTTAACTTATACTTGCTCAAAGAATCTCTAGAGAAACACCACAATGTAATGGTAATGGTCTATTTCTATCACAGATTATAGACATGACCATAGATACAAAAGTCTAAAAAAACAAAAGCATAAATTGCAAAAGAAACGAACACACGAAAGAACAAAACAACATTAAAATAATATTGAAATAATTAATAATAATAATAATAAATAGAATTAGTGTATTAAGTGAAACACCAAATATATAAATTTAATAAAATACATTTTATTAAATAATTGTTTTATTTATAAAATCACGACTGATAAAATAATAGCAAATTAAACTATCCAATATAAATTTGTTAATAACTTTCGGCTCCCAGAAAGTACACATTAACTTGCGCACTCACCAATGTGAGGGTTCGCTTACAAGTGTGTGTTACGAGAAATGAATGTCACTTAGAGGGCATTATTTTTAAAAAGTGAAATGCTAGTTATGTTTCTAAAATAAAATAAATATTTTAAACCTATTAGTTTATTTTTTATTTAATTTCAATATCGAAAAATTACCGTAAGAAACCCTTTAATATGTCAACAAATCAGATTTTTTTTAGTTCATATTCTTTATTTAAATATTTGGATACAGTCAAGTGGAACAGTTTGGTTCTAATTTAAACGTAGTTTATACTGAAGGATCATTTGATGTTGGTAAATGAAATTTTTTAGCATCGTAATGGCATGGAATTTAGTTACAAATTCTTCTGCACAGACCTTAATTTCCTGGATCCCACGTACCATTGTTTAACATTCTTAGTTTAGCGAGAATATTAAATTCCATCATTCCTCTCTCAGTCACTCTACTCACATGTACAACACATAGCGCCACAGGTTGTGTGCGAAATTTATGCAAATAGTTTTAAACTTATCTCAGAGTTCTAGTCGTAAAACGGTGATAGAGCTATTTGTTTCCAATTTACATAACATTCTGGAAAGACTCTGAAAATCTCAGATAATCATGAAGATATCCTGCCAAGCACAGTTACGTGTATTCAAGGTTTATCTAACAAAAAACTCGCGTTACGTAAATATTGTTTCTGAATCTATTACATTTTGTAACATATTTCATTAACAGAGTCTTAAAACCTCTTAAAAACTCTTTTAAGGTGTTTTGGAAAATTTATTTATTTTAGCTATTTTTAAATGCTAAGTTCTGTTAAAGAATTCTAACACGTACGAGTGTAATATGATTAATAAATGTGGGTCTACCTTACACCTTAGTGGGTGTTAGCTAGATTACCAGCTGTGGTTTTATATTAGTTTTTATGTTATATAAATCCTGAGTTGAGCCCCCATTTACAATATAGTTTATTAAAGAATAGTTAACACATAGCTTTTGTTTAATAGTAGTTCATTTAATTATTTCACAAAGAAAAACATTTACAATACAATAATGTTAATAAATCAAAAAAAATTCACAATAATATTAATACTTGATTATATACACTGCTTAGGTTTATTAGGCTTAGACGGGTCCACAAGTTGTTTCAAAGCAGAGCTAGTAACATTTAAATATATCTTAATATTAGCAAAGTTTCTAACCTATTTTGCAGAGTTCTTTATAATTATTATTTCTCAAAAACTATTTATGTTTAATCCTAAATTATTTCCCACATAAATATACACAAATAATAAACTGAATCCAGAAAATAAAATTTCATTTTGTGTTCCGACATAGCTCTCTTCAAATAAATCTTGTTGGCATTTGCCTACCTATATTTCGCGTTGTTCCGCCCCACCTAACAAAACTTGACGTCTAGTAGATGATTCTTGAATTTTATCTCTTCTCCAAAAACGATTTCCTTAATCCATATTATGCGAACAGTCGCTTGAGAACTACCCGCGAGGTCCAGTTCTAGCACCCTCACCGCTTTCGAAACCTATAAAAATATTTATTCATATTCTTTGCTGTTTGCAAGAGTACTAATACATTTTCTATTCTCATTATTTACTATAGGCTCAGAAATATACAATTCACAATGTTCTAATAGACGTAAAAATGTTTTAGTATTTTGTAGTAAAATATTAAATAATAGATATAATTTCAGCACATCTTTGGAGAGTATTTTAACAATACATTAATTTATATTGATCATATTGATTGACTATATTAGTTGATTGTATTGATTGATTTTATATAAATATAACGAGTATAAATAATATAAATTATGTCAGTTTTTATTAAAAATTATTTGTTATTATATGTAAAATTAATTAAGAACGAGTTAAAATTTGAAATGAAATTCAAGTTACACACAAAAGACAGTCGTCTCTCTAAACTCGTAAACTCTAGTTAGTAATATAAAGAGTATTCTATTTTCTCAAAAGTATTTTTAAAATACGTATTTTGTATTTAAATACTAACATGACATTTATTTTGGATTTTGTATTTGAAATAAAAAAAAAACGAGGTATTGTGTATTTAAGTACTTTTGAAAAGTATGAAATGCTATTGGTACACTAAACACCATTGAGTTAAACTGTCCTTTAGGTTTTTATTAGCTTGTTTAGTATTTTAATTGATGCCCAAATGGTGACCTAAATTTCTCGGATTTCCACGTAAGACTAAATTTTTTTCTAGTTATTCGAACAAAATACGAGTATGTAGTTATTTATACGCTGTGATAAATAATAATGTAAACAAAATTGAGTCAAAATTATGAATGTGCAAGACTTGAAAAGTCCTCTTCAAGGAATATGTAGATATTTAAAGCTCTAATAATTATAATTAAAATTCAGTTATATAACTTGTACATAAAAATATACCAAGTATGAAAAAAGTAGTAATGGTAGAATTGTGTATTCATTGTTGTAGTACATTTTATAGGTTAATTAGATTGTGAAATATTTTCTAATTACTATAAAACTGGATTGCATATAGATAAAGTTGACTAACTGTTAAAATATAACCTAAATTGGGCGATTCTGATGTTCGGTTGTATGTCGTATGTGCACTCCTTAAATACACATAGGATTAGTCATCAACGTCTCAGGTGCAGATTTTTCTCTAATTAGTTCCTTTTGCGATAAATCCCTAGATACCGATATGGACCCGCTCTCCGTAACTGGCCGTTGTCCACCATGCTGTGACACCTTTAAGAGACCGTATGAGATTTAATGAGACCGTATGAGTGTTCAAATAAATATTAATTTGTTATACGTAAATGAAGTTGCTTCTAAGTTGGTCCCAGGCAAGTACTGCTTTCGCAGCTTCTAGATATATTAAATAATCTCTATTCTAGTTAAGCAATAAACACAAATCGATAGTTCTCGAATTAAATTTTAATACTTTCAAATGGCAATGATGGAGTGATAATAAATCCATGAAACGTGAAATCTGCACGACCTGCAGAGCTCCAATCACCGAACACCGACTGCTAGAGTAAAAATAAACACGTTGCGGTGTCTGCTTCCTACGTATTGTGGAACACAAAGGGAAAGAGAACCAATAATAAACCCACCAACCAATAGAACGTCACTGATCCGCGTAATCTTTAGATCACAGTTGTTTGATTAGACACCGTTACCGCTACGGTTACCTGGATTTATTTAATTGTGTATACATTTATACTGAATCAACAGACTGAGAGAAATTTTACCATGTGTCCGTCAAACGTTATCGAAATATTAAAATACCTAAAAGTTATTTTGTATCAAAATAATCCCATTATTAATAACCAGTAAAAAATCTCTGATGTAATAAAGTTCCGAATTTTAAACTAAAAAAGTAATTCATTAAAAACAGATGCTATAGTATTATTTACTGAAACTTAAAGTTTGTGAAAAATAAGAAAAAATTCTATTAAGTTTACTTTGTCTTACGAAAATTAAAAAAAATATTAATGCATTGAAAAGGATAACATATTTTACTTATCGTTTATAAATAAAAGCGTGAAACATCATTTGTGATATTATATAGGATTTATAATGAAACATAAAGCTTATTTACACTACCGGCTTTTATTACATGCCAAATATTGGTGTCGGGCTATGTCCCCTATTGCCTTCATTAATATGTTCAACATATTTAAGTTTATTTTAATATTGTGCTAATTTACTCTAAAATAAGTGTTTTTAAAAATGTTTGACAGTTAGAAACCAGTGTTGAAAAATATAACTAAATATATATATGAAGCGTACCGCACGCGGTCTTATGAAAATAACCTCAAAACTGTAACTTTGTCGTTTTTGAGATAAAACAATAATAAGTGCGATAGACAAAGAAATTGATAATAATTAGGTTAGTGTGAGTGCTAAAACATCAACTGGTTAAGAAATTCAAGAAATCTGTAAACCTATATAAGGAAGACCTCATATAAACACTACAAATATACGGAAAACAAAAGGTTGCTGCTCACTATCAAGTAAGTCAAATAACATAACCTATAAAAAATATTAATACATAACAATTAGTTTATACTCGTATAAAAGCGAGTTTCAAATAATAAAGAGACTGTATTAATTGTTATAAGTAAACAATATATATGGTTTTCTTAAAAATTGTGACTGATTGTTTATGAACAATCACACTATATCAAGATAACGCAAAAAAAAACATAACTTGTCGCATATTATAATACTATATAGAATTTATAGAAATTTAGGGTGCCTTTAATAATGTCTGGTGGCTAAGTGCTCTTCGAAGAATTAGGCCGGCAAAAATCTCTAGGAACGTCTACTGCACTATGGAAAACTATATTTATTGTTAAACATTAATTTTACAAACCGATTACCGTTCCATGAAAAGAGGCAAATATCTAATTGTTGTCCTCAACTCTGGAACATGGTATTTGACGAGGACTGTGTTTATCACTCGAAAGATTGTGTAAACGTATGTTTTGCCGAATGATAAAGTGATCCTTGTCGGTGCAAATAGTAGAAAACAAATAGAAAGCCGTTCTTTAGCTTCTATAGATAAAATGTGTAGTTTCTTGAAGCTACACAAAATGGCTATATCTTCAAGTAAAACAAAGATGATGATCCTTGCCTTTGGCAAGACAGATGGGACTTAAAAGAAAAAGGAAGAACTACATATTGGTTAACAAAGACGTTAATTTTGATTTGCAACACAAGTGGTACCTATCTACTGTGTGTGTGTTCGATCGGCTCCTGCTACTTTAGGTGAAAATAGTGATTAAAAGTTAGAAATTAATTACGGAAAAAAATTAAATATATTATATAAATACTTCTTCTTACGAAATGTATTTAAGTTTATTTTAATATTGTGCTAATTTACTCTAAAATAAGTGATTTTAAATATGTTTTACAGTTAGAAACCAGTGTTGAAAAATATAACTAAAAATATATGAGGCGTACACGCGGTCTTATAAAAATAACCTCAAAACTGTAACTTTGTCGTTTTTGAGATAAAACAATAATAAGTGCGATAGACAAAGAAATTGATAATAATTAGGTTAGTGTGAGTGCTAAAACATCAACTGGTTAAGAAATTCAAGAAATCTGTAGACCTATATAAGGAACACCTCATATAAACACTACAAATATACGAAAAACAAAAGGTTGCTGCTCACTATCAAGTAAGTCAAATAACATTAACTATAAATAATATTAATACATAACAATTAATTTATACTCGTATAAAAGCGAGTTTCAAATAATAAATAGAGTGTATTAATTGTTATAAGTAAACAAAATATATGGTTTTCTTAAAAATTGTGACTGATTGTTCATGAACAATCACACTATACCAAGATAACGAGAAAAAAAACAAACTTGTCGAATATTATAATACTATTTAGAATTTATAGAAATTCCAGGGTGCCTTTAATAATGTCTGCTGGCCAAAGTGCCCTTCGAAGAATAAGCCCGGCAAAAATCTCTAGGAACTTCTGCTGCACTACAAAGAACTATATTCATTGTTAAACATTATTTTACAAACCGATTACCGTTCCATGAAAAGAGGCAACTATCTAATGGTTGTCCTTAACTCTGGAACATGGTATTCGACGAGGACTGTGTTTCTTACTAGAAAGGTTGTGTAAACGTATGTTTTGCCGAATGATAAAGTGATCCTTGTCAATGCAAATAGAAGAAAACAACTAAAAAGCCGTTCCTTAGCTTCTATAGATAAAATGTGTGGTTTCTTGAAGCTACACAAAATTTCTATTCAAGTAAAACAAAGATGATGATCCATGCCTTTGGCAAGACAGATGGGACTTAACAGAAAAAGGAAGAACTACATATTGGTTAACAAAGACGTTAATTTTGATTTGCAACACAAGTGGTACCTATCTACTGTGTGTGTGTTCGATCGGCTCCTGCTACTTTAGGTGAAAAAAGTGATTAAAAGTGAGAAATTAATTACGGAAAAAAATTAAATATATTATATAAATACTTCTTCTAACGAAATGTATTTAGGTTTATTTTAATATTGTGCTAATTTACTCTAAAATAAGTGTTTTTAAAAATGTTTGACAGTTAGAAACCAGTCTTGAAAAATATAACTAAATATATATATGAAGCGTACCGCACGCGGTCTTATGAAAATAACCTCAAAACTGTATTTTTGTCGTTTTTTGAGATAAAACAATAATAAGTGCGATAGACAAAGAAATTGATAATAATTAGGTTAGTGTGAGTGCTAAAACATCAACTAGTTGAAAAATTCAAGAAATCTGTAGACCTATATAAGGAAGACCTCATATAAACACTACAAATATACGGAAAACAAAAGGTTGCTGCTCACTTTTAAGTAAGTCAAATAACATTAACTATAAATAATATTAATACATAACAATTAGTTTATACTCGTATAAAAGCAAGTTTCAAATAATAAAGAGAGTGTATTAATTGTAATAAGTAAACAATATTTATGGTTTTTTTGAAAATTGTGACTGATTGTTCATGAGCAATCACACTATACCAAGATAACGCAAAAAAAAAACATAACTTGTCGCATATTATAATACTATATAGAATTTATAGAAATTCCAGGGTGCCTTTAATAATGTCTGGTAAATAAGTGCCCTTCGAAGAATTAGGCCGGCAAAAATCTCTAGGAACGTCTACTGCACTATGGAAAACTATATTCATTGTTAAACATTAATTTTACAAACCGATTACCGTTCCATGAAAAAAAGCAACTATCTAATGGTTGTCCTCAACTCTGGAACATGGTATTTGACGAGGACTGTGTTTATCACTCGAAAGATTGTGTAAACGTATGTTTTGCCGAATGATAAAGTGATCCTTGTCGGTGCAAATAGTAGAAAACAAATAGAAAGCCGTCCTTTAGCTTTTATAGATAAAATGTGTACTTTCTTAAACTACACAAAATGGCTATATCTTCAAGTAAAACAAAGATAATGATCCTTGCCTTTGGCAAGACAGATGGGACCTAACAGAAAAAGGAAGAACTAGATATTGGTTAACAAAGACGTTAATTTTGATTTGCAACACAAGTGGTACCTATCTACTGTGTTTGTGTTCGATCAGGTGAAAATAGTGAATAAAAATGAAAAATTAATTACGGAAAAAAATTAAATATATTATATAAATACTTCTTCTAACGAAATGTATTTAAGTTTATTTTAATATTGTGCTAATTTACTCTAAAATAAGTGTTTTTAAAAATGTTTTACAGTTAGAAACCAGTGTTGAAAAATATAACTAAATATATATATGAGGCGTACACGCGGTCTTATGAAAATAACCTTAAAAGTGTAACTGTCGTTTTTGAGATAAAACAATAATAAGTGCGATAGACAAAGAAATTGATAATAGTTAGGTTAGTGTGAGTGCTAAAACATCAACTGGTTAAGAAATTCAAGAAATCTGTAGACCTATATAAGGAAGACCTCATATAAACACTACAAATATACGGAAAACAAAAGGTTGCAGCTCACTCTCAAGTAAGTCAAATAACATTAACTATAAATAATATTAATGCATAACAATTAGTTTATACTCTTATTAAAGCGAGTTTGAAATAATAAAGAGAGTGTATTAGTTGTTATAAGTAAACAATATATATGGTTTTCTTGAAAATTGTGACTGATTGTTCATTAACAATTACACTATACCAAGATAACGCAAAAAAAAACATAACTTGTCGCATATTATAATACTATATAGAATTTATAGAAATTCCAGGGTGCCTTTAATAATGTCTAGTGGCTAAGTGCCCTTCGAAAAATTAGGTCGGCAAAAATCTCTAGGAACGTCTACTGCACTATGGAAAACTATATTCATTGTTAAACATTAATTTTACAAACCGATTACCGTTCCATGAAAAGAGGCAACTATCTAATGGTTGTCCTTAACTCTGGAACATGGTATTTGACGAGGACTGTGTTTATCACTCGAAAGATTGTGTAAACGTATGTTTTGCTGAATGATAAAGTGATCCTTGTCGGTGCAAATAGTAGAAAACAAATTAAAAGCCGTTCTTTAGCTTCTATAGATAAAATGTGTAGTTTCTTAAAGCTACACAAAATGGCTATATCTTCAAGTAAAACAAAGATGATGATCCTTGCCTTTGGCAAGACAGATGGGACTTAAAAGAATAAGGAAGAACTACATATTAGTTAACAAAGACGTTAATTTTGATTTGCAACACAAGTGGTACCTATGTACTGTGTGTGTGTTCGATCGGCTCCTGCTACTTTATTTGAAAATAGTGATTAAAAGTTAGAAATTAATTACGGAAAAAAATTAAATATATTATATAAATACTTCTTCTAACGAAATGTATTTAAGTTTATTTTAATATTGTGCTAATTTACTCTAAAATAAGTGTTTTTAAAAATGTTTTACAGTTAGAAACCAGTGTTGAAAAATATAACTAAATATATATATGAGGCGTACACGCGGTCTTATGAAAATAACCTCAAAACTGTAACTTTGTCGTTTTTGAGATAAAACAATAATAAGTGCGATAGACAAAGAAATTGATAATAGTTAGGTTAGTGTGAGTGCTAAAACATCAACTGGTTAAGAAATTCAAGAAATCTGTAGACCTATATAAGGAAGACCTCATATAAACACTACAAATATACGGAAAACAAAAGGTTGCTGTTCACTATCAAGTAAGTCAAATAACATTACCTATAAATAATATTAATACATAACAATTAGTTTATACTCGTATAAAAGCGAGTTTCAAATAATAAAGAGAGTGTATTAATTGTTATAAGTAAACAAAATATATGGTTTTCTTGAAAATTGTGACTGATTGTTCATGAACAATCACACTATACCAAGATAACGAAAAAAAAACATAACTTGTCGCATATTATAATACAATATTGAATTTATAGAAATTCCAGAGTGCCTTTAATAATGTCTGGTGGCTAAGTTCCCTTCGAAAAATTAGCCCGGCAAAAATCTCTAGGAACTTCTGCTGCACTATGGAGAACTATATTCATTGTTAAACATTAATTTTACAAACCGATTACCGTTCCATGAAAAGAGGCAACTATCTAATGGTTGTCCTTAACTCTGGAACATGGTATTCGACGAGGACTGTGTTTCTTACACGAAAGGTTGTGTAAACGTATGTTTTGCCGAATGATAAATTGATCCTTGTCGGTGCAAATAGTAGAAAACAAATAGAAAGCCGTTCTTTAGCTTCTATAGATAAAATGTGTAGTTTCTTAAAGCTACACAAAATGGCTTTATCTTCAAGTAAAACAAAGATGATGATCCATGCCTTTGGCAAGACAGATGGGACTTAACAGAAAAAGGAAGAACTACGTATTGGTTAACAAAGACGTTAATTTTGATTTGCAACACAAGTGGTACCTATCTACTGTGTGTGTGTTCGATCGGCTCCTGCTACATTAGGTGAAAAATGTGATTAATAGTGAGAAATTAATTACGGAAAAAAATTAAATATATTATATAAATACTTTTTCTAACAAAATGTATTTAAGTTTATTTTAATATTGTGCTAATTTACTCTAAAATAAGTGTTTTTAAAAATGTTTGACAGTTAGAAACCAGTGTTGAAAAATATAACTAAATATATATATGAAGCGTACCGCACGCGGTCTTATGAAAATAACCTCAAAACTGTAACTTTGTCGTTTTTGAGATAAAACAATAATAAGTGCGATAGACAAAGAAATTGATAATAATTAGGTTAGTGTTAGTGCTAAAACATCAACTAGTTAAGAAATTCAAGAAATCTGTAGACCTATATAAGGAAGACCTCATATAAACACTACAAATATACGGAAAACAAAAGGTTGCTGCCCACTATCAAGTAAGTCAAATAACATTAACTATAAATAATATTAATACATAACTATTGAAGCAGATATTATATGCACAGTTATATATTAAATATTTTATTAATTAATAAGTCCTCAGACTGAAATTATACAGAAAGTCCTCAGACAATATTTCTTATAGACATAAAACAATTGAATTTAATATATATTTTTTTTTTATATAAACAAAAACAAAACAAGTTTAAGTAATTTAATTTAAGAATGAATGTATTGTAATTCCAACACACCCCCTCAAGACATTCATTTCAACAATTTAAATAATTTGAAGTCCCAATCCTTCAGTGAATTTTTCATGTAACTCTCTTGGCAGTGCTTTTGTTAAAATATCCGCAACCATTTCATTAGTTGATACATGACGTAATTTAATAATTCCTTCATCAACTACATCACGAACAAAATAATGACGAATATCTATATGTTTTGTACGTGCATGATAAATCGAGTTCATTGCCAGTTGTTCAGCTCCACGATTGTCAATTAATATTTTAATTTTCAAAAATTTTTCTTGCTCTAGTTCAGTCAATAAATCATTTAAATATATTGCTTCTTTTACAGCTTCTGATAAACTAACATATTCTGATTCAGTAGATGAAAGTGCCACAGTTCTTTGTTTTTGAGATTTCCAGCTCACAGCACCCCCTGCCAACATAAATACATATCCAGAATATGATCTTCGATCTTCAAGACAACCTCCCCAATCAGCATCACAGTATCCAATCATAGATTTTGTTTCTTTAGTATAAAGTATTCCTAATTCTATTGTACCAGCTAAATATCTCAATATTCTCTTAACTCCCAACCAATCTTGTTTACTTGGTTTGTTTACAAATTGAGCTAATCTTGAAACAGTATTTGCAATATCTGGTCGAGTTCCAACCACTAAATACATTAGTGCTCCAATAACTTCTCTATAAAATTTACTATTAATTTCTTCTTTATCAGTTGAATAAAATATTTTCTTCTTTTGTAATTCTGCTGGCGTTTTAACTGGATTGCAATTATTCATTTCATATTTTTTAAGTAAATTGATAATATATCTTGATTGATTAATAAAAATATATTGATCTGATTGATTAATTTCTATTCCCAAACATTGTTTTGCAAGACCTAGATCCTTAATTTCAAATTCTTCTTGTAGTTTAATTTTAATTTCATCAATCCAATCAACATCTGATGATGCAATTAAGAAATCATCAACATAAACTAGAAATAATAAAATATCTTTACCACGTTTTGCATAATACAAACAACTCTCCTTTTTTGTTGACTTTAGTCCAATACTTTCCAACTTATTTGATAATTTTTCATTCCATTGTCGAGCAGCTTGTTTAAGACCATAGAGAGCTTTATTTAATTTACAAACATCACCTCCTTCTTCAATACATTTTAACATTTTTGTAGCTTTATTTTTTAATTCTTCAGACACCTGACTATCATCAATTATCCACATCAAAATTTCATGTAGCATATCCGGTATTTCCATATAAACATTTTCTTCTAATATTCCATTTAAATAGGCAGTTACAACATCAAATTGTCTTATTACAAGTTTTAATTCCACAGACAATGCAATTAAAAGTCTCATTGATTCCATTCTTGCAACTGGAGCAAAAGTTTGATCATAATCAATACCATATTTCTGACTATAACCTTTTGCAACAATACGAGCTTTTCTTTTTTCAATAAGCCCATCTGATCCAAATTTATTTGTTAAAATCATTCGACTTCCCACAACACTTTGACCTTCAGGTAATTTTACAATATTCCAAGTATCATTTTTTAATAAACTTATGACTTCTGATTTAATTGCTCTCTTCCACTCAGCACACTCTTGAGAATTAATAGCATCTTCCAATTTAACTTCAGCTACTCCAACAAATATATTATCATTATCATTATCATCTTCATTAGAATCAGATTCAATCCTTTCTTTAACTTCACAATTATTAACTTTTGAAAATAATTTTCTGGGACGTCCTTTCAAACCTGTTTTAATTAATTTTGGTCTTCCTGGTCCTCTTCTTTCTTCTCTAGTATATTCTCTTGAGTTTCTTCTAGGAGTTTCTTGAATAGATGATTGAATACCAGATGAATTTTCATTTTCTTCATTATCTTCTAAATTTTCTTCTGGAATTCCATCTAAAGTTTCTGTCTCATTACTATTTTTAAATCCTGTTATCAATTCAATCCATGGTTTATCCTTGTTTTCAAAATCATTAATAATCAGCTGTTTAATCTCTTGGTTCTTTAAAACTGTAGTAACATTATCTTCAATAAATTTCACATCACGAGCAACAATAAATTTTCTCTTTTCTGGTAACCAAATTCTGTATCCTTTTGATTCACGTGGATAACCTACAAAAATTCCTTTCATTGATCTATCAGATAATTTGCCTTTTGTTGGATCTTTATCTTAGACATATACAGTTGATCTAAATGCTCGTAAATAATTTAAATGAACTTTATCCCTGTTGAACCATCTCTGATAAGGAGTATCTCCATTAATACTTCTTGAAGGACATCTGTTTCTCAAATGACATGCTGTAGCTACAGCATCAGTCCAAAACATATCCGATAAATTTGATTGAAGTAATAAACATCGTCCCATTTCAACTAATGTTCGATTTAAACGTTCAGCAACACCATTTTGCTGAGGTGTTCTTACAACACTTAATCGACGTTGAATACCTTGATTACGCAGGAAAGAATCCATCTCAGTATTACAATACTCTTTACCATTATCACTTTGAAGATACTTAATCTTCTTCCCTGTCATACGTTCAGCTTGATTTTGATACATTTTGAAAGCTTCTAGTGCACCACTCTTCTGTTTAAGAAAGTATACTTCACACCATCGAGAATAATCATCAATAAATGTAATAAAATATTTTGCTCCATTCACTGATTGTGTCCTAAACGGTCCAACAATATCTGTATGAACTATTTCAAGAAGTTCTTCACTCTGTCGTTCACTTCCTGAAAACGGTAACCCTGTCATCTTGCCTCGTAGACACACTTCACATCTTGACAAACATTTCAATTGTTCAGAGGTTACTTTACTTGTAGTATTCTGATTAATCACCCGAAATAAATCCTTAGCATTTAAATGACCCATACGACAATGCCACATCAATAACTCAGAATTAGCTTTATCTTCTCCAATACAAGCTTCTTCATTACCTTCTTGTAAATAATAGAGATCACCACGCCTTTCAGCAACAAATTTAACATTTCCAGTCATATCCATAATTACAGCTGAATCTTTTTTAAATAGAATTTCATGATCCTTATTAGTAATTTTAGCAACTGATACTAGATTTGACCTTAAATCTGGTACAAATAATGTGTTTGAAAAATCTACTGACCTCAGCTGTTTACCATTACTATTTGACAAATTAACAGTACCTTTTCCTTTGATTTCACTATTTGCTTGATTAGCCAAATTTATTTTCCCACTAATTTCTTCATTTAAAGACTTAAATAATTGTTTATCACCACATAAATGTGTTGTACAGCCACTATCAAGAATCCAAGGTCGACAACTTGGAACACTACCAGCAAATTCAACATTAAATACTGCAAAAGTATCATCATCCGCTTGAGAACATTGGTTTTCTTGTGTGTATCTATTCTGTCTATCTGGTCTATTTCTTCTGAAATTTGGTTTCAATTGAGTTGGACATTCAGGAGACTTATGTCCTTGTTTTCCACATTTAAAACAATATCCTTTAAAAATATTTTTGTAACTCGGTTGATTTTCAGCCCTTACATTTCCAGCTAACTCAACAACTGAATTTGAACCAATTTCACTCTTCTCAAGTATCTTAACCTTAAGAGCTTCAACCTCCAAGAGTTCATCACGTGATTCCATAGCACATTTAAAACCTTCATAGCTATCTGGTAGACTATATAATAACATTACAGACAATAAATCTTTATTCACTTCAATATCCATAGCTCCAAGTCGATCAACTATATCCGAAAACTTGTTTACATGATCCCTGACATCACCACCTTCAGACATCTTGTGAAGCATAAGTTGCTTAAGTAATAAAGCTTTTCTTGCAGGTCCTTTGGAAGCATAAACTAAGGCAAGTTTTTGCCAAACTTCATGAGAAGTATTACAACCTCGGACATGCTGCAATTCCGTTGAACTAATTGCTAATATTACTTCTGACTTAGCTTTACGATCAATTTTTATCCATCCATTTCTTTCTTCTTGATTATTTTCCGCAGCAACAGGAATCGGTTTTTCACCACTGACATATTCCCACAAATCATTTTTGATCAATAGCGCCTCAACATGAATTTTCCAGGCTTCATAATTGTCCTTACTCAACAGCTCAAATCTTGTAGCACTCACTGATGTCGTCATATTAATTTTTTAATTAAAGCCTGGGCCCATAACCTATTGAAGCAGATATTAACACAAATATGTTTAACTTGAAGAGACATAATTGTGTACCTTATTCTTATATCCTAATTTAATTTTTAAGTGACTGTAGTTGGTATTTTGGTTGGACCCGATACTAGAACTATCACTGACAAATCTTTATAAATAAATATATTTTTAAACAAATTCTCTGCATATTACGATATCGTCACAAGAGTTTATTGTGCCCTATGCTGCCTCGCAATAAATCGCTGTCCATGACAGATCTAGTGCTGGGGGAGTCACATGTATTAAAACGTGAATATTTTATTTTATACTTTTTGTATCGATCTATAAAAGAACGTGTGTAGATTTGATTAACAATATGCCCAGTAACGGGAAAGTCTTCATTGGTTAATTGATCCTGGCTTAACTTAAAAAGCTTAGTTAATTAATCCTGGTAACATTGTTGGAATTTATTATGCTTATATTTCTCAGTGAAAAATTGAAATGAACAAGATTTTATATACATTATTTGTTACATCGATGATATATAACAGATTCGATCATTGGGGAGATACAACAGTTCTTTAGAATGATTGCCCGTGAGCCAAAGAAAGTAAATAGTTCCTACAAAAATCTTTAATTTCTTAATCACGTAGTTCTTACTAGATCTAAAAAAAAAACAAAACTTAAAAAGTCATTAATCTACCAGTGTAACGAAAACAAAAAGAAATCTTTTTAACGACATTTAAATTAGTGTTGTAAGGAATGACTCTGATTTATCTTTCCACAAATCATTAAAGAAAAAGTCGACGGATGTAAACCAAATGCTATATTTCTTATTCACAAATTACATAATAAATAGAGATAATAACAAAAGAGTAGAAAATATTACTAAACTTTATTCATGAAGCAATGTTATTTGTGATTAAAATATATTTTGATTCAAAAACAAAGTATTATTTTTTAACATGATTCATTTCATATGACTAAAGACTAATTAGAATAAATTACGTAATATTTATAATAAAATTCAAATTTATAACTAATTCATTACTAATCCTTTATTCCACAAACGCACGCACACACACCCACACACACACACACACACATATATATATATATATATATATATATATATATATATATATATATATATATATATATATATATAGTAATTGGATGGCGATTCTAAATTCTTACCTGGACTTATATATATATATATATATATATATATATATATATATATATATATATATATATATATAAATATATATTGTAATTGTTTAATAAAACAACCCTTTTATCTTTAAAATCGTGACTTTATTATATAAAGATACTAGCAGCTTTCAAGCCACCATATTATAAAATTACACTATCTACTGGCACACTATTTCCTTATAAATATTGGTCCCCACGGTAAAGAATAGTAAATTAAAATTAAAACAAAATGACTCATTTTATAGTGAAGCTGTATCAAAGAATGAGAGACACAAGGTATAAAAATATGGAACCAAATATTGTAAAGATATATTTTACATTTCATCAAGAAACAATAAAACATCATATAAAAACAAAAAGCAGCAATATGGGTGTATTGTTAAATTCATATCATTGCAGTCGCCATCCTTCTTCCTTACCCGATTCTTCCATTTATGATTATTATCGAATGCATCTACTTTCAATTCAAGATAATTACAATATCTGTGTCCCATGTAATTAGTTTCAGAATTAACTTACTCATATTGTTAGTTATGTTGATTTGGAACCTTTCTTTTAGTAGTCTGCTAACAAGATACTCGTCCTTGTCCAACACCATCGGTTTCTTCAAATTAAACTGATGAACATGAAATAATGCGTCTTTAGTAACGTCTATTTTATTTTATAATCTAGTTTTCTGTAATGTATATTGTGTTATTATGATTGTTAAACCAAATTAACTCACAACACGACTTGTGTTGCGTAATCATTTTCTTCACAGTGTAGTCCGTTTGACATTCAATGTGTGTTACAGTCCTTGCATTGAAATTTATATACAACTCCATTTTGTTTCCACACATATTGGTTTTTGAAAATTAATTTGTTATATTATTAGGATAAGAGAAAGTATTTATCAAGTCGTAATTTTTGAGTATACTTTTAATTTTGTCTGCGGCCTCCCCTATTTATTGGAAGCATACAAATTTTCTTCTTGGATCTCTTTCTTACTCAAAATTACCATTATAATATTAATCAACTTCTATCCCAATAGCGGCTTCTACAATCATCCACGGGTAATTATTCAACCTGAGAATGAATCTAACTCGTCAAAATATAACTCGGAAAAATATTGTACTTGAAGACCATATCGACACAATTTAAGCCAGAAAAGAAATTAAAATTCAAGTAATTGCATTAATGGAGAGAAACCTAATAGAAGAGATACAACAAATAAGAGAATAGAAATTCAGTATTGTGATAAGATTTTAGAGAACTAAATAAAATTGTTGTTCCTCAATCACAACCGTTTCCACTCTGGACATAAGGCACCCTCAGAATTTTGGTCAATACATCTATGCATTTCAGATGAATACAAAACAGCATTCGTCACACAAGAATATTACAGTGGTCTACAGATATTGACAGTGGTCTAGTTTTCCCTGTGGACTAAAAAATTCGCCAGCTATATTCCAAAGAATAATGTGCAACGTAATAAGAAAACGAAAACTTGCAGATTTCACAGTAAGTTACATAGATGACATATTATTATTTTCAAGATCATTCAAAAAACATATCATGCATATGACACAGCTTTTTCAAGCAATTAAAAAAGGAAGTCTGAGTTTAAAATTTTTTAATTGCAACTGATTCCTGATACTCCGTTTACTCAATGCAAACTATTTCTGTTAGACCACTAAAGATAACCTTATATCGATGAAAAACTTTTCAATATTGAAAACACAAAAAAATATCACATAATTTTTAGAAAAGATAAACTTTTACCATACATTAATTCCGAAAATAGAAATAAATTTACAACATCAACTACTAAGAAATGGACAATCAATTATTTGGACAGATAAATACCAGAAACCATTTGATGAAATGAAAAATATATTATATTCTCAACCGGTCATGACAGTTTTTTATCCAAATTTACCTATACATATATATATATATATATATATATATATATATATATATATATATATATATATATATAACATACATACAGATCTTAGTCAGCTGGAAGTAGAAGCTGGATTAAAACAACCACATCAAAAGAAAAGAAGAACAATAATAATATATAATGATGTTCTATTAATGTTAATATCAAATAATATTCTATTAAATAATACACTATTTGTAACTGTCGCAATTGTAAATGCGTGACATCTACAGAAGGTCCCTAGTTTAGCATCTTGTGTGCAAATTGTCATATTCTATTATATCTACAGAAAATTTGTCACAAACTATATTTAATCAAGTAAACTCTTTTCCCAGAGATCCTAGAGACTAAACCAAAGACTAGTTGTCCTCCTATTCATATTTGAATTGTTGGATTCGCATTAAACCACATCGTTATTTAGTATATTTTGCATTGAGAAAATTCGTAGCGGTTATTTTACACTATAGAAATATTTTTCCATGTATCATTAACCACATTATCCATTGACCTTAACCCTTCATTAATTATACAACACCATCTGTGCATTGAAGCTGCGTATTACGCAGGATATTGCGGCTGAACATCCGCTTGGTAAGTTCGTATCCTTAGACATTATCCAAGAGACAGACCGCAGTCCCGATTGTCATGTTTCAGCCATTAAGTTTATTACTACTGGGAAGGTATATGTTTATAGAAGAAGGTTAAACATTATCATTAGTCCATTACATCTGATTAAGTCTGCTAAATGTTGTATAAAGAGACGTCCTACACATTTTACCTAATTACGAGTATTAAGCGCTGCGCTCATGTAAAATAGATCTACATCTACAAGCAGTGTTACCAACCCTACTGCTTTAACAGTAGATTTGCTGTTTTCACATTGATGTCCCTGTTTTCTGTTTCATTCCTAATTTTTACTATTTTTCGATTAGCGTTCAGCGCTACCTATTACACTATGCAAATATTTTTTTGATAACGTGAAAATATTGAAGATGAGGCAATTGAGAATGAAAGTGGAAAACAATTTTACTTTGATTTTTATTTTTTTGTTGTTGTGATTATTAATATAACAATGTATGTGAGTTCTGGTAACTAAGAAAATTGTTCATTGTTTTAATTATATGAGCAAAAGTATGAAATCTGCCTTTTTTTTCTTTACCTACTGTTTTCTCCTGTTTTTTTTTTGCGAGCTGCTGTTTTTTAGTTTTTTGGGGTTGGCAACACTGTCTACAACCATGGATTGAACTATATTGAGAATAATTCTGTATGTCATAATAGTGAGTAACATAGTGGCAAATACATTAGAGGATACCACATTAACTAAGCTAATGATTTTACGAGACACAATAGTGTATTTGATAACTATATAAAAGTATAAAAGTCTTGAACCTTACAGATTTTTCGGAAAAATATAAATACCGTTCTTTGATTGTTTAACCTCTTATTCAAAATTTTAAATATTTGTCGTTTAAACGTTTTGAACGTCACTCAGTTGTAATGGATTGATTAGTCATATGATAGTCGAGGCCTCTGATCTACTACTTCTTTGAAGCACTTTATACTTTACTACTTCTTTTTCTAAATTACCTTTCAATAACATATAGGAACACGCATTCTAGCCCGGTCTTAGTTTCTATGGTATTATTTCGATCTTCCTACAAAATTGTTTTCTAGAAGTTGCGTTTTCAGTGTGCGATTATTCGTTATGTATAGGCGAATGACGTCAAATGCTGGACTGTACGAATGGCATACGCAATTGTTTTTAAATAAATTAGATACTATATATTATTATTAGATATATATGAGTTATTTAAGTGCAAGGATCACTTCGTAAGTGGAAGGTTATCTTCGTCTTCGATGGTGTTCTGTTCAACACAGTCATCTTTCAGGAGCAGTCACTTTCCTCAACCAGATCTTGGACTTGGTCTCTCCACACTTCAGATACTTCATGCGGTTCACTAACGAGTTCATCCTTCTTATTTCTACATGTGATGGTTCTTGGCTTGAATTCGCTTCCCATATTATTGACAGCTTTACAATCTTCCGACACTCATTCTCATTGTTTAAATTCTCTATACTTTTTAGTGAGTCTTCAATAAAGATTACTTTCTTTCTTCTGTGTAGTTTTTTCTCTACCTTCCTCAGCTCCTTATATTCTTCCGATGTGCGATGTTTTTGTAACATCAGTAAGTATGCCTTATTTTTTTCATCTGTGGTTTTCCTACACTCGTTGTCAAACCACTCGGTTCTGATACGACGTTATAGACTTGGGATGGTTTCATTTGCGGATTTCAAAATGATTTCCTTCACCAATTTCCAGTTGAAATCAAAGTTTGGTGTTTCAATAGCTAGTCCAATGCCATTAGATAGCTTGAGTTTATATTTTTCGAGGATATTCTGCTCCTTAAGCTTAGAGGTATCAGATTTTAATTTGTTGTTATTTTTCTTTCTAAAGAAGTTCTTGCACAGTCTAAATCTGACTTTAGACCCAACAAGTGGTCGGTGCCGACGTTTGCACCTCTATAGCTTCTTACATCATTAATGGTGTTTCGATGTCTCTTATCAACAAGAATGTGGTCGATCTGGTTAAGAGTTAGGCCATCGGGGGATATCCAGGTGTACTTGTGAATTTCCTGTGGGAATGCTGTGCTGGGTATAAACATATTTTCAGAAACAGCAAACTCAAGAAGTCTCTGTTCGTTTTCGTTAGTGCCACCGTGCAGACTATTCGGACCAGCATGGGGCCTAATAAGCCGTTCTTTCCCGATTTTGTCGTTGAAGTCTCCAATGACCATCTTCATATCATGTGCAGGACATGAGTTATAGCACTTTGTGAGTAAGTCATAGAATAAGTCCTTTTCTCTGTCGTCTTTTTCGTCCGTCGGTGCATGAGCACAGATTAAGGTGGTGTTGTAATGCTTTCCTCTCAGTCGAATTTTACAAAGTCTCATACTAATAGCCTGAAAGTCAATGACTGTGTTTCTCGGTCTTTTACTTACGATGAAGCACACACCAAAGTAGTAAGCTTTTCCCTAGCAACTGAAGTACGGTCTACAGTCCTTTTTATCTAAAATTCCCGTTCTCAGACATCGAATTACCTGTATTTGTTTATGCGATTATTGTGTTTCTTGCGATATAAATGTGAAGACGTTTTTGTCTATATTACAGTCTTCTTCTGTGTTGGCATTTATCGATGAGTTTAGGGTAAATTCCCTAGCTATGGTGAATTCTTTTCGATGATTTCTGCCTTTGTTTCAGGTTATTTGTAAAGCTACAAATCGTGAAAAGCAAATCTTTAAGATAACATTTACAAGCTTACATTACTTTGCAACAAACAACATGATCAACAACGACTTAAAAAATCTGTAAAATACAAGGACATATTTACGGAATCAGCAAGGAAATGTCTACCAAAGCAGAAGTTTCAGAACCGTTCTAGTTGTATTCCAATTAAGTAGCTACTTGCCAAAAAAGTTCCAAAGCCTATAAGTATGCTAGACCACGGCGCAAACGAATAGGAAATCAGGAGTCAGAATAAGAATACTCCATCAGAAGAAGACGACAGTAGAACCAAAACCGCTTCCCCAGCACTTTAATATTAAATGTTAATTTTCCACATCATTCTGTAAGTTAATACGATGAGATATAGACGACATCACTATTATCCAATCCATATGATTTTTATATAGCAGAAACCTTCAAAGCATACGTGTCAAATCTTCATGACAATCTGACCATTATTTTACTAGTTACAGTATAATTTTGTAAATTCTTTTGTGTTATCAAGCAATACTTTTTATTGGGAAAAGATACCATTCATGCGAAACAATGTCGAGATAAGTGTTAAGTGGAATCAGTTCCTCAAAGACAAATGGTAGAAAAGTAGTTTGCTGTTTAAACAGATAGACATATGTTCTAGAAAACGTAATTATGATTTGTCCAAAAATTTTAGTTCCAAATGATTACTGCATTTGATCACTGTTGACCAAAATGAACAATTTGTTGATACTTTATTGATTTTATCATAAAATAGTGACTCGTGTCTATAAGTAGTAAATTATGTGTTTTAAATATTGAAAAATGTATATATTGTTTTATGTGCTAATAACTGTTGATGTACTCAAATAAATATTTAAAAAAATATGTGTTGATGATTCAGAGCGCTGTTTGGAGTTATTTATGCGATATGTGACACTGAATGAATTTTACTCAAAGAGTCAAAGAAGCTAAGTGGAGAGCAAAAAGTTTCTGCCGTCCGTATTTAGGGATATGCATGCCTCAAGAAGCCAAAAATAAATAAAAAAAGCGCCCTTTCTCTAAGACAATGTAGCATGTCACAAGTCGAACTGCTTGCGCATTCACTGTATTCTTTATATTTAGTATCTGCGACTATTACCTGATTGCAAATTTAAATGAAATGCTACATAAAGGATGTGATCGCCGAAACTGAAACGTTTTTTGAAGGGTTTTTACAAATCCTTTAAAGTTTTAGCGCTCTCAGTTGAACTTAAAAAAATTAACAAAATCTCCAACTAGCGCAGATCTCACACGACTACCTGTGTACATACGTTACTGTGAAATTCGTCCATTGCTGGTAGTGCTACGGAATGCAGCTGTAAATGTTAGTTAAATATACGCCAATGGTCTCAAACAATTGAAAATACTTGGAATTAACGTGATTATTAATTAGTCGTAGCCGTTTAATCAGCCATTCATATTGCCAGACCGGTTTAAATTCTAAGCATTTTCTGTCGCAGGTATCTGTCTCTTGCAACCGACTTATAATCGATCGCGCTTTTCTAAATCACTAAATATCTCCGAGACTTAAATCGGTCTGGTTTCTTATTTTCCAACTGCCTGGCAATATATCTGGCAGATGATATTTACAGTTAAAATAATAATTTAAATAATTTATTAAAAGTTGTAGAAGACTGTTTCAATCCTAGAAATTATATATGATATTTTCTCATGAAATTATATGTTTAACTTAATTTATTAACGAAATAAAAATAATTATAAAAATAAAACTGTATTATTATTATAATTTGAGTGATGATTTTAAAACCCTATTGATATCTTAATTTTCAAAAATTGCGTCTCAATAACTATTTTCAAACGTTAGGTGATCGGAGAATCGCTTTAAATGCTATTGATATCCTCATTTTCTCAAAGTTATTAACTATACACTTTATTGAAACGTTTAGGGTGCTATTTGCAAATATTAAGATATCTGTGATGCTCTTGAAACGCTATTGATATCCTAATTTTCTTAAATATCGTTTCAGTAGCATTTTAAGCTCGTAAAAATGCATTATGTACATAGTTGAAATACTATCCATAGGCAAAATAACTTTGTGGCAAACTATTCCAGAAGTCATCATTAGCGAATACCGTATGTCTATTAGTGCCCTAATAGACTTAAATTTTGACTCGGGCTTAGTTAAATGATACTTAGGTATAAATGTAGAAAGTATTTCATGTATTTGTATCCCGGTTTCTGCATTTAAGAACGAAACATCTACATTTATCTCATGGCATCGATCTTGTAGTGCGTGTACCCTTTCTTTAAAGCAATCATTTTTTCATATAATTATTTTAAACTCTGTTCTACCATGGATTGTAGACTATCTAGAC
This sequence comes from Panorpa germanica, assembly GCA_963678705.1. Taxonomy (NCBI): domain Eukaryota; kingdom Metazoa; phylum Arthropoda; class Insecta; order Mecoptera; family Panorpidae; genus Panorpa; species Panorpa germanica. Next base: position 22,596,969 of record OY783209.1, read on the forward strand.
TAAACCTGATACTCTAGAGTTCCAGTTTAAAGTCCCGGAACTAAATCAATTGTGAAAGAAAAAAATAAAATTTAACCATAAGCGGAAGAATCATTTTATTCGAAGTAAGAAATACACTAAATAGAAAATCAATAATATAATAGGTTAACTGTTAACCAAATCGATTCTAAATGTATTTATGTGGTGGATCAAATCAAGTCAAAACATGCAACAACCGACTTAAATTTGTGTACCATTATTGAACAAAGGCTATATGTAGTAAAAAATATTAGCAGACCGTACATCTATTTAGTAATGTAGTAACGGTGTGTAAAATATTATTTTGAAGAAATAAAAGTTCTCCAATATTTTTAGTAATAAATAATAGTTCATTAACTTTAATAATTATGACTAATCTCAATATAATTTTTTATAAAATGGTTCACAATGATTTTTTGAACGTTGATTTCTCCTATAATATTTCAAGTTATTAACAAACAAATTGAATTGATATTTAAATTCCTGATAGATAACATTATTAATGCAAGTTAACATAGGATACGACCTACATATGTTTCATGTTACATTCTCATAAATTATGCATTTTAAAATGCATAATGTCAAAACCATAACCTACATTTATTTTTATCTTTTATTCCTTTAGAAACTCACTCATAAATTACATTCAATAATTGCTTGAGATCTCAAATAGCAAGAGTCCTTTTTATGTTTAGTAATTAAACAAAACAAATATCTTACTCTATCATAAAAGTCATAAATTATACATTTAAAAACTATAAGTCAGAACCATGATCTTTGTAGTAGGGTCCAAGGCTGATTCTAGGAATCACTTGACAATTGACTAAGGGTTCTGCCCTTGGGTTGATATACAACATTAGTATATATATAGTTCGTAAAGACATAATGAGTCAGTCTGTAAAGGTTCAAGCAACAATCGGGTTCGCTTAAACTTATACTTTCTCAAGAATCTCTAGGACAACACCACAATAGCTGTACGTGTTATCTTGATTCAGTAATGGTCAATTTCTATCGCAGATTATTGACATTACCATAATTTTAAGAAATAAAATACAAAAGTATAAATTACAAAAGAAAGAAATCAATAAATAAATAAAGTATATAATGAAATATAAATAAATAAACTTAAATAATTGTTTTATTTACGTCGACTACGACATATGAAGTAATAAGTAAATTAACTACCAAATATAAATATGTTAATTACTTTCGGCTCCCAGAAAGTATACATTAACTTGCATATCAACTGATTGCGGTATTTAATGTAATGTAATGTTTTGAATAACGTTACGTTTTATTATTTTTCGTAGCTTAACTTATTTTTAATAAGATTCACAAATATAATAGCTTAATATGTAACTCTGTTCAATATTGCTTCAAGGTTTCAATTACATTAGTAAACGTAAAAGGATATGTTTTATGCATGTAATAGTACCCTATGAATAGTACCCTATTTAAGTAAATTGCATACTTTTGCATTAAACAAAAATAAAAAATATGTAATATTTGCGTAATGCATTGATTTAAAAATACCCATATATAGTAACATTTTATTATTTAGCTTTCGTTAAGATAACTAGGCAATGATAGTTAAAAAAATAAAAAGATAACAAAGAGTTTATTAAAAACAACACAGCAATAAAATAATAAATATAATATAATAAAACACAGTTTTATAATGAGCGGAAAATCTGAAATAGTTATTGTAGGTAATATGGTTCGCTTATCTCGGTAACGGAATTAAACCAATATCTATCTCTTTATTTGATATATTGATACATGATTCAAGGAAAAAGAATGATAAACTAACAATGCAGGAATCGAATCTCACAATGATTGTTATCTACGGGTGGCTGTTTTGTTACTCGATTGTATTTCTTTATAAAATGTAGTTTTCCTTTTCCTAGTAACTGTAGTTTTAAAACCCATCAGTGGCAGCGTGAGAATTTAGAGGGTGTAGCAATGAAAGGATAGAGAATATACTTAAATATATTATTTATATTATTAGTATTTATATATATTAGTTATATTAAAATATAACTTAATGTAATAGCTTTTGTTTATTGTGTCTGTATATCCAATATGTTTTTCTGCAACAGCTTTTGTCTTTATTTCAATCCATATTATTATAAGCGAACTGTGACTAGCGAACAAAAAAATTTAGTCTCCACAGTATAACATAGTGAAAAATGCGTCGTAGAAAATTTAGAAATAGACCAAAAGCAACGAAGCATGATAGCAGGCATTTTCAAGTAATGTAAATCGATTATTTCCAATTCCATGATATTCGAACTATAGCTATTATTTATGCTTTAATATACGATACTAAAAATACGATTTGTTTACTTTCTAAGAAAAAAATCAGAAGTTTCTGAAAAGTTAGAACAAGTTCTTATTGAAGCAAAGGTGCTGTGTCATCCGATAAGGAAGCTGCTTAGTGATTCAACAACAGAAACATAAGTCTATTATTAAAGAGACATAGGATAAGACAGCGATTTTAAAACCCTATACGCTACAACAAAACGGATGTACAAAACAAGAAAAGAGAACCATTTTTAAGATCAAGATCACTTATACATTCTAAAATAATTTTTCCAAAAAAGCTATAAGCAGAATTGATTAACACTGCATGGAATATATTGAATAGAACAGGAAAGTCTAACATTGAAAAATCACTACATAAAGTATGGTACGGCAAGAAACCAAGAATAAATCACTTAAGGATTATTGGAACCACATGTACTGGATGGATTCCTGAACAGAAAACAAAGAGAATAAATAGAAAGGCATCATCAGGAATACTGATAGGCTACAATGGGGTACAGAATATGTAGCAATATAAAAGACTGTGTATTAGTACAAACTGAAAGAGATCACTAATAAAGAAAACAAACCAGGAAGTTATAAGAGAGAAAGACATCATTGGATAAAGATCACTAAGAGACAGAACCAACATAAAGAAATCATCAAGATGCAATGATTACATCTTACATACTATAAATGATGAAATGCAAGAACCAGAAACATATTATGATGCAATACTAAAAAGAGTGAAATGAATTCTCTAAAATAAAAGTACTTCTAATAAAGAATCAGTTAAATAAAAAAAAGTATGCCAAGCTAAAATTATTAGTAATAAGTTAATATTCTTTAATTCCACAAATAGCTCCAATTAATTGATTCAGTCTATTTATTATATTCTATATTATTTTATTATTATTTAATGTAATAAACTACTATGTAATAATGTAAGAAATTAATAAAAAAAATTCTTTATCTTTAAAGGAGAAGAAGTAGATATGCCATCAGGGTTCAATCCAGTGAAAAGTAAGTGGGTCTTCAAACATATCCAGATGTATCAATAAATTTATTCAAGGCTGGATTAGTAGCAAAAGGTTTCTGACAGCGCAAAGGTATAAATTATAAAGAGACATTTAGCCCTGTATCAAATAAAAATACAGTTCGCATTATAATAAGTGAAGCAGCTAATCAAAACATGGTTCTGATGCAGGTTTATGTTTCAACAGCATTTATGTATGGAGAACTAACAGAAGAAATCTATTTAGAACAACTTGAAAGTTTCAAGGATAGAACCAACAAGGACTGTTAATTAAAGAAAAGCCTGCATAGACTCAAACGAGCCCCCAGATGCTGAAATAAGAAAATTGGAAGTTTCATTAACAAACTAGGTTTTTTAAGGAGTACGACATATTCAGGTTTATTTACTAGAAATAGAAATGAGCACAAAATTTTACTAGTGCTACATGTAGATGATCGACTAGTAGCTTTAACAAACCAAGAGGAAATATATGTAGATGAAATTATGATATAATTAGAAACATATTTCAAAATTACATTTAAACCACCTTTATACTACTTGGAAATAGAGATAATGAAAAGTGTAGATAACTCTATAAAGAATAAACAATCAAGTTATGTTAAGAAAATATTGAACGACTTTAGAATGGACGGCAGCAATTATTCAAGATAATTCGGAAACTAATAGTAACCAGACAAAGTTTTCCATTCATATCTACCATAGCAGCAGTATTTGTAAACAGAAACAAGACTGACTCAATAACTGTAGCAGAAATTGTTGCAGAAAGTAAAGCCACTGAAGACCTAATTTAGCTACAAGCGTTAATTGTTAAGGGAAATTAATGAAGAAACGGCAATACCTATACTCTGGATTGACAATGAAGCAGCTATAAAACGAGCAAGAAATTCAGAATTTCATAATAGGACAAAGTTCACAAGATAAGACAATATCTCCAGTTTTAATAGGAATTGTAAGTTTTAAACAAACTCATGTGTTGCTTCTGAAATTTAAAGTTTATTTTGGTAATTTACATACATATTTTAATAATTATATTATTTAACTTAAATCATACTATCATACCTGAAATTTTAAGAAACGACATTAACAGTCTCTTATTTACCATAAATTGTCAATTTCTTTCTATCTTATATTTAAATAACCTGACAATATGCACTCACTACTAACTAACTAAGAACGAGAATTCTGCCTACTCCAAATATCAATTGTGTTGGCCGTTATTCCTACAGCACTAGCTATGGTGTTCATGAGTATAGGTTTTCACTGAACGGTCACTGTTTTACCAACAGACGAGCTTTGTGCCAACTAAAGAAATATAATTTCTATTTCTATATATTTTTCTATGTGTAATAGGGAATATTGTTGAAAACATTGTTTATTGTGTCTATATATTCAGTATGTTTTTGTTTTAAGTTTCTCAATAGTTTTGTCTTAATTTTAATTATGCATATTTGCATTCTCGCATTATTGTTATATATTCCTAGTAACTCTAAGCATTATTCAACAGGTATTGCTGCTAGCCTTAGCCTACATTGAGCATTGACTGCAGCGAAATAAATAATTTACTTTAAAGGGAATAATAAAAATGAAATAGTATACAAATAAAAAAAATATCAATTATAAACCTTATAAACTTCATCCTTTAAACGAACCGTCACTGGCTTCACCTGTTGAAATACCCTTTCATATCCCGAGAGCGTTTTATTGATTTCCTGCTCCTCCCATCGTTTTATTTCCAGATGTATTTATTTTTCGAGTAATGATGCATTTTTCTAACCAATAGTTTTTCAATTTTCTAAATAACAATAAATATTGATAGATGGTCAGATATTTAAAATAAATATTGAATCTGTAACGGGCTTGTGAACTCATTTTTTAGGGGTCGGTTTTTTAATTGTTAATTGAAATAGATGTTAATAAATGTATATTGGCTTTTTTTATGTTATTAAACATCTAAATGTTTAAGGAGATATAGCAAATAAAAATTAGAACTGTAGTTACCGCTACAAATGTCGGCCATTTTTATGACGTAACATGTCTACTATTAAGGGATAAGTCGCTTATTTGTTATATGTAAAAGAGTTCTGTGATATGTATGCTACCTCCTTTACGCTCTGTTCTATAAAGGAGATGACAATCCAGCTGACGTGACGTTACATGTATTAAAATTTTCTATAACGTTGGATCTCTTTAATAATTAAAGAAAAAATGGCTATTTCAATTGTAATATTTCCTAAAATATAACGAGTTATTAAAAAATAATTAGATATTTAGGGTCGTTTTAGGCAACTTTATCAATATAATGCACAGATTTATAGAAATTAAGACATGGTTCACAAGCCCATTGAGATATTTACTTATTAATATTGTTGTAATATATCCCTGATTCGAGAATGAAATCAGAAATCTTTGCTGTCTAGTGTCAATATTCTAACAATCATGGCCTCGATGTTTACACATGGCATTGTAGCAATTTAGATCTAGGCAATAGAGCAATTTATGACTTATCCCTTGTTGTAAGTACGCATATGTCGCACTTACCTTTTATTTTAATAATATTAAATGTTAATTATTACATAAGAATTATATTATGTCAACAGTTTTTATACGTGTCCCTTTTTTTTTGAAAGGGGGTGTTGTGATATGTACGACATCTTCCCTATCTCAATTTTTCCTTTTTCTTTTCCTTAGAGCAGAAACGCATATGTTTTGTTTTATATGCGTTCCTTTTCTTTGGTTGAGGAGTGTTGTAAGTACGCATATGTCGCACTTACCTTTTATTTTAATAATATTAAATGTTAATTATTACATAAGAATTATATTATGTCAACAGTTTTTGTATTAGTATTAATATTGTAATGAATAATTGTTTAAGTTTAGCGCTTATAAATATTGTCTCTGGTCTGTGGAGATTTATATTGTTTTAATACTGGTAACCCAGTATTGGCGTATTGTGATGTGAAATAAATCATTATATATTAAACTGTACGACACTCAGACAAACATTACGTATTGTAACTTCGTTCGTGCAATTACTCCAATTGTAACATCTAAGTATTCAACTGTAAGCACGCTTTAACTATTAATCAAATTATAACAGTAGAATTACATTTTGTTTTATATCTGACATCTTTATTAATCTAATAAAATACTATTGTAATTAAGTACGCAGATATAATATTACAACGAATAAATGATATATTTTAATAAAAGTGTTTGTATTAATAGTAATTAAAAGATACTAATTGTTCAACCGTCGTATGTTGCAACGAGGTTATACTTTAGACCGCTCAAGTATTCTCAAATTGCAACAATACACCGTCTTAACAAGAATCCTGTTAATCATCTTAAGAGAGTTAATTCTTTCCAACTGTAATTGGTTGTTGGAAGTCGTCAACTGAAGAATCTACTACCAGAAACTAGCATCCCTGCAGAATGTACTAGCAAGCTGAGTAATCTCCTTCTAGAACGACAATCCGACTCCATTTTACAACATTGGTGTCAGATGTGAGGCTTGAAGAGATATTCCTACACATAAATATCCAAGAGGTACGCCCAAAATTTTTTCTATATATTCTACACCTGGATGCAGATCAATTATTCTGGATACCACTACGCTGATCGATTATTTCCAAAATTGCCGAAAAGTACGAGCTAGAACGTCATTTCATCTGTATTTCACATAATTTTTCTACAAGTATCGGCGGATGCAAAACTACAGCCCGCTGAACCTGAAAAAAAGAAATCTTTTGCCGCCCTGCGAATGAATGGATGCTTCTAGAACACATGGAATAATCTAAACCGATGTTAATCGTTTCCAGAACCCTGCACACAGCTGTGTATAGATCAAAATCGAAAGAATTTTTTTAAGTATAATAGGACAGTATCTTTTTATCTTGTATATAATTATTACCATAAATTGATAATTGTATTTTTTTTATTAGTAGCATCTTTGTAATTCATTGACGCTATCATTTTTTAGTATTATATTCAATACTTTTGAATATTTGCTATAACCTAACTATTTTGTAGCATCCTTGTAATTCATTGACGCTATCATTTTTTTAGTATTATATTCAATACTTTTGAATATTTGCTATAACCTAACTATTTTGTAGCATAATTGTTCAATATTTTTAGTATTATATCCAATACTTTTGAATATCTACTATAATATTTCCTATAATTGTTTCTACAATTATATTAATTCATGTTTAATATTTTTAGAACAACATTTTTGAACGAGAGAGAATTTTGAAAAGGAGAAGTAAAGAGCTGAAGCAGTTAGATAGCAGTCTGTTCAATCAGAGAGACTACCTTCCTGTTACAACTGCAGCGTCTGAGCCCCATCGGAAATTTCCAGTGAGTTACTGTTTTCGCTAACAATTTTTCCTTGTCAGAATCCTATTTTTCGGAGAGTCGTTTATTGGTACAAAATAATCTTTAGTCTGTATATTATATATAACTTTAATTAAGTACTATGGCACCGAGCGTTCATTCCCTCACATTAGTTGAGAATACAATCAATCTAATCAATGAGTTTTCAAAAAATCTAGAAGTCCAATCAACATCCTTAACCATCGTTGAATTAAAAATCAAAAACTTAGACAAAGCTTGGGTTAAATATAGTAGTATCGTAGAAGCACTGCTTCCAACTCTAAAAAATGAAGAAGCTTCGGCTATCGTTAGTAAGTCTATGGAAGTTGAAAGTATTTATGACGACACCCTTATTTACTTGTTGAATTATAAGCAAACATTTGAGAATGATACACATATTGTGGATGACTCAAAAAGCATAGATTCAATAAAAAATTTAAACTTAAGTCCAATGCAACTAACCGTTTTTGATGGAGAATATATTAATTGGCAAAGTTTTATGGAATTATTTACAAATTTAATTCGTAATAATAGTAAATTATCAAGCATTGAAATAATGCACTATTTAAAATTAAATTTGACAGGAGAACCACTCAAACTCATAAAGAATTATCCTTTAACAAATGATAATTACGAAATTGTTTGGAACATCCTTTGTAAACGTTATGATAACAAGGTAGCACTTATTGAAACCTGTTTAAACAATTTAATAAACTACAATGTTATACGTTTAGAGTCCGAAATCAATATTAAAAAATTACTAGATGAAATTAATAAATCGATTAGAGCATTAACCGAATTGGGGATATATTCTAATCATTCAGATTTTATGTTAATACATATTTTAAAGACCAAATTAGATTTTAATTCGTCGAAGGAATGGGAAAACAGAAATAATTCTGAATTACCAACCTTAAATGAATTTACGGAGTTTCTGGAGAGACGGTGGCGCAATCTAGAAAGAAGAAGGCATATTAAAGTTAAAACATATTCAAGCGTTCCTAATTCTAGTAGTAAACCAGTTTCAAGCAAGCAAATTCCTAACAAGGTCGAAACAAAAACTAAAAATTTGTTCTGTAACCATTGTAAGAAAAGTGGTCATATAGAAAAGTATTGTTTTATAAAGAAGGAAAATCTAGATACGGTTAACCCTATTGCTCAAGTTAATACTTGTAGGGAGGCCACAATTTTATCAGAACCTTCTACTTGTTGTGAAAGATCGAAACATCTTATATCTGATGGTTCTCAAGCATCTTTTACTAACAAGACACAACACAATTCAAATAATGAATTATGTTCTTTTTATGATTTTGATGAGATTAATACGGGTAATTTACAAAATACTAATGATATTCTAAGTTTTGACAGTAAAAATAAAAATGTTAAGGCTAAGCAAACAGCTGACACTGTCCAATTCAAGATAGTCGCAGCCAAAGCTAAAACCGTATCATTTTTATTAGATACTGGTTCTCAAATCTCCTTGATTAAACAAAATATTTTAAATAACAATATCAGAATTAATAATAAATCTAAAATTCTATTGAAGGGTATTTCTGAAGGCACGCCTTATACTTTAGGTTCACTGAAAACTTCTATAATTTTAGATAGTAATAAGTCTAAACAAACTCTACAGGTTGTGTCAGAAAATTTCCCCATTGAACACGATGGAATTATAGGGTTAGATATTTTACGGAAACTTAATGCAGTAATTAATCTAAAAATGAACAGTGTACAATTCTCAAAACGTGGCAAAGTAATTGAGCTCCCACTTATAAATATAAACAATATCGTTTTACCAGCACGTACGAGGAAGATAATTCCTATGTCAGGTTCTACAGTAGGAGTTTGTGTAGCCAGGGAATTGCTACCTGAAGTTTTTTTAGCTAATGCATTAATCAAGCCCGTCAAAAATATTTTCTATATATCAATAATAAATTCTTCAATAAAAAATATAGTACTTAGTAATTTCAAACCGAATATCATACCGATAGATCAATTTAGTATTTACCATTTTTCAAAATCAAGTCCTAACAACCGTAAGGAACTTTTATTAAACAATTTAAATCTTTCACATGTCAATTCAGAATTAGTAACAGAATTAATAGAAATCTGTAACAGCTTTAATGACATATTTTTTTTACCGGGAGACAAGTTATCTTGTACGAGCGCATTAAGTCATAAGATAAAGATTAATTCTTCTAAACCCGTTAACGTTAAACCGTATCGATTGCCCCATGCGCAAAAAGAGATTGTAGAGAAGCATATTCAGGAACTGTTGGTCAACAACATCATCGAAGAAAGCGACTCACCCTATAACGCACCTCTATTAGTAGTACCTAAAAAACCAGATGCGTTAGGTAACAAACAATTCCGCGTAGTAGTCGATTTCCGTAAACTTAACGAGCAGACAACAAGTGACGCCTATCCTTTGCCTCTTATACATGATATACTGGACCAACTTAGTGGTGCAAAATTTTTCTCTACCCTTGACTTAGCAAGCGGTTTTCACCAGGTCCCTATGCTTCCCGAAGATAAAGAGAAAACAGCATTTAGTGCGAACTTTAAACACTATCAATTTGTAAGAATGCCATTCGGACTTAAAGGAGCCCCCCCCATGTTTCAGAGACTTATGTCTCATGTTCTCACAGGTCTGCAAGGAATAGATTGTTTAATCTATTTGGACGATGTAGTCATTTTTGGAAAAAACATTTCTGAGCACAACCAAAGATTAAAAAACGTTTTTTCTAAATTACGGGAACATAATTTGAAGCTCCAACCATCCAAATGTAACTTTCTACATAAAGATTTGATTTATTTAGGTCACGTTATTAATGAAACGGGTATGTAAATTCTTATTTATTATTTACTTTTTACGATGAAATTATAAATTTTTAATTATAAGTAAGAATTATATACAGTAATATATAGTATTTAATTAGTTTGGTTTTAACTATAAATTGAAATTATCAGCTATCATAAAAGTAACTGATATTTGAAGTCTGAATTAATATTTCGGAAGTACAATAATTGCGTTATGTGTACTGTTATATTGTCTAAATATATAATATGTATTATATATGCATATATATTTACTAAACATTGCATAAACATTTCAAATAAGGTATTAAATTAATAAATTGGTTTCTAATTAACGCTCTCTATTGGCAATCGGTAATATTCGAATAGAGTGGTACCTCTTACAAGAGGCGGCCGTAGTGGGCGTCAATCAGTGAACTGTCTGGGGCCTCGCACCCTTGTGCAACAACCCAAGTAGAAAAAGACATTACTATACATGTATTTGAATGTCGCTTCTCGCGATTTAGAGAACCCAATGTGTATATCTTTTAAGACATTCATGTACCTTGGATTATCATCATTAATATGTTTCGCCTTTGTGCTTGTTAATTTTGATAAGTCTTCTAATATAAAATTTTAAAATTCTGCATTTATTTATTTATAAATTTGGCATTTCTCGTCAATCATCATCAAAAATTACTGTCAATTTATATAAATTACACAAATGGGACTTCGCAATGGCTAAGGCCGCCGCTGCCTCTTACATATTTCAGCATTTCTGAAACATTCATTCAGCACTGCTGCGAAATACGAAGTACGTAGTGGGATTACGTTGTCCTTTATAAATAAAATACTTTTTATATTAAGTGGATTACCACTATGGCTCACAAGAAAGTCAAATGTGTTAGTGACAGAGGTGTTGAGAAGCATAAGTGTTCTACAACAGTAGAATATTATAGGTAAATATGAGAATGGTGTTTGTGTGTCTGATCTCCCCAAACAGTAAGACATGACATGGCATACAGTCTGTACTATCTTTAAGAAAAAAGATACACTAAGAACGATTGTTGTGGCTAAAGAAATAAGTATGTTATTGAAGGAAAAGTTTCAAATATTAAAAGAAGTAGAAAAATTATTTTGAGTTTGAATTAATGAAAACCAGCTTGCTGAAGGTATTGGTAGCAAAGTCTTTAACTGCGAGAAGGATTTACTTTAGCACGTTGACATAATGGCGAAAACGCTGAATACAAGTGATTTTTCTGGGGCGGGTGAGCGTATGAATTAGAGTTACATTCATTTGAATGGGAAAAACTGTTTCGAGTTACGAACGTAGTCCATGAAAATATAATGTTTGAAACCCGAGATGCTACTGTAATCCGGGAGGACCTGAGAGGATTCAAATTTAGAAAGAATTACGAAGAATTTGTACTAGAGTTGCATGAGCCTAAGCTATTTTGACAACTACTAGAGTTACATAGCAGTACTATGAAGATTATAACGACTGTCTTTCTACGAAAAAGATCGTACGACTAGAAAGATTAAAACAGAATAAAAAGAATACTCTTGTGACAGGGAACGGTGGAACTAAAAACGAATATATTGCCGTTTTATTATTAAACTCATGTCTTGTTTGTCACTCAACAACATTGTGATGTTGAATTTAGGAATATTATTTTTCTGTTTTAGATGGCTTAAGGTTTAAGCAGTTGGAAAATAGTTTAGATGCCCAGTTGGAAAATATTCCATTCGTTGCAAGGAATCCCATAGCTTATATCGTGTACGAATATCTATAGTGAAACCAAATTGAAAATGACCCGATATTTTGGTACGAGAATGTAGCACCCGAGGAGTATATTTATAATTGGATATTAATCCATGACACCCGTTTTTATATTATATTAAAATTCTTTTTATGATACTTCCTATATTTTTTGTAATTTCTTTAAGGTTGCTTAGCGCATCCTGTTCTAAGAAGGCCATCCGATCTGTTAACTTGATAATAATTATTCGGTGCATCAAACCCAAACCCTGTTCATTGCCAAGAGTCTTTAATTATAAATTTGTTAAATGAAAATGTACGTTAGGATGGAAATATGATCTATAATCCAAATTATTTTATGGATGAAGTTTTTTATAAAGAATTACTGGTGAATTTCGTGTGTTGTTGAATTTTTTGCTCAACCCGTATTTAGTTATTTAATTTTTTCAATTTTTGAGGGTGTGTATGGGAAGTATGATTATAGTATTTATATTTATATTCGTGTTAGGGATGAATCAGCTTAGAATTTATACATTTGATTATTAGAATTTGTATTCTTGAGGTTAATTGTCTGAAGTTATGAATACCTTTTAACAGTAATTGTAATTTGGCAATTAAATTTATATTCTCTTGCATTTTAGAAGCTATGTGCAATGTACTTTTTATGTATTTCATATTTTGAATAACGCAATGATCCCTGTACTTATTGTACATGTTTTTTTCATTTTCCTAGTATATTCCTAGTATATATATATATTTCTTTTTGTCTTTGAAATGTTAATTTTTGATTAAATGCATATTTTTGAAGTACTACCTAATATATGAATTGTTATATTTTGTGTTAGTTTATTGGGCCACTCAAACTCAATTTATTTCTTGTATATTTTATTTTATTTGTTATCGCATTGAAGCACAGATTAATTAAACAGATTTGGAATAATTTCTGTTATTTCTCAATTTATTATGATGCATTTAGTAATACGCATATATATATATATATATATATATATATATATACTAGCTGACCCGGCAAACGTTGTTTTGCCATATACGTTATTTCTAGGAAATATTTTTTAGGAAATATTTTCTTTTAAGAAATATTTTTAAAAATAGCTAAGACTATAAGTGTGTGGGGATGTCATTATAATTCAAAGAGGAATGAAGCGTTGTAGACAATTAAAGTATACTTTATTTAAGTTAATAAATTATTCTTTATTAAAGTAACAAATATATATTAAATTACAATTATTGATAGCTATCTATACATCGAAAATAATTCATACTTCTACTACTAATTATTGCAATTTGCTACGATCGAGACACATATAAAACCAAAAAAATAATGGACGAAAGCTGTATAGTGAATGAGAGAAAGGAAGCCGGCTTCGTTCTCACCACTACTCCATGATGATTGCTGGTTGAAAAGTGACAACGGGAGACACCTGGTGCGAATAACTGATTGGTTTACAGAACTATACATGAAAATTATAGTATACTACAATTATTATATTCGATTGCCATCTTGTGGATCTGTGGATAGAACAGAATAATATAAAAATCGCGATTAAAAATCAGAGGTTGATCGTATAAGGGTGAAAATTTAGAATTAAATGTATTTTTTAATGTTGAATCATGAAAGAATAAAAACAAACAATTTTGTCCAAGAAATTAAAAATTAATTTTTTGGGTGGACCACCCTTAACATTTAGGGGTATGAAAAATAGATGTTGGCCGATTCTCAGACCTACCCGATAAGCACACAAAATTTTATCAAAATCGGTTCAGCCGTTTCGGAGGAGTTTGGGAACAAACACCGCGACACGAGAATTTTATATATTAGATATATATAGTAAATATATATAAATCTTCGTTATTCTTTTATTCCAATTACTCGTTCTAAATACCAAGTAATGGTTTTAATGTAACACCTTAAAATTTAATAAATAAATAAAAAATAAAAACAGTAGAAAGTTCTTTAAATTAAATAAACATAATTTAAATTAAAAAAAAATTAACTAAACTCTAAAAAACCCAAAGTGCGTGCTTCTGCGAGTGTACGAAAATACCTTTCTGACCGAGAGATTTTAAGGAGTTATTTTATAATTTATGTATGAGTACGCATGTAACAGCTATTCATAATTGGTTTTATCGGAATGCCAAATGAAACAATGCTATAACAATAATCTGTAACAGTGTGACATATATAAATTTTATCTCATGTATTTTGTAACAGATATTTCCTGTTCAAACACGTTCTTTACATAAATTTCTATTTTAATTATTTTTGCGGTACTAAAATAAACATTGGTCTTATCACAGTCCGCACGATTAGGGTTGCCTGCAGATAGGGGCAATGATAATGGTTGTTTATTATATTACAACAATTGAATTTTTAATTTGTATGCATTTTTTTTCATCGCTGTTTTTAATACATCTTATAATTTGCGCAATAAAATACTTGATCATAGTCATGTAATAGCATCAGAACTAAGCAAAGAAAAATATAAACATCTTTTCTTTGAATTAAATAATGAGAAAGTCGTTTAAAAATAAATGCAGTAAACTTCTTGAGTAAATCAATTAAAAGAATGATTGGCTCCATATAGTAATATTTGCTCATTCAAACAATTATTGTGTTTTGACGACACAGTTGGCCGAGAGCAAAGATGTTTGATTCTGACTACTGTGTCTCCGGATCCGATCTCCGGGCCAGAGTTATATTTTCTGGGTTTGGTAAAATCAGATTTAATTGCTTATGTGCAACCATAATAATGAATATGGAAAATGAATGATCACAAAAAAAAATTCGAAAAAAAAGAAATTGAAAAAAAGAAAAAGTAAAGGAAAAAAGAATTAATAAGAAGAAATTAATGTGGGGGGGACATCATAGCTGAAGCGATTGCTGTATCAGATCACGATGCGGAAATAGAAAAGGGATGAGGATATTGAACGATGGATAAGGAAGTAATTAGAGATGCACCGATAGAAGAATTTGCAATAGAATGATGAAAAAAGCTGAATTATAGAAAAGAATTATATAGCACATAGTATAAATTAAGTTTTATAAAAAAAATGTATATAAAATATAATATTGGTTTAAAGTGCTAATTATATAATATATTATATATAATTAACTTTAAATAGTTAATGCACTCAAAAATAAATATTAAATTTTTGTTTTGTGTTTTCTTATAATAGCCAGCTGTGCTTGGAATTACTACATTTTTGTAAATCAAATTTTCCTTAAAACAAATTTATTTATAACTGGCAACATTTAATTAACTATCATTAGAATTTCAATTTATATAATTTTTAATAATAAAAGTCTGTGTATTAGAAGCTATTCATGTTTTAGAAAACATGTTTATTAAATGTTTATTAGAAGCTATCCATGTTTTAGAAAACGTTTTAGGTAAAGTTGAAAGCTGAATGCAATAAAGAGCTTTTATTTCAATTTAATTTTAATAAATATATTATTAAGAAACAGGGGATATATATCAGTACTAGCTTTTACCCCCGTCGCAAGCGACGTCTGTTTCTTGTGTATGGCTTGAATTTTATGTCAAAATTTAATTCCATTTTTTAATTGAAATAATAAATAAACTCGCCCTATAATAATTTTACAAATAATAAAAATTAATTTTTCATACAAACTGACTAAAAAAATATATATTTTTTATATCAAAATAAAAAATATTTTCAATTTATGCATTATTTGACCAACTTTTTTTCAAAATTTGTGATTTTTTTTTCGATTAGCAAATAAGTTACCAAGGTTAGCCTATATTACGGGTTTCCAGAAAATTCAGGGAAAAATCCGGGGACGCTAAAAGTCTTAGAATTTTTTTCTGTACGAAATAGGCAATTTTTAAAAACATTGACGAAGCCGTTTTCGCGCTGCCATACAAAATTTACTACCAAACATATAAAAATATAAGATCCCCAGAGTTTACCCCCGTCGCAATGTGACGTCCTTTTGTCGTGTATGATTTGAATCCAATAAAATAATTCGTAATTACATTTCATATTTAATTCTATTTTTAAATTGAAATAATAAATAAACTAGCACAGATATAAATTAACTAAAAAAATATATTTTTTTTTATCAAAATAAAAAATATTTTCAATTTATGCGTTATTTGACCAACTTTTTTTCAAAATTTGGGATTTTTTTTTCGATTGGTAAATAAGTTACCAAGGATAGCCTATTTACAAAATTTCAACTTACTAGCACAATTTTTACTCTCGGAAAATACTGCCCCCGTGCCCCCCAATTAAATTTTGAAATTTTGAATTTTTTTTTATTAATAATATTTTTAATTATTCTAGAATCCAGAATATGAACTTTCTCCAAAGTTCCCTATTGGGCCCCCGAATTTCTGTACCGCCCCCTTTTTCAATTTTTGAACTTCTAATTATTGAGAAATGTCAGCAATAAATACCTTAATACACATGCAAAATTTCAACTTTCTATCTTTTACGAATTAAAAGTAATACTGCAAAAAAGGGATCACTTTTTTTCCAGTTTTTCCAAAATTACGGGTTTCCAGAAAATTCAGGGAAAAATCCGGAGACGCCAAAAGTCTTAGAATTTTTTTCTCTACGAAATAGGAAATTTTTAAAAACTTCCCTGGAGCCGTTTTCGAAAAGCAATACTAAATTCGAACCAAACATATAAACACATAAACACATTATAATATAAGACTAGTGCTTCGCCCCGTCGCAAAGCAATGTGTGTATAATATTTGTGCTTAAATAAAAGTGATTTACTAAATTTCAACCTTATATGCACATTATTTTTAAGAAGTTAAATTAAAAATAAATATATATAAATGCTTGTTAAATTATATTTTTACCCATTTCACTCTTAACTTACTAATTACACCAATTATATTCTGTAATGAACAATACCAAGCGCCACGCTCCTAATCGTTCCTTAGCACTGTGGCCCCTATCGTTTTCATTCTGGCCCTTTTAATTTAATCCCACTGCATCGTCGATCTCATATTCACCACCACGATTCAGGATCTGCAACGTCCCTAACTCATATAGTTGCTCTCCTCCATCACCCCTGTTTCGAGCATCTCGGCCTCTTCCTCTCGCCCCACCAATATACTATACTTCCACTTCGATGCTCCAAAAATTCATTTAAGTAATTAATACTGCACTGTAAACTAACATACTAAATTTCATATTTATATCTAGAATATAATATTAGTCTTCTCATTTACCCCCGCCGCTGAAGTAAAATTGTCAAATTTTAATCAAAGTAATCTATTTTTCTCGTACTCAATATTTTCTTTAGCTATTTTAAATCACCATTTATAGAGAACCCCACAAATTGAATTTAAAAATTGTAGGTCTGGCAAAGCATAAACTTCCCGAATATTTACAAATTTTGCACCGCTACTGGAATATGAATAATTAGAATCTCAATACTTAGTCTTAATTTTATTTTTTCCACATTTAGGACTATTACCCACCCCTTTCCTCCATCGCTTGCCATCCGGATCCGAAGTGTTCTGCCTCCAGACGCATCCCCTATCAATTCAATTCTATAATGGATGTAATTTTTTTTAAATATTTATTTTTAGTGCATCAACTTTAAAAAGTTATTAGCACTAAAAAAAATGTATACACATATAAACATTTACAATACAGAATTCATAATTTATTATTTACAACTAATAAACATACTTAAAATAAAGAGATTGAACTCTGCCTACAAACGCACCAAATATCATTCCAATTCTGCTACTGAATGTATTTTGAACATGTCCAACACATAGAGAACTATTTTACTTCTATTTAATATTCAACATGCAAAATATGATCGTCGTACTTCTATATTGTTCTTATATTCGGTTTATCACCTGCTACCCTAATGTTACACTTAGGTAATGCAATTTTTTTAATTTTCGTTATTAATATATCAATCTGTATCTGCATACTAAATTTCAGTTTTGTATTTATATTATAGCATTATTGATAAAAATAATTTCCGTCACTAAACTAAATTTGTCAAAGTATCAATTTTGGTTGTACCCAAGACACATATACTAAATTATAGCCTTTCATCCCCATATATTTGATATTTCTGGTTTTTCGTTCCCGGCGCCCACCCTCACTTGAAATTTGCCGTTTTCTATAGTTTGTCTTTATTGATTATTTACCAACGTCTCTAATTTCAACGTTCTAAATCTGTTGACATTGTCCCCAAAAATTCGCGCCGATATTGAATAAAAATGTTGGTGTTCCAATTATTAGCAAATATGCACCATTTGTGTCTCAATGCATACCCCAAGTTTTAATTTTCTTTATTTAATATTTCTGGTTTTTACCGTGTCATATCCCGCTGCCACTGGAAATTTGGGATTTTTAATACTTATTTATTAATTACTGTCTACAGCGAGCTTTCATACTAAATTTCAACGTTGAATCTCTATTTTAACATTATTCCCAAAAAATCGCGCCGCTACTGAATAAAATATGTAATGTTCCAATTATTGGCAAATATTCACAATTAGTGTACCTATATATATCCCAAGTTAAAATTGTCTTTATTCATAATTTCTAGATTTTACGGTTTCAACTTCCGGCGCCACGAGAAAATTAGGGTTTCCTATTTTATTTTTATTAGTTACTGTTAAAAGGGAGCTTACATAACAAATTTAAATATTCTAACTCTATTGCCCCCAGAAATTCGCGCCGCTACTGGATTCCAAATTTGGTGTCTAATTATTGGCGATGATGCACAATTAGTGTCCCAAGAAAACATTTTCTTTATTCAATATTTTTAGATTTTAGTGTTTCAACTGCCACCGCCACTGGAAATTTGGGGTTTTCAATTTTTTCCTCTTAATTAGGATTACTGCGCTTCAAGCACCCTGACAACCAATCTCTATACAATTAATTTTCCAAATTTATCCTTTATTGTTAACCTTAATACCAAATTATTAAAATTTGTATTCACTCATTTCACTGTAAACCATATTAATTTCTCTCTTCCTCCAGTCTGATTTCGTAGCTCTTTGCCTACAAACGCACAAAATATCAATCCAAATCTACGACTGGATGAAATTTGAATATCTAAAATATAGACAACTATTTTCTTCTATTTAGTATTCTACATGCAAAATATTACTTTTGTACCCATACATTGGTATTATACTCAGTTTATTACCCCCTGCTCTAATGCTACACATAAAAAAATGTAGTTTCTTTATATTTTCGTTATTAATATGTCAATCTATATCTGCATCTGCCTCTGGAAAGTTGCAGTTTTCTATAGTTTGTCTTTAATGACACACTATGTAGGGCCTGCGTTCCAAATATCAACGTTCTAGCTCTGTTGCGACATTGCCCCCAAAAAATCACGCCGCTACTGAATTAAAATTTTGGTGATCCAATTATAGGATAACATGCGCAATTAGTGTCTCAATACATACCCTAAGTTTTAATACTACTTTTTCAATATTTCTGGCTTTTACTGTGTCAACTACCGCCGCCACTGGAAATTTGGGGCTGTTAATTTTTTTTCATTAATTACAGTCTACAGCAAGCATACATAATAATTTTGAACTTCCTAACTCTATTCTAACATTGCCCCCGGAAATTCGCGCCGCTACTGATCTCAAATTTTAAATTTCCAACTATTAGCAAATGTGCACAATTATGATCTCAATACACATACTGAAGTTCAGTTTTCTATCTTTTCTAGTTCGTCAGATATTTGCAAAAGTGTTTTTTCGAATTTTGCAGTTTTTCCTGAATAAGTTTTTCCACGGAAATTTAGGGAAAAATTCAGGGACGTAGAAAGTCTGAGAAATTCGTCCTTTACATAATATCAAAATTTAAAAAAACTTTGTAGGCGCCGTTTAGAAGATACCTATATAGAAGATATATATATATATATATATATATATATATATATATATATATATATATATATATAAATATATATGAGTTCTTATGAGTTTTCCATGTTAAATTGGAACATTACGAACATTATATATAGTAGATACAACGATATACGACACAATATTTATGTTTTAGTGATCCGCAGTGATCGTGGTCCAGGATGATCTATTGAGTTACTTTTCATAACAGAAGAATACAATAAAATATTTTGATTAGTTGTATTTTATATTTAAAGGAGTAAATTGAATATAAATAGAATTTTGAGCAAGTGTTTTTTTATGATATAAATTTAACATACGAGTATAATATTAAATTTCAAAATTACAACAGCTAATATTTATGCATTACTAGCTTGTAACTAAATAAAGGAGAACATGCGGACGAAGGGTTATGCTGAATTACAATTCCGCAGGCTCAGACGCATCTTCCGTTGTTTGATTTCTTAAGTGTTTAACCGTTCGGATCGCGTAACGTCTGTCAAATCTTCAATGACTTTTCGCTAATGTCATCTTACCCTTTAAATAAATAAATATTACTTGCTATACCGAGTGTTATGCCGAGCAAACCTCATAATCAGAATGTTATATTAATACATTTTGTACAATTAGAGAAATATTATTTTCTAGTAATTCTAAAAATTTGAAGTTGATATGTCGTTTGTTGCACAAAATGAATTTCATTTGCAACGTGGACAAAATATATTTGACGATGTGGTTGCACCCGTCTTATGTTTTTAATAAAAATAAAAAAGG
The DNA here is from genome assembly GCA_963678705.1 of Panorpa germanica. Taxonomy (NCBI): domain Eukaryota; kingdom Metazoa; phylum Arthropoda; class Insecta; order Mecoptera; family Panorpidae; genus Panorpa; species Panorpa germanica. The sequence continues at coordinate 22,617,928 of OY783209.1, forward strand.
TATGCATTGTAATAAATACAGCTGAAAATTAATATATATTTATACGATTATATTAGTGATATATTTAGCGGATTTATAAAGGTATATAAAAAAACAAAAATTATTGGGCATGTCGGTATTTATAGAAGACAACATAAAGTGTTTTATTAACAAATCAACTAGTGCAGACTTGTTTAAGTTGGTGCTACGTTTACTACGTATGCGCAAACAAACTTCTTAATCATATTGAAGTTCGACAAAAACCTTAAGTCACCATGAAGAATCCAGCCAATTAAGTAATTTACTTTCGAGAACATTGTTATAAAGTTATTTCTTGTTAGTTATATCTTAATTGCTAGTATTTTTAAAATCAAAATAACAATACAATAACTTTTTAAATTAATAAAAATTATAATAATAATAACAAAATAATACGTTTGGTGTTTTTGGGGTCATTTTGGGTTTTTAATAACCAGTTTTGTATTTACACTGTTTGCTAATACTCAATAGTAAAACTATTGCTAATAACCTTTCTCGCCTAATATCAATGCAGTAGAAATAATGGTACATTTTGCTTAAAATAGATTATCTTTACCATATATCTGAGAGCATTGATGCTCTACGACAAACTCCTCTATTCCCGATTCCTTCTATTTCGATTCCCGAAACATTTCATGTCTTCATTTTCTGGATTTGGTTGTTATTAAAGTTGGATTGATTGTATCTTCATATATTCATAAAACTTATTATTTACTTGTGCTGCCTACATATAAGATAACACGACTCCATAGAAACTGCAAAAATAGTAGGAGTGCATCAGTGATAGAACTCACCATTGGAATAGGTTGCCGGTAAGAAATTTAATTTAAAGAAAAACTAATAGGCGAAAAGAGTAGATTCATATTTCAAAAAAGCAGTACAATAGGTCTTTCATATCTAAGTTTTGTTATTTTGTTTAACCTTAAAATATAAATACACATATATACTTAAATGCACAACTGTTTGGGGATGAAAATTTGTTGACCGAATGTTTAGTGAAAAATACTGCATTAAATAAAACTAAATTTGTGGTTGCTTTTTGTACATATGTTAAACTGAATTTAGCGTCAAAGCAAAAAAAGATAATGTTACTAAGAATAGAAGAAGTATATTCATCTCGTAATGCATCAATGACATGGGCGTTGGTTTAGCACTGATAACATAGATAAAATTGCTTACATTTTAACAGTGTTTGTATACTCTGTAAAAGCATAGCGAGTGTAACAAAATTTTAAATAACAGAAAAGTAAACATGGGTTGACGTTAAATATGATACATAAAATATGACCATTAAAGCAAAAGAGATAGTCGTAATAAGAGAAGAGTGCGACAACCGACAACGATAAATGAGGGTGCAAATGTGTTGACAATAAAGCAACCCTAATTTAACTAATTTAAAACCGCAAGAGATATTAACGGAACCTATTTAATATGCCCACGGCGAAGTACTATAGACTAATACTGTTGTGTACTTTAAAAATAATTTGTTCAGATTCTCATTGGTTTAGTACCGGTATGCCGCACTGTAATGTCAACCATAGATTAACGCCCGAGTTATTAACTTGTTTATTGAAATAATTAAATTGAATTTGGGTCTTTTGTTTAGATTCATAATAGCGTCATATTTTATCAGGAATGGTCCAGCTTAGATACAGCTTTACATATTATTTATACATAGGGTTGCCACCTCTACGGTTTTGCCTCGGTGACTCTAGTGTTTTAAACTATTCCCCGGTGTCCGGACAATTGATGAATTCTCGGGGTGAAAGCGAAATTTCGAAAATTATTTTGTTCAGTAATTTTTTTTATATTTAATGCTGAATTATAATTTGCTCGCTTTGAGATTTTACGTAATACTTGTACTTTTTTAATAAATAATTTTTCGTATTAACTATTAATATTTACTACTACTATTGTCATTTAGATTTATTATTTTAAATACAAAGAGATAATGCTGCAAAGAAAATTCTCAATACAAGTCCTCGATTTTATAAACAGTTACTTATGTTAAAAATTAAGGTTTAGTTTTGCCTAGTGATTCCCCATCCTGGACTTTGCAGAAAATTAAATCTTTAGTTACTAGACCAAACATTCCTTTTATAATATATTTCAAGAATTTCTTTACTTAAAAATGTATAATAAAAGTGACACCTTCCCCTAATTCCCTTGCTTCTGTTAAAATGATAGTACACTTTTCAAATACACTCTTCTTTGTTTAATGAAAATGAAATTGCTATTTTGTTTTTTTTTAAACTGACATCAAGTTGGCAGTCTCTTTTCCCGTTTTTAAAAAAGGAATGTTTTTTGGAATTTTAAAATTAATTTTCTCGATATAGCTTGTCTGTTTAACACTTCAGCTAGTATATAACATTAAATATTTTAATGATATTATTCAATGTGAAAAGGAAAGTCATCAATAATTTTCGGTTATAAATAACCCTCTGCATTACAACTCTTTTAACAACTCAATTGAATTAAAATTCAATTTGAAATATACTTATTTTTAAAAAAATTATATAATAAAAACTGCAAAATAAGATTTATTTTCCTCTCGAATATTGCAAATAATTTTATAATACACATAAAGATAAAATAACACATTATTCACGTAGTAAATTATCTTCGACAACCAATATAAAATATATATTATAGTGCAGAGGTGGCCAAAGCATGGGCTAAACAATAAATCGCTTAGAATATTATTTGCAACATATATTCAATGAAGTAAAATCTGTTGTATAATAAAAGGAATTATAATAAAGGGAGACAGTAATATTTTGAAATTATAATTGAATTTTGCTTTTAACAATTAGTGTAAGCACAAAATCTAGAAATAAAACAGAATGACAAATTGAAGAAAAAGGTAAGGTAAACGAACTTATTAGAAATATGGATCTGCTGCTCAAAAATTGGGTTACTAGCTTTAGTTTTGATGAATTAGGCGGATTTTGCAGTATCACGTTACCATAATATAAAATTTTTTATTTTGAATCTGATAGAGGACTTCATTTTCTCCAATTTGTGTATGAAATTTTTTTTTGCATATCTGATAGACAGTATGTCTGCACCGCTGTAACTTAGAGTATTTACTGAAAGTTAGTAATGATTCAAAATGCGGATGACATTGAACATAGCATAAGTTATCTGTTACGAAAACAATGGTACCAATATAACGTTTTGTTAATTAGTTTACTAATATTTTATCTTTTTGTACATCATTATTAAACTTCTTTAGAAGAATTTTCAAAAGATTGTGAAATAGAAGACCTTCTTAAGGATTAAAGAGTTTAAAAGTAGCTTAAAATCCTAATATTAGCAAATTTAAACCTTTCCAGGTTAAATATTTTTAGGTTTCGCTAACGTTCTTTTCGCGTTTAACGGGAACAAACTATAATTAACAGAGTAGATTGAAACTGATAATCTTCAAGAAAAAATATTTAAAATCAGAGCTTTAGAGATTTAATAACTTTTATCGATTATTAAAAGAATAATTTCTTAAAATAATTAATGGGGACTTGACACCTACAAAAAATCTGCCTTAAAGCCAAAATATTAGCCTTTGTTGAAATTGTTCATATAGAGTAGTCTCTATCTATTTATAATAAATATGAAATTATCATTTGACTAGAAAATTTATGTTTTTGTTCCAGCAGAGAACTAGGAAGATCAAAATAAATTGAAAATTTAATTTAACTAGCCTACATTCTATGTTTCTTCGGTATCGTCATATATAAAATTCAATTAATTATTTATATCTTCTTATACTTATAAAATATATTCAGAGTAGAATATAATATTCTACTGTAATGAGCAAGGGGCTTCTTTTTATGTGCTAAAATATTATTACCATAGTAGTTAATAATTTTTATAATGCGCTATTTTTATGGTACTTTCTAGACCTTTATTTCATCGAGTTAAGGTATCGGACCTAATTACCACCACTTAAACACCCAAAAAATTAAGCAGATATCATTGTTGAAGCAACAAAGTTATTCATATTAAATACGTATTGCAAATAATAAGTATCTATTAATCTAATAATGTAATATGTTCTACAAAAGCTAATATTAATTAAACAAATAAATTGCAATTATTGCCCATCTCCAAAAAATAGTTGGCCATCTGTGTCTTAGTGAATCGAATAAATACAATTCTATAATTCAAATTATTTCGTAAATTCATTCAACACACGTTTTTATAAAATTCCATTTGCAAAAACCATGATGAGAATTTCAATAATATTATTTTTATGATAAAATATACTTGATTAGAGAAAAGGTATTAGGTCGGACTAAAATAGAGAAACGATAACGAAGTAATTCTGTTATTAACTGAAATATCACAACCATCCCTGTTTCCACTGGGCAATCAAAGTATTGCTTTCAATTATTACAATATGTCCGCTAAATCAAAGTGCAAGATTTAACACCTGTACAATAGGCTGTTCGGCTAGCAAGAGAAAAAGTGTTAAAACACGTGCCCATTGGTGCGTAGCTTGAATTTTTTCTTTTCTGATGAATTCATTTTTACGGTTCAGCAATATGTAAACAAACAAAACGACCGTGTAATGTTTTAGGCTGGGGTAACTGCCACAGGATGCTAACCACTTGTTTTCATTGAACCTCGACTCCAACAAGATTCAGCATCATCCCATAAAGCCCGTGAAACACAACGTTTTTTTTAAGCTTTATTTCTTCACAACAATGGCCATATTTCCTGGAGTTTTTCCATATGGTCTATTTTAAAGGCCAAATTATTAAGTAAATAATATGAGACGGTCAACATCTTAATGATTGCTCTTCGCCGAAAATGGGACAAAATACCATAAGAAAAACGAAAATCACAAAAATACGCATTCGTAAAGTTTTCTCGGACAGACTATATGCTATTATCCGCGCTAAAGGTGGCTACGTTAAATAAAACAAATACTTTTTTTAATTTGAAATGTGTTTACTGAATTTTTAAGTAAAAGAAATCCAAATTAACAAAATTACAGCGATTTTTTGTTAACACTAGTAATAAATTGCTTCTTTTGCATAATCGTCTACTTGTTCGTTTTGTGCAATACTTGTGTGGGAAGGAATCCATAAAAAAATTCCATTTGCTTATTGCTGAGGTTGTGCATTAGACGGTGGATGGTTTGAACTATTGGGTGATTCGTATATAGGGTTTATGTGACAATAGAGTGGTTTTGATGATCTTCATTTTAAATACCCATACTCATGTTTATAAGTAGTAAATTATGTTTTATAAATGTTTAAAAATATAAATACGGGGTGTGACTATTTTTAAACCAGACTGATTTTGTAAAACTTTTTAATTTTAATTAATAAATATTTATTTACTATCTCTTTAATATACGTCCCACCTTTATCCCTAAATTGCTCCATGAGCATTTTCCTTGGTTGGAAGCTGTGCTGGAAGTCTTTCCGCTCGTCCGAGGCTCGTTCATGACGTGTGTCGTTTTTTAATAAAGCTGCAATTATATGAACCGTAATTTTTTTAATGCAAATTTGATCTTTGGGAAAAGGTAACAGTCATTACTGTAGTCTATCACTGGCATGTTGTACTTTCCTAGAAAAGTATTTGATTGTGAAAATGTTAGGCACTATTTCCGCAGACACTTTTTGCATGTTAAAATTCTTTTCTAAAATTTGCCTGACGCATCTGATCAGATTACTGCATTTTTCAATATTTTAGACCGTTTTTGACATTCAAAAGCGTCCCAGATGAGCATCGTCTTCTCGGCCATCTTGGAAACACCTAAAAATGTAAAAACTCGCGCAGAGATAAACATTCACTACTCCTGATAATTTTGAGAAAATGGACATGAGTTCATCTCACTTGGGATGGCAGATCTAAGTGTTAGTCTTAAGTGTTTTATGGTGACTTTTAACTTGTTTATTTAAATACTTTCTTTATAGTATTATCTCAACTTTATTATTTTATACACACCCACTTAATGTAAAATATATAATTTGAAATATCGATTTTGAGTAATATTCCGCTAAACACAAACGGTGAATTTTTGTATTATTTAATAAAATATTTGATCCTAATAAATAGGTCTTTTACCTAATTTTTTTATGATAATTTCAAAATAAATGTATTTGAAATATTTTTGTAATATTACTTCAATATTACGTCTGAGAACGTAAGTTAATAGCAAGTGACAATTTCTTTTATGTAATCTGACTAAATTACTCATCACTCAATAAGATTGTTGGACGACATATTAAAAAATTTATTTAAAAATAATTGACAATGAAACTGATAAATAAATGACATATCACAAATTTTGGGAGCTTGTTGAGTGATCTGATGGGATTAAATCTAAAAAGATCTTAATTTATAATTTTAAAATGAAAATATCTTCTTAGGTATTTTTAAGTCATTAACAAAATTATGATAGTAATAAATTTTTTATGCAACGATATTTTTAGTTCCGTTAACCAGCTTCATAAACAGTTATTTTTTAAATTGTGACTGGGTAGAATACATTCAGTATTTTCTTTAGTAAATAGTGCAAAAACAAAACAAAAACAAATTAATTCTATGAGTAACAAGAAGAGTAAGAACCAAACATATGGTTAAATACAGTTGCCTCTCCAGTGTGAGGCCATCCTAACGTTTTTATGTTGAATTACCTTAAAACTCATAACTATGTTCAGACTGTTACTGTTTAATTTATATTTGTTTTTTCCATCATAATTACAAAAGTTTACTGTTATTTATAATAACTAAGTGTATTAGTTAATGTATAATGTATTAGTTAATTTACCTTCCTCTATTTTATTTTAATATTACAGTCAATAACTAACGCACTTATAAATAGAATCTTTCTGTTAAACCCTAGTTTGTTGAAGGTAAATAGATGTTTCAATTCTTACAAATTCCATTAATAATGTCTTCACATCATCTTGTCAAAATATTTGTTCAAATGTCTGGCTGATACAAGAAAGAACTGCCCCCATTTTTATACACAAACTTCACCAGTGTCATTCCAGCTCAGACGTTTCGTAAATGATGAATTGAATTTCACAATGCACTAACATGAACCCATACATGGATCCATACATCAACATCATTCAACCCTGAACGAACTAATTTCAACGGAGATATTATTCATATTACTTACTACTATCTGTTAAGAAGTTTTATAAAGTTTAAATTTAAAATATTTTTATTTATAGTATAGTAAGATTGTCTAATAGATTGTCTAAATATAAATTGTAACAGAATCTTTCAGAAGTGTATTACCAATTCGTACGAATTTTGCAAAGGATTAAATTTATGAAATAAATAGCAGCATCACGCATTGATTTTACCATATAGATAAATGAAAATGTGAACAAAAGTTATTTCGGTTTCCTGTTATTACTGGTTTCATGAACTGGGTGGAATAAGGTGAATATCGAAAACTAAATCCTTTTTTTATTGAGAACAAAAACTAAACACCTGTTTTCGATCTGAACAAAAGTAAAGAAAGCAATATCGGTTTTTAGCTTCTACTTTAAACAAAAGGAAGAAAATAGATTAAAAAGATTTTAAAGCATTAGCACTACTTAGAGGATATTATGTACTCGGATTATATCTATAAAAAAATATTTTTATGCTTATTATAATAAATGAGATTTAAAAAAAAAATTACATTGAACATCTTCTTTACACCATTTGTAAGTAAACATTAAAGTAAACGACTAAGAATCACTTTACTATTGTGTTTTTATACGTAATTTGCTTTTGTTATTCTAAATGTGTAAAACGTTATCTATATCCAGGGAAAAAATTATAATAGAAATAATGCAAACGCATGCTTGAAAATATTATGAACCATGTATAAAATATAAGACCGCCGGAATATAAATTATGTTAAGAGAGAAAATAAATCATTACTCACAATTTCATTTAATGACACTAAGTCATTGTCATTTTTGTGAATCTCAGTTAAAACCTGACTAGATTATAATGTGTTATAAAGACCATTCATTTGAATGTAATGAAAACTCCTAAATATATTGGTTCGTTAAATGAATAGCATATTTCAGAATTAGAATATCAATTTGCAAACACCTAATTTTTGTCATATATGTCATGTTTTGATTTTCGGTGATAGTAAAAGTCACCCAATCACGTTTTAGACCTTCGTGTTTAACGACGGGTGTGAATGATTATCACACTTCAGTATATAAAATTATAATTATTAAATTAATTATGAATTTAAAATAGATCAGATTCTAGCACACAGTTAACACTAATTAGTTCTAACTAACAGTTAGAACAGTTAGAGTTAACAGTTAATTCTAACACTATTCTTGCGTCCTGGTTTGATTCCAGAAGATGACATACCTGTATTCTACATTTACTGAGAAATAACTCACCAAGTAGTAAACAAAAGGTATAAATGAACAACCATATCACTAAAGAAAATTACTGCTAAAAGTCTACTGTTAAACGAGATATAACCCAGTAAATAGTTTCATCGTAGCTATAAAAAAATTTATATACAGTAAATATGCAATATATAAGTAAATATGTATTTAAAATCAAATTTAATTGATAAGGGTTTTCATTTAGCATATTATTTAGTTCACACATCGATTTACTATTTATTATCTGGAATAGAAAAGTTTAACGTTTATCTGTCAATTTTACTATTAGGAAAAAACAGTATAAAATGAAATGTAAAAATATATGTATTCGTAATGCAGTAAATATAATTAAAAATAATTTTTATTTTTATTGATATTAAATTATTTTATAAAGAACATAGATCACCCAACATAAAATATAAAAATTCGGTTAGGGTCTCTGCGCAGAATTAAATCATAAAAAGATTACGTCAATATTATAACTCAATAGCATTTGTTTAAGGCCTACCGTTGCTGTGTCTTATCACCGACAACCTCCTACTATGTTGGCTGTTTTTATGGTGTCAAGAACTCATATAGGTGGCATATATCACAGCCTAATAGATTTATGATTAGGTAAAGATATAGTCACACAATAGTAATAACAACTAAACCTAGTGCTGTTTTGTGGATCGAATCCGAAGGCATAGTAGTCTGGTGTTAAGCATCAAACCTCTAGGGCAATCTTTCGTTACAAGACCGCTTCATGAAATGAAATTTTTAAAATACATTTTTGAATATTTTTTTTTAATAATAATAATAATTCAAATCGCCGTTGATATTATAATTACTAATATACTTATATGAATAATATATTTCATTAAAAACTTACGTCCCTTCGTAACTCTACTCCAATTACAAACTGCACTATTTATAAACAATCTGAACTAACACTTTTAACATGAAAAGTATATGTCTTGAATAATTTATTTAAAAATGACTAAATAATTCCGGAAGTTCGGTAACTTTTGTAGTTAATTTATACGTACGCGTTGCGAGAACTTACACGTCTGATTCAAACGTCTTCCTCCAGCAATTCGCGAATACTGGTGTAATCACCGGATCAGTGCTTCTACAGACTCGATTCATTTCTCTCGCGACAGTCGTTAGAGAACGTGCGCACGCACCGCTGATTTCACTAGTCTTCAACGTAACTGCGTTTGACAATTGCAAAAATAATTAGATTTAATAATGTAATAATGGAAAAACAAAGTGACTACTAATTGAACTGCGACGATGGCTTAATTAAATGTATAGACGTGTTAATTGATGTATCTAACTTTATTAAAACAATTCATGAAATAAATAATGCGTTCGAATCTAATTAAGTTGAAGGATAATTTAATAATGTAGAGGGTGGCTGCTGAAAAACGTATTGAATGCTTTAATTAAACAAAAATAAAAGGGGGTAATAATATATCGCAGCTTAAAACGGATATTTAATTTTTTTAAATTTCTCTTATGAAAAAGTAAAACGTTTATCAATGGGTTTACTCATCGACTTACATTTTCAAATACATTACGCAGATATTTTACATTGAATGTACAAATCTATGTAGCAAGTTCAATGCAAATTTCACTGATATTATACGATGCTAAGGTATTTTAAACAACCAATAACATAAGCATCATGTTAAAGTTAAAATATAAGTAAATTGTGTTGCCTTTTTCTTCAGTTTTACCGCGATTTTAACAACATTGGTCCCATTAGCACAGACACTTTGCATCTTATTAATCCGGTTCGCCTGTCTACATCGTGATTAGATCAACTGTCATAGTATCCTGTAATTGTCATTATGATGTTATATTATTTCTCAGATGGCCATGTATATGAAGGTACTTTTCTTTTCTTATTTTGTTAAAGCATTTTACCATTCAATTTTTTTTAAAACTCTTCACCTGAAGGTGTTATAGTATGAAATATATCTCCCTCTGAAGGTTAATTAAATGTTTTCTTTGTACAATAATATTAAAAGCACGAACACATTTTTGAATTTTTGATGTTAAAAATAATAATAATTATTATTAAGAATTAAAAAAAAGAAAATATAATTATTTTAAGAGTAATTACTTTAGACATGTTTAACAAGATAACTAAAGAAAGATGTAACATATAACCTCTACTACCTTATTTGATTAAATTGCATTTCTTATAGGTAATTGCTTCTATAACTTAAATTTAATCTTTTACCTTCGTCTTCTGAGTTACCTAGTTGCACTGGCGTAGCTAGGTATGGGCGAGTCGGTGCAATGCACCGGGGCCACCAAGCTCAGGGGGTCCTTGAACTTTTATGACTTATATTTATATTTTAACGGTTTCACAGTGAAGTAATACTCTTAGTAAATAGTTATTCCCGACAATGCATACAAAACTTTTATAACAAAACCATAAACAATAACAAAAATTCTATATAGGAATGAATTTTTTTTATTGAGAGTATATTTCATAAGGGAGGGAGGAAGCATGTACCAGGCAAGGGTCTAAGTCTATTACGTAATTCTCTCTGGCAGAGGTACGCATTCTAGAGTTGTTTATGTTGAGATTAAGCTGAAACAAAAGTATCTGCAGGATTGTATTTAGAGTCTTAGAGTATGTATATTTCGTTTGGTCAACTATTAAAACATCATAATAATTGATCTCGATAAGATAGAAAGAGTGACAAGTAGTAAAAACATAGTACGGTGCGCTTACCGATTTTGAAGCAGGGAAGAAATATTTAAAATTACTATTTTCAATAATGTACTAGACACAATAATAGATCAATTAAAAGCACGTTTTAGTGGTATGAGTGCAGTTAGTCAAATATTCAATTTTCTAACACCAACATTTTTACTGGATAAAGATGAAACAACTTTATTACAAAAGTGTGACCAATTCGAAACCACTGCCTAGTTGTTCTTTGCTAACCAGTTGCATGTTGCTAGTTGCTTGTATTGTAGAGAACAAAATAGTGAGGGTGGTGGGAGAACAAATAAGAAATGGAGGACATACAAGATGGAAAAAGGCAAAGGTGTTATGAAGAAAGAGCGATAGCTGTGGCGGACATAGTGAGACATTGAGAGGCATAAGGACAGATATGGAATCTGATAAAGGTATAAGATATAGAGACTGAGCAATAGGATAGGATAAAGCAAAGTAGAATACCAGATACAACCAGCTATGGTCAAAAGAAATGCCGCAATAATTAGAAAAACACGATGGTAAGGAAAATAAAATTATTGCGATTATAAGACTTGATAATGAAAAAAGGGACAGTAGGAACTGTGATGTACAAGAAGAGATACGATGTAGAATGTGTGCCACAGAAGCTGAAACATTAGAGCATATTAAGAGTAGGCGTAGGGAAAAATTGGAAACCAAGACGATAGAAATTCTGCAAGATAAGAAGAGAATAAAATAAATAAATGAAGGAAAATAATGACAAGAGCAATGAAACTTAATAGTTTATATAAACTAGTTCAATAAAGAAGAACACTGCATTATCGACCATTAGACATTGTAGGTGTCAGGTGAAAGTGAGAAATAGAGTGGGCCTTGGGAAGATATTGCAAAGAAAGAGTATGGATGGTGGAAGTGAACAGAAAGAGTAGACAGAAAGAAGATAAACGAGAGATAGTTTTAAATTATAAATTACTATGTATGCATAAATAAATAAATTCAATTAAATTGATTTAAACAGATTTTAGGGCTAAACAGGCGTATACAATAAAATAAATACAAAACGACTAGTTGCTTTTTTTGTAACTGTATCTGCAGTTAGTTACATTTCTTTGTATAACTGAGTAACTAAAATACGTTTTGTTACAAGTATCATTTAACTATTTTGCATTTTATGAAAATATCTAAAATAAATAATATAAGCAATATAGCCCGGTCAATATAAACATTTAAAATAACAAAAATTGCCGGAGAGCCAAATATTGCCGGAGAGCTGGGGTTTACCATAACTGTTAAAATTAGCAGAGATAAACTATTAATTTATATTAATCAGGTTTATTATATTTAACAAAATGTACACATGCGTTATGATGTCACGGAGTATATAAAACATAGTAGGACGGTATTACAGAGTATAGTATTAACTACGTAGTAGGACGGTATTACAGAGTACAGTATTACCTACAGTACTACCGGGTATAAAAACAAAGATAGAATAGTGTCAATACCGAGAGGTAGCGCTAAATTTAAATCCAACACTCCCTCTAAATTTAGACATTCTAACAACAAATTATAATTAATTGAGTGTCAAAAAACATGAAAATATTAATCAAGTTATAGTACAAGATATTCTTAATTACACTGATGGCACTTTGATTGTCCAAATGTAAACACGTAGTGTCTTGTTTATATTCACCAATATCATATAAAACTTGCTTTATCCGCATAGTACAGTATTGTAGAAGTGTCAATTACTAGAGAGCGCAATTGTACTCCCTCCCTCTTGTAGCTTGACATGAGCGCAATTGCAGTTGTTATTATTTGATTCAACAAGAGGTCCAGGATAAGGATCAGATTTTTGGTAAAGTCCTGACAATTTCACGCTCAAAATAATGCATGGTATAAATAACAAAATGCACCATCTCGGACTCCAGCCCAGAATCCATTAAATGGGTCTAATATTCTGTTACATCCAGCGACTAATATGGAATCATATACATTAGCCACAGGACCGCAAATTCCCACTTTGAATTTTAATTGACCAACGATATACGAAAAGTAATCCTTAATATTAGTCTCAATTCCCTCTGCAAATGTTCTTATTAACTTTTTAACTAATAAGGTTCCCTCATTATTTAACTCATCTTCTGCATGCGTAACTTCTTCGATAACTTTGTCTATAGCTTCATTAAAATTGTTATGACCAAACTTTAATTGAACATCTAGTTATGCAGCTTTATCTGATAAATATTTGCTACTTGAGATCATAGGGTCAACTAAATTATCCTGGTAAGATCTCAAATGTAAAGCTTGATTTCGTAAAACTAAACCAACTTCAGGTTTGTAAGAAGGTGGAAGTTTATTTGCAGCATCAGCCAATTTATCAGCAAGCTCAGCAAGATTGTAGTTAGTAATATTTCCACCCAGATTGTCAACATATTTATAAAATGGAAAATCACTGAGAGAGCTAGTTTGCAATTCTCTTATTCTATCCTTAGCTACGTCATTCATTATTTGTACAGTTCCATCTAATTTAAAATCGTCCATTAACTCCAATAGTGTTTTATGTATTCCAAACTTGTCAATATATTCTGTAACTGTATCCAAATCCAAAATGTTTTGCATTTTTAACGTCGTATAAATAGTCTTATTTGTGCGACAATCTTCAATAATATCACTAAGAACAAGCTTGCCTTTATGATCTTTTGAATATAGTTAATCACCTATATTCAGTAATTCATCAACTAAACTAAAAAGTTGATCATTCGCAGGATTATTTAGTGGTACGCAAACTCCTCGATATGCAACTAGTCCAATTACAAAATAGATTAGGGCAAATGCAGCTAAAATAGTTGTAGTTCAAAACATCAGTCCGACGCCACACAACAAAAATGTACTTCCAGCTCCTTTATTGCAACAATCATTACCATATCCAGAGACACAGCACCCGTGACGTTAGCAAGTTCATTTGATATTATAGCACCGCCGGCATCTAAAGATTTTTCAAACCCTTTTTGAACTTCATCAAAATTGTCGACTAAGATATGTCTAACATGCTTTGCTGTACTCTCCAAATATTTCACAGAATCTCTTGAAGCGATTCTGACAGAGTTAGGAGCTAGTTTAATACCATCTTCCATATAACTGTTTGTAACAAAAGCTACAACAACACCAAATAGCATGGCAGTCGCTACCCCAATTAACAGCAACCCCAAAATGACTCGTCGGCAAGTGTTATGTTTTTTTTTTTAATTATTTACATTATATGTACCAGTTGCACCTTGTTATTCTTTGGTTTGTTTTCAGATTTTTCTGATAGTTTTTTTTTTTTTTTTTTTTTTTTTATGTTACCACATCGTCAATATTTAAGACCAAGAAAATAAACAAAAAGTTTTTCATAAATTTAACACTTATATAAATAAACTACACTAATTATATAATTTTATGAAGCACAATTAATATTTATATATCACTTTTAATATATATTTCAGTTATATTTGTATATATTTTTATAACAAAGAAATATATATTCATTGAGCACTACATCTCCCATCTATCGTCCGACATTTTTGTTTTCATTATTTTACCAAACAGATCAGAGAATGACCCGAGACCACAGTAGTCAGAGTCAATTGTCAATGCTCTCACCCGGCTGTGTCTTGCCAAACTCCGGTCTGGTGTATCGAACCCGAGGACATAGTATCAAATACTCGGTGCCCATTGTTCGAACATGGGACCACAGTGTATTGACGTTATAGCTTTAACCGTCTCGGTCACCGTGAACCCTCGGTTTGTGCAAATCCCTTAGCACAAAGTCTCGATTTGAACCGTGAACCCGTTGACTCTTCCTTTATTCGGAACAACCATTTACTGCCGTTCACTTTGGCATTCGGAGGATTTTCTATCAATGTCTAGGTTTCATTTTTCTTATGAGCATCAAGCAGACCGGAGAGCAGCAATGTCCCGTGCCACTCATCGTCCACTTTAAAGCCAATGTTGCGCAGCTTGTGAGCTGTTGACATAATTTTGCTCACATACTCTTCTATATTTTGACATCCACTTAACGATGTGTTACATAAATCACGTAGCAGACCAACTCGGCGTGTAAGTCCTGAGTCGTCGAACACTGCAGCCAATTTGTCCCAAACTCCTTTGGCCGTGTTTTCTTCTTGGATATGAACGTAATTGATCGGATCAACCAGAAGAATTAACTTTGTTTTCGCTTTTGTATCACGTTTTGAATCTGTGGGTGACGCCGGGTTAACTTCAATACAATCCCATAATTCTTCTTGTTGTAGGTATGTTTTCACTGCGAATTGCCAAGTCGAATAGTTTTCACGGCCGGTTAACTTCTCGATTAATGCCAGTGAATTATTCGATGCCATTTTTATTCGTTGAGAACACTTTAAACACAAAAAAACAGAAACAGTTTCAACAGCCACGTTTTTTTTTAAGGTTATGTTCACCACACTAAAAGTCTTTATCCACTTTTCCGAAAAACACTTACTAAACGTCTCTGGATTTATCTGGGCCCATAACCTGTTAAAATTAGCAGAGATAAGCTATTAATTTATATTAATCAGGTTTATTATATTTAACAAAATGTACACATGCGTTATGATGTCACGGAGTATATAAAACATAGTAGGACGGTATTACAGAGTATAGTATTAACTACGTAGTAGGACGGTATTACAGAGTACAGTATTACCTACAGTACTACCGGGTATAAAAACAAAGATAGAATAGTGTCAATACCGAGAGGTAGCGCAAAATTTAAATCCAACAATAACAAATAAAGTTTTAATAATCTCCATCGATTCTATGTGTGCTTCAAAAGTTATTCGGGGTCAGAATTTTAAGATCTACAACTTTGGTTTGAGGTTTTTTTTTGATAAATCTTACCGTTTTCGATAAAAATCCAAAAAACCTCAAATTTGGACCTTTGACCCCGAATAACTTTTGAAGCACACATAGAATCGATGGGGATTTTTAAAACTTTATTTGTAATGGTAAACCTTAGCTCTCCACCAATATTTGGTTCTCCGAGAATTTTTGTTATTTGACCACTATTTTTATGTTGAAATTGACCGGACTAATAAAACTTCATAATATAATTATTATTTTTATGTTCTTAAATATTTCAACAGAGTTGTGTTGTATTATATTTAAAATTATATTATTTGGAATGCATTAAACATTCAAAAAAAGTTAAAATAATTGTTAACCAAACTATTGAGAGATGTTAATATTTTCCCTGGTAAACTTTTTCAATTTAATAAATTCGGTTATTTAAATTTATTTATTTAATACAACAAAAGACAGCTGAGAGCATTTATACTAGATGCCAGACTGTGTTTAGGGTTCGATCCACATGCCATATCCACATTTTCTGAGTTTGCTTGTTATCAAGTTAAAATGATTATGTTTCTAAAAAAATATGAAACTTTTAGGAAGCGATTGGGTCACATAAATGAGCCCTTGACATAATAAAATTGCCTACATATTTAACTACTTAAAAAGATGTTTACGGTGTGTAAAGAAGACCGCTTACCTTAAATTTATTTTTTCTTTATGTACATAAATAAGTATAATTTCGATTTCTCGTTATCTGGTAAAAGTTTAAGATTATTCATACGGTAAATAATATTTACTGTTATATAATCAAAAATAAATTTTTAACATACAACCATTCATATTAAATCCAATCATCAGACGGAAAAACAATTAAAATATTCATGAAACAAAGATATAATCATGCAGCCACGTGTCGATTCATCTACCACATTGATTGGAAAGTCATTGCAAATTCATGAAAACGTGTTATAGCTAAACCAGAACAGTTTTGTTGTTTTAAGTTCCATCTATCACACAATCACGTTCATATGATATAAATATGCATGAGTTAGGGATGTGAGATGAATGGAAAAGAATCGATTTAATAAAAATCGATTTCATTTTATTAAATATTAATCGATTTGTCAATAATCGATTTTAATGAAAATAAATAATCGATTTTTTCGAAAAAATCGATTTTTTTTCTATTATTTAAAATCCTCCATGCTTTTCATATTCCAATAATAAACCTAAGAGATTCATTTTAACAATTAATCAGATTAAAAATGAAATAAAATAATATGAATAAAAAAATAAACAACTTGTCACATGATGCTAAAAAATGATACATTTAATTAGAATAATATTATTCCCATAATTTTTCCGGTAAGCAGTTTAAAAACAATAATTTTGATAATCTCTTTCCTAAAATACGGTTTCGTGTTTTCCTGACCATATTTCCCGCTTTGGAAAATAATCTTTCGGATGGAGTAGAAGTGGCCATCACAGAGAGATGCTTCAGCGCCAATTCGGTTAACTTAGGAGTAGTCCCTTCGGAGCTCTGCCAGACATTGAGAGGATCTACCATAAGATCCGATAGCGGTACCGCAAAGTATAAGTCCAATTCGGTATTGTTAACCATTGACGAGTTACATGCCAATGCCTTTATTTTTTCATAATGTGCCTGCCAGATATCTTGTCCGTTGACCGTTGCTTTCGATGGAACTAATGTTTCAGAACTAGCTGCTCCCGAATTATCATCATTTTTAGTATGACAGTTTAAATATGTCTTGATATAATGTATTGTTTTCGATAAGGATAAAGGGTCATCATCTAAAT
The DNA here is from genome assembly GCA_963678705.1 of Panorpa germanica. Lineage (NCBI taxonomy): Eukaryota > Metazoa > Arthropoda > Insecta > Mecoptera > Panorpidae > Panorpa > Panorpa germanica. Next base: position 22,635,691 of record OY783209.1, read on the forward strand.
GAATTTTTCTGACTCAGAAGATCTCACTCACTAAACTGAAACTACTTAACTCGCCGACATAACTACAGATGGCACCGTTTTTTATTTACTAACTTGCAAATAATAATGCTTCGAGTTTTTTCATTCGGCGCATAGATGGTGCTATTTATGAAAATCGATTTAATCGCGTAATTTATTAATCGATTAATTAAAAATCGATTAATATGGCTTTGAAAATCGATTATAAAAAATCGATTATACGAAAATAATAATCGATTAAAAGAAAAATCGATTATTTTTTAACATCCCTAGCATGAGTCTGTCTGCAACACTTGTTGCTCTATAGAAAAATAAATCTACGTTTTCGAAAAATAATGAAATATATTTCTTTCTCTATGACACTTACATGTACGAGGTCTGTTCAAAAAATAAGGTGAATTTTTGAAAAAGGTCAAATTTCGCGGGCTACGTACATTCGATTATCGATTTTTTTATTTTGTTATGTTGGTACACTCGTCTCGAACATATGTTCACAGCTTTAGCTATATAGCAGATTTAGTTTGTTTGTAAGAGGCATAAAAGTTAGAAGTGTTTTGCGTGTTCGGCGATTTCTGCTGTCGAAAAACATTGATCAAAGAGTTTGCACTAAATTTTGTGTGAAAAATGGAATGGAAGTGCTCCAAAACACTTGAAATGTTAAAAGTGGCATACGGTGAGTCTACTTTAAACCAAAAAAATGTTTAGAAGTGGTACAAGCTTTTCACAGAATGTCGAGAAGATGTGAATGACGACGCTCGCCCTGGACGCCTCAGCACATCAACAACCGATGAAAATGTTGAGGAAGTGAAGAAAATTGTTATGCTGAGGATGTCGGCATATCGGTTGGCTCATGCCATGCAATTTCGGAAATTTTGTGCATGATGCGTGTGGCAGCGAAGTTTGTTCCAGCGTGTGCATGAAGCGTGTGGCAGCGAAAAATGCTGAATTTTGACCAAAAAAATTTTAATTTTTAATTAATTACAATTTTTAATTTGTAATTTTTTGGCCAAAAACAACACCGTAATCATGCCTCAGCACCGTATTCACCATATTTGGCCCCTTACGACTTTTTCCTGTTCCCAAGATTGAAGAGACCCATGAAAGAACGGCGTTTTGAGACGATTGAGGAGATGCAAAACGATTCGCTGAGAGAGCTCAAGAGCATTCCAAAAAGTGCATATCAGAACTGCTTCGAGGATTGAAAAAAACGCTGGCACAAGTGTATTATATCTGAAGGGGACTACTTTGAAGGGGACAAAATTGAAATTGATGAATAAATTAATATTTTTTTGAGAAAAATGAAAATTCTCCTAATTTTTTGAACAGACTACGTATTTCGGGTTTATTTGACAAAAAAAGTTTATAAAAGTTTTAGGTTAATTATCAACTGAAATGCACAGTTTGAAAACTAACAGGACGGTAAATAAAACTTGTCTTACAAGATTATTATTAAAAGAGTGTGGGGTGATGGTATCTTCTATTTTTACCTCTCAGGTAAAACGTCAAGCATGAAGTCTTCCTCAAATACTTCCTACCGTGTAAGAATTACTGTCCTGAGCGTGTTATTTGATTATTCCGGCAAAATGAGGACTATGGAAGACTGTGCGCTACACTTGCATCCAGTTCATGGAGGACCATGAAATGGTTTGGTTTCCAGAGGGTTCTAGAATTTTTAATTTTCAATATACAATATACAAAAAATTTGAATAGTTTGAAAAGTAGAAAAAAATAGATTTACTTAAATTTCTAAACCATAGTTATAAAACCACTGCAGGTATAACGAAACTGACGTGTCTATTTTAGAAGTTCATGTGACAAAGCGCTTGAAAACTGTACTTTTCACTATTTTCTATGCTACCTTGGTGATGCTTCTTTGGGCTATAATAGTGCACTATTTTTCTGTTAACACATCTCTCCAGCAGGTTATTGATTATCTTTGATGCTAGCGCATCTAATGCAAATTGTGTATTGTCGATGTTGATAATTGGACTAACACAAAGGACGTTGTTATACCATCGACTCCAAAGAAATTATCTCCGCAGAACAACCAAACAAAATGGTAGCCTTGCACTTAAAAAATAGAAGCGTTGGCATAAGACTGCATTCAATTAAAAAGATTGATAAAACATAATAATAAAGAATACTTTACCATAACTCCGTGCCTTTGACATGTGTACCTTTAATTTGTAAAGAATTAGTGACATCAATAATGTTTCTGTGCCGATAACAAGCGCTATGTGTGGCTTGTAAAGATGATAATAACTCTGAGATAATCAATGTAGCTATTGAACGACCCATAATCAGATGTTTAGAACAAATTGGAAGGAGATTTAAAGTGCAAAGAAATAGCGTATACCAAATTAGAGCGAGAAAATTGAAAATTGCGTTTACGTCAAGCAATATAATAAAGGCTTCCTCACAAGCTAAGTGTGTATACCATAGCATTTTCTTAAGGTGGCTTTTGGTTACCATGACGCTGAATTCTCAACTTTCATCAAATTATGGAAATCTTGGAAAAATAGTTCCCTATGAGCAGAGAAAACGAATGTAGAGATTGTTAATTTTGACCAATTCAAAGCGTTAGTTAGGAATTTTGTTATCGAGATCTGCGATCTTATAAATCATATACGGTTATTTCGAATGAACCGACAACCGTTGCAACTGTACCCAGTAATTGAAGTCAATTCTACTTCATTTCTATTACTAATCATGAGTTTTTTGTCTTGATCGCGTTTGTTTTTAATTCAGAGGAAAGGCCCTTTTTATGAGCTACAGACATCGCAACGACGGTTCAATGCTAAATTAAAAGCGGAGTCGGTTTATGATTTATTACGATTTTTCCTGTTGTCTTCGTCAGGGATGGCAGGGGTATAAAACTTAATGGAATACTACTTTTTAGAGTCTGCAAAATATGAATATTTAAATTTTTTAAATATAATAAATATTTAAATTTAAATGCTACTGAACACAGGGTACAGGATTTATGCAGGGATTGTGAGAGAAAGACTGGAAGAAGAAGTAAAAGTAAAAGAAATACTTCCCGAGACACAAACAGGCTTTAGAAAGGGACGAGGGACTTTAGACAATATATACGCACTGAACCATGTAGTTGAAAAAGAGCTAAGGGAAAAAGGGGGACAGATATATGCAATGTTCATCGACCTTAAAGCGGCGTTTGACATGGTCGACAGACAGAAATTGTGGAAGTACATGAGAAAGAAAAAAATAGATGAGGACATAATGGAATGTATTGAAGAAATTTACGAAGAAACAAGAATGAGAATAAGAGTTGGGGGTGAAGAATCAGAAGAATTCTGGACAGACAAGGGGTTGAGGCAAGGTTGTCCTCTGAGCCCCATTTTATTTGCGATATATACAGCAGACTTGGAGGGGGTAATGGAAAGAGGACAAGATGGGAGGGTGCTTATAGGAAGGCGATATAGTCCTGTTGGCAAAAAGGGAAGGAGAGCTGCAGGAGATGGCACACCGGCTAGGGAGGTATATAGACAGGAAAGGACTAGAGTTAAACGTGGAAAAGACAAAAATTATGGTATTTAAGAAAGGGGGTGGAAAAAGGAGACATAAAAGGTGGAAATACAAGACAGAGGACATTGAGGAAGTAGAAGAATTTAAATATCTGGGCTACACTTTTAAAAAGAATAATGGAGAAGAGGCGCAGATAAGGGAGGTGGCAAAGAAGGCAGAGCAAGCAATGCGACGGGTATGGGGACTAGGGGAAAAGGTATTTGGGGGGGACATACAAAAAAGAGTATGGATATTTGATAGACTGATAGCCAGTATGATGTTATATGGAGCAGAGGTTTGGGGGTGGAAGGAACAAGAAAAGTTGGAAAGAATACCTCAGTACCTTATAGAAAAAGACATAAAACACATAAGAAGAACAGCAAGGTTTAGATTGGGAAATGAGGAAACAGGAAACAGATACTGGGAAAAGAGTGAGGAAAGAAAGTGTAGAATGTGTGGAGCGGAGGACGAAACACTGGAGCACATTAAGTTTGAGTGTAAGGAAAAAGTAGCTAGCTAAAGGAATATTGGCCAGCTATTAAAAGGAGGCAGTGAAGGAAAGAGGTGGATGGCGGAAATAGTAAGAAGGAAAGGAAAAACAGGAGAATAAATAAGCTGATGGACAATAATAGAGAGGGTCAAAAGAAGAAGAAGCAGAAAGCACTTTTGGAAGTAGTAAAAGTCTAGAATATTTTAAGTTTAGTTTTAAGTTTGAATGTATATAGGAATGAAATGTATTAGAAATATAATACTGTAGATTGTAAAGCCGAAAGGTACACACAATTAATAATATATATATATATAAATATTTAAATGAAAAAATAAATAGATGTAATCTTTAGTACGGATCGTGATTTTTTTAATGAATATTATTCATCTTCAACAATACTCGTTATATTAGTTATTTACATTGTTTTGGTGATTTAAAAATCCACGATCGGCAGGTCTGCGTTAGGTTTAAAACCTCTGTCTTACCATCGCTGCTTAGAGTATTCGTTTAAACACATTATATTCGGAGATTGTGGGAGACAGCGTGTGCCTATTACCATTGAAGAAATATTTGTTGAAAAAGGATAGCATATACTTTAAACATACTGTACAGAACGAAATACTATACAAGTATACAAGTATAACGGTGAAAAATATATCCAAGTGTGAAGGAAACAGCAATACTTAATGAATGATGTTGGAAAAAGAAAAAATATTATTATGAAAAAATTCTAACAACTAACACAAAATCTGTGACAGGTAGAGAATCAATTTGAACTAATAGCGACTTTTGTGTACCAATTTTGAACTATTAACGAATTTGCTAAGACTACATATATCAGATTTTATTTCACAAAATCTTGACAGGTAGGGATTGAATTTGAACTAAAATTGGTTTCTGTGTTGTTGCTTTAAACTTGTAAAGCGTTAGAATAAAATTGTACGAGTGACACGAACGTCACAAAATAGGGCACTTCACCAAATTGTTTTCTGGGTAACAATTATTCGCACCCAATCACTACTCTCCTGTAGGGCTTAATGTGCATCCCTGTCTTATCTATCTGTTTATCCCTTGATATCTTTTCACTGACTTGTAGTTGACACGAGTTGTTTTGGTTCATTCGTATATTTCTCTCATTATTTCAGTAATTTCTCTATAAATATTTCTTTTTTCTTTTATTTGTCATAACTTTATAAAGCCTTCTAAGCCAAATGCCGCTTTTGCGTCTGTAAATAAAACAAATATATTTATTCTTTAATTCTACTTACTTTACTAAGTCTTGCCTGTTGCGTCTTCCTTCTTCCAACTTTTACAGTTTCTCTCGAATTATCCAACCTACTCTACCCTATAATATTACTTAATAAGTTGTAGGATAACTAATTAAACAACAACTTTTAGGAAAAACTCCCTCAGAATTCTTCTTTCTTTTTGCAATACCATCTTACTATTTGGTTCTTGAATAAAATGGTACTTATTAACCTGATAGAGGATTCCAATTTCAACTTTCTTGTAAAAAATATGTTTTGATATATCTAATAAATACTAACCTGCACCGATACAAAGTGGATCGTAAATTAAAAATAATTCTAACACATATGAAAAATACATACAATTACATACTGTCCAGAGTCTGACTTTTTTAAATACATGTACTTCAAATGCAAATATAATATATAAAATAACTATGTTCTATATTGTATTTTATTTGAAAACTTTCACAGCATTACTTTCTATTTGGAAAAAACAAAATCATTTTTCTATTTTTCTTAATCCCAAAATGACATAACTAAGTGTATGTGACCATGAAAAAGTGAAAGTAAACTTCGAATAACAAACTAATTGTAAACATTGAATACAATAATTAGTTTTGCTGTGATAACTGATCGTTATCCTAGTAGTTAATGTCGTCTCATACTAGCAGAATATATTAAGCAATGATATTTATATTTGGTGGTACATCAAGACATTATGTTGAAACATTATAGATCGACGCAACAGCTGTTTTGACGTCTTATTTTGCATCTCTTTTGCACTTCTCTTTAACAGTGATGGATTGCCAACTGTTTTAACAGTGATGGGTTGCCAACTGTTTTAAGAGCCGTAAAGGTTGCCAACTGTTAGTGGGGAAAAAGTTAAGGAAGCAATGACGTCGTAAACAGAAGTCATTTTTTGTAAGTTTTACCCTTTTAATTTTTAAAGAGACAAAAATGATTATTTTAATGGTTATTAATTTTTTTAATATTACAAATTGATTAAAAATAATTGGATATTTGAGATTTTGATAGGCAACTTTATCAATATACAGTGCAGTTTTATGTTACAGTGGAATAAATTCATTCATTATTGATATAATGAAACTATATCGCGTATTATTTATGATTAGTTTAAGAAGCAAAACTGGCAATATAATATTTTTATTAATTATTTGAAAAGAAATATTCTTTATCTAAACTTTTGTTTCTTTGGTTGAAGTTGAGTTGCTTCGGGTTCTTACGAGTGCCTTCGGACCATCAAAAAATATTACTAGCGTAGTACAGTGATTTCAAATTTTGGAATTTCACACATAAACAACTTGGTACTAAACAAATAACTACTCCTTTGCCTCTACCAGGTATTTTTCCAAGTGCCGCTTAGTTTGGGATAACAGATAATATTTAAAAAACAAACAATTTAAACCTTTAAAATAATATACTTATATACTGTTTATTTCTTTGTGGTTTTAGAAGTATTAATATTGTATATTACATGTGACGTCACAAAGTTTATTACCCTTCTCCCTGTCTTCCAATTGGGTTGAGAGCCATAAGTAAATGTATATAAAGCTGCACTACATGTTGATAAAGTTGAATATCAAAACCTTAAACCTTTTATTCAATTTGCAATATTATAGTCGGTCACATCTCAAATTCAGTCTGTCATTATTGATTTTATTTTATTTTAGAAACGTTGCAATATTTAAAGCATAATGATACTAATTTAGATTCTTTATATAAATATTCATACGTAAAGAAAATATTATTAAAATATAACACTTGCATAGTCAGTTCTGCCACAGTAGAACGTCTTTTTTAGTTTGGTGGAATGAAAATGAGGCCTTATCGACGAAAAACGAAAGATAAATTGTTTGGAGAGATAGAATCCATGACAAAAATAACATTTATATCATATGTAAATCCTCGTAGTTAATAAAAGAAAACATTTATATTAGAAACATAAAAAATATTATATTTTCTTAGAATACTTATTCTGCATTTTGTATTTAAATACTAACATGAAATTATTTTGTATTTTGTATTTAAAATGGAAAAATAAAGAGGTATTTGTATTTTGTATTTAAACACATTTGAAAACTATTTGTGAACTGCTCTGGGGCGCTATTCCTGAGTTCAATCGAATCGTAAACTCTTCTTCTTTCCGTAAAAATCACTCGATTTACTCAAAAGTGCTATTCCTGAAAATTTTACGAAAATTTACGAGCAGAGAAATCGACCAAAAAAGTGAACATTTGCACGTCAACTATTTAGCTTGCGAATGTACGATCGAACAGTAAATTTTAGTGATTTTTATTAGTTTTCACTGTTTCAGGCAAGAGTATTTAGAAGATTTCTAGAAATGTCAAAAAAATTAATATTTGTGTGAAGTTAACCTAAAATTTTTCTATTACTTTTTATTGCGCTTTATATTAATTTAATAAAAATATTTATATTTTTATTAAATTAATATATTATTTATATTAATTTAAAAAAAATATAATATTAAGAAGTATGGCTTTAAATAATTTAGCTATGCTTGAAGAAACGGAGTTAAGAAAATACAACTATTAGAATCAGGAACTAGACGTAGCCAAAACACTTAATTAATAGATCTTATTTATAATAGAATATACTGTTGTTTATTTATAAATAAAATTAGAAACAGTATATTGTGTTTATTCTTAAATACACTTATTAAAATAAGTGCTGTTTTTTTAATCTATCGTAATTAAACAAATATAATGTATTCTAATATTCTATTAATGCTTTTAATTTTTAAAATGCAATTGTTAAATGATTAAAAGTTCAATAAAATCAATAAATACGAGAATATATAAATTATTATGCAAACTCTGTATTCAATTTGTTCTATACTAAGATAAATCTTCTTTTAAAATCCAGAAAAATGGTAGAAATAATAGTTTAACCAGATAATGATATCCAACTTACAAAAAATATTTAAATTAATTTAAATTTCCCACATTTTGCTGGTCTACAAAACGTTCTACACAATATATTCAATCGAATGGAGAATGTTAGTTTCGATTGTATTCAAGAATAGTGTTTTCAATTGTGATCGAATCTTACTTCACTCGTTTCGATCGAATCTGTTCGATTGCGAACATTGCTCGCAAAATTCAGGAATAGGGCCCCTGATACTGTCTATAATGAAGCATACATATAATCTTAGGCATTAGTATCCTAAAAATATCTGTTTAAATTTTCTGGAATATCAGATAGATATTTTTAAGTCATTAAGTAAAAACTCTTTATTTAAATTTCAGACTTGAATACTCTGTTTTTTGTGTATAGTTATTTGCTTATTTATTGATATCGTTTGCTTATTTATTGATATTGGTAAAAATCTATCACATATTTGATATTACATTATCTCCAGTTTGATTTCTATTACGAAACACTTTAAGAATGTCAATGTTAATTACAAAGTTAAGTTAATCTTAAAGACATTAATTTAGGAACTTGAAGTTTTCGACATTATAGTAAGTTTAGTTACAAAGAAAAAATAACTTTGGTAAATCTTAAGCAATCTTAATGCTCCGTAATTCCCCTCTTAGACTTATGGCTGCGTAGAAAATATAAAGGGTGAAGTAAAATCTTAAGACGAAAAACTACAAAGCAAACCAATTAGTTAGTAATATGTTTTATATATCTCGTTATGACGTGAGAAGGAAGAGTAAGAAATAAGTAGTGTTCTTTAGTGAAAATTTCCTTTTATAATTATTGTTGACCTGAACCAAAATTTAACGCCTGAATAGAAGATCTAAATTCTTATTTCTTTTGTTATTAATTGGATACCAAGAATTTGGGGTATTAGTAGGTTTTCAATTCCCGTAAGTAAATGCTTAGTGTCAGAAAATTAATAACACCCAAAAAATCTAAAATTTAGCGCTTTAAAAACAACTGAAAAGCATATTATTCAATTTTAATTTTAAAGACCTTGATATAGAAATGTAAGCAAACGGAGAGCAAAAACACTAAATTTGACGTGCAAAACACACACAAATCTTATATGAGGCATCCAAACAGTCTACACCTAAGAACCTACACCTTCAAACTAAAGAATAAAAAGCAGAAATAATGAGTACTTCCAGGTTTTGCCTATGGAGTGTATTAAAGCAAACATGCTGCTACCATCTTAACCTACGTGAACCACATAAACTTGGACTATTCTTGTTTTACTCGTACTTCAAACCATTGATAAATGTAAGTAAACTGTATCACACAAAAATTGTTCTTGCAAGTGAAGTAAAGATCGAAAGATATAATGGCAGAGAGTAAAGTATGTCTACTGCCAAGGCTGACATTTAGCCTAATATAGAGTATACTCTATATGTATCAGGTATACTAGCTACATTATCAGAGTATATAAAAGAAAAAATAAATACTACAACGGAGCAAGCAAACAAAATGACCATAATAGTGTTATTTTGAATTAAACATTTTTCCAATTCGGACTACAGTCTATGGTAGTATAAAAATAATTTGTAACACTAGCGCCATCTGCCATTGTATATGTCAACCTAAGCTTGAAATAATAAAACAGTCTCTGCTAAACCGCTTCACGAGTTTCATTAGGTTATGACCCGCCCAGACCCGCATAAAAAATAAAAAAATAAAAAAAGTAAAAAATAGTTAGTGATCTTTGTACAGCACAGTGATAATGGCAGGAAATTATTCTATGAATGTCCCAAAGCTCAAGGGAAGGGACAATTACGATAATTGGGCGTTCGCAGTGGAAAATTTCCTTATCCTCGAAGGCATTGACATCAGCAACAGCGAAGGATTAAGCACGCAAGATAACAAGAAGGCTAAAGCTAAGATGGTGATGACCATTGATCCATCACTATATGTACACATCAAGAGTGAAACTACGGTGCATAGCTTATGAAAAAAGTTAAAGTCGTTATTCGACGATACTGGCTTCACCCGCCGCATCAGCCTACTCAGAAGCTTAATCTCCATTCGTCTTGAAAGTTGCGACTCAATGACCGCGTACGTGACACAGTTAGTGGATACGGCACAAAAGCTAAAGGGCACAGGCTTTGAAATCAACGATGAGTGGATAGGGTCCCTCCTGTTGGCCGGATTGCCAGAAAAGTACGCGCCTATGATTATGGCCATTGAGCACTCGGGGATGAACATTAGTGCAGACGCTATAAAGACGAAACTAATGGATATGAGTGCAGATTCTGAAATTACAAAGTCCGAGGGTGCTTTTATTGCCAAAAGTGCATATCATCAAAACAAATGCAAATGGCGGCGGTCAAGGTTACGTCAGTGAAACTAACAAGCCAGGAAAAAATGTCAAGTGTTATTAGTGCAAAAGAACTGGTCACTATAAAAATCAGTGCCGATCTTATAATACGAATGCGAGTACACATAACGAAAAACAAATGAGCGCATTCAGTGCAATGTTTTTGACTGGTGAATTTAGTGACAAAGACTGGTATGTGGACTCAGGCGCAAGCACTCATTTGATATCCGAATCAAACAAAAGTTTGTTGACAAATATTTCGTACAATACAGAAACTCGAGACATTGTAGTGGCAAATAAAGAAAGAATGCCGGTTTTATGTTCTGGAGATCTGCAGATAACAACATGTATTGGAGATTCAGAGTTTAACATAAAAGTAAACAATGTTTTGTGCATACATAACCTCACTACAAACCTGCTATCCGTGAGCAAGTTCATAGCCAGTGGCAACAGAGTCATTTTCAACAAAAATATGTGTCACATTTACAATCAGCAAAACGATTGTATTGGAGAAGCAAACCAAGTGAATGGTGTGCACAAGTTAAACATTGTAAAGTCGGAAGAGCTTCTAGCAGCAATGGCAGTAACTTCCAGCAAGACTTGGCATCGGCGTCTTGGCCACATTAACAAAAGTGACCTGAACGTCATGAGAAATGGTGCTGTGTAGGGCTTAAATTTCCAAGATAAGGCAGAATTTGACAAAAGTAATTGCACAGTTTGCTGCAAGGGAAAGCAAACTAGACTCCCCTTTCCCACCAGCTTGTCGAGAAGCAAGGAGGTGTTAAATCTGGTACATGCAGACCTGTGTGGGCCTATGGAAACTAAGTCGCTCGGTATGGCCAAATACTTTCTATTATTCGTGGATGATTACAGTCGAATGGCACACGTGTACTTTCTCAAATCTAAAGATGAGACATTCACCTATTTCAAGCAGTACAAAAACTTAGTGGAAAATCAGAAATCAACAAAAATAAAGATTTTAAGAACTGATAACGGAGGTGAATTTTGTTCAGCAGTTATGGAGAATTATATGAAGCAATGTGGCATAGTACATCAGAAAACAAACCCATATACCCCTCAACAAAATGGGCTTTGTGAAAGATACAATAGATCTGTAGTAGAAAAAGCCAGATGCCTGCTATCAGATGCCAAATTTAAAAAAAAGTTATGGGCAGAGGCAGTTCATACTACAGTATACTTAAAAAACAGATCTCCTGCAGCAGGAATTCATCAGAAAACTCCATTTGAATTATGGATGGGATATAAGCCAGATGTGAGCCATATCCGAGTCTTTGGCAGCATAGCCATGACACACATCCCGAAGGAAAGACGTCTTAATTGGGATAAGAAGGCAAAGAAACTTTTTCTTGTTGGTTATGCTGACAACACTAAAGGCTATAGGCTATATGATCCCATAACAAAAACAGTGACAGTTGCAAGGGACGTCATAATAATGGAAAAAGAGTGTGACAGTATGACATCTCAGATTACTATACAAGACAAGAGTGACATACAGGATTCAGTGAAAAAAAAACAGTCAAAAAATGTTCAGGATTTATCAAGTCAAGAAGCTGAAAGTGATGAGCAGATTGATGAACATGACGAAACCTATGTTCCAGTAGAAGAGTTGAGTGACTCGGAGGACAGCTAAAATGAGTCAATGACATTGACGTCAGAAGACAGAGAGGTTAGTTCTCAGCAACAAAACACTGAAATGTCACAGAAACGTACTCGAAAGAAACCAGATTATTATGGCTATGCAAACTTGTGTGTTATGGAGGACTTCTCTGAAGAAGAAATAACCCTGAATGACGCCGTGAATGGACCAGAAAAGGAGCAGTGGCAGAAAGCAATCAGAGAAGAATTGCAATCATTTAGTGACCAAGATGCGTGGGAGTTAATGGACAGACCAGTGAATAAGACAGTTGTGAAGTGCAAGTGGGTATTTAAAAGAAAGCTCAATAGTGAAAGTGAAGTACGGTACAGAGCGAGGCTAGTTGCAAAGGGATTCAGTCAGAAGAAAGGTACAGACTTTAAGGAAACCTTCTTACCAGTTCTCAGATATTCCACTTTGAGGTTATTATTTGCACTAAGTGTCGACCAAAACTTAGATATTGTTCACCTTGATGTCCCTACTGCATTTTTGAATGGTCTGTTAAATGAGACTATTTTCATGGAAATACCAGCTTGTTCAAACTTTGCTAATTGTGAGAATAAAGTCTTGAAACTCAAAAGGGCGATATATGGACTAAAGCAGTCTGCCAGAGCTTGGTACCAAAGAGTTAAGGAATTATTGCTAGAATTAGGGTATACCAAGTCTCAGTATGAGCCGTGTTTATTTATGAAATGTGACGGAAATATCAAAGTTTATATTGCATTGTTTGTTGATGATTTTTTTGTCTTTTATAACAGTAAGGAAACTTGTGAGAACTTGAAAATTGAATTAAAAGCAAAATTTAACATAAAAGATCTAGGCCAAATAAAGAAATGTCTTGGTATGAATGTAACAGTAAATAATGACTCTATTTCTATTGATCAGAAAGACTTTGTTGATACAATTTTGAAAAGATTTAATATGTATAACAGTAAGAGTTCAAACACTCCGATGGAAAATAACTTAAAGTTAGAAAAGGCTGCAACTATTTCTCAGCAATATCCTTACCAACAATTGTTAGGTGCTTTAATGTACTTATGTGTACTCACAAGACCAGATATTGCTTTTGCAGTTAGTTTTCTAAGTCAATATAATAATTGTTACAGTGAGATTCATTGGAAACATCTAAAACGGGTATTGAAATATTTAAATAAAACTAAACATTATGGATTAAAATATGTCAAAAGTAATTGTAATTTAATAGGGTATGTTGATGCTGAATGGGCATCATGCTCAATTGACAGAAGGTCATATACGGGTTTTGTTTTTAAGATATCTGGATGTGCAAAAAAACAGTTGCCTTGTCCAGCACCGAGGCTGAATACATGGCCCTGTCAGAAGCATGTAAGGAAGCAATTTACTTAAAAAATCTTGTTTGTGAAATAATGAAAACTAAAATTGAAAATGTACCAGTTACTTTATTAAGTGATAATCAAAGTTCACAAAAGCTAATCCTTTATACCATAGAAGAACAAAACACATTGATGTTCGGCATCATTTCATTACAGAATGTGTCACTAAAAATTTGGTACAAATATCTTATTTTCCTACTAACGATATGCCAGCTGATGTGGTAACCAAAAGTCTTTGTCATGTAAAACATTATAAATTCATAAATGGTATAGGGTTGACACAAATAAAATAAGTATAAATATATGTTTATAAAAATAGTAAAATATCATTTTATGTATTGTTCTAAAACTGTGTAACTTTAATGTAGATATTATTTTTATAAGTGGGGGTGTTATTTTGAATTAAACATTATTCCAATTCGGACTACAGTCTATGGTAGTATAAAAATAATTTGTAACACTAGCGCCATCTGCCATTGTATATGTCAACCTAAGCTTGAAATAATAAAACAGTCTCTTCTAAACCGCTTCACGAGTTTCATTAAATAGTACCGTCCAAAACTCTAACTAGATTGCATAAAACAGGCGTCCTCAGAAAACAAACGCCAGAATATGCACAGACAAAGAAACAAAACCTTTAATTCATTTAGTTACTAGAAAAACAAGAAAAGAGAAAAATCGTACTAATGCTCAACAGTTAGCAAATTAGGTCCCCGAACAAACCATAGTACACACAAAACCAGCTGTAGGATCAAAAGCCGAATGAATGAACGTACAACAAAAATGAATTAGTCCGATTCAAAAATGAATGAGTCCAAATACAATTCAGTGTGAGAGTGTTGAATATTTCTGAATGTGGTAAATTAGATATGTATGAACAATTATTGTATGCCAGTTGTAAATGAATTCAATTCAAATACATTTTATCTTATAACTCAATAAAATGTACTCACATGTATTTTTATACTTTGGTGTTTTATATAGATCATTAATATTTGTCCTCTACATAGATTAACAGGTTATAGGGCCTGGATAGAAACTAGAGTAAAAAAAAAATAAAAAAAAAAAGAAAACGTGAGAATTTCAAACGAATAACACTAGTAAATTCGGGATATAGAATAAATGCGGTAGTAGTGGAGAAGAGAATGAAAGAAGAGATAAAAAACAAGAAGGAACTTTTAGGCAATTAAACGTAATTCAGGAAAAAAAGTGCGACGATAAACAATATTTACATTTTCAACTATGTATAAAAGAATAACTAGGGAGGAAAGGGGGGACCTAAAGGCGGCGTTCGATATAGTAGATAGGAAGGTTTCTTGGAAAAAAAGTGTGGAGAAGCTGATAAATGCAATAAAAGGAATATATGAAGAAACATGAGTAAAAATGAAAATAAGATACATGGAAACTGGAGAATTCAGGACGTGAAGAGGAATGAATCAGGGATGACTCTTGAGCCCCACCTTGTTTGAGCTGTAAATGGAGGACCTAGAAGAGGTATTTGAAAAGAAACAGGCAAATATAGTTTTAATCAGAAAGGAAAAGAAATTTTATACTTTAGCATATGCAGATCCTATTTTGGTAATAGCAAAAGAAAAAATGAAGATAGAGTAGAATAAAAATAAAAAATGATGGTTTTTCAAAAAAGAGGAAGAAATAAAAGAATTAAGGGGCGGGGGGTGTAAGTGGAAAGAGCAAAAGTTTGAAGACGTAAAGGAAATAATATACTTGAGATTTGAATTTCGAAGAGGTAAGGGTGAGGACACGCAAATAAAAGTAATGTTAAAGAAAGCGAATTCGGCGATGGGCAGGGTGTGAGGATGAATGGAGAAGTTTTTTGATATGGTTTTAAGGAAAAGCGTTGGGTTGTTCGATAAAGTTTTAGATATCATGACGATGTATGTATTGAAGATAGAGCAGGAATATGTTATTTTAGGACGGATAGTGAAAATAATAGAGGGTTTATCGAAAGGAAATAAGGAAGGCAAAAGGTGAGTGGAAACGGTGAGAAAGAAGGAAAGTGCAGATCAATATGATTCAGGTAGAAGAGAATAAGAATCAGAAAGTGCTTTTGAATTAGTAAAGTCCTACAATAGTTTTAAGTTTAATTTATTAAGGAGATGTAATAACGTGATTTAATATTGAAAGAATGTTAAGTGTAACGACACACAATCTAATTAATACATACATACATTCAATAACAACAAACCCAGGACAGGAACTTAAAGGAAAAAGTTATTTGGAATTGTGTGGAAAAAGAAGAAAAACTCACAGGAACCACAATAATCGCAGAAACGAAATTATTCAAGAAATGCTCCGAACTGGTATCAATTAAAACAGGGGTTCGTAAATCGTCTTCCATTCCTCTGATTTAGTGTCCGCGCTACTACTTGTATTGAATACAATCTCAGAAATGAAAATATTCATCTATTTTGAGTTTACATTACGTTATTACTATCGGGATATACTTTTTCCTACGATTAGAAGGCGCTGTCTCCAGACTGAATTACTCCCGGGATACAGAAATTAAAAAAATAAATTTAAAAAAATTAAAATATTGCACCCTAATATGCACAAACTATGAAAAAGAAACTGTGAAGTGAATATACAGGAATTTTGAATGTGAATTCTGTTTTTTAAAAACAAGGAATTTAGATTAAAATAATTCAAATTAAGGTTTGGCAATTAAGGTTTGAAAAATGATATTAGACAAATGCTCACCACGACCACGCTAACAGATGTCAATTCTTTTATTAAAATTTTCAATCACTTTTTGGCAAAATGGCGGGTCTATTTCGTAAATCACGTAACGGATTTTAGGATTTAAGGCTGCAATCGATTCGATTGGTTCCAAAGAGAATCTGTCTTTAACATAACCCTATAAAAATTAATCCGGCGGATTCAATCATATATCGACATACAAATTTCATACGAGTATCGTAGTTACTAAACAGAAAAATCGTAAGGTTTATTCAGGTAATCATAATTAACAGGAAGGATTATATATCAAAGAGACCAATAAGAAAATGCAATAACAGGGTTACAACAATAGAATAAACCAAAAATTTGTAAGTTAGAGATGATCCTTGTTATACAATAACAAGATCTGTCAACGAGATCTCTTACATTAGTTAGAATTACAATTTTTATACAATGAATGATATTATTAAACATAGTCTTAAGTCTTTAAGATTTAAAACTCGTAGTGAAGTCTTCTGACTCGTCTAGATTAGAAAAGACGTATAGTGAATCTGTTTAATAGAAAACAAGTGCTTTCGAGAGGTACAAAACATTGGGTCTTGAGTGTCGAGTTGAGTTGGGTTTCGTGTTTCTTTTATTAACGAAAGTTACCTTTTCATTGTAGATGATGATAAACTTAACAACAAAGGCGAAAATTCTACGATATAGAATAACACAAAGAAGAAAATTGCATAATCCTATAATCGTGTTCTTCAATTTATTCAAAATATGTAAAATATCTTTGCATATTTATTTCATAATTCATTTATCAATATAGTTATATATGTATATATATATATATATATATATATATATTATATATATATATAACATATATATTTATGTATATATATATATATATATATATATATATATATGTAGGCTTTTATATCTACATTAGTAGTTTTGAATCTAATATCATCCCGGTTCAGACTCCACTTTGCAGGTTAGAATCTACAACCACCTGTTGAGATCCTAATTTACAGCATAGAACTATTCAATCCCATATGAGCCTCCAATTTGTAGGTAATTTCTACAACTATCCGTTGAGACGATCAATTTGCAGTATAACATAACAATATAGTTTCTTTTATACGAGCAAACACATGATTTGAATATTGATAGTTCATTTAATATTTACACAAAATTATACAATTACATCTAAATAAAGTGAATTAATCGTAATTAAGTTCACAACAAAAATACACTTGGTTAAAATACAATACTTAGATTATAGTGTCTCTTCACAGTGTTTTGCGTGTTAACACGTAATACGCAATTTCAATTGTTCCTAGCTAACAACACAATGATTTTATAATGAAAAATACACCCTAGTAATTAACATTACATTTGCTGCATAACTCTAATATTAACGCTGACCACAATAACAAATATTACACATAGTAATAAAGTTAACTGGATTTAATTCACACAACAACGACCATATATAAACTATATATAATTCTATCGCCATTTGCTTTCTTTATTCTTAATACTCTGAGCCTCGCCCAAAACATGTGTCATCACTTTCATAGCTAGCGAACGGTTCTACGTTCCGTTCTCTCAGGCGTTCTCTGGACGCTGTAAGCGAACTGCTTAAAAGGGTCTACAAGTCCTGCTTTATAACATTTGAATTTATCATAATCTTAGCAAAGTTTTTAACCTAGTTTACAGGTTTCTTAATATTTCTATTTCTTAAAACTAATTATATTTAAACTTAAAATAAATCTTAAAAAATAATCCACATATATATATAAATATATATATATAAATACTTCAGAATAACATATGGCCGTATTCCCATCAAAACTATTGGCAGTTTGCTTACCCAATATATTCGATTAATATTATTATTTATTTTAATATTTTTGCCATTGGGAACTACAGTTTTCTACATACATGATGCGCTTTATTCACTTTTGATCCTTGTGGAAAGTACTATTGAGACAACTTGAGAGTACTATCCCAATTCTGATGTGGAAAACAAGATTTATCCCGCTAATCTGATGTGGAATCAAGGTACTCTTATTTAAGTCAGGGCAAATGTCAATTCAGTTAATATTCGACTATAAATATCTTAGTTTCTTGTCAGGATGATAAAGAATCACATAATTTGTTTAATACATTTATTTAATAAAATACTAACGATGATAATAATACAATAGGGTTACAATATAAACGTTGGTACTTACTTTACAAATACAGAACAATGAATGAACAAACCATCTTAAATTCTAGTTATTAATATTAAAATTCTAGTTACTCAGTCCTATATTAGTTTTCAGCTAGATTTAATTGGTTTATTTTTATTACTTTTGAGATTGCGTTTAGTTAATCTCGGTAAGCACAATAATTCACGTATTCAATCAGTGGTTTAAAGTTTCACACATTTTAATTGCTTTAACCTTTGACTCGGTTTCCGTTCACAATGTACACTTATTAATCACATTATTTTACGACTTTTCTAGCTCGGGTGTTAAGAAAAAATATCCCTATAAAAATACTAATGGCACAGTGCAAACAAAACTGCTACTGCTTTGCTCCTCCTGCTACTCTCCCTCCTGTTTTTACTCTGCTATTTCTTCTCCTTCCTCGTTCCTTTTCTCTCTCTACGCCATAAACCTCTTCCACTAATAACACTAATCTTTTAGCTTTTTACCTTTTTCTCACATAAAAATTTAATCTGCTCCAATGTTTCTATCTCCGTTCCGCACACCCTGCACATCCTTTTGTCGCTATTTGTCCAGTATCTGTTTCCTTTCTTCTCGTTTCCTAATCTGAATCTGGCAGTAATTTTCATGTTTTTTGTGCCTTTTTCTCTTAAATATTCTAGTATCTTTCTCTCTCTCTCTCTCAAATCCTTCAATATCTTTTGTTATTATTGCCATTCTCAATTTTTTCCATTACTTCCTGTTGTTGTATCTCTCTGTCTCTTCTTCTTACCTCCTCTTTTACACTTGTGCCTTCATCTCTCGTTCCCTCTGCCTCCTTTGTCACCACTCCATTCCTTTTCAAATTGTCCTTTCTTTTTTTCGAGCCTCGACTCCTCCCTCCTTTCTACTCTCCTCTCTAATTTTCCTTAGGATTTCCCTTTCAGCGTTCCTCATTTTCTTTTCGAACTTGACTCCTCTCCTCCTTGTGTTCCCAGTTTTTGTATCTGTGTTTACAGTTTATTAAATCCCCTCTCATTTAATCTCTTTCTTTTTATTCCCCTTCTGTATAATTCTCTAAATTTATTTCCTATATATTCTCCCAAGAGTATAACTCTTGTTTCTTTTCTTTCGTCCTAACACTCCCATGAAATGTCTAACCCATTCTTCCATTTTTATCTCTTTACTTGGCTCTTTCCTTTTACTATTCTCCCTATTTATGTATTCCCATGCCTGCCTTTTATCTCTTTTATCTCCTTTCCTATCTTTGTTTTAAACTCCTTTTTTTATACTTCATCTTTTCGTTATGCATATTCGATTAATATTCGATGCCTTCGAACATTGTAGGGCAATAAAATAATTCGCATTAAAATTGTCATCCTTTATCTGTTGTAATATTTGTTGGTAGACGGGATAATGGCACTGGAACATCGCTAAATAATATGTATTATGATTAGTGAGATTAAGTTAAAACAGGAACAGTTTTTAAAAATACAAAATAACTGTATCGCTATCGTTATTAATTTCGCTCACGCCAAGCTCACAACGACCTATCTAAAGAGTTGGTTTGTAGTGGTCGTTGTTGAGCATTTCGGCGCAATGTTTAAACATAACGCAAAACTTAAAGATGACGATGACAGAAAAAATTACTTTATATGATTCGGAAGGAGATATTTTATTGGATTTTATTTTGTTATATAATTATGTTAAGTAAGCTTAATAAAATTCATTTTAATTTATATTTGACTGCCATTTATACATTTTTCCTCATACCATAACCTAACTTAATAATGTTCATTATAATTTAGAATATATTTCTCTTATGAAAAACTTATTTTGTTTCTAGATATAGCATTTGATACAGAGCCATTTAATCAACTATCGCATCAACTATTTTTTCAACGCTAGCAAGCAAATGGAACGGGAAAAACTGTGGTCGTGAGCGTGATTATTGTGAACGCTTAGTGAAACGCATCCTAAGTGTACGGTTACGGTATACGAGAATACCGACTCCAACTTTTCGTGTAACAGTGTCATTATAAAAATTCAAGCATTACAAATAGTTTTAGGGATTAAGCTTACTTTAATAATCCGGTCTTTAGTTACCTAATAAAGTCTTGAGTCGGCTTGCCTTGAGACTTCTAGCTGCTTAACCAAGCCGCCGATTTACGTCCGAATTCGCCGTCGCTTTAATACGTTCGTTTCGTTCGCACTTAAAATAGTTGGATCTTTATAACATACTCTGTAAGACACACAACACTCCAAGCAAAGTCGATCGCGGCACACCCTTAACACCTATTTTAATGTAAAAACTTTCTCCATTTTCGACTAAAGTTTTACTAGGAAATACATCTTTTGAAAACCTAGTGAAAATAAAACAAACCTTAATAACTTCTAGTTTGCTTTAAAACCAATGTTGTATTTTGGAGCAAAGAACATGAAAACAAATGGTTAACATTATAAGGAAATCTAGGTTTCTATTGTCATTTGTCTTTATTAAATGTAACTTTACATTTGTCTTTCATTTGGAAAATTAACTTTGCTAGAATGAATTCCAATATCGCTGAACTTTGTGATTGTTGCAGGAAATGAAATAGCTTTATAAACTTATATTAATATACAAATGCAAACAAATCTACTAGAAATAAGTTAAAAGTAAAATTGTTTATTCTCTGTTTAAATCTAACTACGTACCGTATCATACCCTATCACAGAGATTTCCCGCGTTACAAAATTCATCAGTAGTTTCACATCAACTTATTTCGTAAATACAGTAGTTATTAGTTTGTACAAATTGAAAGAAACTAATATTTACTTTTACCCAATAAATAGAAAACATAAATATTCAGCATAATAACATAAATGCAAAGAATCGCGAAAAATTTATATAATCTGCTATTCCTTTAATGGGCTAACATTCTCTCTTTTACTATATTAATATCTGCTATAATATTGTGCTTTTACTACTATTTTATGTAACATTTATGTTTTCTATTCTTGATGTAGTTTTTAGTGAAAATTTCAACTATGACAACATTATTATTGAATCTAACCATAAAACAAGATGGTCGATGTCATGATTCAATATTGAAATTACTTTTGTTGATAACTTTGTTTTCTAATCTAGGTGTAGTTTGTTTTTATTCATTTACGTAATTAAAACTGGTTTAATGACCAACCCGAAATTCTTCTTAACCAAAAGATATACATAACATAAGGTATTAAGGATCGTCTATTGACATTTCCTTAATACAGACTATTTATATTTTTGTTTTTACACTACTTTTACAATTCTCACTGTAATTCGAAAGGTTGCTTCCTCTTAGGTCTTCAAGTTACCGCTTGGTTGTTTACCAGTTGTAGTACCTCGTCATTCGGATGACAGAGCAGTCTATCTGGAGATCCCGGTACAGGTCGATATTACGAATATACCCAGGAGCGCTTACTATAGCTCTCAGTACTTTATTTTGAATACGTTGAATATTATCTATGTAAGTTTTCTTTCAGCTTAAATGGTATCTAAGTATGGATACCATATAATTAATCTTATTTGATGTTTTGCCTATATAGGAGCAATTTATTTTTGATGGATAACTGAGATTTCCTACCTATCATTTAGTACATTTTTTATATTTAAAGTTGAGATTTTTCCTTTTCTTCTTAATATAATTTTTCCACCTTAATTTTGCATCTAATTTCATGCTAAGATACTTTTTATTGTTAGTGTTCGGTACTATTTTTTCATTAAGATTAACTGTCAGGTTTTCTACCTTTTTGTTGGTGAAGTTGATGTGATTTGACTTGTTTTTCATTTAATGCTATTCTCCATAATTCAGTCCAGCTAATAATTTTATTTATAGCTCTCTGCAGTTTATCTGTCGATGCTTTTACAGTATCACCCACTGCTAATATTGCAGTTAAATCCGCAAATGTAGCAATAGTTCTTCTTTCTGTAGTAGGTATATCATAGGCGTAAACCATATATAGAGTAGATCCTAAGACAATTCTGTGTGGACCACAATCCCTAATATTTTTTTCTTCAGAGTGTTTATTTCCCTGTTTCGCTCTGAATCTCCGTTGACCTAAATATGAGATGACTATTTAACTGTATGGTTTTGGTGGTAGATCTTGGTATAGTATTGGTTTTTAATTAAGAAACTTTTGATTTTGCATATAACAATGAGATATTAACATTTGACCCATCCAAATGCCATTTAGAACGCGTCGGAAAATCCGTGTACTAGGAATGAAACATTATTTATCAATGACGAAAAGCTTGATATCTGTTACCCGATTAAAATAATGAAGTTTTTAATTTAATTATGATATTCTATAGATAACCCAACTGATATTTGCTCATCCCATGTCAAGTTTCATAACCATAATGATTTTATCAACAATTTAAAAGCAAATATGCATGGAGCTAGGAGACCTAGCAGATCAAATACGCTTGAAATAAACTACAGATTGTTTAACTTAGCGACTGTGGCTA
Source organism: Panorpa germanica (assembly GCA_963678705.1). NCBI lineage: Eukaryota > Metazoa > Arthropoda > Insecta > Mecoptera > Panorpidae > Panorpa > Panorpa germanica. The sequence goes on from OY783209.1 coordinate 22,658,636, forward strand.
CTGTGTTCGATTGTGTATTAAATATCGTCTGAGCTTAGATGCGGCTGTATTCCTAGAGTAAGTGCATTGTTTGTATTACCCCATGTGATACCCGTTTGGATTGCATAACAAACTCTACTAAACATTTAGAAAGCTATTTTCAGACCCCATTTTGACTACTCCAGAAGATTACTTTGCACCGCAACTAATACAAGTTACACGGTACAAAATAAAAGGCTAAGAATAATAATAATAGGTGCAATAAGTTCTACCCTATACAGATGTTTAGTCTGAAAACAAACATGCCTCTTCTAAAAATTTGAAGAGGGATATTAAATAATAATTTCTGCATCAAAATAATCCAAAGCACGCTTGCGACGGGGGTAAAAGCTAGTTATATATAAAGTATATGTGTATATATAAATATTTATTATAAAAATATTGTAAAATATTTAACATTATTTCCTATCAACAAATCTTCAAGTGAATCTTAAAGTGTATGTGTTGTAATGCGACATTTAAGTCCGTGTAGGGTAATGCTTGGTACAGACTGGTGTGACAAAAACATGCGACATCAAACATTTATATATTTTAATTACATTATTTAGACATTAGTGTACTAAATATGTTTTAGTTTTAAATTGTACTTACGTACAGACTAGTGCGACTTAAACATACGACACTAATAAAACCTTTACTTTTGCTATTTTTTTAAATTCTAGGTAGTATTTTCATGAAACAAAAATGTTTCAAAACCAAGTCGGTCTTTATTAAAGAGAATTTGAATATGGTCCCGAAAAAAAGGGTCGAGTATCTACTCAGTCTTTACTAGAATTTCATTGTTAATAGACATGAGTTGGTTTTAGATAAAATATTTTAAAATGGAGTTTAAATGGACAAATGAAATTTGTATAAATTTGATTAAAAATTAGTAAACACGACGCTTGGTGAAATATTTGATAATTATAAAAATAAAAATGAAGTTATTAAAAAAATTCAAAACTTACAAGTTTCTAGAGAGTTTTTTTAGAGGTCAAAAACACATAAATCTTCCTCATCAATTTCAATTTTCATATGACATCGTCTTGGATTTATTTCATTGTCTTTATTTTCATTATCCGCCATTTTGTTGGTAAAATTAATGAAAGTGAGAATGTAACTTACGTATTGTATTTAAATATTATTAACTAATCAAGCATCAAATATAAAAATAAATTTCAAATCTGCTGGTGCAACTCGGTTTTAGATACGAATATTGGTTAGAAATAGTACCACTTAAGATTGATGGTTAATTTATAAAACAGTACTTTGTATACCTTTAGACTTGAATCACTGTGTCAGTGGTGAAGAAACTTCTGCATTACCATAATAGTTGCTGTTGACTGTCATCAGATGAGGAAACATGCAGCTAGCGCCACTGACACTCCGTAAAACAACAGGCAAACACACATGTTCTTTAGTTTTTATGTAAGAGACAACGTGAAATGACTCTGTTGATTATCTAATGTTTAATTTTATACTATGTATTTCGGTTCACGGGTGAATTATATCAAGAGAACTTCATAGCTGCTTCAATTACATTGCAAATATAAAATCAAAATATTACTTATCATAAGGTATATTTTAGCAACAGCGGTGCTAACGTACTATTCCTATTTTAAAGATGACATGTAGCTACAATGTTTTGATTTAAGCAAATAATTAGAAGCTTGCAAATATAATAATATACCCTACTCTAAAGAAAAGATCAGAAAAGTATATACAATAATTATATATAAAGTATATGTGAGTATTGTAACTAGGAAACCATGGGGAGGAACATCTTTCATCATGTGAATTAACTATGTATGATGTAGTCTCAGTCACAATACATCTGAGCCTACTGCCAGAGGCACCATAATTAAAAGAATTATAACAATGATAGACTTAAAATTTAATACATACACAACAAATCTGTTTAATTAATTGAGTATTTAATCCAATATCGGTCAAAAGATAATACAAGAAATAAATTGCTAAATAGCTGGCTGGCAAATAAAATAACAAATCGTATCTTAATTTAGTACATCAACAATATATCTTCATTAAAATATTGAAATTCCACGGATAGATTGTCTAAATACTAAATCTATAATTCGCATGCTTCCATTTCTTTGATACAATATGATTATTAAAAATATACAACGCTAATACAATTTAATATTTAAAAAAAGATCAGAAAATTTTAATCAGTATTATAAATAAAGAGTACGAGTATTTAAAATAATTATATATCCTTTATTATAATGTTCCATGTATATATTTATATGTTTACGCGATTGGTATGATGGCTGTTCCATGCATTTTATGAAAATTGTCTATTTCGTAGAGAAAAGAATTCCAAGACTTTTGGTGTTCTAGGATTTTCCCCTGAATTTCCTAAAATTTTGCTCTATAACTTTTAATTCATAAAAGATAGGAAGTTGAAATTTGGCATGTTGATTACGGTTTTCAATGTTTACATTTTTCGAAAATTAGAATTTGAAAAATTGGAAAAGAAAACTCAAATTTTAGATTACATAATAATAATATATGTTATTGAGAAAAATAAAGTTCAAAATTCAAAAAGATATGTGGGGGCAACAAATTGAAAAAAATATATATTTTTGTAGTCAATTTATATGAAAAATTATTTGTTGTCATATCTAAAATAAATATGGAACGAGTTAAAAATTTCAATCAAAAAATGGTATTTAAATTTAAAATAAAATTCAATTCATATACAAACAGTCGTCGCTGTTAAATATTTCATAATATTTGAACTGTACTTTTTTTACAATTTAACTTTTATATTTTAAAACAAATTGAGCACGCTTTCTCTTCTATCGCATAAAAACAATATTATACATATTTACATGATAATTCTTTTCTTAAGAATAATTTTAACACTTACACCTATATTTATTTTTGATGATTAAGTGTTTTTTAATTTCAAGCATTTTTCTGAAAATTTCATTTATTTATGAAAAATTTGTTTACATACGTTGCCAAATTTTTTGTTATTGTGAGTATATTTAAAGCTACTATTATTTAACTTTTAGCTTCTGATAACCAAAAATATGGCATATATCCACATTCCGTAAGAGATGCATGAGATGTAACTACAATTTTGTGTTTTAGACTGGCTGTAGCATACTGCATTCTCCTTACTTCTTTATTTACAAAACATTTTTTTCAATAAATTACTGCTTTCATTGTTTATGTTTTTAATAATCATGACCTTGTACGTTACATTGTCGTTCACCGTATTGTACAGGTTCATTGTTCTTATATTCTTTATGTTTATGACATTTCTGGAGACAACCAACTTTATTGCTCCCAGCTAAAGATGCATCTCATAATACATTTCTATTAAAATGTACTAGTTAAAATAAAGATATTAAATAAATAAAAAAAGTAATACTAAACTCTTGTATAGAAACTCAATAACAGTAAACAATTGCCAACTTGTCATTGTGTGCGTTAGAACCCCATCTGACCAGAGGATAGTTTTTGAATCAGAATACCTTATTACAGCGGATGGACAAAATAATATGAACTCTTGTAATACAGTACATGATGTTGCATGTTGGCAACACAGCTTACTTGTAAATAATTCGAACAGTATTAGTGCACAGATTTCGTGCCAAGTATTGTTCAGCGACTAGGATATGTGTGATCTCTCTGACTTCACAAGACGGCAACTCGTTGGTGCTTGGTTAGTGTGAGCGTGTGTGACAAGACCTTAACATAATTAAACCGTTACAATGTGATTGGCTATAACTTCCATGCTCAGTTTTTTGTGTTTTATCCAATCGTACATTTTCTTTATTAATAAAATGATTCTGCTGTAAGACAGTTGCCGTAATCCCTTTACTAGTCCTATATTATAATGACCGAGGTGTATGTTTGTTTTCTTATATGTTTATATTCTTATATGTTTACGCGATTCGTATGGTAGCTCGAAAACGGCTCCGTCAATGTTTCTGAAAAATTCCTATTTCGTAGAGAAAAAAATTCTAAGACTTTTGGCGTCCCCGGATATTCCCCTGAATTTCCTGGAAACCCGTAATTTTGGAAAAACTGGAAAAAAGTGAGCTTTTTTAACTGTATTACTTTTAATTCGTAAAAGATAGAAAGTTGAAATTTTGCATATATATTAAAGTATTCAATGCCAACATTTCTCAAAAATTAGAAATTCAATAATTGAAAAAGGGGGGGTTGAAGAAATTCGGGGGCTCGCTAGGGAACTTTAGAGAAAGTTCATATTCTGGATTCTTGAATAATTAAGTATATTCTAAATAAAAAAAAAATTCAAAATTTCAAAATTTTATTTGGTGGCACGGGGGCAGTATTTGCCGAGAATAAAAATTGTGCTAGAAAGTTGAAATATTGTATATAGGATAACCTTGGTAACTTATTTACGAATCGAAAAAAAAATCCCAAATTTTGAAAAAAAGTTGGTCAAATAACGCAGCGGTTCTCAAACTTTTTACTTCGAGCCCCCTTGCATAATCCAGCTGTAAGCCGGGCCCCCCTACATGTAAGCGTACTATTTATTATAAGGGAGTCGCATTTTAACATTTTACAGTCAATTTTTATTTAGTTAAGTTTTGCACATTCTATGCATACTCTAATGGGGCAATATGTTTAATCGTACTCAAACAACAAATTCTATACAAAGAATTACAATTTATTTAATTATTTTAGCTACTATAGTACATAATTGTTATTTGTAACTCAAAGCAATAATAATAAAAAGAGCTTCAGTGTGAAGGATGTGCTTGTTTTTTTCTGCGAATAGATTTTTGAAACGCGGTGTCAGTTCTGATAACGCTATACTCTGAGTTCCTTGGTCACATCCAGTCTTGAGCGATATTTACTCTTCATGGCAGCTAGAGCAGAAAACCCAGTTTGACAAGAGTAAGTGAGTATTGCGAATGGAATGAGTATTTTCAATGCCCTTTCACTCAAAATTGGATGTTCCTTTTGTACACCAATCCAGAACGATGTGAGAGAAGATTCTTAAAACTTCATTTTAAGCCCAGTGTCACCTTGGAGGTCAATGAGATTTTCTTTTTCCTTCATGTTGAGGAAGACACTCATCAACTGATGGTTTTGAAACCATGCCAAACCGTCCAAGTTCTCATTAAAATAATTTTCCAAACAAGATTTGAGGATTTCTAAGTGTTTAAAAAGCATAGTTGGAATAGTTTTGAGATCGATTTCTTCAATCATAATTTTAAGATTAGTCACTTTTCAGACCGCCCTCGTACAAACTTAGCTTCATTACAAAGCTTTTCACCTTTTCAATCCATTGCAGAAGGTTTGCATCTTTTTCTGTATTTTCTGATAAACAAAAAAAAAATGTTCGGCACTCTTACGACGTTGACTAAAAATTATACACTTGTTGTAATTTTAAAAATAAAAAGTTTGCTTTATTATTGTGTAAGTAAATTTAATTAATTTTTTAACCAAGCTTTGGGCCCCCCCTGAGTCTTCATTGCGCCCCCCTTAGGGGTCGCGCCCCACACTTTGAGAACCGCTGAAATAACGCATAAATTGAAAATATTTTTTATTTCGTTGAAAAAATTATATTTTTTTAGTCAATTTAATATTGAGCGAGTTTATTAATTCAATTTAAAAATAGAGTTAAATATGAAATGTAATTACGAATTATTGTATTGGATTCAAATCATACATGCTAAAAAGACGTCGCTTAGGGACGGGGGTACAAGCTAGTAAGAATATAAACATATAGTGGAAACAATATAATATAGGATATCAATAATACCATATATAATATATCAACTAGAATAGAAGAATTTCAAAACGTATATTTTAAGCCATATTGGATAAACAAGAACCAAACTCTACTTTAATAAGCTACAATCAATCCAAAAATTTACCGTTATAAAGTTTTGAGATCTTGCCCTACTTTAAATCACTCTCTGAAATCAAAACTATCAAAATAAATACTAAAATAAAATATTTTTATAAGAAGGACAACAATGCAATCAACAAAAATGTATGGATTTGATATACACAGAAAACATAAAATGGGATATATGGTTTACAGACAGAACGGATAAGAAAGAATATAGCATTTTATTTAAAAACTGTTTTCTATTTTGAGAATGAAAAATACTTTTTTTATTTTACTAACTTCATAGTGTTAATTCGTAAACATTACTTTATGAATATAAGCTTAAAACCCCACCAAAATTAGCCCTATTTGCAATCCAAAAGTATCTGCTCAATTGTCTTAATAATTCTAGTATAAAATGGGAGGTGTGCCTTTTATTTTATTATCCTCCCTATTACATCGTATTGTCTCGTTCATTATTTGTTTTACTACAAAGCCAATCACTCCAACGCCATTACATTCCTTGCTGAAATATATATATATATATATATATATATATATATATATATATATATATATATATATATATATATATATATATATATATATATATATATATAAGTAATCATTTTACACACTAACCCTATATAAATATTTTATTTTTTTACTAAATAAAAATATTTCTTGATAAAACTATCTACCTATAATTTAATTATGCATTATCAACTTTATCACAAATACGGTTTAAAAATGTAAGTAGAATATTAAAACTAAGTATTTATTTGTAATTTCACAACTTCTGAAACTAAAATCATAAGCCATAAGCTATGTTAGTTGTTGAATTACGGGCAATCCATTAATTACCACACACGCAAATGAGGGAAATGGGTCTACAAATTGTCACATCTTGTTACAATTTGTAGACAGTGGAGAGGGGCCATAAGCTTTGTGATGTCACGTATAATTTAAAATATTGAAGGTTTTGAAAAGTACCACAACGAAATAATATTTTGAAGTTTTAAATAGTTTGTTAAATATAACCTGTTATTACCTTAATGTAAATACCGGATAGAGGCTAGGTACTTCTTTGTTGGGAAATAACTAAATTGTTTATGTGTGAATTTCCAAAATTAAATGTACTAGAGTTTACCCCCGTCGCAAGCGACGACTGTTTCTTGTGTGTGAGTTGAATTTCATTTCAAATTTTCGTTCCATTTTTAAATTGAAATATTTAACTCGTTCTATATAAATTATACATATAAAAACAAATAATCATATCTACTATTATAATGTTCGTAATGTTCCAATTTAACATGGAAAACTCATAAGAAGTCATAGATATTTATATATATATATATATTTCCGGTAACAAAATCTGTATGGTATCTTCTAAACGGCGCCTACAAAGTTTTTTAAATTTTGATATTATGTAAAGGACAAATTTCTAAGACTTTCTACGTCCCTGAATTTTCCCCTGAATTTCGCTGGAACAAATTATTCTGGAAAAACTGGATAATTCGAAAAAATACTTTTGCAAATATCTGACGAACTAGAAAAGATAGAAAACTGAAATTTGGTGTGTGTATTAAGGTATTCAATGCTGACATTTCTCAAAAATTAGAAATTCAAAAATTGAAAAAGGGGGGGTTAAAGAAATTTGGGGGCCCGTTAGGGAACTTTGGAAAAAGTTCATATTCTGGATTCTAGAATAATTAAGTATATTAATAATAAAAAAAAATTCAAAATTTCAAAATTTTATTGGGGGGCACGGGGGCAGTATTTTTCGAGAGTAAAAATTGTGCTAGAAAGTTAAAATTTTGTATATAGGCTAACCTTGGTAACTTATTTACGAATCGAAAAAAAAAATCACAAATTTTGAAAAAAAGTTGGTCAATTAACGCATAAATTGAAAATAATTTTTATTTTGATAAAAAAAAAATATTTTTTTAATCAATTTATATGTGTGTATATGTGCGCGAGTTTATTTATTATTTCAATTTAAAAATAGAACAGTTAAATATGAAATTTAATTACGAATTATTTTATTGGATTTAAATGATACACGCCAAAAAGACATCGCTTTGCGACGGGGGTAAACCTTAAACTTTAAAAGAGACTTTAAAGAGAAAAAAATCTAAGACTTCTAGCATCCCCGGATTTTTCCCTGAATTTCCTGGAAACCCGTAATTTGGGAAAAAATGGAAAAAAGTGAGCCCTTTTTTGCTGTATTACTTTTAATTCGTAAATTATAGAAAGATGAAATTTTGCATGTGTATTAAGGTATTCAATGCTGACATTTCTCAAAAATTAGAAATTCAAAAATTAAAAAAGGGGGGGTTGAAGAAATTCGGGGGCCCGGTAGGAAACGTCAAAGAAAGTTCATATTCTAAATTCTAGAATAATTAAGTATATTATCAATAATAGAAAATTCAAAATTTTATTTGGGGGCACGGGGGACAATATTTTTTGAATGTAAAAATGGTGCTAGAAAGTTGAAATTTTGTATATAGGCTAACCTTGGTAACTTATTTACTAATCAAAAAAAATCCCAAATTTTGAAAAAAAGTTGGTCAAATAACGCATAAATTGAAAATATTTTTTATTTTAATATAAAAAATATATTTTTTTGGTCAGTTTATATGAAAAATTAATTGTTATTATATGTAAAATTAATATAGGTCGAGTTTATTTATTATTTCAATTTAAAAATGGAATTAAATTTTGACATGAAATTCAAGCCACACACAAAAAACAGACGTCGCTTGCGACGGGGGTAAAAGCTAGTCTACTTATTATAATGTTCGTAATGTTCCAATTTAACATGGAAAACTCATAAGAACTCATAGATATTTATATAGAGCGTTATATATTTATATATTTATATATTTATTTATTTATATATATATCCGGTAACAAAATCGTATATGGTATCTTCTAAACGGCGCCTACAAAGTTCTTCAAATTTTGGTATGATGTAAAGGACGAATTTCTAAGACTTTCTACGTCCCTGAATTTTCCCCTGAATTTCCGTGGAAAAACTTATACTGGAAAAACTGGAAAATTCGAAAAAATACTTTTGCTAATATCTGACGAACTAGAAAAGATAGAAAACTGAAATTTGGTATGTGTATTGAGATTATAATTGTGCACATTTTCCAATAGTTGGAAATTTTGAAATTTGAGTTCAGTAGCGGCGCGAATTTCCGGGGGCAATGTTAGAATACAGTTAGGACGTTGAAATTTAATATGTAGGCTCGCTGTAAACAGTTATTAATGAAAAAAAAAAAACAGCCCCAAATTTCCAGTGGCGGCGGGAGTTGAGACAGTAAAAGCCAGAAATATTGAAAATGTAGTATTATAACTTAGGGTATGTATGGAGACACTAATTGCGCATGTTTGCCAATAATTAGATTACCAAAATTTTAATTCAGTAGCGGCGTGATTTTTTGGGGGCAATGTCGCAACAGAGCTAGAAAGTTAAAATTTGGAACGGGGGCCATATATAGAGTGTCATTAAAGACACACTATAGAAATTTGCAACTTTCCAGAGGCGGCGGGCGCTGTGGGCCAAAAACCAGATGTTTGAAATATATGGAGATGAAAGGCAATAGTTTAGAATATATATTCTTAGATACAAATAAAATAGATCCTCGTGCTAAAATCTAGAACGTTAAAATTTGGAACGGGGGCCATATATAGAGTGTCATTAAAGACACACTATAGAAATTTGCAACTTTCCAGAGGCGGCGGGCGCTGGGGGCCAAAAACCAGATATTTGAAATATATGGAGATGAAAGGCTATAGTTTAGAATATATATTCTTAGATACAAATAAAATAGATCCTTGTGCTAAAATTTTACAAACTTGTTCAGTAGCGGTGGTATGTGGGGGGTACTAATGCTAAAATTTAAATACAAAGCTGAAATTTAGTATGCAGATATAGATTGACAATAATAATAAAAATATAAAGAAACTACATTTTCTTAAGTGTAACATTAGGGCAGAGGTAATAAACTGATGATAAGTACGATAAAGAGGTACATATTTGGACTTTAATTCAGTAGCGGAGATATGTGAGAGGCTCTAATGCTAAAATTAACAAAACTGGAAAATTCGAAAAAATACTTTTGTAAATATCTGACGAACTAGAAAAGATAGAAAACTGAAATTTGGTATGTGTATTGAGATCATAAATGTGCACATTTGCAAATAGTTGGAAATTTGAAATTTAAGTTCAGTAGCGGCGCGAGTTTCAGGGGGCAATGTTAGAAAACAGTTAGGACGTTCAAATTTAATATGTAGGCTCGCTGTAGACAGTAATTAAAGAAAAAAAAATAAAAAGCCCCAAATTTCCAGTGGCGGCGGGAGTTGACACAGTAAAAGCCAGAAATATTAAAAAAGTAGTATTAAAACTTAGGGTATGTATTGAGACACTAATTGCGCATGTTTGCCAATAATTGGATTACCAAAATTTTAATTCAGTAGCGGCGTGATTTTTTGGGAGCAATGTCGCAACAGAGCTAGAACGTTGATATTTGGAACGTGGGCCTTATATAGAGTATCATTAAAGAAAAACTAAAGAAAACTTTCCAGAGGCGGCGGGCGCTGGGGGCCAAAAACCAGAAATATGAAATATATAGAGATGAAGGGCTATAGTTAAAAAAATATGTTCTTAGATACAAATAAAATAGATTCCCGTGCTAAAATTTAACAAACTTGTTCAGTAGCGGAGGTTTGTGGGGGGTACTAATGCTAAAATATAAATACAAAGCTGAAATTTAATATGCAGATATAGATTGACATATTTATTACGAAAATATAAAAAAAACTACATTTTCTTAAGTGCAACATTAGAGTGGGGAGTGATATACCGAGTATAAAAACAATATAGAAATACAACGATGATATTTAGCATGTAGAATATTAAATAGAAGCTTAATAGTTCTCTATAAGTCAAATATTCAAATTACATTCAGTAGTAGAATTGGATTGATTTTTGGTGCGTTTGTTGTGCTGTGAAATCGAACAGGAGTGAGAGGTATAGGGGGGAAATAGTTAACAGCCCCAAATATCAAAAAAATAAAAAAAGTTAAAAAATAGAAACTATGCATGTGCATATTTGCGAAAATGAATTTAACCTTAGTAGCGACGTAAAATTGGGGAAGTTGGGGCGGGAAAAAGCTTTGCCAAAAAACTCAATTTTGAAATTTCGGTCATTTATAAAAGTAGGGGTAGATAAAGGTAGAGAGCTAAAAATATGACAAAAATTTGACAATTTTATTTCAGGAGCGGGGATTAATGGGAAGACTAATATTATAACGTAAATATAAATACGAAATATAGAATGTAAGATTACAGTACAGTTTTAATCATGTAAATGAATTGCTGTAATATCGAATTGGTAGTGCCTGATTGGAGGAGAGTGTGGCGCTGGGGTTCAGTACTAAGTAACGGTGGTGTTAGAAGTAGTGGCGATAGATTTGAATGGCTCTGAGAGGTAACCGTGTTGCAGAATATATGCTTTGGTGTTAAAAGTGTGGGTGGCGGGGCATGAGAATTAAATCGAAAGTGCAATAACGGAAAGGAAAAGGCCTAGAGATGAGATTATTAGAAGCGAACTGCTAGGCTTTCTTAAAAACATAAATGAATTGATGTAATTAGTAGGTTTACATTGAAATTAGTAAAAAATTTATTAAAGATTTATCTTATCGAATAATTATTAAAAAATAATGTACTTCTAAGGATGAAATTTAGTATGCAGGTTGCCAGTAAAGTATTAATTTTGAAAACTAATTGTTAGGAGATTAGTACGCAGGGGGTGGAAGCGCAGGATTATTTAATGATTGCGCTAAACGGTGGGATAGGAAAGTGCCCTAGTGAGCGATGATGTTCAGGTGGGCTGTAGTGTTGCAAATGGGCGCATTGTGGCAAAGGTGCAGATGAATACAATTAAAAGTGCGAGAATGATACAGAGCATGGAGCCAAGAGGTGATTGGTATTTAGGGGCAAAGCAGTGGACATTGCTCAATACTGTGCTTCATTATGGTAAATGATAATTTTACGCAGCGGGGCGCTGTGAAAGTACTCTAAGGACCGACGATGCTCAGGGAAGAAGCGATGCAGAGTGCTAAAAGTAGGAGGCGCTCCATGGCGGAAATTTAGAGGAATCAAATTAAAAGTTCGGAAACGTAAGAGAGCATGGAGCCACGAGGTGAAGTTTGGGGCTTATGGGCGGGGGCACTGGAGGCTGGTCAATACAGTGCTTTATTACTGTAAATAAAGGAATTATAAGAAAGTCATACTTTGCATTTTATTTGCGATATATACAGCAGACTTGGAGGGGGTAATGGAAAGAGGGTACACTACAAGATATGGACTTAAACATACGCTGACGATATAGACCTGTTGGCAAAAAGGGAAGGAGAGCTGCAGGAGATGGCTCACCGGCTAGGGAGATATATAGACAGGAAAGGACTAGAGTTAAATGTGGAAAAGACAAAAATTATGGTATTTAAAAAAGGGGGTGGAAAAAGAAGACATAAAAGGTGAAAATACAAGACAGAGGACATTGAGGAAGTAGAAGAATTTAAATATCTTGGCTACACTTTTAAAAAGAACAATGGCGAAGAGGCTCAGATAAGGGAGGTAGCAAAGAAGGCGGAGCTAGCAATGCGACGGGTATGGGGACTAGGGGAAAAGGTATTTGGGGAGGACATACAAAAGAGAATATGGATGTTTGATAGACTGATAGCCAGTATGATGTTGTATGGAGCAGAGGTTTGGGGGTGGAAGGAGCAAGAAAAGTTGGAAAGAATACAGGTGAGATATATTAAATGGTTACTAGGGCTGGACAGGTGCACGCTAGGATACATGGCTATGGAGGAGCTAAAAAGGGATAAGATACGAATTAAAACAGGGGAAAGAGCAGTAAAATACGAGGATAAATTTAACAGAGCGGAAAGCAAAATTTTAAAGAAAATAAGAGAGGATAGCATAAAGAATGGGGGGGGGGGATGAGGTAAAAAAAGAGAAAATAGTACTTTGAAAGGAATGGAATGGCGATCGAGGAGGCAGAGAGGAGAAGAGAAGGAGGCGCAAGTATGGAAGAGGAGCTAAGGAGAAGGGATAAGGAGATACAACAGCAGGAGAGAATGGGAAAAATAGAAAAAAGTAACTACAATAAAAGATATAAAAGGTTATAAGAAAATACTGTGCCTCAGTACCTTATAGAAAAAGACATAAAACCCATAAGAAGAACAGCAAGGTTTAGATTGGGAAATGAGGAAAAAGGAAACAGATACTGGGAAAAGAGTGAGGAAAGAAAGTGTATAGTGTGCGGGGCGGAGGACGAAACACTGAAGCACATTAAGTTTGAGTGTAAGGAAAAAGTAGCTAGCGAAAGGAATATTGGCCAGCTATTAAAAGGAGGCAGTGAAGGAAAGAGTTAGATGGCGGAAATAGTAAGAAGGAAAGGAAAAACAGAAGAACAAATAAGTTGGTGGAAGTTGAAGTATATGAAATGTATTAAGAATGTAGATTGTAAAGCCGAAAGGCGAAGAATAAACAATATTTCAGGATTATTTTCTATTTATCAAATAACTTTTATTTATTCACAAATATTAAATACACGTCGCTTTGCGACGGGGCGAAGCGCTAGTCTACTTATTATAATGTTCGTAATGTTCCAATTTAACATGGAAAACTCATAACAACTCATAGATATTTATATAGATATTTATATATTTATATAGATATTTATATATTTATATATATATATATCCGGTAACAAAATCGTATATGGTAACTTCTAAACGGCGCCTACAAAGTTCTTCAAAGTTTGGTATGATGTAAAGGACGAATTTCTAAGACTTTCTACGTCCCTGAATTTTCCCCTGAATTTCCGTGGAAAAACTTATCCTGGAAAAACTGGAAAATTCGAAAAAATACTTTTGCTAATATCTGACGAACTAGAAAAGATAGAAAACTGAAGTTTAGTATGTGTATTGAGATAATAATTGTGCACATTTTCCGATAGTTGGAAATTTGAAATTTAAGTTCAGTAGCGGCGCGAATTTCCGGGGGCAATGTTAGAATACAGTTAGGACGTTGAAATTTAATATGTAGGCTCGCTGTAGACAGTTATTAATGAAAAAAAAAACAGCCCCAAATTTCCAGTGGCGGCGGGAGTTGAGACAGTAAAAGCCAGAAATATTGAAAATGTAGTATTATAACTTAGGGTATGTATGGAGACACTAATTGCGCATGTTTGCCAATAATTAGATTACCAAAATTTTAATTCAGTAGCGGCGTGATTTTTTAGGGGCAATGTCGCAACAGAGCTAGAAAGTTAAAATTTGGAACGGGGGCCATATATAGAGTGTCATTAAAGACACACTATAGAAATTTGCAACTTTCCAGAGGCGGCGGGCGCTGGGGGCCAAAAACCAGATATTTGAAATATATGGAGATGAAAGGCAATAGTTTAGAATATATATTCTTAGATACAAATAAAATAGATCCTCGTGCTAAAATCTAGAACGTTAAAATTTAGAACGGGGGCCATATATAGAGTGTCATTAAAGACACACTATAGAAATTTGCAACTTTCCAGAGGCGGCGGGCGCTGGGGGCCAAAAACCAGATATTTGAAATATATGGAGATGAAAGGCTATAGTTTAGAATATATATTCTTAGATACAAATAAAATAGATCCTTGTGCTAAAATTTTACAAACTTGTTCAGTAGCGGTGGTATGTGGGGGGTACTAATGCTAAAATTTAAATACAAAGCTGAAATTTAGTATGCAGATATAGATTGACAATAACAATAAAAATATAAAGAAACTACATTTTCTTTAGTGTAACATTAGGGCAGAGGTAATAAACTGATGATAAGTACGATAAAGAGGTACATATTTGGACTTTAATTCAGTAGCGGAGATATGTGAGAGGCTCTAATGCTAAAATGAACAAAACTGGAAAATTCGAAAAAATACTTTTGTAAATATCTGACGAACTAGAAAAGATAGAAAACTGAAATTTGGTATGTGTATTGAGATCATAAATGTGCACATTTGCAAATAGTTGGAAATTTGAAATTTAAGTTCAGTATCGGCGCGAGTTTCAGGGGGCAATGTTAGAAAAGAGTTAGGACGTTCAAATTTAATATGTAGGCTCGCTGTAGACAGTAATTAAAGAAAAAAAACCAAAAAGCCCCAAATTTCCAGTGGCGGCGGGAGGTGACACAGTAAAAGCCAGAAATATTGAAAAAGTAGTATTAAAACTTAGGGTATGTATTGAGACACTAATTGCGCATGTTTGCCAATAATTGGATTACCAAAATTTTAATTCAGTAGCGGCGTGATTTTTTGGGAGCAATGTCGCAACAGAGCTAGAACGTTGATATTTGGAACGTGGGCCTTATATAGAGTATCATTAAAGAAAAACTAAAGAAAACTTTCCAGAGGCGGCGGGCGCTGGGGGCTAAAAACCAGAAATATGAAATATATAGAAATGAAGGGCTATAGTTTAAAAAATATGTTCTTAGATACAAATAAAATAGATCCCTGTGCTAAACTTTAACAAACTTGTTCAGTAGCGGAGGTTTGTGGGGGGTACTAATGCTAAAATATAAATACAAAGCTGAAATTTAATATGCAGATATAGATTGACATATTTATTACAAAAATATAAAAAAAACTACATTTTCTTTAGTGCAACATTAGAGTGGGGAGTGATATACCGAGTATAAAAACAATATAGAGGTACAACGATGATATTTAGCATGTAGAATATTATATAGAAGCTTAATAGTTCTCTATAAGTCAAATATTCAAATTACATTCAGTAGTAGAATTGGATTGATTTTTGGTGCGTTTGTTGTGCTGTGAAATCGAACAGGAGTGAGAGGTATAGGGGGGAAATAGTTAACAGCCCCAAATATCAAAAAAATAAAAAAAGTTAAAAAATAGAAACTATGCATGTGCATATTTGCGAAAATGAATTTAACCTTAGTAGCGACGTAAAATTGGGGAAGTTGGGGCGGGAAAAAGCTTTGCCAAAAAACTCAATATTGAAATTTCGGTCAGTTATAAAAGTAGGGGTAGATAAAGGTAGAGAGCTAAAAATATGACAAAAATTTAACAATTTTATTTCAGGAGCGGGGATTAATGGGAAGACTAATATTATAACGTAAATATAAATACGAAATATAGAGTGTAAGATTACAGTACAGTTTTAATCATGTAAATGAATTGCTGTAATATCGAATTGGTAGTGTCTGATTGGAGAAGAGTGTGGCGCTGGGGTTCAGTTCTAAGTAACGGTGGTGTTAGAAGTAGTGGCGATAGATTATAATGGCTCTGGGAGGTAACCGTATTGCAGAATATGTGCTTTGGTGCTGAAAGTGGAGGTGGCGGGGTATGGGGATTGAATTGAAAGTGCAATAACGGGAAGGAAAAGGCCTGAGATGAGATTATTGGGAGCGAACTGCTAGGCTTTCTTAAAAACATAAATGAATTGATGTAATTAGTAGGTTTACATTGAAATTAGTGAAAATTTTATCAAAGATTTATCTTATCGAATAATTATTAAAAAATAATGTACTTCTAAGGATGAAATTTAGTTTGCAGGTTGCCAGTAAAGTATTAATTTGGAAAACTAATTGTTAAGAGATTAGTACGCAGGGAGTGGAAGCGCAGGATTATTTAATGATTGCTCTAAACGGTGGGTATAGGAAAGTGCCCTAATAAGCGATGATGTTCAGTTAAGCTGTAGTGTTGCAAGTGGGCGCATTGTTGGTACAGAGGAATACAATTAAAAGTGCAAAGAACGATACGGAGCATGGAGCCAAGAGGTGATTGATGTTAAGGGGCGGGGCAGTGGACATTGTTCAATACTGTGCTTCATTATGGTAAATGATAATTTTACGCAGGGGGGGCGCTGTGAAAGTACTCTAAGGACCGACGATGCTCAGGGAAGAAGCGATGCAGAGTGCTAAAAGTAGGAGGCGTTTTATGGCAGAAGTTTAGAGGAATCAAATTAAAAGTTCCGAAACGCAAGAGAGCATGGAGCCAAGAAGTGACAATTGAGGCTTATGGGCGGGGGCACTGAAGACTGGTCAATACAGTGCTTTATTACTGTAAATAAAGGAATTATTACAAAATAAGGAAATATAAATTTCAAAAATGATATATTTTAGCGAAAATTACTAAAAAATAATATTTTGTATTATTTTCAATTTATCAAATAACTTTTTTTATTCACAAATATTAAATACACGTCGCTTTGCGACGGGGCGAAGCGCTAGTCTTATCTTATAATGTCCGAGGTGTATGTTTGTTTTCTTATATTCTTATATGTTTATATTCTTATATGTTTACGCGATTCGTATGGTAGCTCGAAAACGGCTCCATGGAAGTTTTTAAAAATTTCCTATTTCGTAGAGAAAAAAATTCTAAGACTTTTGGCGTCCCCGGATTTTTCCCTGAATTTCCTGGAAACCCGTAATTTTGGAAAAACTGGAAAAAAGTGAGCCCTTTTTTGCTGTATTACTTTTAATTCGTAAAAGATAGAAAGTTGAAATTTTGCATGTGTATTAAGGTATTTAATGTTGACATTTCTCAAAAATTAGAAATTCATAAATTGAAAAAGGGGGGGTTGACGAAATTCGGGGGCCCGGCAGGGATCTTTGGAGAAAGTTCATATTCTGGATTTTTGAATAATTAAGTATAGTATTAATAAAAAAAAATTCAAAATTTCAAAATTTTATTTGGGGGCACGGGGGGCAGTATTTGCCGAGAGTAAAAATTGTTCTAGAAAGTTGAAATTTTTTATATGGGCTAATCTTGGTAACTTATTTACGAATCAAAAAAAAAAATCCCAAATTTTGAAAAAAAGTTGGTCAAATAACGCATAAATTGAAAATATTTTTTATTTTGATAAAAAAATATATTTTTTTAGTCAATATATATGTGTTAATGTATATGTGCGAGTTTATTTATTATTTCAATTTAAAAATAGAACAGTTATATATGAAATGTAATTACGAATTACTTTATTGGATTCAAATGACATCGCCAAAAGACATCGCTTTGCGACGGGGGTAAACCTTAGACTTTAAAAGAGACTTTAAAGAGAAAAAAAATCTAAGACTTCTAGCGTCCCCGGATTTTTCCCTGAATTTCCTGGAAACCCGTAATTTTGGAAAAAATGTAAAAAAAGTGAGCCCTTTTTTGCTGTATTACTTTTAATTCGTAAATTATAGAAAGATGAAATTTTGCATGTGTATTAAGCATAAGTATAGTATTCAATGCTGACATTTCTCAAAAATTAGAAATTCAAAAATTAAAAAAGGGGGGGTTGAAGAAATTCGGGGGCCCGGTAGGAAACGTTAAAGAAAGTTCATATTCTAAATTCTAGAATAATTAAGTATATTATGTATAATATAAAATTCAAAATTTCAAAATTTTATTTGGGGGCACGGGGGACATTATTTTTCGAATGTAAAAATTGTGCTAGAAAGTTGAAATTTTGTATATAGGCGAACCTTGGTAACTTATTTACTAATCGAAAAAAAAATCCCAAATTTTGAAAAAAAGTTGGTCAAATAACGCATAAATTGAAAATATTTTTTATTTTGATATGAAAAATATATTTTCTTGGTCAGTTTGTATGAAAAATTAATTGTTATTATATGTAAAATTAATATAGGACGAGTTTATTTATTATTTCAATTTAAAAATGGAATTAAATTTTGACATGAAATTCAAGCCACACACAAAAAACAGATGTCGCTTGCGACGGGGGTAGAAGCTAGTTTTTCATATAAACTGACTAAAGGATATTTTTTTTTCAACAAAATAAAAAATATTTTTAATTTATTCGTTTTTTGACCAGCTTTTTTTCAAAATTTTAGTTTGCTCATATATAAAATTTCAACTTTCTAGCCCTAATTTTCTCGGCGCCCCTTTTATAAAATTTTGCACTTATAAATTTAATACACATGCAAAATTTCACCCGTCTATCTTTAACGAATACAAAGTTATACAGCAAAAAGGGCAGACTTTTTTTTTCAGGTTTTCCAATATTACGGGTTTCCAGGAAATTCAAGGATAAAACCGGGACGCCAAAAGTCTTAGAATTTTTTTCTCTACAAAACAGGCGATTTTCAAAAATATTGACGGAGCCGTTTTTGAGCTACCATACAAAATTCATTACCAAACATTTAAGATCATAAGAAAATACGATCATTAATATACACTTGGAACATTATAATATAAGACTAGCGCTTGCCTCAAATAAAAGTTATTTGGTAAATTGAACTTAATACAAAAAAATATTTTTGAGCAATTTTCGCTAAAATATCGCAGTAAACATTTTGGAGTAAATTCTACTTAATTTCTATTACATATCATGAGTTTTTTGTCTGGAACGTGTTCGTTTTCTATTCAGTCGTTCATAGGAAAGGCCCCTTTTATGAGCTACAGACGGTTGCAACGACGGTTCACTGCTGAATTAAAAGCGGAGTTGGTTTATGATTTATGACCGGAGTTATAAACTTGACACTAGCAGTGATGGCAGGGGTATAAAACATAATGGAATTCTACTTTTTAGAGTCTGCAAAATATAAATATTTAAATAAAGAAATAAATAGATGTAATTTTTAGTACGGATCGTGATTTTTTTAATGAATATTATTCATTTTCAACAATACTCGTTATATTAGTTTTTTACATTGTTTTGGTGATTCAAAAATCCACGATCGGCAGGTCTGCGTTAGGTTTAAAAACTCTGTCTTACCATTGCTGGATACTATCTTCGTTTAAATACATTATATTCGGGGATTGAGGGAGATAGCGTCTGTCTATTACCAATAAAGAAATATTTGTTGAAAAAGGATAGCATATACTTATGCAAATATACAAGTCTAACGGTGAAAAATATATTTTACTTGTCTAACCGCATCTCGTTTCTCTCTCACTTTGGAATGAAAGTGAAATAAGAAAAATATATCCTGATGTGAAAGAAACAACTGCTACTTAATGAATGATGTTGGAAAAAGAAAGAATATTATTATGAAAAAATTCTAACAACTAACACAAAATCTGTGACAGGTAGAGAATGAATTTGAACTAATAGCGACTTTTGTGTACCACTTTTGAACTATTAACGAACTTGCTAAGACTACATATATCAGATTTTATTTCACAAAATCTTGACAGGTAGGGAATAAATTTGAGCTAAAATTGGTTTCTGTGTTGTTGCTTCGAACTTGTAAAGCGTTAGAATAGAATTGTACGAGTGACTCGAACTTCACCAAATAGGGCACTTCACCAAATTGTTTACTGGGATGTTTTTTAAAATTTATTTTCCTTTTATTTTGTTCTAAAATTATAATTTTCACTAATTAAGCACTGTCCAATTGAACAATGTCCAGTTCCCCGCCCATAAACACTAATCATCACCTGTTGGCTCCATGCTCTGTATCGCTTCCGCACTTTCAAAATTATTCCTCTGCACGTCTGCACAGAGCACTCACTTAAAGCACCACGGCACATGCTGAGCAGCTCTGTATCGGCCCTTCCATGAGCAGCGTCGCTCCTTAGAGGACTGTCCCAGTTCCCCCGCTTTAGCGCTATAATTAAATAATCCTGCGCTTATAATAGAATAATCCTGCCCGCACTTTGTGCCGCTACTGAGTCTAATTTCTTTTCGCAAATATGCACATACATAGTTTTTTTTTAATTTGATCTCCCTCTACCTCCCAACCTACCGTCCGATTTCGTAGCACTCTGCCTACAAACGCACCAAATATCAATCCAATTTTACTACTGGATGTAATTTGAATATCTAACATATAGAGAACTGTTTTGTTTCTATGTAATACTCTACATGCTAAATATCATCGTTCTATAATATAGAGTATTGTTCTTATATTCGGTATATCACCCCCTGCCCTGATGTTACACTAAAGAAATTGTAGTTTTTTTAATATATTCGTTATTAATATGTCATTTTATATGTGCATACTAAATTTCAGCTATGTATTTATATTTTAGCATTAGTCCGCTACTTAACAAATTTGTCAAATCTTAGAACGGCGATCTATTTTGTTTGTATCTAAGAACATA
Organism: Panorpa germanica; assembly: GCA_963678705.1. Lineage (NCBI taxonomy): Eukaryota > Metazoa > Arthropoda > Insecta > Mecoptera > Panorpidae > Panorpa > Panorpa germanica. The sequence continues at coordinate 22,679,629 of OY783209.1, forward strand.
TATTCTAAATTATAGTGTTCAATACAGAACATAACAACAAAAAGGCGCCAGAATATAAAAATAGACAACACAGTTAGCCGAGAACGTTAAGTACTTGACTCTGATAATTTACGCGTCTGGCTGCTGTGTTCCTGGGTTCGATCCCCGGGCCAGAAATATATTTTCTGAGTTTAGAAATTTCTGGGTCTGGTAAAAATGTGTACCTATATACAACATATAGTTTGGAGAGTACATAACATTTAAAAACTTATTTAAATACTTATTTAAAACCCATATGCCAATACACTTTATATGGCCAATGATTGGGTATTGTATGCAAGTTATTATATGTGCTGCCGTTGTTATTTAAAACCCAAAGAGCCATTTCATTATATGGACCATGGTTGGGTATTGTAGGCAAGTACTTATATGTGCTCCCAAGGTACATAAAATTTGTATGTATCACCCATGATGGGTACTGTATGCAAAGTTGAGGTACAAAAATTACAAAGTCAAGGCGCAATTTATGTTCAATACAGAACATAACAACAAAAGGCGCCAGAATATAAAAATAAAGAAATAGAAAAAGGCGCAATTTATGTTCAATACAGAACATAACAACAAAAGGCGCCAGAATATAAAAATAAAAAATATTATTTCTGAAGTCTAGTAAAACACAAGATAGCCGAAAGCGTTCGTCCTTGATTCTGACTATGTGCAGAGTCTGACGGCTGTGTTCCTGGGTTCGATTCCCGGGCAAGAAATATATTTTTTATTTTTATATTCTGGCGCCTTTTTGTTGTTATGTTCTGTATTGAACAATAGCTTTTCATCTCTATATATTTGATATTTCTGGTTGTTCTCCTCCGGCGCCCGCCGTCAATGAAAATTTGTAGTTTTCTAGTTTTTCTTTAATGACCATCTATAAAGGATTCACGTGTAAATTTTCAACGTTCTTGCTTTTTTCCGACATTGCCACAAATATTCGCGCCGCTACTGAATTATAGTTGGAATTCATCAATTCAAATCAATCAGAGAGAGAGTTAAAATAAAAGGCTCAGGCCTCTCTACTTTCAATTTTTAGAAAAATCTTATTCGATATATTTAAAAGTCAAATTTCTAATTCTATTGATTAAATTTTTGGTTGTAATAACATGCCGTACAACGCATGCCATAAAATAGGTCAGAAAGTTTACATAAAGTAACATTTTACAGGCCATTTTTTAATAATTAAATTTTTTTGAAAGCCATTATAAATTAACAAATTGTTAAAATGTCAAACGCAGAATATACATAAATATGTCTACAGTAAGTCTATGGAATCAGCAGCATATTTCTAGGAAAGCAAATACACAGATTTTGAAATTTAAATTTGTCATGTTGTTTCCAGTTTTTTCGAATAGGTTTATATTTGAATATAATACTTAAGCTTTATAAGTATTTTGAATAAACTTTCATAAACATTTTATATACTTTTGTATTAGACTACTTCAATTTTAAATAAGCAGGTCCAGCTTCAAAGAAAATGATTTACTTTCAATACAGAGTAAGAAATATATTTTAGAAAACTTTAACATCGAGTTCACTAGTGAAAAATATGGCCACAATACCCTTTCCATTGCCTCAGGTTCTTACTTTCTTTTTTATGTTTCGTTAAAATAAGTTTCTGTAGTTGTAAAGATATACGAGTATGTGTAATAATAACGATACATTGAAAAACGCCGCTAGCTCTTTTCCGATAGGGGAATATAAATCTATATTCTATTAAACAATTACTATTCAACTAATTCACAATGGTTATAACATTTTAGTTATCAATACATTTTGATTAAATAAAATAATTTAAAGAAACCTTTTTGACTTATGTTGTTCTACCGGATATATCGGGTTCTTCAACAAAAACTTTGTATTTTAAAACAAAATAAAACAAATAATTTAGACAAAATTAATTCATATTTTTATTGTATTAAAAAGAGTGAGGCTTACCGATAATGAATAAAAAATGATATCGGACAAATATTTACCACGACCACGCTGACAGATGTCACTTCTTTTATCAAAATTTTTATTAACTTTTTGGCAATATGGCAAATCTATATCGTAAATCGCATCACGGACTTTGAACTTTAAGGTTGTAATCGATTTAATTGGCTCCGTATAGACTCTGTCTAACATAACTCCACAAAAAAATAATCCAGTGGATCAGATAGACGATTATGTTAACCGAAAATATCACGAATTTTATGATATGTTACTATTACAGATCCACTATTTTCATAGTCAATTTTCAAACAATTAATTAATTTAACAATTAATTAATATTTAATTAAATTTTAACAATTGCCAAAGCATCTACTACTGATATGTCAAAACACTGAAACCAAGTTCTTGTTGAAAACTCAGTAGAAAATATGTTACACCATTAGTCCGTTTGGGACAGGGTACTATCAGTTAGTGTAAAATTAATCAACTGTATTCAACATGGAATAAACCGCTTTAGGCGCCCCTTTTGGAATAGTTTATCTCTTATGAACTAAAATGTTTGCCGACTCAACATTTGAAGGGAATGAAGGGTGAAGGGAGTGCACTGAACTACTAGTGTCACTACCTGGTTTGGGATAGAACAAGCTTTTTGAGCAATATCTGTTTTCGATTGAGCCACGCTCAAATATTTGCCATTTGAGTGCTGACACTCTGACGGACCTTTTTCTACTCAGTATAAAATCCTCGTCATCTTTTCTTAAATTACCCCATGGCCCAACATCATGTGTTTGTACTACCTACTCTGGTTTATAAATCTTAATATACTCGTATGTTGCTTTATTTGTTGTAGATCTATACATAAAGGTACCAGTAGGACTTCTGTAAACAAAGCGTTTTAAAACTCGCCAGATCCGGGTCCGGGATCCGAGTCCATATATAAATAAATATGCCTGCGGACGCGGATTTTTTGGTTGGTGGGTTTTCTACCCGGATCCAGCACGTGGGTTTTTTGCAGTACCAGACAGATTTGGGTCCGGGTCGGGTCGGGACCAGAAGCACTTATTGCAATACAATTGTCTACCTGGGTAAGTAAGTAAATATAAGTAAGATTTTTCATCAATAAAGTGAAAATAAGCAGGAACTTTTTAATTTATCAATAGATCTTGGACACTAAATTATTTAATTTGCAAAAGTGTTTGTACCAAAATGGGCGGTTTGAAGTTTGCGATTAAGGATCGCAGTTTTGCGTGCATATCAATCATTGCATCAGTTTTGAAATCGGACGCAAAGTTTTCGAGTTTGCAAAATTGGATGGAAAGTAAAAATTTTCTTAAAGATTTGTAACTTTTGATGGATATTTTAAGCAAAATTTCTTTATTGTTAACTGTATTATAACAACAAAATATTAATTTGTTGAAGGCTGAAAATTTGATATATTGTACAATCAAAGCTTTTAAAATGCTGAAGGAATGGAAAGGATTGTACGAACAAAAGTTAAAAGAAACTATAAATTTAAATGAATTTGAAAATATAGAGGTTATTGAAAATTGTTTGCTTTGTTTGTTTATTTTGTGAAAAGCTTTTGGAAAGCATAATTGGAAGTCTAAATTTTAGGTTATTAAATTGTGGAACTCCTTACCAGCAGACAATGACGAAATTCTAAACTCAATTCGTCTATTATTCATCAAATATCTGGAGCCTAATTATTGTAACATCGAAGATATTATCGTTTCCTAAAAAGAAGCAAAAGATAAAGTCTTACAATTTCATGAAATTTTTAATTATGAAATAAACATCAACGACTACAGAGATTTTCTTAAAAATTTATTAGGAAATACAGATAAATGTGATATTTCCAAAAGTATTTAGAAGACAAAAAATATTTTGAACACAATAAGGCTTCAGCTTTATGAAAAGTATATGCCCAGAAAACCGATACAGACTGATCATTTCAAATATAAGTAAAATCATGATTATTAATTTCAATGGTTTTTTTTTAATAGAATGGGATCCATTACCGTTAGTGAAAAAATGGTTGGGAAGCAAATACAGTTCGGACGATCCTCGTGATTTCTCGGAACTTTATCCGCTAACTTTAAGCATCTCTGCGAACCGGTTATTAGGTAAATTGAATCCTATTACTGTTTATTATGTTATTGTTATAATTGTGTTTTTTGAGCAAGAGGGCTAAGGCTAGCTATTTATTTGTGTGATGTTATTAGTTTTGATTGTTTTAATTTTTTAAATTTTTAGTTTCTTTTAAAGCATGTAGTTCCTTTTCAATATTTGAGATGCTTCTAAATAGTCATCATCTCCTAAAGATTCTACTGACTCCTTGCTGGTCACGCGTCTTCTTTTCTTTTGTTGAATATTAGATGTGGATGAAAAATTGAATATTTTATTTTGGGTTTTGGATGTTGGAGGATTACTGTTTGTTGATTTCTTATTGCCACGTCTTGTTAACGGGTTTGGCTTGTACTTAGAGATTGAATTATCATTGTCTGTTGAGCCTACTTCATTGAGGTGGAAAGATCTCATTATAGTTTCAGAGAAGGTCGAACCTATTTTGTGTGCGAAGTGAAAACAGATGGCCAGTGTTTTCCTTTCCAGCTACTTCGCCGCGAGCTTCATAATAGCTTAAATTATAATCAGCTATAACTTGTTTGATTTTATTTCACACTACTCTCTCAGGGCAGTCCTTATCTGTTGCATGCTGGTTACCACTTCAATTTGTGCACCTTGCAGTAGTAGCTGTGCATGTTGACACTGTGTGTTTGGAACTTTCACAGGCTTGACATCTAGATATTTGAGAACGGAATTTGGTAGAGGTATGACCATACTTTAAACACTAGTAGCATTGTAGCATTTAAAATTGTTACATTCGATGTTATTTATTAATGTTTATAATTACCGTTTTTGTAGTTCAGAAGTACGGTATGTATGCTTCAAATTTATTATGCTGTAAAATCGGATCGGTTACAATCTTATTTGCCATTTCTGCTGTTCAACATTTTGCAATGGCCTTATTTTTTCCTACCTTATTTATTTCTGTGAAATTATTTTTGGCCATTATTTTGCAAATTATTGCTGCTAGTTTTAGTGAGCTTAAGAAATTTTGTTGACCTTGTTGTGATACTACCATGACCTTATAGGTGCTATAATTATTGTTGCTGTTGTATATATTTACATTCACTGTAACGCTATCATCATTTATTGCTAATGTATTGTTATGTGGAGGATCACTATAGTGTCCCCTGCGGGACTCACATCACAATCCATTACACACAATAAAAATATAACACAAAATTATAAAATAATATAAGGTAAATTCACTTTATCAATACAAAAAATTTAACAAACTAAATCGGTATTTTTGAAGCGAGAAGAAATTAAATATATATTTTAATTGTTTTTTTTTGTTTATCAATGCCAATATCTAACAATGCGACCGTACGCTCTAACTGTTAGATCCAAACTTCCTTAAAAGACTTGTTGATTTTATGAATAAAACTAATTTATTCTCTGTATTTTAAATATAAACTCGTAATTATAGACTATTGATTATGTATTACAAATGTTTATAAATAAAGGAATATATTTTGTTAGGTGGTAATAACTAACGAAAGTTGATGCACTTAAATAAATATTAAAAAAAATAAAATGTATGTTTATACATAATCGTAGACTTATTAGGCAGCGCTGTATTATACATAATTGGCAACGACACCATAAATTGTACCAATACAGATGATAACATAGGCCGATGTACGGCTAACATTAGCCAAATATATTAATAATTTGTGTAAAAGTGTTATTATGGTTGCATACCGCAGATGAATGGATGGAAAAGCTGTATTTTAATTTTATATAAAACATAAAAAAGTAGAACTTACTTACTTAGGTGTCTGTTATGATATCATTAGAATGATACAACCCAGGCAGTTATTTTGTAAATATTTTCGATTTAATATTAAATGTAATATTTTTTCCATATTACCTGTTGACGCAAAATATCGTGATTCTCTATGTAACTCAAAACCACAATGTTAAGCGTTCCCTTGATTGTTTCTTGTCGATTAACGCAATGCAATATGTTTGCTTTGGTAACGTCTAAAGCTACGGACTTAGTTGCTTAAGCTAGATAACTAAATGGCCTTTGATTATCATTTAATATTTAAACCTTAAAATTAAAAAAAATTGCAAATATCACAACTGTTTCATCTCTGTATTTTGAATTTTTAAAACTTTATCGTAATGCAGTCATTTAACATACCAGCACATAGAAAAAAATCTCTTTCTTTGAGACGTTACTTGAAGACACATTTATTTAAAATTAAATATGTGTAGTTATTTCAATAATATAATTACAAATAAATTTACTAGAAGGTCCGCATATTTAGCACAGAAATTAGGAATAAAATATTCCTTTGTAATTAAAAATTATGTTGTAGTATTTATTCTAAAAGATCATGTGCAGTGAACTTATTTTAAACAGGATCATTTAAAAGTAAATCGGTACACAAAACGAGATAAGATTTTTTAGTTTACTGAAAATACATGTTAAATCAGTTGCTTTATGGCTATTTGACATACAAGTTTTTGTTTAATTTAACTAGAGTAAAAACTGTATTATTTTGTTACAAAGTAATTAAATAAAGCTAGGAAAATACCACATGGTCTCGAGAAACTTTACTAGTAAACTATAATTTAATAAAATTTGAGAGCAATACGGATTTGTACTTGCTGATACGACAACTAAAAGTTACATAAATTGAAAATGATCTAAACATCTATTGAAAACTCTGTACTTATTTAGCATAACTCCTAAATGTAACTATATCTCTAAAATTTATTAATCTCTTTCGCTTCTTTCGTAAGAATGACTCATAAAATAATGCAACTCTTACTTGGAACTAGGAATAAAAAATTAAAAAATTAAAATTTACTTTTCCATTTCTTATTTATTTAAAAATAAACATTTTTTCTCCATAATTATTTATACCCACTTACTGAGACAATAGGATTCAATTATAAATGAGAATTAAAATATAAAGAAAAAATAAACATAAATTGGTTAGACGTATGTATTTTATTGTAGGAGCAGGCTTGCGCTAAGTTTATGTAAGTTTTTCCAATAAGAGCGCGTCGATGTTGAAATGGAATAAAACAACACAGCTTGTTTTGAACAAGTCTTGTGAGGAATTTACAAAATTATTATTTTTATTTAAAAGTTCCATTATGTATGGGATATGATATCGTTTAAATATCTGCCGCGATTTTGCACGGTGCCATGAATCCAATAAGTATAATTGTCAATAACTTTGCTGCATAGATATGGCTGAATTGAAGAGCAATGGCCTTGATTTTATTGACTTTAAGGGTATCGGTCGATTGCGGCTCATTAGCATTGATCTGCGACTTCAGAAAATCCCACAAGAAAAAGTCTAGTGGGATTAAATTGCACGATCCAGTTAGCCAATTCACTTCACCTCCGCGAGAAATAACCATACCCTCAAATCGTTCATGTAGAATGTTTATCGTGGCGTTCGCTGTGTGCCACGTAGCACCGTCCTGCTCACCAGCCCTAAATTCGCACCAAAGAGTAACTTTATGTGGCGTCGTCACTGGGGCAACAAAGCAGTGGAGGCTCCTAATTATTTTTCGAATAAAAGGAACAAATTTTTTCCGTGATGTCTTTAAAAAATTTAATGCTTTCACCTCTATTGTGGGGGCCCGGGGGGGGCAGTAGCCCCGCCTGCTCATCATCGGAGACTAATCGAAATTAAATAAATAAAAAAAACCTTGGATTTTTAAATCTTTCCAATAAAGAAATATGCATGTAACCTTTTTCTCCTTAGACTAAAGGCTGGTAAAAAATTAACAATCTACTAAAATGTATTAAAATATTTTAAATAACTAAGTGATCATGATTAATTTCCTACAATCCTTGTTGTATCATATAAACAGTATAATAAATTTAGAATTATATAATTAATTTATTTGCTACGCATTCGTTATCATTCTCATTTCATTGTTTTCAAATACATTTCCATCAGAAGAAACCGTGATGAGAATTTCATGTACTGACATTTATTAATGTGATTCTTTAGTTAATCTATTTGAAACAAAGAAACGAAACGATTTGTAGTTGTTTTTACAAATTACTGATCTTTATTATACGATGAAACAAAATGGCCTGAATACAATGGGTTTAGCCAGATACATTCGATAGGGGTGCACAATTGTAAAACTGTGAAATAAGTATACCTCAGTTCTTAAAATATATTACGAGTATTATATTCATAATTTTTTTAATCAATTAAAATAATACATAGAAACACCCCAAAAATAATTGTATGAATATATTATAAAATAATATTATTGTTTTTATAGGTACTTGAAGGGTTACGTATGGTCCTCTATGTACCAGGCGCGCTTGGTTACTAAAACAGTAACCAAAGTTTTAACAAAAACAATAAATGTAAATGATCTTATAAAGAAAATATCTCATGCCATAAACTTTAACTTTTTGTTATCAAATATAAATACTACATGTTCATGTGTATAACAATTGGATATGAATTATTCTCCTGAGGACAAATCTTTTGGATAATTTCTCTATTTCATTACACTAGCGGTATGTGTTTTATGATTAGTGTATACGAATATAACGGCCATATTTAAATTTATAAGGGCAATCTTATATGATATCTATTCATTTCATCGATCTTACATAGCGTTAAAACATAGGTTCTATTCCATGCAGTTATGATTGACTCTTCTTAATTATATCGCAATTTCAATTATATTCACTGTCAGTTTTCTTATTTTGACACATGGCGATAATTTTGGCTGTGGTTACGTTAAAACTATATTTTCTAAACAATCACAAAAATTACAATGGAAGTATTGTATTAATCACATAGTAGTATAATTTCTTTAAATTTAATTTATATAATGGAGAGTATAAAGAAGGGAGGGAGGAGGCCTTAAAAAGAGAAAGGAGTATTTTGAAAGGAATGGAATGGCGATCAAAGAGGCAGAGAGAAGAAGAGAAGGAGGCGCAAGTGGAGCTAAGAGGAAGGGATACGGAGATACAGCAAGAGGAAAGAATGGGAAAAATCGAAAAAAGCAATTACAACACAAGATATAAAAGGATTTGGGAGAAAGATATATCTCAGTATTTAATAGAAAACGACATAAAAAAAATGAGATAGATAGCAAGGTTTAGATTGGGAAATGAGGAGAAACAGATACTGGGAAAGTAGAGAGGAAAGAATGTGAAGAGTGTGCGAAACGGAGGACGAAACACTGGAGCACATAAAGTTTGATTGCAAGGAGAAAGTAGGAAGCGAGATGAATATTGGGCAGCTCTTAAAAGGGGGCAAGGAAGGGAACAGATAAATGGCAGAAATAACTAGAAGGAAGAATTAGGAAGGCTGAAGCTATTTAAATCTTCTTAAAACGTGCAAAATTATGTATTTTTTTTTAGATATTAGGAGAATTTATGCTTTTGTTTTTGGTTTTGGTAGAAGGAAATAGATATATGTTTAAGGAATCCTATATTATAATGTTCCAACTGTATGTTTATATTCTTATATGTTTATATTCTTATATGTTTGGTACTGAATTTTGTATGGCAGCGCGAAAACGGTTCCAGGGAAGTTTTTAAAAATTTCCTATTTCGTAGAGAAAAAAATTCTAAGACTTTTGGCGTCCCCGGATTTTTCCCTGAATTTCCTGGAAACCCGTAATTTTGGAAAAACTGGAAAAAAAGTGAACCCTTTTTTGCTGTATTACTTTTAATTCGTAAAAGATAGAAAGTTGAAATTTTGCATGTGTATTAAGGTATTCAATGCTGACATTTCTCAAAAATTAGAAATTCAAAAAGTGAAAAAGGGGGGGTTGAAGAAATTCGGGGGCCCGGTAGGGAACTTTGAAGAAAGTTCATATTCTGGATTCTAGAATAATTAAGTATATTATTAATAAAAAAAAATTCAAAATTTCAAAATTTTGTTTGGGGGCACGGGGGGCAGTATTTGCCGAGAGTAAAAATTGTGCTTGAAAGTTGAAATTTTGTATATAGGCTAACCTTGGTAACTTATTTACGAATCGAAAAAAAAAATACCAAATTTTGAAAAAAAGTTGGTCAAATAACGCATAAATTGAAAATATTTTTTACTTTGAAAAAAAATAATATTTTTTTAGTCAATTTATATGTATGTATATGTGCGCGAGTTTATTTATTATTTCAATTTAAAAATAGAACAGTGAAATATGAAATTTAATTACGAATTATTTTATTGGATTCAAATGATACACGCCAAAAAGACTAAAATAAACTCAAGTATATTATAATGTCCCAGGTGTATATTTATATTCTTATATGTTTATGTGTTTATATGTTTGGTTCGAATTTTGTATAGCATCTCGAAAACGGCTCTAGGGAAGTTTTTAAAAATTTCCGATTTCGTAGAGAAAAAAATTCTAAGACTTTTGGCGTCCCCGGATTTTTCCCTGAATTTCCTGGAAACCCGTAATTTTGGAAAAACTGGAAAAAAGTGATCCCTTTTTTGGTGTATTACTTTTAATTCGTATAAGATAGAAAGTTGAAATTTTGCATGTGTATTAAGGTATTCAATGCTGATATTTCTCAAAAATTAGAAATTTAAAAATTGAAAAAGGGGGGGGGGGTTAAAGAAATTCGGGGACCCGGTAGGGAACTTTGGAGAAAATTCATTTTCTGGATTCTAGAATAATTAAGTATATTATTAATAAAAAAAAATTCAAAATTTTATTGGGGGGCACGGGGGCAGTATTTGTAAAGTTTAGTTTTGATCAGTATCAGTTTTTTTAAATTTTGTATATAGGCCTTGGTAACTTATTTACGAATCGAAAAAAAAATCACAAATTTTGAAAAAAAGTTGTCCAAATATCGCATAAATTCAAAATATTTTTTATTTTAATATAAAAAATGTATTTTCTTAGTCAGTTTGTATGAAAAATTAATTGTTATTAAATTTAAAATCAATATAGGACGAGTTTATTTATTACATAAATTTAAAAATGGAATTAAATTTTGACATGAAATTCAAGCCACTCATAAAAAACAAACGTCGCTTGCGACGGGGGTAAAAGCTAGTAAAATATATTGTACTAAGGTGGAAGAATGTAATGCCAAAAGGTAAACATTAAATAAATAAATAATATTGCTTATATATAAGTAGTAGTATTTTAATTATTTTCAAGAGTAATTATTGTTTACTAGTTGCTTAAATGAGCTTTAACTAATGCGATTGCAAACAACACTTTAGCATAATATATGGCCTGCGCATGTCATCAATGACAATAGAGAATTACAGTTTAAAAATCAACTTCAGATGTAAGGAAAGCAATACCTTGTTCTTAAAAAATAAACACAGAAATCAGAAGTAGTAAGCATGATTTCTCAAGGTCCTCAAGACGGGCGATTCTTTCAGTTCCCAAATCTGTTACCGCCTACCATTTTTTCAGGTTTGGAAAGAGAAAATAGTCGCAGTACGCTAAATCTAGAGAATATGCTGGATAAGGTAGTAGTTTGTAATTCAATTTATGGATTTTTTCAATCACGGTACTCATCGCGCGGATAGCATTTTCATGTCCAAGTTAACATGGGATCTACCTACATAGGAGCGACCTACAGGTGTTTTATGTTACATTCTTTTAAAACTCAATCATAAATTGCATTCAATAATTATTTAAAATATCAAATAGTAAGAGTTCTTTCATGTTCAGTAAAATAAATAAAACTAATATCTTACATTACCCAAAAATCATAAATTATACATTTTAAAACTCTTAAGTCAAAACCATGACCATTGTAGCCTATGTAGCAAATCCCACGCTGATTTTAAGAATGACTTGACACTTGGCTAAGTATTCTACCCTTAGGTTAATAGAATATTAGTATATATATCGTTCGTAGATATATAATAACTTAGTCTGTAAAAGTACAAGCATTAGAATCGTCTAATTTTACTTGCTCAAGAATCTCTAGGATAACATCACAATAGTACGTGTTATCTTGATTCTGTAATAGTCAATTTTTATCGCATACTATTGGCATTACCATAAATTAAATTTAAGATACAAAAGATACTTTACGTTCATTTTCCAATCGTCCAATATCATTGCTTGGATTTTAACGACTATTTCCGGTGTGACTATCTTTTTTGGGAAACTAAACGCTCGGAGTCATTTGTGTTAGTACTGCCACAACGGAACATTGTACCCCAATTCTTTACTATTGAAATTGATAGTACAGTTCCCATAGTATTTATAAAGCCTTTTCTTTGTTTCGGTGATGGTTTTTTTATGCAAAAAATGCTTCATCAGCACACGAAATTCATTTGATTCCATGTTCGTTAAAATTCAAACTAAATGACGCAGCCTGCTCAAATTTCTTACAGTTATATTTTAAAAGAGGCAGCTGTTGGGAGCATTGTTACATCTAAAGTTACTGCACGGCAACTTCAAAAAGTCACTGACTTACAAAACTGCACTCGTATGTAAAATAACAGTTAATCGGTTAAATCGAAGCCACTATAATGATTGAAAGTGATAGCAGTTACCAAACCATATATCACACTGAAACTATGCAGGTTTTAATATAAACCACAACTCGATCCTAACAAATACGTACAACTTTACAAAGCAATATCCTCTCAAGAATAACTGCGAAGCAAAATATCATACTAAAATTTCCAAAAAATACCGAGGGAGAAGCTGAATTAGGTTTTAAGAAGTATGATTAAGGATAAAAATCACTTGGATACACTCGCGCACTCGCAACAAATAGGCGTAATACAGGAGAGGTGTAGATCAGCAGGCTATTTCTTTTAGGGGTCTTCTGGATTTGCATGATCACTTATACAGCCTTATTGACTATATTAGCCATCTGCAGCTATTTCAATGCTGACTAATTAATATTTTAGATACTGCTTGTGTCCACACAAGGTCCAAATACATACCACAAGTTTCAATTTTCTTTATGTAATATTTCTTGCTTTTACAGTGTCAACTCCCGCTGCCACTGAAAATTCGAAATTTTTAATATATATTTATTAATTACTGTCTACAGCGAACCTACATACTAAATTTCAATGTTGAATCTCTATTCTAACAAAAAAATCGCGTCGCTACTGAATAAAATAAGTAGTGTTCCAATTATTGGCAAATATCCACAATTAGTGTATCTATACATATCTCAAGTAAAATTGTCTTTATTTAATATTTCTAGATTTTACGGTCTCAACTTCCGCCAGCACGAGAAAATTAGGGTTTCCTATTTTATTTTCATTATTTACTGTCTAAAAGTTCTTACATGAAAAATTTAAATATTCTAACTATTTTAACATTGCCCCCGAAATTCGCGCCGCTACTGAATTATAAATTTGGTGTCTAATTATTGACATTTTCTTTATTCAATATTTTTAGATATTAGTGTTTTAACTCCCGCCGCCACTGGAAATGTGGGTTTTCAATTTTTTTCTCTTAATTAGGATTACTGCGCTTCCATCATTCAGAGTACCAATCTCTAAACAATAAATTTTCCAAATTTATTCATTTTTGTTAACCTTCATATTAAATTTCATTTTTAAATAATGGCTCGATAAGATAAATGCATGGTAAAATTTATTTTCACTCATTTTACTGTAAACCATAATAATTTCTGTTTTTGCTTAGCGCCTCCGCTACTTACCACTCTAGCTTTTATCGTTCCCGTTCTTGCACTTTCGATTTAATACCTATGCACCGCCGCCCACACTTCAAGCCACTAACCTCTATCACCACTACTTTGAGCGCCACCCCTACTTAGAGTAATGTCCCTTAAAGCCCCCATCCGCCTCGCAGAAGCACTTCCAATTCGATCAGCAGTCGAGCGCGCCGCATTTTTTTTATAATTATGGAAAATATGCATATACATAGTGGTTCGAATTTGCGGGCGTCTGAACATACAGAAATTATAGTTATGAAATAATTACTGGAATTAGCAGAAAAGGTTGCGCATCCCTGTACAAATATCAAGACATTTCGATAACGAAGCTGTTTACTCGTTGGCGTATAACTTGATACGCGTGTTCTTGGACATAACATAAACAACTGCATACCATGCACTCGTGTTATTGTTTACGAGTGAACTTTCTAGAATTAAATACTACGCGTATGGAGTGGAACGTCATAGAACTAGTCGGAAGGTCAAACAGCGTATTTGGATAATTATAGGAATATTCTGGAAAGTCAGAAGTGTCGGGACCAGGGGAATTGTACTGCGTAAACCGCGAATATAAAAGGAGCAAAGCATTGCGTCGCGAGTTAGTTTTTTACAACAGCAGTCAGTCCGCAAGAAAAGAACAGTCAGAGCAACTAATAACTGAAATATTAAACAGTAAAAATTATAAAGTAGTTGTAATTGTTTTGTGTTAATAAATAAAGTTTATAAAAGTGTAAATCCTTCTTCTTATTTTAATTGTGGCTATTTCTTAATTTAATAAGTTACAACGCGACTAAATAGTGTAAACAATTGCACCCGCTCGGCAATTAAAAGAACCCAAAGTCGCAGGCGTAATACGGCACAAACATAGAAGTCTAGCTGCAACGCACACACGCCGTCGCGTCCAGTAAAATTGTAACATTTGGTGTCAGATGTGGGGTAGCCACAGTTACGACCGCTGCAGGAGGAATTTTAAGAAGAAAAACAGGAGAGTCTGAAACTACGTTTCCAAAGAGACTTCCAGAAACTTCTAGTCGGGATTTGCCGCAAGAAGGATTTTCAGAAGAGGAACGTTCGAGAAAAACGGTAATAATAATTTCAAACTCTAGAGAATTCCAGAACCATCCAGAAAATTCTAGAAAGTAATTTTATAACAATTTACAATACAATTCGCAACAAAAAATGGAGGAAATGTTAAAAGAACTTAGAGAAATGATGCTAGTGCAAGTTGCAAAGTCCGAAGAACAGAATACTAAATTAGAAAAGTTACAAGAACAGACAGAAAAGTCTAAAGAAGAGATGTTCGAGAAAATTCAAGGGCAGGCCGAAAAGTCTATAGAAGAGATGCTCGAGAAATTTCAAGAACAGGCTGAAAAAAGTAAAATAATTCAAGAACAGAGGGAAAGGTCCAAAGAACAAATCTGCGAAAAGTTTAATGCGTTCCAAATGCAGTTGCAAGCTGTGGAAGAAGCTTGCAGAGGATCCAGAAAGGAATTAGAAACGCGTATAAATGAAATAGAAGATAGTGTGACACAAAGTCTCCAATCGGTGACAATACGACAAGAGCTGACGGAGACGAAAATTCAGGAAATAGAAGAACGCGTGGAACTCGTCTAAAAAAGTGGGAAGCAACTAGCAGGAGCGCAGTTAACACAACTTGCCGATAGAGTACAAGTTCTAGAAAACTCTCAAGGTTGCGGCAACTCTACGATTGCGAAAACCAGCACTATTAAGCCAGCCCCCTACGATGGAACAATTTCTTGGCAAGAATATGAGGTGCAATTCGCAGCCATAGCGGAGTTCAATGGCTGGAGTGACAGGGATTGTGCAGGCCAGTTAGCGGCCATGCTATGGGGTTCGGCTCTAATCGCTTTCCAAAATATGAACCCGGACGAGCGGCGTAGTTATACGGCTCTTAAAGCAATGCTAAGCCAGCGGTATGGGGAAGAAAGTCTCGCACCTCTGTACTTGGCGCAGCTGGTGAACAGGAGACAAGCTGCAGGAGAAAGGCTAGCAGACCTGGCGACAGATATCGAGCGATTAGTAAACCGGGCTGCAGGTAAAGCCCCCAGAGAAACACTAGGAAATTGGGAGGTACAATATTTCGCTAACGCTGTACGAGAGCGCAGAACAAAAGAGGCCATATTATTGGCTAAGCCGAAGAACATAAACGAGGCGCCATTACATCTCCCTCTCATACCACTCCTGCTATGGACGAGGTGTTTCGGCGATTGGCGGACCTCGAGGATCGAAATAGGAACCGTTATAATCCAGGAATTTCAAGAGGTCGGCGATGGTCTTCCTACAGGGGAAGAAACCCAACTGTGAATGGAACAAGCTCGGAAAGAAGACCCTCGACACCGGCTGCCAATGCGGATCGGCAGTCGGGAAACGAGTCGCAGGCAGCCTAACGGGACAACTCTGCCTGCTGTTCCGATTAAGAGTCCCCACATTACAGCAGTCGGAACAATAGGAGGAGTAAATAGGAGACCAATTGTGATGGGATATATGGAAGACCGGCCATGTAAATTTTTGATTGATACTGGTGCCACGCAATCACTAGTCGGATTGGAATTCATTAGACGACAAGAATTTTCGAAACAGATCATTGCACCAGCAGCTCCCATTGTATTGCGAGCAATTACTGGAGATACGGCACCCGTTTCCGGAAAAATTAAATTAAAGATCAGGTTAGGCCACATGATCCGTGACTTTATATTCCTTGTAGCACCAATAGAGGAAGAATGTAACCTGAATGTAAATGTAAACTGTAAAATTTTTCCAAGAGCTAAAATTATACAAATAGGAAGAGACCGGCTTGAGCTGCTAAAAGATGACACTGAAGAAACTCTAATTATCAGAACGAGTATTATAAAAAACATACAGCCCTCAGATGATAAAGAAGTGACCCTTCCGGACCACCTACAGGACGTCTATGAGAAGTCGAATAAAAATTTAACTCTTGAAGAATCTCATGACCTAAAGATGGTACTACAAGCCAACCAGGACATTTTTTCATCGGGAATAGAAGACGTGGGACACACGACATTAGTGCAACACCTAATAAAGGTAGAAGACGCTAGACCAATTAAACAATCTGCACGAAGACTGCCGTGGGGACAAGAAGAGGAAGTTGACGCCATGGTGGATCAAATGCTGCGAGACGGAATAATAGAACCCTCAACAAGCCCGTGGGCATCACCGATAGTACTAGTCAAGAAAAAAGACAGAACGAAGCGATTCTGCGTAGACTACAGGAGATTAAACGATGTCACGCTAAAGGATGCGTACCCGTTGCCTCGTATCGATAGCCTTTTTAGCGTATTAAACGGGTCTAAATAATTCTCCACGCTTGATCTCCGGAGCGGATATTGGCAAGTGGAAGTAAAACAAGAAGATAGGGAGAAAACAGCGTTCACGACCGGGAAAGGTCTATGGCAGTTTCGAGTAATGCCTTTTGGTCTATTTAATGCCCCCGCAACATTTGAACGATTAATGGATAGCGTCTTAAAAGACTTACCTCCGGGAACATGCCTCGTGTATCTGGACGACATAGTGGTGTTTGGCAAAGATGCTAGAAGCGAAAGAGATAATTTGAAAATTGTATTTCAACGATTACGAACAGCAAAACTTAAATTAAACCCAAAGAAATGCAACCTTTGTGCCGAGCAAATAAGATATCTGGGACATGTCGTCACACATCTACGAACCCGGAAAAAGTGAAAGCTATTCAGACCTGGCCGACACCTACCAACCTGTCGGAAGTGCGGAGTTTCCTTGGGTTATGTGCTTATTACAGAAAATTTGTTTCAAACTTTGCGAAGATTGCAAAACTGCTGTATGAACTTACAGAGAAACCAACTACGAAGAGGCGACCCATTGTGTGGACACCATCATGTGAAGACTCGTTCAACCAACTAAAGGAAAAGCTTACAAATGCACCGATTCTTGCTTTTCCCCAACGTGTAGGCGAATTTATATTATATACGGACGCATCGCATACCGGAATGGAAGCAGTACTCTCACAAATACAACAAGGCGAAGAACGCGTAATAGAATACTTCAGTAGGGTATTCTCGAAGGCCGAACAGAATTACTGTGTGAAGCGAAAGGAACTTCTGGCAGTCGTTAAAGCTCTAAAACAGTTAAGACACTATTTGTGGGGCCAGCCATTTCGAATTCGTACCTACCACGCTTTGTTAACCTGGTTAACAAATTTTAAGGAGCCTGAGGGACAACTAGCACGTTGGCTACAACAGATAAGCGAATACCAGTATAAAATCGAGTATCGGCTAGGACGTCAACACGCGAATGCAGATGCATTGTCTAGAAGACCGTGTGCAACCAATGGATGTAACCACTGTGAACGTAAGGAGGCTAAACAGGAGCCCGAATGCGTACCCGATGAGGCAATACTTATACGACATACTCAAGTCTATTTACAATACGGTCGATTACTTCTTAACTATGATGATGCCGAAAAATGGGATCCCGACACATTAGTAAAAGCAGAAATCAAAATGAGCATGGAATACATCAGAGATGACCTATTCTTAGCACCCTCCGAATACGCGGTAGCCCATTGTGTCGCCGAAGACCTGCATATGAGTAAAGGTATTGCAGTAACATTTAAGGAGAAATTCGGAGATCTGAGATAGCTTCGAGAACAACAAAGAAAGGTAGGAGAAGTTGCAGTTCTAGAAAAGGATGGAAGATTTATTTATTACCTGATTACAAAATGGAGGAATTCCGGAAAACCAACGTATCATGATCTTTGGCAATCATTGGTATCACTACGAGAACACATCCTGCAGCAACAAGTAAGAAATTTAGCCATTCCGCAAATAGGTTGTGCACACGATCATTTGACGTAGGCACATGTAGAGCGTCTGCTGAGATACGTGTTCTACGATTTGGAGCTCAACATTCAGGTTTATATACCAGAACCAGTAACAACCGTTCCCGTAAGATACTTGACGCGGGCGAAGGCTAAAACCGAAGAAACTCAAGTAACAGTGAATAATGATTCGCCTTTACCTGCAGATAGCTCAATTCAAAGGACTGATCAAGCAGAAGATGAACTGGATGACATAGTAGGTGAAGCACAGAAAGAAGATGAAGATCTGGCACTCATTGCGGCATGGAAAAAGACAGGAATTAGACCTCAATGGCCAGAGGTTTCAGCCTATAGCCCTCGTGTAAAAGAATATTGGTCTATGTGGAACTGCTTAGAACTTCACGATGGAAGGCTATATCGGTTGTGGCATTTTGTAGACGACAGGCCACCCATTCGACAACTGATAGTACCTAATAAACTAGTCCCGGATATATTGAAACAAGTACACGATAGTTTCTCAGGTGGACATTTTGGGATGCATAAAACACTAGAGAAGATACGGCAAAGGTAGTACTGGCCCCGTTGCGGAGCCTCAGTAAATCGTTGGTGTCGAAATTGTGACACTTGTACGGCCAGTAAAGGACCCCGACAGAGAAATCGAGGACCTATGCATACCTACACGGTGGGAGCACCGTTTGAAAGAGTTGGAATGGACATTTTAGGACCACTGCCACGGAGCCGAACCGGCAATAAATACGTGTTGATCGTGGTGGATTACTTTACCAAATGGCCTGAAATACTTCCTATTCCGAATCAAGAAGCGATTACAGTTGCAAAAGTCTTTGTGCAAGAAGAAGTATCGCGTTATGGAGTTCCTCAAGAGTTACATTCGGATCAAGGAAGAAATTTTAAAGCCGCCGTATTCCAGCAGATTTCGAAACTTCTAGGAATGCATAAAACCCGAACTACACCATTACATCCGCAGTCGAACGGCATGGTTGAGAGACTAAATCGGACGATAGAGGAATGTCTGTCGAAATTTGTCAATACTAATCAAGACAATTGGGACGAGATGATACCTCTGTTTCTACTAGCATATCGGTCAGCGGTGCACGAAGCAACACGGCAGCCTCCAGCCGCTATGCTAATAGGACGTGAACTCAGGTTACCCTGTGACATGATGTACGGACCTCCTCCCGAAAGAAAGTTTATTGGCAACGAAGAGTACTGCGAAACCCTAGCGCAAGATTTAGAAGATATCCACAAGTTTGCAAGAGAACGCCTTCAGTTAGCGACGGATCGCTCGAAAACGCGTTATGATTGTGGGAAACAAAGTCAGCGTTTTTGCAGGGGTGATGCGGTATGGCTCTACTATCCTAAGAAGAAGATAGGACGAAGCCCTAAGCTACAAGCCAAATGGGAAGGACCGTATTTAATATCGGCTGTCATTTCGGACGTGATCTACAAAGTGCAGAGATCAGCCCGAGGAAAATGCATGATTGTTCACCGAGACCGACTCGCAAAGTACGAGGGTGAAAATGCTCCGGACTGGGAGTTAACTGAATCAGCCGCCCGATGAAAATTATAAGCACTCGGGACGAGCGCTTTAAAGAGGGGGAAAGTGTTACGAATTTGCGGGCGTCTGAACATACAGAAATTATAGTTATGAAATAATTACTGGAATTAGCAGAAAAGGTTGCGCATCCCTGTACAAATATCAAGACATTTCGATAACGAAGCTGTTTACTCGTTGGCGTATAACTTGATACGCGTGTTCTTGGACATAACATAAACAACTGCATACCATGCACTCGTGTTATTGTTTACGAGTGAACTTTCTAGAATTAAATACTACGCGTATGGAGTGGAACGTCATAGAACTAGTCGGAAGGTCAAACAGCGTATTTGGATAATTATAGGAATATTCTGGAAAGTCAGAAGTGTCGAGACCAGGGGAATTGTACTGCGTAAACCGCGAATATAAAAGGAGCAAAGCATTGCGTCGCGAGTTAGTTTTTTACAACAGCAGTCAGTCCGCAAGAAAAGAACAGTCAGAGCAACTAATAAGTGAAATATTAAACAGTAAAAATTATAAAGTAGTTGTAATTGTTTTGTGTTAATAAATAAAGTTTATAAAAGTGTAAATCCTTCTTCTTATTTTAATTGTGGCTATTTCTTAATTTAATAAGTTACAACGCGACTAAATAGTGTAAACAATTGCACCCGCTCGGCAATTAAAAGAACCCAAAGTCGCAGGCGTAATACGGCACAAACATAGAAGTCTAGCTGCAACGCACACACGCCGTCGCGTCCAGTAAAACTGTAACAATAGTTTTTATTTTTTTTATTTAGGGATATGACTATCTCCCCTCTACTCCTCTTCCTCTCGTCCGATTTCGTAGCACTTTGCCTACAAATTCACCAAATATCTATCCAACTCTGCTATTGGATGAAATTTTAATATCTAACATATGGACAACTATTTACTTCTATTTAGTATTTTACATGCAATATAACATTGTTGTACCCCTATATTGTAATCTTATATGTTTGGTAGTGAATTTTGTATGGTAGCTCAAAAACGGCTCCAGGGAAGTTTTTGAAAATTTCCTATTTCGTAGAGAAAAAAATTCTAAAGCTTTTGCTGTCCCCGGATTTTCAACTGTATTCCCTGGAAACCCGTAATTTTGGAAAAACTGGAAAAAAGTGGGACTTTTTCAGTAGGAAACTTTGGAGAAATTTTGGACTGTGTAATAATTGAATATCATATTAAAAAATCAGAATTTCAATATTTATTTGGGGGCACGGGGGCGGTTCATGACGAGGCTGAAAATTGTGCTAGAAAGTTGAAATTTTGCATATGGACTAACTTTAGTACCTAATTTACAAATAAAAAAAAAATCCCAAATTTTGAAAAAAAGTTTGCCAAATAACGAATAAATTGAATATTTTTTATTTTGTTGAAAAAAATATAGTTTTTTAATTAATTTGTATAAAAAAGTATTTGTTAATATGTGTTAAATTATTATAGAACGAGTAAAATATTTCAATGTAAAAATGGCACGAAAATTTGAAATGAAATTCAATCTACACACGAAAGACAGTAGTCGATTGCGACGGGGGTAAACTCTGTCTACTATATAAAAATAAGTCGGGTTTTCCTTCCTGACGTTATAACTCCAGAACGCACGAACCGATTTTCACGGTTTTGCATTCGTTGGAAAGGTCTCGGGCTCCGTGAGGTTTATAGCAAAGAAAATTTAGGAATTCAGGAAAAATTTCAACAGAAAAGCGGGAAAATCTTTTTTCACATACAGCGCCATCTCTGATACATAGCATAGATACAAACTAATATTTTAAGTAGATGGCGCCAGTGCGTGATACATTGTTTGACAGCTACTCATTGTTCTCTGCTCAGGTAATTTCATGTGATGATGATATTGTTGGCAGGCGATTTCAGGTAGACGTTGCCAGTAATTCCCCGTGGAACGCCTGCAGATGAATTGAATGCTTGCCTGAAGGCATCACCTTTATGGAATAACGTAAAACCATTATCGCTAACCACTAATATGAGAGTTCAACTTCAAAATGATAAAAGTGCTGCACAATTTTTTAAACAATTGTTAGCTGTTGGAAATGGAAAAGTCCCAGTTGATGCGACATCTGGATTAATTACTCTTACCAACAACTTTTGCCGATTGTAGACTCTCAATTAGCTCTTATTGAAAATGTTTTCCCAAACATTAGTGAGAATTATCAGAATTATGCTTGGTTAAGTCAACGAGCAATTCTTGCCGCAAAGAATAATGATGTACACGCACTGAATTTCACCATTCAATCAAAAATTGCTGGCTATTTGGTGACATACAAATCCGTTGATTCTATAACAAATCCCGATGATGTAGTAAATTATCCAACGGAGTTTTTAAACTCTCTGGAGTTACCAGGATTTCCACATAACTTGCAACTCAAAGTTGGTACAGTTATTATGATATTGCGTAATTTGAATCCACCGCGACTTTGCAACGGTACTCGACTTTCGATAAAAAGACTTATGCCGAATTTGACTGAGGCAACCATTATTAACGGAAAGTACGCAGGTGAAAATGTATGTATTCCTCGAATTCGAATGATTCCGACTGATCTTCCGTTTGACTTTAAACGATTGCAATTTCCAGTTCGCCTTGCGTTCGCAATGACAATTAACAAGTCGCAAGGCCAATCGCTTAGTGTTTGCGGGATAAATTTAGAAAATCATTGTTTTTCACATGGGCAGTTATACTCACGAGTTATATTCACGAGTTGGGAAACCATCCGCGTTGTTTGTGTTAACGTCAGACCAAAAAACAAAAAATGTGGTTAACCAAAGAGCACTTCAATGAAACGGATAATTTGCGGACACGTATAACGCTTCGATTCAGTATTTACTTTGGATTCACTTTCATTTACTTAGAGAAGTTCAACTAAATAACACTAATCGAAATGAATTCATTACTGTTGTGAAATGAAATAAAATTTTTCCTTTTAAAATATAAAACAAACAAAAAAATTTTCTTCATCTTTTAATCACCAAACGAAATGTTACATAAAACGAAGCCATCTGATGGCGAAACGGAGTTCGCCGGGTTTGCTAGTATATATATAAATATCTATGAGTTTTTATGGGTTTTCCATGTTAAATTGGAACATTACGAACATTATAATAGTAAGATGTTAATAGTACTATGCCGGTGATTCCGGAGTGCGCACTTTAGATTATACAAGCCTAAGAGGCGTGTTTTTGTTCTCTTATTTAACTTTACTAATGAAATTGTAAAAACAAAGTTCAAAATTTGAAAGTTTTTCACTTTCTTTGTCACTTTTATAAGGTTAAAACTAACTTTACTTTTTTACTTTTATTTTTCACATTTAATATTAAAATAAAAAGTACAGTTTAAAATAAAGTGTTCGCTTACTTGGAATTCCGCTCTTGGAAGATATGACACTTATCGATTTCTGGGGCTCACATTCGATTACATTAACAACTGTGACTGACGTTATACCTTCTCAATAGATTAATGTATTCTATAAAATTTAAAAAATACTGACTATCTGTAACACGTATTATCATAGCAGAAACACCGTAGTCCTGCTTGACAAGATTAACAATAATATACAATATTCACAATACATTACATTCATAACGTACTTGTAAATAAAGTTTCATAACACAGATTTTCATTTTCCACTACCACTTCTCTTTTCATAATTGAAATAACTAGACAATAACTAATCGTACAACCGTACTGTAAAGTTTATCAAAGATTCACAAGGCTAGCAACACACTGGGTAGAGGTGGGGTGCAGGGCGATGAAGTGAGTGAGTTCTAAGTAACCTGATAATGTTTACCAACTCATCTAGTCGCGTCGTACGCAACACAATAGAAAGGAAGGGAACGGTTAAGCAATACGTTCCAGATGGTTCCAAATGATAACGACTTCTTTTGTTAGTAATCCAGATATTTACAAGGGAGATTTTGTAAAGATTTACAGATTTTCGTCGTGATTTTATTGTTTATGGATTGTTATTATTTTTTTGTTTCCTTATTTAGATGTTATTTAAATTTGTTTGTTGTTTAATATTTAAATTAATAAATGTGGTTAAAAGGTAACTCAAAATAGTAGCTTGAATAACTAAATGTATGTTCTTAGACATAATCTAGTAATACATTATTATACAGTTTATAAATGGTGACCAAGTTTGTTGATGACTTGTTAAAAAAAATATTATCAGGCATAGTCATACCATCTTTTTATTTAAAAAATTTGAAACCATGTATCTCTACATCAGTACTTACTTTTTTAATAAACTAAAGTATTTGTGTTTACAGGGAACTATCGAAAAGACATTTTTTTCTCTAAAATTCTATATAATTTGAAAGTATAGACAATATGAAAATGTAATACCGAACCTTATTAAATGAAGGTATAAATATAAAAATCAGTCGCTTTTTTCATAAATATAGTAATTATCAATGTTATTGAGAACAAAAACTTTTGTAGTTTTTGTATATAATTAAAGTTTAGAGAGTTTAAACTTAACAAAATACAATTTATATTATTTGAAAATTATAACATTTATTTGAATCACAAATCACTGCGGAATGCAGCTTGTACATGGGCTGATCAGGTTAAGAATAACATTGTAACGATGGAACAGGTGCCTAGATGGCAACAGCTGAAACTCTGTTTATCGTTCCAGTGTTGTGTTCTGATTTTTATAGTTGGCTTATTAAGAAAGGAAGGATAACAACGGCTTTCTCGTCGCGTGAGGGTTATAAGTAATATTGAAAGAACTTTATCCACGGCTTTCTAATCGATTATAACTACGAGAGTCAAGTAAGCTATAGTTCCTATAAAGAATTAAAATTAATACTTAGAGTGCGATAACGTGGAAGTTTTTATTTAATACGAAACTGGTATGATTATCTTATGATATTTTTTGCTGTTATTTAATTAGATTATATTGTATTATATTATCCAGTGGTAATGAAGATAATTAACGTGACGATTTAGACCGCATAGATAACTAGCCGCAGCTCAGTCAATAATTTACTAGTTTTTGTTAAAAAAATATTTTCACGCTTTCGAATAATTATTCCATTTCAAATTATTTTTATGATCTGTGATTTTTAGTGATCGATTTATTATATGAATTCCTTGGTTTTCTTCCTGTCTGTTTTAAAAGATATTTTTTGCTTTCCACTTGTGGATTTTTTCAGTAAAATGAATTCTTTAATATATATAAACTTCTAATCATTTAGATTTAATTTGTATGCTTAATTATTTTGCTAAGACCTACTTATGATATTTGATGCACATGTAGTTGTTAATTAAGTTATGTCATTGGACATTCGCTATAATAATTTATTATGAATGATTGTTGTAATTATTGTACTGGTTTGTGCTGTTATATTTTATTTTAATAAATGACCTGAATTTTATCAAAATTGAAATCGCTGGTATTGGCATATTAAATTTGTTTTAAGATATGCATTTAGTGAATTAGTAGAGAGATTCCGTCTGGACCGCCTTTTGGTAATTCAGATTATCTATGTTTGACCCACGGTTAGTTTAACGCGGCAATGTTGTGTAAATGCGGATTGTGCTGGTTGACAATAACGCATTATATAAAAAATGAGTTCACGTGAGTTTTTGTTGTTGATTGGTTTTTATTTACCTAATGTTATAGCAGCATATAACAATGTTAGTTACAATTAAGAATGAAAACAGCGGAGAAAATAACAATGATGAATGAATGGTTGTTGCATATGAACAACCGAAGCTTAGACTAAGAATGTATATTGATAGTGGAAATTTAAACTAAGTAGCTCGTTGCTTAAAGCTTAAACTAAGAATGATATAAACTAAAATACAGTTTTTGTAAGTAAATAAATCAAGGAGTGGGAGCAGGATATAGGCGTTAACAAAAATTCTGGGAATAAAGGTCCTTAAAATAACTAGTAACTGTTGAAAATCCATTAAATATCTATAGATATCGGACCTTATTAAAAATACATTTAAGCTACTGCCAACAAAAGCGACAATCTTATGACTGTAACAGTCCCATATAGATTCATTAATTATTGATATATTATTACTAACTATTTAGGAACCAGTGTAAAGGTTAATATACAAAGTAAAACGTAGATTTTTAATAGTTTTAGACGCCTTACTGTAGCACACATTATTTAGATTAAGTATTGCTTTATCGATAGAACCATGTCGCATATTATTATTATATTCAAAACTGACGTTGTAGTATTTACAATAACTTTTTAAAAGAAGTATTAATTAACTTCCTTTGTTCATAAGCACGTATAGTTTCAAATAATGTTTATATTAAAACCAAATACAAAATCCAAAGAAGTGATGACGAAATGACGTTCAAATGAGATAGTTATCAAGTGACCCTAATATCATGCTTAAACAAGATAATAAATATATTATCTAAGTAACCAAATAATATTTAAATCAAATTGACTAAAATCAATTTTGTTTTAATGAATTGATTAATTCATTTGTTAAAGTATATTAGTATTTCTCCATCGAGGAGATAATTTTTGTAGAATAAATATATAATTATATAGAAAGTGCATTTATTAATATAAATAAAGTACATAATAATTTAAATATTGTTATTTAACTAGCAATAACATAACTAGATCATACATTGAACATAGACTTTTTTAAACTATATAAACCTAGAAAAAAGGGAGAAGGGAGATCAGTTCATCTAGATCAGCCCAGTCAGTACATCGAGACCCAGTCGAAAGGTCAGTCTAATCAGACCCCGTCAAATAGGGAGTAGCGCCCCTTAGTCTGTGGTTCGGGTTTTAGTCAGTCGCTTTGATATAAAGATAATAGAGTTACTAAAAGAATTATTTAAGAAATGTATTAAATAATTGGTTGTTCAATAAAGGAAATAAGTGTAAATGAATACATTGTTTTAATTGTAAAGTACTTAGAGTTAACGGTCGCGTCGCGTTAAAATAAAGTGATTGTTCAACAGCAGAACTAGCAGCCTGCAGAGCACACAAAGTAAGTAAAACCTAATATATTTATGTAATATTATTAGAAGAAGTACTAAGTCCTAATAGATAAATAAGACATCCACAATTAGCTCAGGTCATCCGACTCAAGGAGATCCAGATCTCTATAAAAGAACTCTCGTTAGAGGGGATTGTAGAATCGCTCTCTTAAAATAAGTAACTACCACCATATATAGAAGTAGATATAAGGGGTAGGGTTACATGACTCACAGTATTTTATGGATTTTAGTTTACTAATTTTAAATTACTTTACTACCTAAACCCTAATAGAAGTAGACCATAAAAATAATAAATAAAATAAAATTACCCGGTTGCATATTTGAATAGTCTAGACTGTTAGGACTATTAGGGCTTATGTAGGACGCAACATGGAGCGCACCTTGAACTATTGTAGTTCAATGTTTATGATTTATGGAGTCCTTTTGCTGCGATCCAATTGCCCTGAGGCAGTTTAATTGTTTAATTTCTTGCAAGATTAATTTTATATAATAATATTAGATAATTTATATAGTGGAAGAGGTGTGTCTTTTCAAACTCAAGACACCTGAAGACTTAGAAGAACTCGTCAAAA
Organism: Panorpa germanica; assembly: GCA_963678705.1. Lineage (NCBI taxonomy): Eukaryota > Metazoa > Arthropoda > Insecta > Mecoptera > Panorpidae > Panorpa > Panorpa germanica. The sequence goes on from OY783209.1 coordinate 22,707,341, forward strand.
TAATTCAAATGACAGCATGGAAATCTACTCCTTAAACCAAGTATAAATCTTTAAGTCACAACCAGTATCCGCAATACAAAATATTAAACGGCTCATTTAAGCACATAAGGACAGTATCTCGAAGGACTTACGCCTTCTGAATGTGCCTACTATTCATTGTGGAAGGCTACGAAATGGATGAAATAACCAAAGGAATCGGTGCCACTAATTCGCAAAGAAGTGGAAGACAGCTGAGTTAGAAGTACCAACGAGAAAGCTGATGCGTTTGCTGTTTACCTGTAAAAAGTTTTTCAACTGCAATTAACGAGCTATGAATCACACGGAGAAAACGAAATCGTGAGCTATCTGGATACTTCTCTCCAAACGTTGGTCCCGGCAAAGACCTTTTCATTAGTAGAATACTGTGCAGAAGTCTTTCTAGACCTTAGTCAAGTGTTTGACAAAGTATGGAACGCGGAACTGCATTGGATGGTGTTCCACAAGGCAGTGTTCTTGGAACAACGTTGTGTACTTATGTATACTTATGTTTAGCATTTATTCATGTCTTTAACCAACTGAACTATTATGTTTAAATTATGTTACATACTTAGATTAATATCTAATTAACAATATATATTATTGAATAATAGATTACATAATATAAAAAACATGTACATAAGAATTTTCCTTGTTCTTTGTATTGGTCTTTAGCATAATTATTAATTAAAAAATATGTGGAATAGAAATAGAAACAAGTATTTGGGAATGTGGACTTTTTCTAAAGCTATGGCAACATATTTTTTCTTTTGCTCCAATCTCTTTATAAATTAATTATCTCTTGCTTAAGTAGACGAAAGTCATTTTTCCATTGGGCATATTGGATTTCCTTTCTAGTCATTGAATCTTCTAAAACATTATTTATATCGTAAAGTAGAGATAACTCATCATTTCTTGTTACAAGTTGTGTGACTATTATGTCACTCTCATTTTGAACCTTGTCCCAATCTTTGATCTTGCGCCAATGATTGATCCTCTTTAAATCTTTAATTTTACTTTTGCAATGGTGTCTTCATACGCGTCTGCTGCTTATCCTTCTCTCTCTCTTTTCTAACACGTTTTCGGATTCAGTTAGAGTACTTGCCATTTGTCTTTATGTTTTTCGCAGTACATATTTAATAAAGTGTTATATACTAAGGCAGTATTCACTTCTAATAATTCTTTAAGCATAACTGCTCGATATCTACTTTATTTAAACAACCGTATACTTCTATAATTATAAAATATCACTTTATTATTTACTCTCAACCAGCACTTTGTAGCTGCTAATTTAAATACACTGTTTTGATGTCTGTCTTGAGCAGCTAATACAGAAAATAAATTTCTTTTTATCTCAGGAACATACCATACATCGCTTAAAATCATTTTTCTGTATTTTCCAATGACGATTCTTCTTATTTTGATGGTCCCTTTTTCTAATTCAACTAAAGTTTCATTTTCAGAAGCCTTTATGCCACGTGAACTTTGAAACTTTTCAAACGATCTATAATAAAATGGACTTCTTACTATATATCTTGTGGTTCCGTTATCTATCCAAAATAATGTTGAGTTGGTCTCTGGTGTATGTACTTCCTCTGATATTGATAAACATAACACACTTACTAATCCATCAGGTCCATTTGCATTCTTAGTCTCTCTACTATTGATTGGTCTACTATAAGATATCCACTTAATGCAATTACGTTTCCAGTGACCCTTACCTTTGCAGTAGTAGCACACTATATTATATATATTATAATATATGTAATATATATTTGTGTTATTACATATAAGTATTTGGTAATATATTTATTATTTTACAAACCAACATTAACTATGGTAATTTATTTTCTCCTCTTATCTCTAGATCATTATTTAGCTAACTCCACAAACACCTTAATTTTTTTATATGGGTTGATACATCACTATCATCGATCCAACTAAATTCAAAAAGTTCTTAACATAATTTAAACTGTTAATCCTTAGAATTTGATTTAAATTGATACCATATCGATTCTCATGTACAAATTCCTTGTCAATAAATTTCTCATAAATGCTTTCTGTTGCTGAACTTCCTGTCATCGTCTTAGCAAAACTGTTAGCTTTACCATATAAGTTCGAAATTTCTGTATGTTTACTTATTTCAATTTATGTGGCATCGTCCTTTATAGATTCTGGCTTCTTTAGCTTATCATCTGTGACTCGATCGCCTCTTCGTGATAATCTAGGAAAACTCGCATTTTATACCACATATTATAACACAATGTGAAGAAACTATGTATCTAGACATGCATTTAGATCGGTTCCTAACATGGAAAAAGCATATCACGGAAAAACGTAAGCAACTACATCTTAAGCGCAGAAACTTACACTGGCTTATTTGATGCAAATCGCATTTTTCAAAAACAGCTAACTGTTAAACTGGGCACCAACTAGTGTTCCAAACATAGGAATACTCGAAAGATTTCAGTCAAGGACAATAAAAACCATTACGGATCCCGGGGTACATAAGCAACAAATATATAAACTATGATTTCGGCATAAAAACTGTGAAAAAAGAACTTAATAAATTCAGCAAAAGATACCAGCAGCGACAATCTTTTGAAACAAATAGTGTCAGTATAAACATTTTTGCGACCTTCATGTTCTTAAAACGTGAGAATTTTATGCAATATTTTGCACACACTTCTTGCATATTAAGTTATTATATAAAATTTACGGTACGGATTCTTCGATCGAATCAGACTTCCGATTTTTTGAATATTGTCATGCTTGTTTGATGTTGAAGCGTAAATCATCTTAACGACTTCTTGGCAATCTTAAAAACGCCTAAATCACTCAAAAGCACGTGCACGTGATAAAAATTCATTGCCATACACTTCTTACAATAAATTATAAGTTACTATTGTTACACTTAATATTTTTCTGGCGATTTGTTTCTAGAAGCGCGATACACTGCATTCGAAACAGAAGACTTCACGGTAAACAGTTCTCGGTCGCTGGCGTTTAGCGCATACACATTTCTTCTATAGCAGTGTCAGTCTCGTTATTTAATAGCCACACCTCGAAGCGCCGAATATAAGCCAAGTATTATATCGTATTAGTTTATAGGGAACAATTTAAGCTATACGCTTTTTAAAGATATAGTATATTTGAAAAAGATCATCGAATAAAAATCGGTCTTACAGATAACCTCTTACAGATAACCTCCTACAGAAATCATCACCTGACGTAAATGGCAAAATATATTAAAAAATTGGAAGACACAAAATCGTCTCCAAAGAATGAAATAGTAACAGCAACTGCAGTACTGAAAACCCCACAAATATTGATGAGAATGGGCACAAATATACAATCACACGAGATAAGTTTTACAAAAGAATTAAATCAACTGGCAAAAGGCATTCTGAAAATACCACTGTACGTTTGAAAACTTAGAGTGAACCGGGGACTTTCAATTACTAGAGAATAGGAAATCTGTGGTTTTAAAAAGATCAGTTCAGAACAAAAGAATAAAAAACAGGAAAACTGAACAGAAATAAAGAAAAGGGTAGTATCCCAAAATGGACCCTTTTTAAGAAGTTCGCAACACCCTTCCAGTAGAATGCAACAACATCAAACATATAATATAAGAACTATTAACAGATAAAAACAGATTTTCGGAATGGGGAAGGAAGGGATCCCTCTATTTAAAAATAATATTTATATTCAAATATATTCTAAACATTATAATAAGCGTTAGAGTTATATGGATCAATCGCGACTGTTAGAAGCTACATGAATAACATGTTAGATATTACGTTTCACTTAAAAGTCATTCAACAAATTACTTCATGCAAATCGTTTGGCAGGCTGTACATCTCAATGGTGGCATTTAACTTCGTATGATATCAGTGTGAAATACTACGTACCATACATCTACAAAAATTGTAAATAAGGAATCTGGGGGCCGAAGAAAATAGTTTTTTAATGACTTTTGCTGGAAAGACAAATCAATTTATTGACGTAAAATTTTTGTAAAGTCTAAATTTATTTTGATTTTTTTTTTTAATAATGATTCTTTTAACTGCTGCAGCTTCTGAAAAAAGTATATTGCGGTAAGCATACTATTTCTAGATTGGATCATTTAAAGTCGAAAAAAAAAAGAGTTTTCTTTAATATAAGGTATAGTCTTGTATTTGATCGAAAGAACAAGGAAAATTTTATTTTTAATAAATTGGCGGCAGGAAAACCTTCGAATAATTAGTAGCAATATACACTTATAAAGCTTGTGTAAAAATTTAAGATGAATCGATCAAGCCGTTTCCGATAAATCTTGCTGACCGACTTTAAAAACATAGTTTCTAGAAAAATGCGTTTAAAGTTTGAAAAGCACTTTACACGCAGTATTTAAATTTATTATTTTGCACCGAGTCGTACATTCCAGACGCTTTTTCTAATAATCCGTTTTAGTGTTAACTGCGAATCATTCTTCCCTCACATGTGCTCTAATATGCTCATCGGTCGGAGATCATGACGCGCTCTGCATCATTATTTTGGAATATAAATACATATTGGACCCAAGAAAAAGTCCCATTACACTTATGTAGTATAAGAGATGCTCTACCTGCATTAAAAATTCCGGCAGCAATATGAGAAGCTGTTTCCACAATTTTGGAGCCACATAGAATGATTTTCGGACTGATTTGTTGTTTTGCTTAAAACCACCGACACATCTTTTTAATAATTTTTCATTGCTGAGATCTGTATAAATTAAATGCACAGCTTTAGCAAAATTCTGTGGTAATGGCTAATAATCATGTTTTTAAGCAAATAATTAATTGGCAGGTAACTGCACCATGACTCCGATCCGATCTTTTTCTCGTACCTTTAGAATATTTGTCACATTGATATAAAAGTTAGTGTGTACGAGTAAATACTTAAATAAATGTACATTACTAAAATGAAAAGGGTATAACCCCTAACAATGACTGCGTATAACCCTGTAATTATTTTGCAACTTTGAATATGTAATCCGCTTAATATATTAATTAATATGTCACCCTCTGCTATACTTACAGCATTAACGATGCTAGTTGAGATTAAGATAATTATTTTGTATCGTTTTGATTTAGTCAGTTGTCGATTGTTGAGTATTGATATCAATAATGATTAGAGTTAACCATAGAACTTTAAATGATAAATAAAGCTTATAAATCGACGTAATTAAAAAGTTCAGTTTAACTTTAACGGGGTTGACATTAAGAATTAGTGTTATAGTCAGATGGCGATATAGATGGCAACTTTTTCTTTGAGTGCATCAACTTTCAAGAGTTATTAGTACTTAAAACAATATATACATTATTAAACATTTTCAATACGTAATTTACAACTTACAGTCACAAATATGGGTATTTAAAATAGAGAGAATAAATTAGCATTATTGATAAAGTCGATAAGGTTATTCAGACTTTCCGTGCTTTCAAATATTGGTCCATATTCCTTAGACACATTACAGCCTTGTCTCTGTGACGAGTGCTTGGAGCATCTATTAATAACACGTTTTACTGTTAGTGGGCTGTAACATTGTTAACATATTGGATGTGGTTATACTTTTGAATAAGTGGGTGTGTGTGAGATTTGTATTACCTTGTATGGGTCTGCATATGTAGACAACAAATTTGTGTATAAAAGTTTCAAATGAAAATTGCTAAACAGAACGTAAATACAAGCTAATTGAAGAGAGAAAGAGATAATGTGAATTGTGGAATGGAAACTTCTTGTTAAAAGTAGAAGCGTAATACAAGATATGGAAAGAGGCAAACTGTACATAAATAAACTGTAAAAGTACATAAATAATTAGATATGTGAAAGTTATTTTATCCCTAATTACAGACTCACTATAAATAGCAATGATTAATTAGATTTTAATGTTATAACTTCCCTAAAATTGCTGAATTTGCTAAGAATTCGGAAACATAACAAATCATAATATTTATCTATTAATTAAGGTGTTAGGTGGGTTTCATAGACTCAAAAAGAGCATATTCTTACTAATTTATTTTTAAAATATATCAAATTGAATATTTCATTTAAACAATTTGAAAGTACTTTCTGTTGACAAGTTGACAAGTACTTTCTGAAATTTTCATTTAAAAATTATGAAAATTCAGCCATTGGACCGTATTTCCTTTGACCCCTCAAAAAAAAGTTCTCTCAGCGTTGAGAGGATAACTAATGATGAAATCATCTAATATTAAAAACTAAATTTTTGTGTTAGTATATGTGAATAGTTGTGCTTGGATGTAGGAAAAAAATAAATTAATTTAAATTTAAATGGAATTTTTTGGAGTTGTGAACAAAAAGTCCCATTTTTTGGTAAAATTTGCACAACGTAAGTTGTAATGAAAGAAAAAAGTCCATTATTAAAGCACTAGACAATGTTATCTTGAAGAAGTGTGCCAAATTTGAACAATATCGGTTCATAACTTTTGAGAAATCATGGCAACTGACTTTAAAAATATAGTTTCAAAAAGAACGTGACAGAAGTTTTAAATTAAAATTTTAGGTTTGGAAATTTGAAGTTTTAATTTGATTTTTTTCTTTCAACTTCTATAGAATCATCGATTCCGGCACCATAAGCTAAAGAACCTAATGTAGCGACAATATACAGGGCATCCCTTTGCTGTTGTCTGTGACGAATTCTTGCTTCTCAAGTCCACTGTCTTTTTTTTAGCTATGAGTATGCTATTGTCATCCTCTTTGCGGGCGTACTCGTGGCTGTTTCGACTAAAATTTAAATTCATACCGTGCATAAAAAGTAATAAAGCTGAGAATTCTTTGTTGAAAATGCCTGCAGCGATAAATGAAACGATCACGACAATTTTTGAACCAGCAGGAAGTATTTTTAGAGTAATTTTCAAAATAACTGATTTAAATTTTCATTATTATTTTGCGTCAAGCCACCAACAAATTGCTCCAAAAGCTCTTCCTTTTAAAACGAATTGCCCTTAGAAATTGGAAAGCGAGAAAGACAGAGAAACAATTGCTAAACAGCTGCCACAATATACTTGTGGCGCACCAGTTGTCATGACCCGATGAGCGGAACTTCCTTAGGCTTTTTTAAAGAATTTCCTTTTGACTTATATTCTTGGTAGAAATTTTCTTAATTTGAAGACAAGTCTTTTATACCATACTCTCTTTATAACTCTAGGTATATCTAAAAACGAAGATCAATTTTCTGCCGTTAGTTCTTTGTAGCATTAAATTATCAAATATTGTTTTATTTCTGACTTTCGGGTCATTTGCCATTTTTTAGGATCATCTGTTTTCCGCAACTATTTCATTAATTGCTTGTAAGTAATTGTTTCATATGGTTTTCTTATTAGTTCTGTAGTGTTAGTTTTGGCGCTTTGCTTGATCTTTGTAGTTTAAGAGGAGTATTTTTCTTCACTATCAATGCACTTCGTAGTTTTTAAAGACATTTTCATTTTTATTTTATTGCTATTCTTTGTTTTAAATATAAATCAGTTCATCCTCCACTTTGTCAGTCTATGGTTATGGTCTTTTAATATCACAAAGTTCACAAAGTTCATTATTATTAGGAGTAGACCGAGGTTAATTCATATACATCACTGACTGTAATGGAATTTGCGGATCATCTTCTAGATATAAAATTGTTAAAAACAATTACAATTACAATTAAAAGGCAATTGTAACTAGATACAACTTATTTCATGGCGTGTGAACTATATAACAGAGTAAATTCTTTCATACAGTCCTTGTAATGGCTTATAACCAACTGTAATACTGTAACTTAATTATATTAAATATTTTAAAAGAAATATTATTTGTCTGAACCTTTGTGTCAAATCATATAGCATTTCAAATAACACTTCTATTGAGATTTATAGATTAACATTATAAGACTAAACAAAATTATATTTACATTAAGGTTTAAACCAAGGTTGAAACTAAAAAAGATTGAAATGAGATCATAGTGCGATATATATGCATTTAGAACTACGTATGTAAGAAAAATATTAGATCGACACAGTGCCCAAATAACACCGTAACTATGCCGTTAAGGGAATCATGAGTTAACGAAAAAAAATTATATATATAGAATTACAAAAAAACCCCGTTACTATGCCTGCCATAACTATTGTCGTATTAATAAATACTTATTGTTAAATTAAATGTTAAATCATTCAAATATTGAATAAAGAATTATAAGTGTTTTGAAGAATTATATTTTGTTTTGTATTTTCACCTGTTCACCACCATATGCTATCGGCAGCGGTGTTTGCAGAATAAGTGACAGTATATGTAGCAGATAAGCACAACTACAGTGAAAACCACAAAGTAAGTAACTCGCACACTTTTCATTATTTTAAAATTGTTATTAGACAAATCAATTAGATCTGTGAAAGTAAATTTAAAATATCCTCTAATTAAGAAGACTCAAGTTGATCGTCACTTTCATTTCTTACGTTAATAATATTTCACTTCTAAATAATTACTAATTTTTTTTTAAATCTCACACTTTGTTTAGTTTTCCTTATTCCTAATTCAGATTGTAGTTCGTATTGTTCGGTAAAGAAGTTGAGCAATCTATATAAGATCTACAGCAAAAGTGACAGAGTTACATTGAAAGGGCTAAAAAATATGTACAACGTATATTTGCAATTCGGTATTCATTTAGGTGGGGCGCGGTGATTATTTTCAACCTGGGGCCCACGCTAATTTAAATCCGCTATTGCATATGTATCTCATTAAATTGTTGCATTATTAATGTATTTTTATTAACGTATTATGTCATTCATAAATAAATGACACTCGTATATAACCTATAAATATATCAAAACTAACGGATATGATTTATTGGTTTAATTATATTTATGTATCACTTATTTTATTCTATATATGTTGTCGAAACATACTAGGTCAGGTCTTCTTAACTTGCAAGATAGTTTCATTTTTTATGTATTAAATGAACAATAAATTTAACTTAAGCAATAAATTTGTATACTTAGGCTTATATGTAATTAATAAACAAAAAGTTAACCATGTTAATTTCTGAACAAGGGCTCGTTACGATTACAGGTCGTTAAGTGGCCTACGTAGCTCAGGGCATGTGGCCCATCTAGTCAACCAAACGAATACACTATCATGTATTTCATATTTCCGTAATTTTGCCATATAATTATGATTTCCATAAACGACTCTAATCGACATATTTAATGTAAGCTGTTTATATAACGTGAATTTCCTGAATTCTATTTTCTATTAAAAAATACATATTTTTACTTCCGTATAAAAATACTCAATAATGGAACAGATCTAATATGCGAAGAAATAAGTCAAAGCATCTTACGCCTCATTAGAAACTCATAAAAAAGTTAAAACAAAAGCTACGAGTATACCCGTCAATATGAATAAATTAGCATTTTTTGTTTTCAATTTTTTATTTTTTTCAATACAATGATTATGAAAGCGGAAGAGAGGTAATTGGGTTGAAAACAATGCCCAACTTATGAAATTATTTAATAATTTTACTCAAAGAAGTCAAAGCATCACATTAATTAAATACAGTTTAAAGGAGATCGGTTTGATTATTTACTATTTAATTGTTTATAAGAAAATTTGTCTCACGTCAAATTTTTACATACTAAGTGGAAAGTGTAATTACAGTACAATTACGATATAGTATTATTTCTGTTCTTGCTTTACGGTGATATTACCTACTACGTCATATTCATTAGCCATTGTCCTTTTTATAACTTATCGCCTGAATTTAAAATTAAGGTCGGTAACGGGTAAACTACTTTTATGAGCTGCACTGACATTTCTATAACATTCTTCTTATATTAATTTATTTAGTATGCGTAAATTACTCGTCTGAAATTTTCATGCGTGTACCAGTGATTTAGTGTTCTATTCTTCGTTTAAATATAGAACCAGTGTTAAACCAGAGTTTAATTTTTAAGTTTAGGTCCTTACTCGCCGGATGTGTTACCATTTAAACTGTTGGTCCATATATAAGCATTACGACAGACTCAGAACATTATTTTTCATCTTTACCGAATGTTCAATCCACCTTAACCACGAGCTTAATCCTTACGCTTAACCATCCGACATAGTGAAGATTACTCAAGATACGGGAGCCTATTATCTACGGCTTTATCATTTACGCACCAATGAAGCCTAATTTGGTAAATAGTCTATCCCTTTTTTCTAATCTATCCTTATTAATGTTACATTTGCATCAACTCAACAAACGTTTTAAATAACGTATATTGATTTTCTTACGGCTTTGTTTACACACCACATATAGACCTTTGTAATTCATTTTGTGAATTCTTTATTACTAATCCATCAAGAAATCAATTGAACTTGTAGTCCAAACACAGAAATGTTACATCTGGTTATCAAGCAACAAACAATTGATTCTTTTGGTTTAACTAATTCACTTTAGTTCCATTACTTAAAAACATTTATTTAGTATTTAATTATTATATCTTTAAATAACTTAATCATTTATCAAAATCATTTCTGTAACCTTCCTGTTGACCTTTGAAACTGTTTTTCCAAGCGTCATTCTGAATCCGGCATGAAATAATTTATAAATAATATTCAATCATTTATTATTATTTTCAAATTAACTGCAAAGTTAACATTTTTAATTAATCGTTTACTTGAAACATTACATTTAAAACGCGATTATTAAAATAAATCAAGCTTTCCATTACTTACTGCAAATAATAATAGATTAAATATTTCCTTTAATATATACCAAAATGAAATATCCATATTTACGTTAAATATTTGCAACTCAAATATAATAACACATTATTATATTTGCCAAATTTCCACAACGTACGATTAAAATAGTTTTTACTTTATTATTTTACTTAAAAATTCAATAGGATTACTTTTATCTTCATTATTGATTTAAAGCGTTTAACCGCTTAGGCTAACTACCACAAAGCCATTTTAAAATACTTAAAAATTAGGTCGATAATTGACTTAGTACCTTTATCCCCTAGCTCGACATTCAATTTAAACTACTTTCCACAAACTGCTGTAAATCAAATTTCACTATACCAAATTTTGATCTTGTGCAAACTCAAGATATATTTGATAAATCTGATAAACTATACTTGTTAGAAAACTAAGCAGCTAAAAATACTCTTCAAAAGACTAAATACTTTTTGGAGTGTTACTCATAGCTTTACTTTATTCAGAGCTTAGAAATCCTAGTTCACATAAGTCCACCAGACAAATTAAAACCAGACACTTGAAATCTCAACGGGCAATCGTGATCCCAAAAGAGGTTACCAGTATTGCAAAACAAACCAGTTAAAAAATTCCGAATTTGTAATAACTTTTTGAAAACTCTGCCCATTTATCAAAAATAGAGATGTAATAATTACTAACAGCTCCAACACAATAATTATTGCAGCTAGCCGGCAGTGATTGACAAAAAAAGTTTAGTTCAAGTTCAAAGTATTTTTATTGATATATGAATTTTTAATACATTTGTTATACATTTTTTATTTATATTTTAAATAAACCTAGCTAGAGCTATCATTATTTTAATTTTAAAGTTTCTATTTATAATATGTAGTTACCTTATCCAATTAAAATTGGGTCTAGGGGATGTCTGGCCACTTAGATCGGTCTATCCTCTTGTAAAACGTTTTAAAACTGTTGTCTCGCTAACATATATAGAGATGTAAGCTACCATCGCGATCATCAAAAAATAAGTAAGTTTAAGTATTTTTTTTTTCAGATTTAAAACGTATGTAAGGTATTACAAGACAACTGTTTTAAAACATTTTACAAGAGGAGAGATTAATCCAAGTGGCCAAACATCCCCTAGACCAAATTTCAATTCCACTATGAGTATTGAGACAGTGAGTGAGACATAAACTTTGATTTAAATGGCTGCATGGTCAAGTTACCAAGTAGGCATACAATCATTGTACATACTAACACTACTCAATCTTACACATTTTGTTCATCACAAAATAAGTGATGTCTGCCGGTCCTGGGATCTTGGACTATTATATACTACTCATATGTAGACTATATCTATATTTATACTGTTGTATTTCGATATCTGTTGTATTAGAACTGATACTACTATTTATTAGCTATCTTGCTACTCTATCTACTTTGTTATATTTTAAGTGTTAATTATTGTTATTATTATTAAAACTTGTGAATTTCATATGATAAAATAAACAAGTGAATTGTTAAATTAAAATTTAAGTGAAGATCTATAATTTACTGTGCTTGCCCCTCAAGAATTCTCAACCAAGCGTAGTGCTGAAAATACGCACAAACTGCTTATTAATAATAACAGTAACAAATAACAAATATTCTAGGAAATGCACAATTAAAAATAATATCAACAATACTATGTTCTGTATACAAAGAGATGTGCTGCAATAAGAGAAAATCGCTTTGTACCGCAAGAAATCTGAAATTAATATATCGTGGTGTGTGAATCCTTGTATGATTCCATGTGTTACAAATCAACGCGGTGCGGTTTTGACACGGTTTTAATCGTGGTGTGTTCGGGGTCAAAGAGTAAATGTGGTGAAGCGGAGATACATACTGACTACATTCTGTTGAAATGCAGAAATACAACAAAAGCAAGAAATGGACTTCAAAGGGCGGTGTTAAAGACTTCGAAAACGCTTTCTGTTAACAACGCCTTTTTGAATGCGATACTGAAATTTATAACAGCAGTAGCCATGAATAGATTATTCTTGTTGTCGGGAAATAAAGTTTAAAAAAAAAAAGAAATTACAATAATATTGGGGGTGATAAAAGTCTACGTGCCTAGGAAGCCCGAGAAATCATAATAAAAAAGACCCTGTTATTTTATTTCTAAACTACAAGAACTTTTAATCCTGTGACACGAATTAAATTTTTTAGACACTTTATAGTTTTAATACCTTTTGAAAAACTGCTAAAATTTTATAAAACTGCCCCTGGACTGAATAGTTTACATTACAAAATTAGATTTTGTTTTGATTTAGAATTTAAAGCGATTTCAACATTAAGGTCATGTTCGCCTGAAGTTATTTCATTTTGTTTAAATTTTAATATCAGTTAGGAATATGTAAATTAGATATTCAACACTTACATTATTATACCATTGTTCACAAGTTGGCAGTACTCCCTTTTTAAGATATAGGTAATTTTTAAGTGGCCTATGTGAATCGATAAAAGATTATAGAGTCAATAAGATATTTTTCTTGCAATCTATTCTTCTTTTGTCTTATACAATTTGTTATTTCCTTGATTTTGTTTCTTGGTTTGGAATTCGGTTTAAATCAAAAGCATCTGTATTAATTGATCATGAGTAGGAATTCAAATAAATTTTATTTCTGGTTCAGATTATATAAAAAACAAGATTTACTAAGTAAGAGTAACTAGTTTCTAGATAAGTATTATGAAATCAGTATAAGTCACATCAAAAATTAATTTATTAAAGAAATGTGAAAATACGATGCTTGCTTATATAAGCAATTTCTATAGTGAAATTCTACATATAGACCATTTTCAAAGAGTCCACGAAACTGACATACAAATAAACCAATTAGTTAGATAATAATTTACTAACTGAACAAGGAACAATATTATCAAATGCACTTAGAAAGCGTGTTACTTTTCGAGCCATATGTATTAACTTTGAATAGTATAGAAACTAGAACACTTACAATCTTAAGAGATTAAACTAACAAGGCGTCTAAGCGCTTAAGCATATTAGACATACTTAACGTGATTTAGCTTTGAGAACTGTTGCTTAACGAACAAGTTCACAATAAGCATAGTAAAGCAAATGTAATTGCTCATGTTTTTAAGCAATTTTCAATTTACTTCGGGTATTTTGAAACCAGCAGTTAGTTTAGTTCGGCATTTATTTTCGTAACGGGTTTCATAATTCAAATTTAATTCCGTGTTAGTTAATACTGGAACAAAGTAAATAAACCGCAACGTAAACCATGCATTCTAAGGCAAATCGTACGTAGATTTAAATGTTTATGAAATTTGAATATTTGCTTTCATTAGTAAACCCATGTGAATGCCAGATTCAGTTTAATTATTGTTTTAAACATCTCTGATAAGAGAGCACGAACAATTAATTATACTGCTGAGGACTATCACGCTCCAAGTGATGCGGTGGAAAATTTTTAAGAAAGTGTTTCAAACACGAAAACGGATGGAGTCACTTTCAGAATTAAAGTATGTACCATTTCAATTAGCAATAATTCGCATAGAGCTAAAAGTTGGTACAGATCTTGGGTACATTATTACAAAGAAAATACTAAAAGTCTTCACCGATCGCACATCTGCAAAAGAAGTTATTCAAGGTTAAAGGTCAACAAAAATGATACTTATATTAGTACAATATCTCAGGAATGGTGATTCTTAGAAAAAAAATGTAACAACAATTTTTGTAGATAATGTTATGATCTACATCATTTTCTTAATCTACTTTTATGATAAAACTTACCGTTTACCGGAAAAATTGGGAAAACCATTTTTATTGACTTTTGAACTTGAATAACATTTTATGCAGATGTGCGATTGGTGAGGACTTTTAGTATTTTCTTTGTAATATTGTCCCCAAGGCCTATACTAACTTTCAGCTCTTTGCGAATTATAGCTAATTTACTCATATTTTATCGTTTATTTTGACCGGGTTAAATATTATTGCAAGTATTTTATATAAATACAGAAAAATAATTATTAGGAGAAACCATGTCGTTACGGCTATGTTCAAAAGCAGAAGACTCTTTCAGAGGTCCAAAGAAAACCGTAAACTTAAAATTAAAGCTATGAAAAAGGATGCTATTAAATTAGCAGCAGTGGATAGAAGAGCTATATTATTATTTACTACAAAACAATCCTGTAGAACAAGAAAAAAAAACTGAGGTATTAGTTACGGTTAAAATTTAGCTATTGTTAAAACATATTAGTTAATCTATTTCTTGACATAAATATTGAATAAATGTTTTCGAACATTGTTGCGTGTGCGTTTTAATTTTCCTATGTTAAAATATCAATATAAGACACTAATAGGTAAATTTATCTTAATATATATAAATTACGTGTCACGTTGTGTGTTCGCGATGGACTCCTAAACTACTTAACCGATTTTAATCAAATTTGTACACCGGGTGCAGTTTGATCCAACTTGAAAGATAGGATAGCTTACATCTCAATTTATGATTAATTATTATGATTTATTATTAATTATCTGATTTTAAAAGATGGCGACATCTGTTGATAAATAGATTGAGTAAATATTCTGTTGACTAGATTGAGTAAATATTCAATATATGGCGCTATGTAATGTAATATGACAAAAACGTTAGTCACAGCAACGCGTGGCCGGGACAGCTAGTATATTATATAATAATATTTAAGTTGCTTAATACTTCCCCAATATAATATCATTTGAATATTAA
Organism: Panorpa germanica; assembly: GCA_963678705.1. Lineage (NCBI taxonomy): Eukaryota > Metazoa > Arthropoda > Insecta > Mecoptera > Panorpidae > Panorpa > Panorpa germanica. The sequence continues at coordinate 22,722,826 of OY783209.1, forward strand.
CATGTAATTTAAAATTTGATTTAATACTGAATTAATTTTGATTTCTTTCTCCATTATAGCAATATTAAGCAATACCGCACATGCTACATTCTGAAATATACTGATGCCCTTTTAAACAGAATAATCATAGCTAAGACTGGAAATCTTCTTTTTAATACACTATATTGTCTCTTAACAACATTTCTTGTTCTCATTTGCGACTCATTAAACAACTGATGTTTAGGTAGAGTGCAATGTCTCAGTGTTGGTATCATATATGGTTTGCTGCATAACCAGAATCACACAATAATACATTATTGCTAAATACTCCTAACTCAAACTGTAATTGTATCCTAGAATTTTCAAAAATTGTAGAATCATCCCAGTAAACATTTTGGAGTCACTTTGACATCATATTGGAGATGCGTATGATTTTTTTGTCATGAAAGAGTTCATTTATAGTTCAGTTTCTCACAATCGTTCATGTGAATTGTCTGTTTTATCGGCTACAGATGACGGAACCACTCCACCTGTCGGAATACAAATGAAGATAAAATTGATGCGAACTAAAATTAAAGTGAAATAGTGATAGAAACGTCACAAACTAGGACACTTCACTAAATGTTTACTGGGATGAGTCAAGCCAGCCCATCTGGCTACAGCATCTAGGATTTTCAGCATTATAAGTTAAAAGGTCACGTTTTTTTATAACTTGAAAACAGTCTTTAGTAAATTTGTTCAGACATTAAAAATCCTTATTAGCTATTATTGGGCCACCCTATATAATAATTTCTTATAATTATTGAATATTGAAAATTATTGAATTTACGATTTTTATAAAATGGACTTACCTATTATTCTTTGTGAATATAATATATTTACATAACCTTAAATATGTAACCTTAAAAACGCATTAAGATCGTGAGCAAGGATCTTCTCATATGACTTCACATATGACCGATTCGCCCTGAAAATGGATTTTGCCTATAATTAGCCATTGGGGCTAGTAATATATTCATTAAATTACCTTTTATTAAATTACCTTTCATTGAGTAGTAGATTTCAAATTTTATAAAATCAGACATCAAAACGGAATTAGAAAAAAATGAAATGAAAAATTGGCAAGACAAGTGGAATAATTCTGATAAAGGTAGAGAATTTTATAAAATACAACCAAGACTGAAACGTAAACCATAGTTTGCCAAATTAACATGGCCAAGAAGATTAATCACAATGACCTCAAGACTGAGAATAAATCATACTGAAGCTCCGAAACATCTAGCAAGAAACAAAATCATTCCAAACTCTAAATGCGAATGTGGTGAAGAGGAGGCAGATCCTGACCATATTCTGTGGCAATGTAAAAATACAGCAATGGCAAGAAATGGACTCCAAAGGGCGGTGCTACAGACTTCGCAGACGCTTCCTGTTAACACCCCCTTTTTGGTGGCGAAACTGAAATTTATAACTGCAGTAGCCATGAATAGATCATTCTTGTTGTCTGGATGTAAAGTATAAGAAGAAGCAGAACAATATTAGGGGCGATAAAAGGCTACGTGCCTAGGAAGCCCGAGAAACTATATTTAAAAAAAATGAGTAGTAGGATCTTGGTGGTGTACGCAGAATGACATGGTTGTGAGGCAGTCTGTAGCCGCAGAGCAATTTTGTAGAGAGTAACACCTATTAAAAGCTTGCAGATTTAAAAATAAAATTCTAAACCGCATATCAATTAAAGAATTTGCCTACTTTTCTTTTTTTATACGATGTATACAATATGCAGCTTTGCTCATGTGATATTACACAGCACTACTGGACTCCACAAAATCAGTTCAACGTAGTGGAGTAATGGATCTCTCCATAAGTTGTAAATTTAATATTATTTACTACTTGTAATATAATTTAGAGGTAAAATAAAAATATACGCAGTAGAAAATAATATTTTTAAATTCTGTCATTTACGATTTGTATACCATATTTTAGATTGCATTATTCTTTACTTATAGTGTATAATAAATAGCCTACTAGATATTGGTGAAATATATAGGAAGCCTAAGAATTAATATAAAACATACTATTAGAAGATTAAGAGAAGTTGAGCTCTAAGAACAGCATGCCTGCATTGAAAATCATTTTATTTTAATTACAGATTCTTTGTTATCATTATTGTGTTTTGAATATGTTTTTACGTTGCGTATTATTATTTGAAGTGTAACAATATGCTCAATTCATAGAATACAAATTTAAATTAACACACTGTACACTAATTTATACTAATATTACTTTACACTTTTATTTATATTTGAAAATATATGAATACAATTTTTAAATGTCTATAATGAATTTAAACACTTCACCCCAATAATATACTCCTGTGCCAAGCCAAGGAATCTGGAGTGGCTGTATCGAATACTTTTATTGTTCAAATTTTATGTTCCTCTAATGTCCCATCGAGAAACTTCATAAATTTGCCACAATATTGTTTGATATTGAAAGTGAGTGTTTTAGTCGCTTCCATACATACATTTTTTGATGCTTTTTCTGTTGGAAATTGTAATTTCCACCGTTGTTAACAAATTTAACTATTATATGGTAAAGAGATACCACTACACTAAAATATTTTAATAACAGACTATTCGGTTTATATACACCTTTTACTGATTCCTCGAGCCATTTCATACCCAGATGTACGCACTCATTCAAAACATGTTTCCTTTTCCCCAAAACACAGCTACTTGCCCCACATTTCAGGCCTGTGCTGACTTTTGCTAAAACAGACCGTTTGCAATAGATTAGCATTCTGAGAGATAAAGGTTCCCTACATTTTTAATGAAGCCACCTTGAAAATTCAACCGAATGTTTAGAACCACATTTAAAAAGAGATTAATTTTATCAAATAACAATATAATAGATAATAATACAAATATTATTCTTCGAGTTGAATAAATACCTAAAGATGGTGGACAATCTCCACATTCAACTGTCTCAACAATTTCTTTGTTTGTCTTGAACTGCCGTAACCGAGTATTGTTTACTTCCAACTCTATGTTGATTAACAAAAAATGTATATTCATGTAGATATATTATAAACGTAATATATTTACTTAAAGTTATTATTTTTCGAAGTTTTACTTCTTTTTATACTATATGGCATACTATATACTATATCAGGTAATGAATTATAAAGTGATTTCGCTTCTATTCTAAAACGTAAAGACATTTCCTTGAACGAAAATCAAATTGAATTGTTTGTGGATAAAATAATTTTACGCATCTTCAATATGTTGTCAAAATGACTCCAAATTGTTTACTGGACAGGTATTTTAAAAATTCATTACCTGACAATTATGACGCCACAGTGACTAAAGGCATTTATCGCCATGGTATATATCCTCTCATTATTTTCGTAGTTTAGTTAAAACAACGATAAAGTTGTTTGGCTGTTGTCAACACTCATACCATGATGAACACACCAGTTCACGTTCGATCTAGTGGTTTTTGCCGCCTGCCCAGATTGTCATCGGGTGATATACGGATGGGAGATACCCGTTAATATTGCATCCCCCCCCCCCCCCCGTGCCGCGGTGAGCAGTGTTCAGTTTACCACATACCACAAACTGCTTCCCGGATGGACACACTTCAGTAATCATTATAGTTGGGATGTTTGTCCCCCAGCTACAAACTTTAGTTCCGACTCCTCGTACACATGCAGATGCAATTTCTGCACGAGTTTAGCAAGTTTAAGGTCAACATAGATTCGTATCGCATAAGTTTCAGGAGTGGAGGAATCCGATGTCATTGCAGTGTAGTATACAACTCGTAGTACGTTACAATGCCTGAGGCTGCGAGTTTGAATCAACTTCTCTCAAATTTGTTCTTCTATTTATTAAAAAAAAGTAGTAATTTTATTATTTGTGTGTTTTACTTTCAGAAAGTAGCTTAGAATATATTTAACAAAGTAGAAGAACACATATAAAATCGAAAGATATGTTGTACATATTAACAAAACAACAAAAGAGGTGTAATTTATTTTTAAATTCATTTATAAAATTTCATATAAAATATTACTCAAATGTGTCTTAAATGTTAAGAGTATTGTTATTAAATTGTATACAAAATTAATACCCAAATGTTATTTAAATCGGATTAATGCACTGGTATGGTACACGAAATTAATTAATACTACTAACTAATTAATACGTGGTTATTAAACTTCCTTTCCAACTTTTGTTATTTAATATGACCTGAATTTTTTTTAGAATGTATAAAGTTATTATTATTATGTTAAATGAATTCCAGCTTTAATAAATACGTAATATTCTAATAAGAAATAAATATTCTAATAACAATAATAAAATTACAAACCCCCATTAAAGTTATAATTTACTAATTTCTTATTGCTGTAAGACTTTAATCTTACTTCGACATAAAATATTAATTTAATTATTTAAATTTCGTTATTATGCTAAATGGGGAACAAACTTAATTACGCTTAACCTAATTTATTGTAAAAGTTGTTACAACTTCCAGTAAATACGAGTGAATATTATATTAATTTATTTTGATCGGCGTCCATATTAAGAACTATACACCCGTTTAACATATAATAAATATAAAAACCAAAAGTAAAATTGGTAGTTTCGCTAGTCCAACATTCTATATAATTCTCCTACAAATCGACGTTTGCCACGTGGCAGATCTGAAAACGGTTACCCAAGTCATTTACCGAAATTTGTTAAGAACGTAACCATTAATGTATTTCTTAAATTTATATAAGTAAATTGATAACAATTTACAAACCATTGAATATAAAAGAAAAATATATTTAATACAAGTAACACATTATGGTAAGCATCTCACACATAGAATTAGGTTTTTTTTAATATTATTTATTTGATAATTGAAAATATCATTTTTTTTTACATACATTGATTACAAACTATAACCACTCACGAAACTATGATTTAATTTAATCTGTTTTAAAACGGTGTTTCCATTTTAAGCAGTATTTTTTATAGAGTTTTGTGTACGCCCAATTGGTACTCCATTTCGTATTCCATTTGGATCTCAATAAAGAAGTAACTGAAAACCCTAAAGAGTCTCAATCAAGCAATCCTAGTCAGGTCCCAACCGGACAGTTCCAGTAAAAAAAAAATCCCGAATTCATATTAATTATTTTACTTGAATTTTCCGAAATAAATAAACACTGCCCATATATCATAAATAGCGGTATAGTAATTACTAGCATCTCCATTAAACAACTTCCAACCAGCGTTTTAGATTACTTACATCACCTTTGCTTACTAAAACCAATTACCAATTTACGTATAACAACTAAATCAAATTCAACGTTCTTTTTAAATAATTTTTAAATTTATACAATAAGAGTTAAGGCTATTAACAGTAGGAAGATATGTTCTTATGTTTATTAATTTTTACAATGAGTTATTTTAGCGAATTGGCAAACAGGTCCACTGAGGCAAAACTGACATTACTCTGATAATTTGTAATTTGGTTTAACCCGGTCGACTCCTGATTGAATCCCGCGTTGGAATAGGGCAAACCCAATGAATTTTTTGTTCTATATATTTTTAATACGAGGTGTGGCTATTTTTAAATAAGACTTATGTTAAAGTTGTATGACTGACTGCTGTGTAGCGTGAACCGTTCAATTTCAATTGTCTTTGGACGTATTAGCCTGGCAGTAGCCTTCGTTTGCATTAGACATATTTTTTGTTTTACCTGATAAACGATGCCTTAAGTGAGCAACAAATTGCAATAAAAATATGTATAAGAAACTCAAAAAGTGGCAATTAAAGATTATCTCTAATGAAATTAGCATTGAATGCTTATCACTTACGACGGTTTTTGAGTGGTATAAGTTTCTTGAAGATGTTTAAGAAGACGTAGAAGATGATGCATGCCCGGGATGCTTTTGCACGTCAAAAACATTCAAAAATATTATAAAAATCAGTAATCTGATCAGATTTGATTGTCAATTCGTCTGCTTATGCGATTTATGAAACTGTAGGAATTGGCAAAGAATGCGTAAAGCAAAAATATGGCCGAGAATTCTCAGAATCAAAGTCTTTTCCAGCAAAGTACAACATCTCAGTGTTAGATCATGCGCCTTATTCGCTGACACCATGTGACTTTTATCTATTCCCTAAGGACAAATCTACATTTAAAAAAAAAAGAGTTCAGACCATTGCAGCTGTTCAGCTTACACCTCTTCAGCTTCTAACACCAAATGATACAAACTTGTAAGGGCGTAAAAGAAGAATGAAGGGAGTCTGGCTCTGGGACCTTCTAGGACGCCAAAGGTACAAATTTGTATGTGCGAGCGAGGATTAAGGGAAGGGAGATCAGGATTCTCGAACCTTCTAAATATACGCCGTAGCACGCCTGCGGCTGGGGTTCTTTTTAGTTACCGAGCGGAGCAATTGTTTACACTATTTAGTCGCGTTGTAACTTATTAAATTAAGAAATAGTCACAATTCAATAATAAGAAGGATTTACACTTTTACAGACTTTATTTATTCACACAAAACAATTACAACTATTAACAACTATTTACAATAACTGTTTATTATTTCATTTAATAATTCATTGCTGGCTGACTTATTCTCGCGGACTCTCTTACTATCGCTGACTGACTATTACTCGCAGACTGCAGACTGACTGACTTACGACGCGATGCTCTGTTCCTTTTATATTCGAGGTCTACGCAGCAGACTACCCCTGATCACGACACCTCTGACTTTCCAGAATATTCCTATAATTATCGTAATACGCTGTTTGACCTTCCGGACTATTTCTATGACGTTCCACTCAAAACGCATAATATTTGATTTTAGAAAGTTCACATGTAAACAATAACACAAGTGCATGGTATGCAGTTGTTTATGTTATCTCCAAGAACACGCGTATTAAGATATGCGCCAACAAGTAAACAGCTTCGTTATCAGAATGTCTTGATATTTGTACAGGAATGCGCAACCTTTTCTGCTAATTCCAGTTATTTATTTATTTACTCTGATTTTTATATGCTCAGACGCCCGCAAAGTCGTAACAATATATATATATATACTAGCTGTCCCGGCCACGCGTTGCTGTGCCTAACGTTTTTGTCATATTACATTACATAGCGCCATCTATTGAATATTTACTCAATCTAGTCAACAGATTTCGATTTACTCAACAGAATATTTACCCAATCTAGTCAACAGATGTCGCCATCATCGTCGCCCGATGTCATATGTCATATACAGATAATTAATAGACAAATAATTAGCAATAAGATAAATAAATTGAGATGTAAGCTATCCTATCTTTCAAGTTGGGTCAAACTGCACACGGTGTACAAATTTCATTAAAATCGATGAAGTAGTTTAGGAGTCCATCGAGGACAACACAGTGACACGTAATTTATATATATTAAGATTAATAATAATCTACATGAAAACAAAAAAGTGTTATTATTGTGTAACTAAATACTATCCTAAAACAAATAAAGTACCTACTATATAGAAAACAACTACAAAATGAAACTGTGTTTAAAAAGTAATATTACGATGATAATTGTATCGCATAAACAAATTAGCGCTGCATTCAACCGTTCAGTAGGGAGCCGACCGCGCGAGTGAGCCGCGCGGCATGGTATCTCGTTGAGCTACACCCCCCTCCCGGCTTGCCCGCAAGCACCGCCTCTCTCCCGCCTCTCTCCCGCCTCTCTCCCGCCGCGCCGGCCAGCGCAGAGAGCGAGTTGGTTTTGTTTCGGAGTTATTTATCATTATTTATCATTGTAATCTTTAAAGTTTTTTGTTGAAATTAAGTTATGTCAAAGACAATTTTATTCACAATGAAGTACTCTTAACCAACAACATATTTATTTGAATAATGATTAATATTATTATGTTGATACAACTTAAACAAATTATTTCGACCAAATTAGGTACCATAAAAACGGTTTTTGTGAGTTAATCTTAAAAGATAGACATATACTATCGCAAACTGTTTTTTAGATCATTAAAAGAGCTATTATTCTTTAATACATATTTTTTGTGTATTTCGAACCGTTTTCACGGCGCACCCAACGGAAGGCTTCAAAGATGAAATAATTTCTCCGTTTTTTACACATTTACCACTATATCTTTGCTCCTATTGGTCGTAGCGTGATGTTATATAGCCTATAGCCTTCCTCGATAACTGGACTATCCAACACAAAAAGAATTATTCAATTCGAACCAGTAGTTACTAATTACATTAAATATTTTAATTAGCAACTTCACTTGAATAACACAATTATAACACAAAATAACGAAATACTTTTTCAAATTAATCGTAGCACCATCTGTCGGGACAAACTAAAATTGAAATAGAATATTATTGAATGCGATGATAGCGCCGTCCGCCGGATCTAATGTAAAACATTCCAAAATCAACAACTCCTTATAAATAAGAAATTAATTGAAAAAACATTTTCCAGTAGACCAAACTGTAAATCTAAACCATTCTCGAATCTCCACGAACACACTTACAGTTTGGTCTACTGGAAAATGTTTTTTCAATTAATTTCTTATTTATAAGGAGTTGTTGATTTTGGAATGTTTTACATTAGATCCGGCGGACGGCACTATCATCGCATTCAATATTATTCTATTTCAATTTTAGTTTGTCCCGACAGATGGTGCTACGATTAATTTGAAAAAAATTTTGTTATTCAATTCATGTGCTGATTAAAATATTAAATGTAATTATTTTTTAAAGAGTTTTGAAGTGTGTATAAATAATTTTGTGAATTCAGATGTTTTTTTAAACAACCAACATAACCTTCAAGTTTATTTGTGTAGTTAGAGGATTGAATTTTTTTAATTATTTTTATTGACAATTAATTCATTTTTGGAGATATTAAATAAAAAAACTCACAAAATGCGATTACATGTTCTTTATCTAAAATTTGTCATAATAAATCTTTTGAGTTAATTAATTAAAAATTCATTATCAATAAGTAACTCATATTAATTGTATATTATTTTGCAATATTTTATTTTTGTAGAAAAATGCCACGTCTTCGTGGAAGAGCAAGAAATATTGGTCGACGTACTCAGCACGCGCAATTAGTTCATGATCATCGATTGAATAGAACAGTAGAAGAACATTCTATGGATAATGTAAATTTAAGAGACCACTCGCGCGGTCGGCTCCTTACTGAACGGTTGAATGCAGCGCTAATTTGTTTTTATGCGATATAATTATTATCGTAATATTACTTTTTAAACACAGTTTCATTTTGTAGTTGTTTTCTATATAGTAGGTACTTTATTTGTTTTAGGATAGTATTTAGTTACACAATAATAACACTTTTTTGTTTTCATGTAGATTATCTTAATATATATAAATTACGTGTCACTGTGTTGTCCGCTATGGACTCCTAAACTACTTAACCGATTTTAATGAAATTTGTACACCGTGTGCAGTTTGACCCAACTTGAAAGATAGGAAAGCTTACATCTCAATTTATTTATCTTATTGCTAATTATTTGTCTATTAATTATCTGTATATGACATATGACATCGGGCGACGATGATGGCGACATCTGTTGACTAGATTGAGTAAATATTCTGTTGAGTAAATCGAAATCTGTTGACTAGATTGAGTAAATATTCAATAGATGGCGCTATGTAATGTAATATGACAAAAACGTTAGTCACAGCAACGCGTGGCCGGGACAGCTAGTATCTTAATATATATATTTCTTGTGTGCGTGTGTATGTGACTGAACTCCTCCTAAACGAGTGGACCAATTTTGATGAAATTTTTTGTGTGTGTTCGTGGAGATTCGAGAATGGTTTTGATTTACAGTTTGGTCTACTGGAAAATGTTTTTTCAATTAATTTCTTATTTATAAGGAGTTGTTGATTTTGGAATGTTTTACATTAGATCCGGCGGACGGCGCTATCATCGCATTCAATATTATTCTATTTCAATTTTAGTTTGTCCCGACAGATGGTGCTACGATTAATTTGAAAAAGTATTTCGTTATTTTGTGTTATAATTGTGTTATTCAAGTGAAGTTGCTAATTAAAATATTTAATGTAATTAGTAACTACTGGTTCGAATTGAATAATTCTTTTTGTGTTGGATAGTCCAGTTATCGAGGAAGGCTATAGGCTATATAACATCACGCTACGACCAATAGGAGCAAAGATATAGTGGTAAATGTGTAAAAAACGGAGAAATTATTTCATCTTTGAAGCCTTACGTTGCGTGCGCCGTGAAAACGGTTCGAAATACACAAAAAATATGTATTAAAGAATAATAGCTCTTTTAATGATCTAAAAAACAGTTTGCGATAGTATATGTCTATCTTTTAAGATTAACTCACAAAAACCGTTTTTATGGTACCTAATTTGGTCGAAATAATTTGTTTAAGTTGTATCAACATAATAATATTAATCATTATTCAAATAAATATGTTGTTGGTTAAGAGTACTTCATTGTGAATAAAATTGTCTTTGACATAACTTAATTTCAACAAAAAACTTTAAAGATTACAATGATAAATAATGATAAATAACTCCGAAACAAAACCAACTCGCTCTCTGCGCTGGCCGGCGCGGCGGGAGAGAGGCGGTGCTTGCGGGCAAGCCGGGAGGGGGGTGTAGCTCAACGAGATACCATGCCGCGCGGCTCACTCGCGCGGTCGGCTCCCTACTGAACGGTTGAATGCAGCGCTAATTTGTTTATGCGATACAATTATCATCGTAATATTACTTTTTAAACACAGTTTCATTTTGTAGTTGTTTTCTATATAGTAGGTACTTTATTTGTTTTAGGATAGTATTTAGTTACACAATAATAACACTTTTTTGTTTTCATGTAGATTATTATTAATCTTAATATATATAAATTACGTGTCACTGTGTTGTCCTCGATGGACTCCTAAACTACTTCACCGATTTTAATGAAATTTGTACACCGTGTGCAGTTTGACCCAACTTGAAAGATAAGATAGCTTACATCTCAATTTATTTATCTTATTGCTAATTATTTGTCTATTAATTATCTGTATATGACATATGACATCGGGCGACGATGATGGCGACATCTGTTGACTAGATTGGGTAAATATTCTGTTGAGTAAATCGAAATCTGTTGACTAGATTGAGTAAATATTCAATAGATGGCGCTATGTAATGTAATATGACAAAAACGTTAGGCACAGCAACGCGTGGCCGGGACAGCTAGTATATATATATATATTGTTACGACTTTGCGGGCGTCTGAGCATATAAAAATCAGAGTAAATAAATAAATAACTGGAATTAGCAGAAAAGGTTGCGCATTCCTGTACAAATATCAAGACATTCTGATAACGAAGCTGTTTACTTGTTGGCGCATATCTTAATACGCGTGTTCTTGGAGATAACATAAACAACTGCATACCATGCACTTGTGTTATTGTTTACATGTGAACTTTCTAAAATCAAATATTATGCGTTTTGAGTGGAACGTCATAGAAATAGTCCGGAAGGTCAAACAGCGTATTACGATAATTATAGGAATATTCTGGAAAGTCAGAGGTGTCGTGATCAGGGGTAGTCTGCTGCGTAGACCTCGAATATAAAAGGAACAGAGCATCGCGTCGTAAGTCAGTCAGTCTGCAGTCTGCGAGTAATAGTCAGTCAGCGATAGTAAGAGAGTCCGCGAGAATAAGTCAGCCAGCAATGAATTATTAAATGAAATAATAAACAGTTATTGTAAATAGTTGTTAATAGTTGTAATTGTTTTGTGTGAATAAATAAAGTCTGTAAAAGTGTAAATCCTTCTTATTATTGAATTGTTGCTATTTCTTAATTTAATAAGTTACAACGCGACTAAATAATGTAAATTGCAATTGCTCCGCTCGGTAACTAAAAAGAACCCCAGCCGCAGGCGTGCTACGGCGTATATTTAGAAGGTTCGAGAATCCTGATCTCCCTTCCCTTAATCCTCGCTCGCACATACAAATTTGTACCTTTGGCGTCCTAGAAGGTTCCAGAGCCAGACTCCCTTCATTCTTCTTTTACGCCCTTACAAGTTTGTATCATTTGGTGTTAGAAGCTAAAGAGGATAGTTGCTACGTGCACACAAGCCGACTCTAGGGATGTGAGATGAATGGAAAAGAATCGATTTAATAAAAATCGATTTCATTTTATTAAATATTAATCGATTTGTCAATAATCGATTTTAATGAAAATAAATAATCGATTTTTTCGAAAAAATCGATTTTTTTTCTATTATTTAAAATCCTCCATGCTTTTCATATTCCAATAATAAACCTAAGAGATTCATTTTAACAATTAATCAGATTAAAAATGAAATAAAATAATATGAATAAAAAAATAAACAACTTGTCACATGATGCTAAAAAATGATACATTTAATTAGAATAATATTATTCCCATAATTTTTCCGGTAAGCAGTTTAAAAACAATAATTTTGATAATCTCTTTCCTAAAATACGGTTTCGTGTTTTCCTGACCATATTTCCCGCTTTGGAAAATAATCTTTCGGATGGAGTAGAAGTGGCCATCACAGAGAGATGCTTCAGCGCCAATTCGGTTAACTTAGGAGTAGTCCCTTCGGAGCTCTGCCAGACATTGAGAGGATCTACCATAAGATCCGATAGCGGTACCGCAAAGTATAAGTCCAATTCGGTATTGTTAACCATTGACGAGTTACATGCCAATGCCTTTATTTTTTCATAATGTGCCTGCCAGATATCTTGTCCGTTGACCGTTGCTTTCGATGGAACTAATGTTTCAGAACTAGCTGCTCCCGAATTATCATCATTTTTAGTATGACAGTTTAAATATGTCTTGATATAATGTATTGTTTTCGATAAGGATAAAGGGTCATCATCTAAATGAATTTTTCTGACTCAGAAGATCTCACTCACTAAACTGAAACTACTTAACTCGCCGACATAACTACAGATGGCACCGTTTTTTATTTACTAACTTGCAAATAATAATGCTTCGAGTTTTTTCATTCGGCGCATAGATGGTGCTATTTATGAAAATCGATTTAATCGCGTAATTTATTAATCGATTAATTAAAAATCGATTAATATGGCTTTGAAAATCGATTATAAAAAATCGATTATACGAAAATAATAATCGATTAAAAGAAAAATCGATTATTTTTTAACATCCCTACCATATACTCCAGTTTATATCATCTTTTGTTATATATTCCATATATTTTTGATAAGTTATTTCCTTACTGTCATTCTTCTTGAACAAATTTATTTCTGTATGTATTGTTGTCATGCTTATTTCTAATGGAAATTTGAAAAAAGGTATAATGTTGTGTACCTCTAAGTTCAAGTTATTATATCTATCAAAACTAGTTAAAAGTGCCGGTTTTTTATGAGTTGTCCAATATGGTTTATTATAAAGAACATATAGTTTAGATAATCTTGTATTTAAGGGGCCACATGAGTTATGTCTGTTTTTACAAAAGAAACTGTGTGATATTTGTTGTATTCTGATATTTACCGGAGGAATATTAGTTTGATAGTTGAGGATTTGGATTGGTGTTGAAACCATTGCACCTAATATTATTCTTAAACATTTGTTTTGTATAATTTCAATTTTTTTTAATCTTGAGTTATTTGCGGTGCAGATCATAGTACTAGAATAGTCAATATGCGGTCTAACAATAGCTTTATATATTTTTATTAAGGTTGTTGGGTGTGCGCCCCATTTGTATCCTGCTATACATCGCATCAAATTTAAGCCTTTTTGACATTTGTTAATAATATGTGCAATTTCTTTCGCCCAAGTGCTTTTCGTATCAAAGAATACGTCTTTATCAATAAATCTCCAGATGTTACTATGATGGTGAGCTTGTAATTCTTCATTTATGACTTCTAATCCTAACTTACACTTCTGATTATTAATGGCATCATCACTTGTCACAAGAATATCAATTTCCATTATGTTTGCTTTAACAAATTAAATACTTCGTGGGCGAAATATGATATTCGAATTATCAAAGTTACGAAAATCAATGTGAAGGTTTATAAGTTTCATCATTTTCATTTATGGCGCTATAAGTACTGTCATCACTCTGATCGCTTTCATTATTAATATTCTTCTCTAAAATGTCTGTCACAAGCTTTAGTTCAAACAGTGTGATATTTGGTGTTTGTCTGGAAGATATGCGATTCAATATATATACAGCACAATTCATTGCATAAGCCCATAGATTCAGAGGTACCTTACGGACATACAGCTTGGACGGAGGACATTCTACAATGGTTCTGATTTCACGTTTTACCCGAACATTTTGCTGTGGAGTATATGGGCCAGTGAGTTAATGAGAAATGCCTTTACTATCTAGACATTCCTTAAAAACTTTACCATTATCTGTATATAACGTACGCACACTATAAAAAAATATATTTTCAAGTTCAAAGTATTTTCATTGATGTATGAATTTTTAGTACATTTGTTATATATTTCTTATGTCTATTTTAAATAAACCTAGCTAGAGCTGTAAATATTTTTTATTTTAAAGTTTCTATTTATAACATGGAGTTGGATAAAGAGTAATCTTGATTTATATGTGCAAATAAGGGGAAAACACTTTTTTTAAGTGGTCTTAAAACTAACTTAAAGCTATTATATACAACTTATAACTAACTTAAAGTTATTTATCTAATACAATGTATTTGGGCATTGGGTATTTACCATACCACATTTTGTCTGGTGTGAATTTTCCTAAAGTATTAATGTTGTTATTTATTATTGTTGGTTGTTGTTTTACTATAAAAGTTTTCTGCAAGCTTAATTACAAAATCTTTTATAGTTTCTATATTAGTTTCTTCGTGTACAGATGCATTCGTTGGATATTTAAAGTTTTCATATCGTTCTGCTCTAATCGCTAGTCTAATGCATTTATTTTGCACAATTTGCAGTTTGCTATAATTATTATTAGTGATTATATTTCATTCCGGTGCAGCATAGGTCGTAATGGGTCTTACTAGTAATTTATATAATAGTAAATTGTTGTCCACATAAAGTTGGCTGTTTGGTTCAATTAAATTATTTATACACCGCATCATACCATATGTCTTGTTTTGAGTTTACATCGAGTCTTCTTGGTGACCGCACGTATTTACAATAAACAAAACAATAAAATAAATAGTGATCTTTTTTTTTTGCAAATTATAATATTTTTTTTTCGTGATTTATTTTTATTTAAATTATAATTTATATTATTATTAAGTGTTATTAATAAGAAGTGAAGTAACTTCTATTTAATTATCACTGGTTAATTAACAATATGGATATGGAGGTTGAACCTCCCGATAAAAATCCGAACAATAAAAACAACTCTGTGACTAACAAATCATTTCCTACAGATAAAACATCCAGTGATATAACAGAAAACTTAAATAACAATAGTGACAATGTTAAAAAAATATTTAATAATTTATACAACACAGAAACAAAATATGACTCGTATAAAGTAATGATAGTTAAAAATAATAGTGATGGAAATACATTTTTTAGTTCTCTTAAATTAGCAGAAATAATTTGTAAAATTAGCAATAAATCTAATATAATAGAAATTAAAAAAGTGGGAAGAAATAGAGTAATCGTTCAATGTGCTAATGCAATACTAGCTAACGAAATTACCAAATCAACATTGCTGAAAAACAATGGGTATGAAGCGTTTATCCCATTTTACTGGTGCACAAAAGTAGCTATTATAAAAGGTGTTGATATTGAATATTCGGAAGATACAATTTTAAATAATATAGAGTGTCCACCTTTTAAAGTAACGAGAGTGCAAAGGTTAAATCGAAAACTAAGAGTTGACGGAGCTATAAAATATGAACCCAGTACAACAGTGAAATTATTCTTTGAAGGACTTGCTATTCCTGCTTATGTTTACATGTGGAGAGTGAGACGAGCATGTGAACCATTTGTACAACAGACGATACAATGTTATAATTGTTTTAAATTTGGACATGCAGCCACAAAATGTAGAGCAAAAGTAGCAAAATGTAAATTCTGCGGAAGTGAAGATCATTTACGTACTGCATGCACATCTCCTAATCCGACATGCATAAATTGTAAACTTAACCACGAGGCTACAGACAATGAATGTCCTGAAAAAAAAAGACAAATCAAGATAAAAGATCTCATGGCCCAACACAATCTCAGTTTTTATGAAGCAAAATTAGAATTAACAGAAAAAAATACAGACTATTTATACTCAGTAAGAACTCAAAACTCTTTTGAAGCTCTAAACTACAATGAGACTTTTCCAAATATCACTAATAAATACAATAGTATCAACATAATTCCAACATACAAACCAAACCCTTTAACCAGAAGAACCAATACCAGAGTGAATAAATCAAATACAGGTAACTCATTACAAAGATCTTACAGTCAACCACAACCTACGACATCCACTAAAGAACCACTTCCAAAAAGAAGAAGAGAAGAAAAGAAACCTAACAATGAAGAAAGTGACACATTCCTTAAGAAAACTAATCAAGAAAAAAACAGAAAGCAAATCAACCAAGAGAAACCTGATATTACAATGGAAAATTATGATAATGATACCTGCTATAAATCAATATATAATAAAAATAATGATGACAAAATTAAAGATACAAACAAAGACCCTAATATTACATCCCAATCTCTTAGAAGCTACAAGAAACAAATATCTAGTGTACAATGGCCAAACTCGTAAGAAAACATCAATATATAAATTAAGTTTATTTTTTAATAAAAACTCTATTCACATCACTAAACCAAATCGGTTTATAAATTTACTAAAATATTAAATCAACAACAATTATATAAACATAAAGAAAAAATAAAATATATAAATAAATCGAAAAACAAGACATCAGATATAAAAATTAATCATTAATTAAAACAGTTAAAATGATAAATTTTATTCAATGGAATTGCAGAGGAGTCAGATATATTAAAGAGGAACTACAACATATGTTACAGAAGCATAACATACATATATGCATACTATCAGAAACGTTTTTAACAAAAAATCTCAATTTCAACATCAAAGGTTATTTTATTGAAAGAGAAGATAGGATACAGAATACAAACTATAATCCCCACGGGGGTGTTGCTATCTTGATTCATAAATCTATAAAATATAAACGAGTAATGCTAAATAACCCATTTAATTCGGTCGAAATAGCTGGAATAATTTTAACACATAACGAAACTGATGTAATATGTATTTTATCAATTTATGCTAAACCGAATCATAAACTATCTAATTCTAATTGGTCACAGATAAAACAACAAATAGATGTTCCTGTTATACTTGCTGGAGATTTTAACGCGACTAATCTTGCTTGGGATATAAATTGTCCAGGTAGTCAGTATGAAGGTAACGAATTGTTAGATTTCATAGAAAACGAAAATCTAAATATTATCAACGAGGATAAACCAACTAGAGTAAGCAATCTCAGTACAAGGGACAGTATATTGGATCTCACATTGGTATCAATGACGTTAACACAACAAATTACTTCGTGGCAAGTTCTTGCAGATAGCTTAGGTAGTGATCACTACCCAATTTTTTTCTGTTTGAATGACTATAATAAAGACCGTTACCGTACATCTGAATATTTAACGAGGAGAAATTTCCGAAAAGCAGATTGGGAGAAATATAGCCTTGAAATAGAAAGCAGAATTTCAAACCTTAGCACAAATGGAATCACAAGTAATACCCAAGATGTTGAAAACAAATACAACCAATTTAGAGATGTTATTAATAACTCGGCAGACATACATATTCCATTTACCAGATTGTATAATATAACTTCTAATAAAATAAAACCGTCTTGGTGGGACACAGAGTGCAATAAAATGATAGCTCAAAGAAAATTAGCACTAACTATTTTTAATAAAAACATGACAATGGCGAATTATTTAAATTATAAAAAACATCAAGCTAAAACCAGACGATATTTTAGAGCCAGAAAAAAAATAGAATGGCAAAATTTCTGCGAGAATTTAAACCCAAACACAACAACCAACATTGTCTGGAATAATATAAGAAAAATTAACAATAAAAGCTATAGTACTAAAAGGATAAGTGATAATGAAAATTTAATACAAGAATTCATTAAAAAAAAATTTCCACAGAACAACAATTTAAATATTACTACCACCACCATCGTAAAAGATAATTTTCTAGATAATAACATAAATAAAAATGAAGTAAATTTCGCGTTAAATCATAATAAAAACAGTAGCACAGGATTTGATAGAATAAATTACAAAATGATACAAAACTTACCTGACAATGCAATAAATCATCTTACACAAATATATAATCTGTCATTAAACACTGCTGATATACCATTAGACTGGAAAAAACATATCGTTGTTCCTATATTAAAAACAGGAAAAGATCCAAACAAAGAAGAATCATTCAGACCAATTACTTTACTATCATGTATGGGCAAAACTATGGAATCCATCATCAAAAACAGACTGGAGTGGTATCTCGAACATCATAAAAGATTATCTGAGCTACAATTTGCGTTTAGAAAAACAAGAAGTACGCAGCATAACTTAAACATATTAAATATCGATATTCAAAGAACATACAGTAAAAATCATTATATGATAGCTGCTTTCATTGACATTGAAGCTGCTTATGACAATGTTAATCTAAAAATATTAAAAGAAAAAGTAGAAAACATAGGTATATCTTCCAAAATATCCAACTGGATTATAAACTACTTCCAAAATAGAGAAATAACAGTTAGATACAATAATAAGTTAACTGGTCCTATACTATGTAATCACGGAATTCCACAAGGCTCAATATTATCTCCTTTATTATTCAACATATACACAGAAAAGTTAACAACATTATCAGATAACAACACAACAGTACTGATGTATGCAGATGACATGGTTATTTATAGTATGGGCCATACACAAGATATAGCTCAAAACAGATTACAATCGAAATTAAGAAAACTAGATATTTTATTGCGGTACCGCAAAGTATAAGTCCAATTCGGTATTGTTAACCATTGACGAGTTACATGCCAATGCCTTTATTTTTTCATAATGTGCCTGCCAGATATCTTGTCCGTTGACCGTTGCTTTCGATGGAACTAATGTTTCAGAACTAGCTGCTCCCGAATTATCATCATTTTTAGTATGACAGTTTAAATATGTCTTGATATAATGTATTGTTTTCGATAAGGATAAAGGGTCATCATCTAAATGAATTTTTCTGACTCAGAAGATCTCACTCACTAAACTGAAACTACTTAACTCGCCGACATAACTACAGATGGCACCGTTTTTTATTTACTAACTTGCAAATAATAATGCTTCGAGTTTTTTCATTCGGCGCATAGATGGTGCTATTTATGAAAATCGATTTAATCGCGTAATTTATTAATCGATTAATTAAAAATCGATTAATATGGCTTTGAAAATCGATTATAAAAAATCGATTATACGAAAATAATAATCGATTAAAAGAAAAATCGATTATTTTTTAACATCCCTACCGACTCTCCGTATCCACGCCAGTAAAATTGTAACAATATATATATATATATATATATATATATATATATATATTTATATATATATATATATATATATAATGTTAATTATTTTTATTAATTAAAAATATCTGTTATGTTAACTTTTGACCGCTATAATACAGATTATCAATATTGTCTAACTGCTGATTTCTTACTTTTTACATCACTATTAATACCTTAGACCGACAACATCGGTACAGTCAATATCGGGACCGCTAACTTCACTGACGTATGAACGCATAGAGAAAGATGACTTTCAAATAAAGGTAGAATATAAAAAAGTTAAAATAGAAAAATTGGTTAAAAAATACAACTCAATATTTGCAAAAGACAAATACGATATTGGTAAAGGATTAAAAAGCAAGAATCGAATTATTATTAGACAGAGGGGTTTGATCGTGAACATTAAATAAATAATAATTATAATAATACTAATGCTTTGAAGTTAATATATTTTCGTTTAAAAGTATTTACTAAAAGGATAAACTAGTATCATGTTTGTTTGGCTTTGTATCGCATTACAGGAATTCGCGTTATATTTTGTCTAATAGACGTATATAATCAATAAATTGTTATTTATTGAATATATCTGCCTTTTATCTGGTCTTTATCTGAAATCAATTTATAACGTATCAGCTGTAGCCACTAAGTATCCGCTATAAAGACTTCCCATTACGTGACATAAAGAATAACAGTAAAAAGTTATGTAGCAAAACGAAAAATATAATAACACTTAATGTTTCTTTTTTTTTTGCTATTTTATTGTTTTACAACATAAACATGTTTAGTATCCTGGAATGTATGTTTAGGATTCAAGAAATGTGATGTTTTACTTAAAAATAATACAAACGTAATATTCCGTAATATTTCTTCGCATGTAAATTCAAAATTGTATACGTAAAGCTGTTGTAATCCTGTAACTCAACGATCCCTCGGGATATGATAAGCTCAGAGACAGGCACGAAATATATTTAAGCTTTATACAACGTTTATCTAAATTGAATTTATTTGTTTTCCAATTTTAAATAAAAAGCAAACGCACGAACGAATTTATATACTAGTAAAAAACATTTCTGCTCTCATATTTAAAAAAAGACTACCAAGTTCATTTCAAAAAATTAATTTTGTATAATTTTTGTACCATACAAGCTAGTCTGATAATTTTATCGACGTAATAGTTAAAATGACAATCTGTTTTTTCAAAAAAATTTATTCTAAACATAGTATTCTCATTGTAGAGTTTCTCCGGAAGTGCTGCTAACTTATGACCTAAACCGACAATCGCTTCTTGAGTCGTTAACAAGCGAGAAAGAAATTCAAATTTTGGGGGAGATGGAAGTCCTAGTAAACCAAATCAGAGGAATTCAGTGAATCATGCAACTAAACAGTTCAAGCAATTGCAACATGTGCATTATAAGATGATATTTTCTTTTACAAATCGAGGCTGTTTTCATTAATAATTGCGATCACTTTCGTTAGAAGGTTAAAGGACTATATTCTGCAGTTTTTGTTTTATCATTTTCTAGATAGATCATCAATAGAACTCCTATCTTCTATAACCATATTGTGCACATTTCAGATTATTTTTGGCGTTATTACACTTTATTGATGTTCTTCATCATTTTGAGTGCTCTTACACCACTTTTAATTAAACTCGGTTGCCCATTTCGTCACCATAACCATTTTCGATTCAGAATGAATTTGAATAGATGTTAAACCTTGATTTAAGAAGAAATGTAGAATTGTGACTACACGATTAGGGTAACTCTTATATTCAAAGTAATTTCTTTTTTGCGCTACTTACTTATTTCGTGCAATTGCATGAAAGCAAAATCTATGTAAATTTTCAGGTCAAATGTATAACGAGAAACCATACCAGAGACTTGAAAATTGAAAAATCTCAAAAAAGCGATTCGACTTTACGAAATATCGAAATTACGAAAAAGAAAAAAATGTTTTTTTTTTTAATATTTATTTTATTTGTGCATCAACTTTTAAAAGTTATTAGCACTTAAAAAGCATATATACATTTACAAACATTCACAATACATCATTCGTAATTCATAATTCATAATTTACAACTTATAAATATATTTAAAATAAAGAAATTAAATTTGTTTTGTTTATAAACTCAATAAGGTTTTTCAGATTTTCTTTGCTTTTGTATATCAGCCTATATCCCTGAGGCATATTACATTCTTGTCTGAGCGACGAGTATTTTAAGCAATGGAAAATAATATGCTTTACCGTTAATATTATTATTTTATTTATTTATTTTATTTATTTATTTATTCATTTATTTATTTTTATTTATTTATTTAGTTTTATTTATCAATTTCACAAAATATCTATTGTATAGTAGATAAGTATTATTAAAAACTATTAAATATCTATTGTAGATAAGTATTATTAAAAACGAATACATTTTTATCAATCACTCTTTTTTGAATGGCTAACGGTTTTCGAAAATAATTTGAAAATAATGTTTCGTACGATTCTTTCAAATGGTGATAAGAAATAACTTCTTAGAATGAAAAAAACAGGAATCTGCTGTTTGTGAAACTCTCGCTGAATGAGGAATCCAGAATAAAATTAATTTATTTATACAGCAAGGTATACCGGCACAAATTCCAAAACATCCTGGACAAACAAATAAATAACGAAATAAAAGAAATAAACACTACTGCAGACATCGATAACACTGGTGGAAGAAGTAACACTTCTAATACAAGAAGCCTGAAAATGTCAGTTCCACGACAACATTCAACTACAACATTCACGCAGACTTGCCACAACATATTATAAATAAAATTAAACACAAAAATATAATCAGACGACTATGGCAAAACATGAGAGATACCACAATAAAAACCAAAATGTACAAGATTGCAGCTGAAATTATAAATGAAATAATTGCACACAACAATAACAAATTGAAAACTACATTATTAAATATTAGACCACACCATGTTAAAATCTGGACATTAGCAAAAATATTAACAAAGAAAAGATATGAAATTCCACCGCTGACTTATGATGGAATTGTGTACAATCCAGTGAAGAAAGCAAATGCTGTTGCCGACGCGTTCGAAGCAGAGCATAAACAAAACAACAACATGGGTAAAACCAACTTCAGCGAAAAAGTAAAAACTGCGGTCTCCAACTACTTAAGCATCATATCTACATGCAATCATGAAAAAATAGAGTACACAACACCTAGAGAACTTCGCAACATAATAAAGCAACTGCCAAACAAGAAAGCACCAGGACCAGACACAATACAAAATACAGCACTAAAACAAGTAACAAGGAAAATAATAATTATTATGACACGAACAATCAACAAAATGATACATCTAGGATACTTCCTAATTTCCGAAGCACTATCGCCCTATCAGCCTACTCTGTACAATGAGTAAGATACTAGAAAAAATAATAGCCAAAAGAATGAACAAGGCAATTGAAGAAAAGCATGTACTACCAGACGAGCAGTATGGATTCCGTACTGGTCATTCTAGAAAAATCAGTTAGAAGGTTCCACGAAAATGGGAAAATAACAGGAATGGTATGTTTCGACATACAGGTAGCTTTCGACATTGTCTGGATAGATGGACTCACTTACAAATTAATCTATCTGCAACTCTCAAGGTACATAATAAGAATAATCTCGCACTCTCTAACCATCAGAATATTTTACACTTGCATGAACAACGACCACTCCACAAGAAGACCAATAGATGCCGGTGTTCCACAAGGATCAATACGAGGGCCCACATTATTCTTAATATATATACACGACATCCCGAAGCACTAATACACAGAATTGACTATCTTTGCAAATATCACGGGAATATTTACTACATCAAAATGCTCAAAATTAATTTACTTCAAGACTAAGACTAAGACATATTGCGACAAGTGAAAAACCAAAATGAACGCCAGCAAAAGCGAAGCGATTCTATTTTAAAAATCATCTAAGAAAATAAATAGAATAACTCTATCACTCAATGGGGAACAAGAAACTTACCTTCACCAGACATATAAATGAAAAGAAAAACAAGACATATGGTATGATGCGGTGTATAAATAATTTAATTGAACCAAACAGCCAACTTTATGTGGACAACAATTTACTATTATATAAATTACTAGTAAGACTCATTACGACCTATGCTGCACCGGAATGAAATATAATCACTAATAATAATTATAGCAAACTGCAAATTGTGCAAAATAAATCCATTAGACTAGCGATTAGAGCAGAACGATATGAAAACTTTAAATATCCAACGAATGCATCTGTACACGAAGAAACTAATATAGAAACTATAAAAGATTTTGTAATTAAGCTTGCAGAAAACTTTTATAGTAAAACAACAACCAACAATAATAAATAACAACATTAATACTTTAGGAAAATTCACACCAGACATAATGTGGTATGGTAAATACCCAATGCCCAAATACATTGTATTAGATAAATAACTTTAAGTTAGTTATAAGTTGTATATAATAGCTTTAAGTTAGTTTTAAGACCACTTAAAAAAAGTGTTTTCCCCTTATTTGCACATATAAATCAAGATTACTCTTTATCCAACTCCATGTTATAAATAGAAACTTTAAAATAAAAAATATTTACAGCTCTAGCTAGGTTTATTTAAAATAGACATAAGAAATATATAACAAATGTACTAAAAATTCATACATCAATGAAAATACTTTGAACTTGAAAATATATTTTTTTATAGTGTGCGTACGTTATATTAGGGATGTTAAAAAATAATCGATTTTTCTTTTAATCGATTATTATTTTCGTATAATCGATTTTTTATAATCGATTTTCAAAGCCATATTAATCGATTTTTAATTAATCGATTAATAAATTACGCGATTAAATCGATTTTCATAAATAGCACCATCTATGCGCCGAATGAAAAAACTCGAAGCATTATTATTTGCAAGTTAGTAAATAAAAAACGGTGCCATCTGTAGTTATGTCGGCGAGTTAAGTAGTTTCAGTTTAGTGAGTGAGATCTTCTGAGTCAGAAAAATTCATTTAGATGATGACCCTTTATCCTTATCGAAAACAATACATTATATCAAGACATATTTAAACTGTCATACTAAAAATGATGATAATTCGGGAGCAGCTAGTTCTGAAACATTAGTTCCATCGAAAGCAACGGTCAACGGACAAGATATCTGGCAGGCACATTATGAAAAAATAAAGGCATTGGCATGTAACTCGTCAATGGTTAACAATACCGAATTGGACTTATACTTTGCGGTACCGCAATAAAATATCTAGTTTTCTTAATTTCGATTGTAATCTGTTTTGAGCTATATCTTGTGTATGGCCCATACTATAAATAACCATGTCATCTGCATACATCAGTACTGTTGTGTTGTTATCTGATAATGTTGTTAACTTTTCTGTGTATATGTTGAATAATAAAGGAGATAATATTGAGCCTTGTGGAATTCCGTGATTACATAGTATAGGACCAGTTAACTTATTATTGTATCTAACTGTTATTTCTCTATTTTGGAAGTAGTTTATAATCCAGTTGGATATTTTGGAAGATATACCTATGTTTTCTACTTTTTCTTTTAATATTTTTAGATTAACATTGTCATAAGCAGCTTCAATGTCAATGAAAGCAGCTATCATATAATGATTTTTACTGTATGTTCTTTGAATATCGATATTTAATATGTTTAAGTTATGCTGCGTACTTCTTGTTTTTCTAAACGCAAATTGTAGCTCAGATAATCTTTTATGATGTTCGAGATACCACTCCAGTCTGTTTTTGATGATGGATTCCATAGTTTTGCCCATACATGATAGTAAAGTAATTGGTCTGAATGATTCTTCTTTGTTTGGATCTTTTCCTGTTTTTAATATAGGAACAACGATATGTTTTTTCCAGTCTAATGGTATATCAGCAGTGTTTAATGACAGATTATATATTTGTGTAAGATGATTTATTGCATTGTCAGGTAAGTTTTGTATCATTTTGTAATTTATTCTATCAAATCCTGTGCTACTGTTTTTATTATGATTTAACGCGAAATTTACTTCATTTTTATTTATGTTATTATCTAGAAAATTATCTTTTACGATGGTGGTGGTAGTAATATTTAAATTGTTGTTCTGTGGAAATTTTTTTTTAATGAATTCTTGTATTAAATTTTCATTATCACTTATCCTTTTAGTACTATAGCTTTTATTGTTAATTTTTCTTATATTATTCCAGACAATGTTGGTTGTTGTGTTTGGGTTTAAATTCTCGCAGAAATTTTGCCATTCTATTTTTTTTCTGGCTCTAAAATATCGTCTGGTTTTAGCTTGATGTTTTTTATAATTTAAATAATTCGCCATTGTCATGTTTTTATTAAAAATAGTTAGTGCTAATTTTCTTTGAGCTATCATTTTATTGCACTCTGTGTCCCACCAAGACGGTTTTATTTTATTAGGAGTTATATTATACAATCTGGTATATGGGATATGTATGTCTGCCGAGTTATTAATAACATCTCTAAATTGGTTGTATTTGTTTTCAACATCTTGGGTATTACTTGTGATTCCATTTGTGCTAAGGTTTGAAATTCTGCTTTCTATTTCAAGGCTATATTTCTCCCAATCTGCTTTTCGGAAATTTCTCCTCGTTAAATATTCAGATGTACGGTAACGGTCTTTATTATAGTCATTCAAACAGAAAAAAATTGGGTAGTGATCACTACCTAAGCTATCTGCAAGAACTTGCCACGAAGTAATTTGTTGTGTTAACGTCATTGATACCAATGTGAGATCCAATATACTGTCCCTTGTACTGAGATTGCTTACTCTAGTTGGTTTATCCTCGTTGATAATATTTAGATTTTCGTTTTCTATGAAATCTAACAATTCGTTACCTTCATACTGACTACCTGGACAATTTATATCCCAAGCAAGATTAGTCGCGTTAAAATCTCCAGCAAGTATAACAGGAACATCTATTTGTTGTTTTATCTGTGACCAATTAGAATTAGATAGTTTATGATTCGGTTTAGCATAAATTGATAAAATACATATTACATCAGTTTCGTTATGTGTTAAAATTATTCCAGCTATTTCGACCGAATTAAATGGGTTATTTAGCATTACTCGTTTATATTTTATAGATTTATGAATCAAGATAGCAACACCCCCGTGGGGATTATAGTTTGTATTCTGTATCCTATCTTCTCTTTCAATAAAATAACCTTTGATGTTGAAATTGAGATTTTTTGTTAAAAACGTTTCTGATAGTATGCATATATGTATGTTATGCTTCTGTAACATATGTTGTAGTTCCTCTTTAATATATCTGACTCCTCTGCAATTCCATTGAATAAAATTTATCATTTTAACTGTTTTAATTAATGATTAATTTTTATATCTGATGTCTTGTTTTTCGATTTATTTATATATTTTATTTTTTCTTTATGTTTATATAATTGTTGTTGATTTAATATTTTAGTAAATTTATAAACCGATTTGGTTTAGTGATGTGAATAGAGTTTTTATTAAAAAATAAACTTAATTTATATATTGATGTTTTCTTACGAGTTTGGCCATTGTACACTAGATATTTGTTTCTTGTAGCTTCTAAGAGATTGGGATGTAATATTAGGGTCTTTGTTTGTATCTTTAATTTTGTCATCATTATTTTTATTATATATTGATTTATAGCAGGTATCATTATCATAATTTTCCATTGTAATATCAGGTTTCTCTTGGTTGATTTGCTTTCTGTTTTTTTCTTGATTAGTTTTCTTAAGGAATGTGTCACTTTCTTCATTGTTAGGTTTCTTTTCTTCTCTTCTTCTTTTTGGAAGTGGTTCTTTAGTGGATGTCGTAGGTTGTGGTTGACTGTAAGATCTTTGTAATGAGTTACCTGTATTTGATTTATTCACTCTGGTATTGGTTCTTCTGGTTAAAGGGTTTGGTTTGTATGTTGGAATTATGTTGATACTATTGTATTTATTAGTGATATTTGGAAAAGTCTCATTGTAGTTTAGAGCTTCAAAAGAGTTTTGAGTTCTTACTGAGTATAAATAGTCTGTATTTTTTTCTGTTAATTCTAATTTTGCTTCATAAAAACTGAGATTGTGTTGGGCCATGAGATCTTTTATCTTGATTTGTCTTTTTTTTTCAGGACATTCATTGTCTGTAGCCTCGTGGTTAAGTTTACAATTTATGCATGTCGGATTAGGAGATGTGCATGCAGTACGTAAATGATCTTCACTTCCGCAGAATTTACATTTTGCTACTTTTGCTCTACATTTTGTGGCTGCATGTCCAAATTTAAAACAATTATAACATTGTATCGTCTGTTGTACAAATGGTTCACATGCTCGTCTCACTCTCCACATGTAAACATAAGCAGGAATAGCAAGTCCTTCAAAGAATAATTTCACTGTTGTACTGGGTTCATATTTTATAGCTCCGTCAACTCTTAGTTTTCGATTTAACCTTTGCACTCTCGTTACTTTAAAAGGTGGACACTCTATATTATTTAAAATTGTATCTTCCGAATATTCAATATCAACACCTTTTATAATAGCTACTTTTGTGCACCAGTAAAATGGGATAAACGCTTCATACCCATTGTTTTTCAGCAATGTTGATTTGGTAATTTCGTTAGCTAGTATTGCATTAGCACATTGAACGATTACTCTATTTCTTCCCACTTTTTTAATTTCTATTATATTAGATTTATTGCTAATTTTACAAATTATTTCTGCTAATTTAAGAGAACTAAAAAATGTATTTCCATCACTATTATTTTTAACTATCATTACTTTATACGAGTCATATTTTGTTTCTGTGTTGTATAAATTATTAAATATTTTTTTAACATTGTCACTATTGTTATTTAAGTTTTCTGTTATATCACTGGATGTTTTATCTGTAGGAAATGATTTGTTAGTCACAGAGTTGTTTTTATTGTTCGGATTTTTATCGGGAGGTTCAACCTCCATATCCATATTGTTAATTAACCAGTGATAATTAAATAGAAGTTACTTCACTTCTTATTAATAACACTTAATAATAATATAAATTATAATTTAAATAAAAATAAATCACGAAAAAAAAATATTATAATTTGCAAAAAAAAAAGATCACTATTTATTTTATTGTTTTGTTTATTGTAAATACGTGCGGTCACCAAGAAGACTCGATGTAAACTCAAAACAAGACATATGGTATGATGCGGTGTATAAATAATTTAATTGAACCAAACAGCCAACTTTATGTGGACAACAATTTACTATTATATAAATTACTAGTAAGACCCATTACGACCTATGCTGCACCGGAATGAAATATAATCACTAATAATAATTATAGCAAACTGCAAATTGTGCAAAATAAATGCATTAGACTAGCGATTAGAGCAGAACGATATGAAAACTTTAAATATCCAACGAATGCATCTGTACACGAAGAAACTAATATAGAAACTATAAAAGATTTTGTAATTAAGCTTGCAGAAAACTTTTATAGTAAAACAACAACCAACAATAATAAATAACAACATTAATACTTTAGGAAAATTCACACCAGACAAAATGTGGTATGGTAAATACCCAATGCCCAAATACATTGTATTAGATAAATAACTTTAAGTTAGTTATAAGTTGTATATAATAGCTTTAAGTTAGTTTTAAGACCACTTAAAAAAAGTGTTTTCCCCTTATTTGCACATATAAATCAAGATTACTCTTTATCCAACTCCATGTTATAAATAGAAACTTTAAAATAAAAAATATTTACAGCTCTAGCTAGGTTTATTTAAAATAGACATAAGAAATATATAACAAATGTACTAAAAATTCATACATCAATGAAAATACTTTGAACTTGAAAATATATTTTTTTATAGTGTGCGTACGTTATATACAGATAATGGTAAAGTTTTTAAGGAATGTCTAGATAGTAAAGGCATTTCTCATTAACTCACTGGCCCATATACTCCACAGCAAAATGTTCGGGTAAAACGTGAAATCAGAACCATTGTAGAATGTCCTCCGTCCAAGCTGTATGTCCGTAAGGTACCTCTGAATCTATGGGCTTATGCAATGAATTGTGCTGTATATATATTGAATCGCATATCTTCCAGACAAACACCAAATATCACACTGTTTGAACTAAAGCTTGTGACAGACATTTTAGAGAAGAATATTAATAATGAAAGCGATCAGAGTGATGACAGTACTTATAGCGCCATAAATGAAAATGATGAAACTTATAAACCTTCACATTGATTTTCGTAACTTTGATAATTCGAATATCATATTTCGCCCACGAAGTATTTAATTTGTTAAAGCAAACATAATGGAAATTGATATTCTTGTGACAAGTGATGATGCCATTAATAATCAGAAGTGTAAGTTAGGATTAGAAGTCATAAATGAAGAATTACAAGCTCACCATCATAGTAACATCTGGAGATTTATTGATAAAGACGTATTCTTTGATACGAAAAGCACTTGGGCGAAAGAAATTGCACATATTATTAACAAATGTCAAAAAGGCTTAAATTTGATGCGATGTATAGCAGGATACAAATGGGGCGCACACCCAACAACCTTAATAAAAATATATAAAGCTATTGTTAGACCGCATATTGACTATTCTAGTACTATGATCTGCACCGCAAATAACTCAAGATTAAAAAAAATTGAAATTATACAAAACAAATGTTTAAGAATAATATTAGGTGCAATGGTTTCAACACCAATCCAAATCCTCAACTATCAAACTAATATTCCTCCGGTAAATATCAGAATACAACAAATATCACACAGTTTCTTTTGTAAAAACAGACATAACTCATGTGGCCCCTTAAATACAAGATTATCTAAACTATATGTTCTTTATAATAAACCATATTGGACAACTCATAAAAAACCGGCACTTTTAACTAGTTTTGATAGATATAATAACTTGAACTTAGAGGTACACAACATTATACCTTTTTTCAAATTTCCATTAGAAATAAGCATGACAACAATACATACAGAAATAAATTTGTTCAAGAAGAATGACAGTAAGGAAATAACTTATCAAAAATATATGGAATATATAACAAAAGATGATATAAACTGGAGTATATGGTAGGGATGTTAAAAAATAATCGATTTTTCTTTTAATCGATTATTATTTTCGTATAATCGATTTTTTATAATCGATTTTCAAAGCCATATTAATCGATTTTTAATTAATCGATTAATAAATTACGCGATTAAATCGATTTTCATAAATAGCACCATCTATGCGCCGAATGAAAAAACTCGAAGCATTATTATTTGCAAGTTAGTAAATAAAAAACGGTGCCATCTGTAGTTATGTCGGCGAGTTAAGTAGTTTCAGTTTAGTGAGTGAGATCTTCTGAGTCAGAAAAATTCATTTAGATGATGACCCTTTATCCTTATCGAAAACAATACATTATATCAAGACATATTTAAACTGTCATACTAAAAATGATGATAATTCGGGAGCAGCTAGTTCTGAAACATTAGTTCCATCGAAAGCAACGGTCAACGGACAAGATATCTGGCAGGCACATTATGAAAAAATAAAGGCATTGGCATGTAACTCGTCAATGGTTAACAATACCGAATTGGACTTATACTTTGCGGTACCGCTATCGGATCTTATGGTAGATCCTCTCAATGTCTGGCAGAGCTCCGAAGGGACTACTCCTAAGTTAACCGAATTGGCGCTGAAGCATCTCTCTGTGATGGCCACTTCTACTCCATCCGAAAGATTATTTTCCAAAGCGGGAAATATGGTCAGGAAAACACGAAACCGTATTTTAGGAAAGAGATTATCAAAATTATTGTTTTTAAACTGCTTACCGGAAAAATTATGGGAATAATATTATTCTAATTAAATGTATCATTTTTTAGCATCATGTGACAAGTTGTTTATTTTTTTATTCATATTATTTTATTTCATTTTTAATCTGATTAATTGTTAAAATGAATCTCTTAGGTTTATTATTGGAATATGAAAAGCATGGAGGATTTTAAATAATAGAAAAAAAATCGATTTTTTCGAAAAAATCGATTATTTATTTTCATTAAAATCGATTATTGACAAATCGATTAATATTTAATAAAATGAAATCGATTTTTATTAAATCGATTCTTTTCCATTCATCTCACATCCCTACGTTATATACAGATAATGGTAAAGTTTTTAAGGAATGTCTAGATAGTAAAGGCATTTCTCATTAACTCACTGGCCCATATACTCCACAACAAAATGTTCGGGTAAAACGTGAAATCAGAACCATTGTAGAATGTCCTCCGTCCAAGCTGTATGTCCGTAAGGTACCTCTGAATCTATGGGCTTATGCAATGAATTGTGCTGTATATATATTGAATCGCATATCTTCCAGACAAACACCAAATATCACACTGTTTGAACTAAAGCTTGTGACAGACATTTTAGAGAAGAATATTAATAATGAAAGCGATCAGAGTGATGACAGTACTTATAGCGCCATAAATGAAAATGATGAAACTTATAAACCTTCACATTGATTTTCGTAACTTTGATAATTCGAATATCATATTTCGCCCACGAAGTATTTAATTTGTTAAAGCAAACATAATGGAAATTGATATTCTTGTGACAAGTGATGATGCCATTAATAATCAGAAGTGTAAGTTAGGATTAGAAGTCATAAATGAAGAATTACAAGCTCACCATCATAGTAACATCTGGAGATTTATTGATAAAGACAACCAGAGAACTATCACATCAAAATGCATTGTTACCATTAAAAGAAAATAAGATGAGAAAGTAGAAAGATATAAAGCTAAACTTTATGCCCGTGGCTTGACACAGATTAAAGGAACAGACTACGGTGATATTTCTTCACGTACTACCAGATATGAATCTATAAGAATATTGCTATCTATTGTACAGCATTTATGTATTAAAAGCTAGAAGTAAGCTTATTCATGAAAGTTCCAGATGGTGTGAAAGCACCAAAGATAAAAAAAATAAATTGACAAAGTCACTTTTTATCTTAAATCTAACATCGCATTCTAATAAAAAGTTTTCAATTTATTTTTGTAGTAAAATTTGATTTTGTGCAGTCACAGGCAGACAATTGTATGATTTTTGTATGATGTTTGTAGGTATTTTTAACTATATAATCATGTCTCAGTCAAATATGGTGTTGAATCATATAATAAGTTATCTTAAACAGTGTTTAAATATCAAGGAATTTAATTTGATAATTCTATATTTTTGTCAAAAGCAATATATTGAACAAATAGTAAATAAATTTAATATGAATACAGCACACCCCTGTAAAAGACCTATAGATGTAAATGTTAAAATATGTATTGATTCTGAAGAGAAACAGATTATTTTTCGCTATAGAGAAGCCATAGGATTTTTATTGTTCTTATCTACAGCAACCTGACCTGATAAATCATATAATGTTAATCTGGTAAGTAGGTATTCCAACGAGCCAGTTCTATACATATATTGCTCAACTTAAGTAAATAATTAGATATCTGATTAAAACTAAAAATATTTGTATAAAATATCAACTTAATGAAAATTTAATTGGATATTCAGACTCAGGTGTGTGTGGATGTGGGCACAAGAAAATTAGATAGTATTATTTACTACTGAGGCTGAATTTATAGCAGCATGTGAAGCCGCTAAGAATCTTTCGTGGAATTATTTATAGGGAAATTGATGTCAGGCAGGATTGTACAAATTTGTACATAGATAATAAAAGTACAATTAAATTAATCAATAATCTAGTATATCATAAAAAGACAAAGCACATTGATGTAAATTTTAATTTTATTAAAGAGAAAATCAAACAAAAGTTAATAAATATAATGTAGGTGCAAAGTTCTGATTAACTAGATAATATTTTTATAAAGGCTCTGCCTACTCTGAAATATGAACATATATGTTTAAAAAAGGGGAATAAAGAATATTCTTGATATTTTGTAATAAATAAAATTTTATATTTAAAATAAGCTGTATGTATTTTCTGTCAAAGCCTTGTGCCAAAGAAGAATGCACTGGTTATACTTAATGTGCTATTTTTGTATATATTAAGTTTCATTTTTTTTTTATTATTTATATTTTATTTTTTTAATATAATAAATAAAACAGTTGTTTTTGTAGAAATCTTGTATATTATTATTATATACCGAATAGACTGATCGCTTGCAATTAAAGTGCCCCTTTATACTGGGTAAAAATGTCACAAGAGACAGAGATTTTAATTACTTAGAATAGAACGAGATAACAATTATGTCACAAGTCCGCAGCATAATACTCTTGGGCATGTTTTTGAGATATTCTTTGCTCATCACCACCGCTTGGTTCCACTGCATGAAGGAACAATTTTTAAATTTCAGGTCAATCAGATAAATGGAAACAGTGAAAAAGCACAGAAATAATCCATTGTACATATTTGTCTTAAGAAATGTAAATTATATTAAAAAAAGTACTGCATGAAAGTTTTAGGTTTAAAAAAATGCAAATAATGTCATTTGGGAAATATGACAAGAATGCACTCGATAGGGTATTGCACTGTCGAGTGTGGCATTTTGTTCGGAAGTTCTCGAAAAAATGAGTCTAAAGAAATTGCTTCTTTATACTTAAAAATAGGTAAAGATATTAACTAATTTAATGCAATTGGCAGAACATTCTTATTCTGAACAATATCCCGATTATGACTATAACGTTAAATCTGCTTGTTGCTTGGGTACCGTTGTTAGATATTGAAGCTTAGATGTTTCCCGTTATGATCTTGAAACATGATTGATTCATAAGTAAGTTCTTCCAAGGAAGAACGATCTTGTTAAATAGTGATACTTTAAACGAGATAGAACGCTATCCCGAGATTTATAAAAGAACAAGTTCTTAATGACATTCATAGATGATAATAAAAATACGCATTGCCTGGTTTTGCATTGGCACAAATAAATCAAACAATAGATATAATATCAAGATGTAATACAATGAAAATTTTGGGCAAATATAAATGAGTGTATTTTGAAAAAAAAAAAAACAGAAGAATGAAGAACATGTAAGTATATACACAGCGCATCTCTACTCAGTCACTAAAGAAATTTCGGCAAGATAAAACGTCCTTTCAGTATTTGCGCTTTTTAGACTTCATGACATAAGGAATAGAACTTATTTGTTTGAAATAAAATATTTACTAACTAATAAACGGCACTGTACAAACAAATAAATAATAACGCAGAATAAGGTAGATGATTTATTATAGCTGAATTAAGACAATTATTGCAAATTATAATATTTAAATAATTACTAAACATGGAGTAGTATAGTTTACATGTTTTAATTGCGAATGCTCTAACATATCTGAATGTAATTTGTACTGCAGCGGAGTAAAGGAATTAAAATAAGTGAAAGAGATAAAAAATATACACCTGTTGATACAGATACTGTATTAATTCAGCTATAAGTTACATCTATACATAATATTAACTTAACATAATTAAAAGTAGTATAAGGTTACATATTTTACAAATTAAAGACTTAAGAACATAATTTATTATACAAAGAAATATGTGTATATCATTCTTTTCAGTCGCAACCAATAATTTATCACTTTTTCTCGTACGACTAATTTTTTTTAGAAAAATATGAAAATAACGTTAAATATCCAAGTTTAGGGACAGAAAATAATAGAAAAAGGAATGAGAGTACGACAAAAAAAGTGTGTATTAAAAATATATACAACGTGTCCTAAAATTCAACGATAAGCGGGCACCAGAGGGTGGACCTGCTTTCGCTGTCAATGTCTTATTTCTTTATATTTATTTATTAAAATTTCACAAAGTATTCTATAGATGTTATTTTATCATGTAGTGATTATACAAATAACTATTCGTTAACTGTGTTGTCAAAACAACTTTATCCAAAATATGTTTTTTTTTGTATCGATTTGACCTGAAAGATGAGATACACTTATTTTCTCGAGTATTTATGAGCAGGTGCCCCCTTATCGTTTTATTTTAGGATACGTTGTACAAGTATTGTTTTAAGTGCTACTACCGTTCGAAAGTTAATGCAATCAAACTAATTTTTAAAATAGTTATAATTGTCATAGAGATATAAGAGTAGAGTGCTCAAGAGGCTGAATACTGTGATACAGGCAAAAGTCCTCTGTGTCTCTTTCGAGCCGAGTACTGTAATTGACTATTACGCTAGCGAAAATATAGCTATACTAGTGTAATATTGCGTTAGAGTGCGGGTCTGGCGGTGTCTTTATTCATTTTAAAATTTTATTGTATGCTGCACTCACTATTACAAATATTTTTATTTTAACTATAGCGTCTGCTTGTTTGTTTACCCCCTACCATACCGCCAATTAACCAAGCCAGCAGCAGCGGATGGGTTAGGAAGAAACAGATAGGCCTCTCGGTAGGCTATCTCTCTCTTTGCCTTTATCGCTTCCTCTTACACGCGGCCGTACAGTTCGCGTACTCTATTTTTATATCTCTATGATATTAGTAGAGTGAATAGAAGAGTCATGTGATTAAATATTACAATTTTCTAATATGGAAATACAATCTCAACCACAAATGTTTATTTAATTACTAACCAACATAAAAATTCAAATGTACCCTTAAATACAGAAACAATAGCAATCCATAAACAATAAAATCACCACGGAAATGTATAAATCTTACTATATACGAAAATAAAACAAAATCTACCTGGTTAATATCTAGATTAGGTAATAACACAAGGGATTGTCACCCTCTGTGCTGAGCCCTCTGGAACGTATTGTTTAATCGCTCCAATCCGTTCCGTTCCGTACGGTGTGTCTAGCTGAGGTGGGTAAACATTATCAGGTTACTTAGAACCCACTCACTTCATCGCCTTACACCCCACCTCTACCCAGTGTGTTGATAGCTCTGTGAATCTGTGATAAGCTTT
The DNA here is from genome assembly GCA_963678705.1 of Panorpa germanica. Lineage (NCBI taxonomy): Eukaryota > Metazoa > Arthropoda > Insecta > Mecoptera > Panorpidae > Panorpa > Panorpa germanica. The sequence continues at coordinate 22,759,420 of OY783209.1, forward strand.
ACAGTACGGTTATCGCGGTTTCATGGCGATTAGTTAATGTCTAGTTATTTAAATTGCGAAAAGAGAAGTGGTGGTGGAAAATACAATCCAGTGTAAAAAACATTTCATTTATAAGTACAAGTATAGTAAAGTGCACACATAAAAGAAAAAGTGTTATACATATTGCATACTGTTGTAACGATAAAACCGGCTTATAGCTGGGATCATCTGAATCCAGATTTATCGCTACAGTGTTTTTAATTGTGATTGGCTGATAAAATGCGTATTGCGTCTTTTTGTATAATGCGATCGAGTCTTTCCGGATGATGTAAAGTTTCCTCATGCCGAAAGGACTTGATTTATAGTAGCTGACCGCCTAAAAGTCAACAAGTGGTGTAAGGGTGACCACTTTTATTAAACCATAGTGATAATTATAGTAAATACTTATAAACAGTGAGTAATGCAATTAATTCATATAATTATTTATTGGTTGATTTTCATTTTCTAATACATTTGATATTGAAAAGGATCAGACCTTGAGTATAATTATTTTTTCCCCAGTAATTCTGGATTCAATAAATAATTATCTGGGGAGGATCTGTTGAGTGTTGAGTCATCTAGTTTATTTTATATTGAGCAATAAGTTGCGTTTTGCAAATACCATAATTATTAAGATTTGTCATATGTTAGTGAAATATGTATTTTGTCATAAATTATTTATTTATATTTTTATGTACTTTAACCAGAACCCATGGTAGTTCAAATAGTACGTGTACGATTGATTTGATTATGCTAGATCGATCTCATAATGAATTGGATATCCGATTGGATTTATTGTTTTTTGCCGTTAATGATTTTAATAAATGACGCCTGTATGATATCACCTATAATACTTGTTTTCAGATGTTAATAGAATTTAATAAAAAGGGGTCCCATCTGGACCGCCTGGTTGATTTATTTATAAGATGAAGTCAGAGGATGATTTTGTTATAGTTTTTTAGTTAATTAAGACTGGATTGATTCTTTATTCGGGAGCTACACACTACCAAGCGATAATTGATTTATTTACCTTTCACACACAGTCTTTTCCCATGTGCCATGACTTTCTTAATGGAGTTCTCAGACATTGGGAAAAAGCATTGTTACAATGTTGTCCCCTTGACAGGGTTGACTAGTGTGTTTCTGTAATGGTAGCTTGTGTTATAGATTGTTATTATTCTTTTTTTCTTATACCATATTAGCCTAAGATCACAGAGGCCCCAGACCTACGTTTTATATCATCTATATATACTTACGTTTTATTCATTACATTTACATTTAGTTAGCAAAATTTATTGCTTTTTTAATCATTTTATAATTATGCATTAAAATATTATTGAGTTATTATTAAAAATTCCATACACTTACACACACAGAGTAGTCCATTAGTATAAGAGAGAGAGAGAAAGAGAGGTCCGTGTGAATAACTTCACTGGCACTCATGCACATAAATAATACTACCACACTTTTAGCGGATTTTCTATCCTGTATAGCGGGATGTTTGGCACTTCGGATTGTTCTGGCTGCTTAAAAAAGGTACTTAAATGGTACTCTAAATAACGTAAATAACCTATGAAATTTAAGCTTGTTACTATGACGCAGTGTACCAACTTTTTTTAAGAGCTTTAAAGGGGTCTGACAATTCACTATTGTCTAGTGTTAGTTTTTTCCAATATTGTAAAACTTGAATGAATTTTATAGTTGTTGCGATGTTTGACAGTGGTCATTGTATAGTTTTAGGTTACGATTCTCGTGATTTTGTTTTGCCTTTGTCCTATATACTTATAAAAAAAGTTATAGATAAAAAAGATTATCTTAATTATCGTATCCTTATCGTAATATATACGAAATTAATACATTTAAAAATAAAATAAATATTAATAAGCAAATAATAAAATTATATATTACATATAATTAAATACATTTTTTTTCAGATATTCTAAAATGTTTAAAAATCCTAGATCGTAGACCAAATTTGTAATGTAACCCAATAACGGCGCTTGTTACATTCCTTTCTCATGTTCAATAACATAGTTTTAAATTTTTCTTTTAGTAGAAGTGCTACAATTGTGCAATGTATCTAATTTATCAAGAAATTTATTATTTTAGTAATAACATATTATTTTACAATTAATTTGCTTGTTCTAATATAGTGACATTTTATAGACTTATCCCCAAGTTTTTTGCAAAAATTAGCAGACACCGAAAATGTTCTTTCATTATCCGTCGAAGTTTATTTGACCAAGCGTAGTGCGGCATATAGCTTCTCTAGAGATTAGCGTTCTTTTTTTTCTATTTCTAAAAAGGCCAAACTCCTGCTTTTATTTTCCAAAATCCTTAGCCTCTATAACAGCACTTACAACAGGCTTTTCCGCATTTTTTAAAAATTAAATTAAATTTTTCTTCCATTGATAATATCTTTCTATCGTTATGTACTAACCAGATATCTAAGTTTTCTGTAGAATTCACTGCCAAGTCCACGAAAAGTTTACTCATTAGCTGCGTACCTAAATTTAAGGCTTGTTTTGATGGAAGATGATCCCAAACTTTTAATGTTTTATTTTGTGACATGTCTGCACAAAAAATATTTTAAATAATTCAGTCAATCTAAAATATAAAAATACTGTTGTAATTTGCATTTTTGTATTAATTTTTATTTTTATTTATAACAAGGTACAAATGCTTTCATAAAATACACTTTAATTTGAGAATAAGATGTTATTTATTATTATTTTAAAATGATTATTAGCAATAGATTCACAAACTGTTAATATAAAGAATATAAATGATATTGTTTCTACTAATGGTAAAACTGAACTCTACTGACCATAGAGATATAAGAATACTGTAATATAGGCAAAGAGAGAGATAACCGTGAAATTTCTCTGTATCTCTTTCGAGCCGAGTACTGTGATTGACTGCCGCAATAACGAAAATATTGCTGTACTAGAGTCACGTTGTGTCAGAGTTGGGGGCTGTCGGTGTCTTTATTTATTATCTGGACATTAAAATGCTTCAATACCACTTCATTTTAAAATTTACTGTATGCTACACTAACGATCTACAAATACTTTTATCTTTAATTTTATTTTAACTATAGCGTTTGCTAGCGTGTTTTAGTGTTTACTCCCTACCATACCGCCAATAAACCAAGCCGGCAGCAACGGATCGGCTACAAAGAAAGAGATACGACCCTCGTAAGGGTATCTCTCTCATTGCATATATAGCTTCCTCTTACACGCGGCCGTACACTTCGCGTACTCTAGTCTTATATCTCTATGGTACTCACGCTATCGTTAACTTGGGTATATCAATAATGGCGTCTGTATTACTGCAACGAGTGTTTGCTTGTTGCTTGTTGTGTCATTACCCTACAAACAATTTGTCGTATCTTAGCACTCTTGTATCAGAGAGCGGTTAGACAGTAGTCACACAGTGTTCGGGAGAACATATGTGGTAGTACGGGGTAGTACCACGACTTTCACCTCAGCAAACCTAGTTTGGAAAGTATTAGGTTGGCAATCAGAGGGGGTACGGAGCGTTCCGGCTGGTGCAGACATGCTGTCCTAAGCTTCATGTAATATCTCACTAATGTCTAATAGGTTTCCAATCACCATTCAGAGTGATACAATTCGCATCTAATTGGATTCCGATCAAAATTGTTTGTAGTGTAATGGCGGAATGACGTCACTAGTCTTTATCCGTCTTGTTGATCAAGACAACCAACCAATGAGAATGCTGTATTATGTCATGTGATCCACCACAATACCTAAATCATTTTCATTTTATTTATATTTAAAAATATTTCATTTGATAATCACCTTTCATATAATATTTGAACAGATTTTGCGTTATCGAAATCGAAGTGGTTAACAATAAACAATTATTTAAAAATTCAAGTTTCACTTGAAACAATTTATACTACAATTACAATATAAACTACGAACATCGACGAACTGTTAATTAGACCAATACTTACAATCGAATAGGATGATTGAACAAACATGTTCGCTATTTATACAAGTTTCCAAATCATTGTGAAAACCCAATGAAGTGCTTCCTTGAAACTTAAGAATTTCCTTTCATTTTAATAGCTACTTAAATTACTATAATACTGTTAGTTCTTTCTTTTTATTGGTTTGGTGTCTTGTGGTCGTCTCGACATCATAATAGCATCATCCATTTTAATATATAACACTTTATGCTAATCCTTCACTAAACTGTCTGATCTATTTGTTTATCGGTATTATCATATAATATATATATATATATATGTGGAAACGAGAGTACAATGCCACCTCTGATGTGGAAAACGAGAACTATCCAACTTCTTATGTGGAAAACAATAACCAATCCGCTAATCTGGTGTGGAATCAAAGTACTCTGGTTTAATTTAGGGCAATGTCAATTCAATTAATATTCAACTATGTAATATCTTAGTTAGTTTGTCAGGATGATAAAGAATCACATAATTGGTTTAATACATTTATTGAATAAAATAATAACGATGATAATAATAATGATAATACAATAAGGTTACAATATAAACGTTGATGTTCACTCTACAAATACAGAACAATGAATGCATGCACAACCTTAAGTTCTAGTTAATATATACTCAGTTCTACATTAGTTTTTATTACTTCCCAGAATATGCCTATAACGTTCCACGCCATATGCGTAGCATCTGGCTCCCGAGTGCTCACATGTAAACAATAACAAAAGTTATTATATAAACAAAAACAAAACAATAACAAACACATACGCGTATAAGTGGCCTTCCGACTATTTCTATGACGTTCCACGCCATAAGCCATATGCGTAGCATCTGGCTCAACATCTGGCAACCGAACGCTCACATGTAAACAATCTTAATTAATCACATTCTTTATGACTTTCTTAGAACGGGTGTCATAGTTATGAGTTCTCTGTTTGCTTGGTTTATTTGTTCTTTCCACACGGCCGTCCAACTTATCTTTGGCCCCCAAAGACGATACGTCACTGCGGTCATCTGGTTGCGGTTCGGCATCTGACAAAACATCTACAGTTTCAGAATCGCTGTCGTCTGAGAACACACCCCATGGCTTCATGTGGTCAGCACTTGAGTGTGTATTAAAAGAACCTTCCCCTTCACCGATACGTCTTACCCTATACCGTTCATTTGGGTCAACTCCTGTAATTTGATACGGTCCTAAATATTTATTATGCAATTTCAATCCAGTACCAAACTGAGTTCTTTTTACAGCTACAATGTCCCCGACTTTGTATGTCCTAGCTGGTTTCCTATTTCTATTGAAATTCTTGCGATTCTCTTCCTGTGTTTTTAATATTTGTTTCTTGGCGTTAACACGTAACTCTTGCAAGTCATCCTCTCGCATTTCTCGAGTAACTTCTTCTTGTTCGCAGTAAGCCATACGTCGCGGATTTTGATAAACAGGAACCTCTTCGGTCATGTATATTTTCGCTTCTACTTCAGTAACCCTTGTTACTTTTGGTTCATAGGTTTCAACAAGTTCCTTAATTTTAGCCCTGACATCTGGACTAATATTATTACCCATGACGATTTCGTCGTCGACTACACATAATATTTTATTCTGTTCACTATCCTCGTACTTTTTTCGCATGGTAATACCGTCTACACTTATTGTGGTTTCTACTTGGTCTAGCAGAGGTTTACCGATTACAACACTATGTCTAGTTGTATTTGATGGAACTATTAAAAAGTTAGTACAGTACTGTTCATTGTCTACTTTCACTTGAGCACTAAATTCACCTAAAACTTTGATTTGAAATCCTCCGATTCCAGTCAATACAATATTGTTTTCGCGCACAACCGCTTTATTACTTAATTTAATATAATCGTCAGCTCTAATCAAATTCTGATCACTTCCGGTATCAATCAGACATTTAAAACTGTTACTGTCTATGCTCATGTCTTTTGTCATATCACATGTTTTATTTGTGTTCACTAACAAAGTATCACCCGTTTTATTCGCGGTACAATTTCTCGAAATATGTCCCTCTTTTTGACATTTGAAACACCTTATTTTACTTTCACTTTTAATGTTTTTCTCACTTGGTTCGAATCTTTTAGTCCTACTGTCTTGGTTACTTTTTCGGCACACGTTTGCTTTATGTCCGAGTTCATTACAATTAAAACATTTTATCGCGTTTAAGTCTTTTGGTCTGTCTTTACGTACACTAAAATGATTCCTTTCTTGCACTTGTAATAGTGTCGAATCATACCGTTTTACTTTTAACAACAAATCAGGCACTGTTTTAAAGTCACACATTGATAACACACTTATCAAGTCTTTGTTGTTTAGTCCGGCTATTATGTATTTTATCACGGCCTTTTCACTGATATTATTACTCTTACTGGCGATCGCTTTCACCGTGTATACATAATCTTCTATTGCTTCGTTTTTTTCTCGTTGTCTCTTCATTAGTTCCATGTGTACGTCAGATTCATCGTACTCCACTGGAAAATTCCTGATTAATTCGTATTTGAACGTCGTCCAATCCTTGACTACGTTCAAACTAGCATCAAACCAGTTTTTCGCGGCACACTGCAGCTTGTTGACACCTTGATGAAGCTTCGCTTTATCACTCCAGCCATAAATGTCTGCTATATCCTCCAATTTTCGCACCCAAGCTGTAGCCGTCAATACCGTGGTTGCTGGGTTAAACACAGGTATGCATTCCAGGTTCTGTGTCGGCATAAACCCATGATGATTCATTCTCTGTTCCTGTATTGTACTATTCCCGATACTCAACTGCAATAGTTCTGTTCTAAGCCTCGTCAGCTCTGCTTGTACTCCCAACCAACTATCTTCATTAGATGTTGAGTTACCTGAGCGTCCAGCTAACAAACTATCTTCCACAGTAGTATCGTTCATGTTTACGTTATATGCCATTTTCAATTTTCTCCTCGTAAAACAGTTTACACACTTTTCTGATACAATTCACTTGCTAGTCCTATTATAAAGTCCGTCTTATAAATTCTCGACTATTCCGCTAATGAACTATCACTTGAAAGCACTGTTTGTAGAAAACTATCTTGTATTATTCTTCTCCGTATTATTCACTTGTGGATAACTCGTAGATAACTAATCCGCACTTAGTTCAATTCACTATGAGTTACTAATCCGCACTTCTTTGTATTATTCACTTCGCGCACTTAGTTCAATTCGCTATGAGCTGCTAATCCGCACTTCTGATGTGGAACCGAGAGTACAATGCCACCTCTGATGTGGAAAACGAGAACTATCCAACTTCTTATGTGGAAAACAATAACCAATCCGCTAATCTGGTGTGGAATCAAAGTACTCTGGTTTAATTTAGGGCAATGTCAATTCAATTAATATTCAACTATGTAATATCTTAGTTAGTTTGTCAGGATGATAAAGAATCACATAATTGGTTTAATACATTTATTGAATAAAATAATAACGATGATAATAATAATGATAATACAATAAGGTTACAATATAAACGTTGATGTTCACTCTACAATTACAGAACAATGAATGCATGCACAACCTTAAGTTCTAGTTAATATATACTCAGTTCTACATTAGTTTTTATTACTTCCCAGAATATGCCTATAACGTTCCACGCCATATGCGTAGCATCTGGCTCCCGAGTGCTCACATGTAAACAATAACAAAAGTTATTATATAAACAAAAACAAAACAATAACAAACACATACGCGTATAAGTGGCCTTCCGACTATTTCTATGACGTTCCACGCCATAAGCCATATGCCATAAGCCATCAACATCTGGCAACCGAACGCTCACATGTAAACAATCTTAATTAATCACATTCTTTATGACTTTCTTAGAACGGGTGTCATAGTTATGAGTTCTCTGTTTGCTTGGTTTATTTGTTCTTTCCACATATATATATATATATATATATATATATATATATATATATATAAATATATATATATATATATATATATATATATGGGATATAATTTAGGATTAGATATAATTAGTTTGTAAGAAATAGTAATTATATAGTAAAGAACTCTATAAAATAGGTTAGGAACATTGCTAATATTAAGTTATATTCAAATGTTACTAGCTCTGCTTTGGAAATGATTTGTGAACCCCGTTCACTTGACACTAGTCGCTTGCCACGACATGCAATGATGCATGGTCAACGGAGTGATTGTTAAAAATGGCTGATACGTAGATTTACACAGTGTGTATGGCGTCATTGGTAAATTCAGAAAAATGTTGTGTTAACTAGTTGTTAATGGCATTGAGAATTATAATCAGTTTAACTATATTGCTAGGTGTAATATTAGTTATTGTTTAGACGTAAATAGTGTAGTTTGTGCATAAAAGTATAGTGTTAAATGTTAGGTTATTTTTATCATTAAAAACGTTGTGAATGAAAACTATGTACTATTTATACTACGCATTACTTTGTGATATGCAATCATTGAAAGGTCTTCAAACCGTAGCATTGCATATAATCTAGTGATAATATTATTGTGAACTATTTTGATATATTAACATTTTTGTAATATAATTGTTTTTCTTTGAGAAATAATTAAATGAACTATTATTAAACAAAAGTTATGTGTTAACTTTATTTTTAATAAGCTAAATTGTAATGGGGGCTTAACTTAAGGATTGAAATAAGATCAAAACAGCTAAAACCACAGCTGGTAATCTGTCTAACACCACTAAGGTGTAAGGTAGACCCACAATTGGAAACGTCAACAAGGATAGGATTATTGTCACCCCCACATAAATATATATATATATATATATATATATATATATATATATATATATATATATATATATATATATATGTATATATATATATATATAAATAAATATATATATATATGTATATATATATATATAGGTATGGGTATATAAATAAATATTTTAAATTTTTGGGCTGCAAAATTCGGGCATAACGCTTTGGGTTTTATTTAATTTGGCAGAACTTTGCGAGGCCCTTGTTCTTTGTTTAATTTATGTAAATTATAAAGAAATGCAAAAATTATAAAGAAATAAATATAGAGTTGTAAAATTACATATTGGAAGATTTATAAAATTTAACTAGGACAAAGACGACAAATATTAATAATGATGAACTAAGGTACTTAGTGTCTTAAAAACTATACGCAGGGATTCAAATGGGTGTTCTAAAGCGCAAGGCGCGAGATTCAAATACATATATATTAATCATTTGTTTTACTTGGGGTATTGGGCAGTTGCCCTGCTTGCCACTTCCTAATGCCGTCTCTGGTAACCGATTAAACACATTACATATTAATTTTCTTTTTTTTACTAACATGTTGATTTTTAAATAGTGCATTTTTTAGATTTTAGTGATTAACTAACACATTGATTCTGACAATCTAATTTGTAGGAAATATAAAGGTGTGACATTTAATCTCGAGCAATTTACAATTAATTAATTTATTGTAAATTTAAACAATAATATTTAATATAGTGTGTACATGTACACTACACTATACTTTATAAGTCCTGGTATGTACTGGGTCTTTGAGGAAATAGTTGAGTTTAAAGTGTTTTCTGGGCTATCGAGGGTTTCAATGTATCTGCGTAAGGTGGTTTTTCACAGATGATCTTCTAACTGCGGTTAATCACACTGTGAAGTAAGTTTTTTACATAAACGCGACGAATCAAGGTAGGGTTGGCTTCTCTCTAATTATACAAAATAGCGTTGCTTAGTCCTGCCTGATACAACATCCCAAAAAAAGGAGGTGCATAGGCCAAGGCTTAATGATTCCTGTTGGATTTAAATTTAGCGCCCTCTCGGTATTGACACTATTGTATCTTTCTTTCTACACAAGGTAATACTGTAGTTAATACTATACTCTGTAATACCGTCCTACTATGTAATTCTATACTCAGTGACATCATAACTCTGTGTACATCTAATTAAATATAATAAACCTGATTAATATAAATTAATAGTTTATCTCTGCTAAATATAACAGGTTATCGGCCCAGATAAACCTAGAGACGTTTAATGTGTGTTTTTCGGAAAAGCGGATAAAGACTTTTAGTGTGGTGAACATAACCTTAAAAAAAAAAAACGTGGCTGTTGAAACTGTTTCTGTTCTTCTTTGTGTATAAAGTGTTCTCAACGAATAAAAATGGCATCGAATAATTCACTGGCATTAATCGAGAAGTTAACCGGCCGTGAAAACTATTCGACTTGGCAATTCGCAGTGAAAACATACCTACAACACGAAGAATTATGGGATTGTATTGAAGTTAACCCGGCGTCACCCACAGATTCAAAACGTGATACAAAAGCGAAAACAAAGTTAATTCATCTGGTTGATCCGATCAATTACGTTCATATCCAAGAGGAAAACACGGCCAAAGGAGTTTGGGACAAATTGGCTGCAGTGTTCGACGACTCAGGACTTACACGCCGAGTTGGTCTGCTACGTGATTTATGTAACACATCGTTAAGTGGATGTCAAAATATAGAAGAGTATGTGAGCAAAATTATGTCAACTGCTCACAAGCTGCGCAACATTGGCTTTAAAGTGGACGACGAGTGGCTCAGGACATTGCTGCTCTCCGGTCTGCCCGAATCATATCAACCAATGATTATTGCGATCGAAAGCTCAGGCACAAAAATAACTGCAGACGGTGTTAAAGCAAAACTATTGCAAGATGTTAGAAATTCAGACAACAAAACAACGGCTTTTGCTGTCAACAAGAAGTTTCATAACAACTCTGTAAACAAGAAGTTCTACAAGGGTCCGAGATGTTATTCCTGCAATCAATATGGACATAAACGCTCTGAATGCAACAAATACAAAACCATGAACAAGACACAGAAACCTAGCTCTTCTTATGCTGCTGTGTTTGTTACATCATCCCACTATGGTGATGCTTGGTACATAGACTCCAGTGCTTCGGCACATATGACTAAGACCAAGAATATAATTGTAAAGGAAACTACCCCTATAACAAAGAACATTCGTGTTGCTGATAACAAAGTGTTATCTGTGCAAAGCTCAGGAGACGTCAGCTTAAATATTTATGACCAAAACGGGCAAGAGAATAAGATTCTGTTCACAAATGTCTTATATGTTCCTGAATTGGCAACTAATCTGATATCTGTAAGACAAATTATTAAAAATGGAGGCCAAGTGAAATTTGATAACTCAGGCTGTGTGATCATGAACAGCAAGAATCAAATAATAGTAACTGCGAGCATTTTAAATAACATGTATCGGCTGAACATGCCTGAAAGCCTTGCGCACATGTCTAGTGTTGAACATGAAAAAGATGCTTTTTGCTGGCACCAGAGGATGGGACATCTTAATTTCCAAACTTTGAAAAAATTGTCTGATAACACAGAGCATTTAACTTTCTCAGGAAATACAGAAAATCTGAAATGCATAACTTGTAAAGAAGGAAAGCAGACACGGTTACCTTTTAAAAGTGATGGATTAAGAGTCACCAAACACCTAGAACTGGTTCATTCTGACGTATGTGGGCCAATGGAAACCCAGTCTCTCGGTGGGAGCAGATATTTTTTAACCTTCCTAGATGAATATTCCAAGAAGATTTCAGTATACTTTCTTCACAACAAGTCTGAAGTGCTCAGTAAATTCAAAGAATTCAAGCAAGAAGTTGAAAATCAATCGGATGCTCATATAAAGGTTCTTCGTACAGACAACGGACTTGAATACGATAACAAAGCCTTCTCTAAATACCTGAAAGGTGCCGGAATCATTCATCAGACCACCACACCATACACGCCTGAACAGAATGGGACTGCGGAACGTATGAATCGGACACTGGTTGAAAAAGCGAATTGCATGCTACTCAACGCTGGTCTGCCGAAGTTGTATTGGGCAGATGCAATACACACTGCTGCTTACATCATCAATCGTTCCCCAACCAAATCCTTAGCTTTCAAGACTCCTATGGAAATCTGGTCTGGACGCAAACCAAATGTTAATCATATGCGTATATTTGGCTGCGAAGCAATGGTTCATCTACCTAAAGAAAAACGCAGAAAATGGGATTCAAAGGCTCAAAGAATGATCTTCATTGGATACTGCGACCATACAAAAGGATACAGATTCACATTACCAAATACTAGAAAGGTAATAAAGAGCAGAGATGCTACATTTCTTGAATCCTCAGTGAAAAGAGATTTTGTTTCGGTAGAATTGAATGAGACAGACACTGAAAATGACAAAACAAATACAAGAAAAGAAGATGTAAGAGAAAAAGCAACAACGGAAGAGGACAGCTTGATTGACAACGACACAAATTCAGAAAGTTCATATAAAACAGAGAAAGGAAACAGGTCAACATCCGACAGTGAATACTTACCTAACACCAGAATTGATTCTCCTCCCGTCAGTAATGTGACATTGAGACCAAGAAATAAAAGAAAAAATAAGAATTTCAACTGTCCATGTACTGAAGAACACACTCATCTGTGTTTATTCTCATCCTGTGTTCCTGTAACATATGAAGAAGCAGTACATTCAACAAATAAAAATGAATGGAAAAAGTCAATCAATGAAGAACTTGATGCTCATAAGAAAAATGAAACCTGGACATTGATAGAAAAACCTCCAAATGCCAAAGTGATCGGTAGCAAATGGGTGTTCCGAATAAAAGAAGAGTCAACGGGTCCACGGTTCAAATCAAGACTTTGTGCTAAGGGATTTGCACAAACCGCAGGTATTGACTACACAGAAACCTTCGCTCCGACTGTAAGGTATGATTCAATAAGTTTATTACTTTCCATGGCTGTTCAAAATAAACTTAAAATCTTACAACTTGATGTAAAAACTGCATTTTTATATGGTGAACTTGAAGAGACCATATTTATGACTTCGACTGAAGGTCTATCCTGTGAAAACAGCATGCAAATTGAGATATTTAGCAACGGTATTTTTATACATCAGACCAAGTATGTGGAACAACTGTTAGAGAAGTTTAACATGACTGATGCTAACCCGAACACTGTTCCAGTGGACCCCCATGTAAAGCTACAAAAGGAAGATGGAGAACCAGAGAAAAAACTATCCTTATAGAGAAGCTGTAGGTTCTCTTATGCATCTAGCTACAGTCAGTCGACCAGAAATTATGTTTGCCGTAAGCCTGGTAAGTCGATTTTTAAGTTGCTATAACAAATCACACTGGAATGCTGTCAAGAAGATCTTTAAGTACCTGAAGGATACTAAAGATTATGGCCTGAACTACTCATCAACATCAGAGCCACCAGCTGTTACTGGTTATAGTGATGCTGATTATGCAAACGTTATTGATACAAGACGCTCAGTTACTGGCTACGTCTTCATAAAGAATGGTGCTGCTGTAACATGGTCAAGCCAACGCCAACAGACGGTTGCTCTGTCAACAACAGAAGCTGAATTTATGGCCGCCTATGCTGCAACAAAAGAAGCTATGTGGATAAAGCAAGTGTTAAGTGATATTGGTGAATATAAACAAGACACTATGTGTTTACATTTGGACAATCAAAGTGCCATCAGTGTAATTAAGAATATAAATTTTCATAAAAGATGTAAACATATTGATATAAAGTATCACTTCATAAAAGAAAAATATTCTCAAAAGATTATAGATCTTAAATCTGTAAGCACTGCTGATCAATATGCAGATATATTAACTAAAGCATTGTCAAAAGATAAATTCCAATTCTTAAGATCTAAACTTGGTATGTTTAACTAAAACTCTTTTGTTAAGTGATATGTTAGAATATCTTGTACTATAACTTGATTAATATTTTCATGTTTTTTTGACACTCAATTAATTATAATTTGTTGTTAGAATGTCTAAATTTAGAGGGAGTGTTGGATTTAAATTTAGCGCCCTCTCGGTATTGACACTATTGTATCTTTCTTTCTACACACGGTAATACTGTAGTTAATACTATACTCTGTAATACCGTCCTACTATGTAATTCTATACTCTGTGACTCCATAACTCATGTGTACATCTAATTAAATAATAAACCTGATTAATATAAATTAATAGTTTATCTCTGCTAAATATAACAATTCCGCTTGTTGTATAATTCTTACAGAGCTCGTAAACGTATCTGTTCCACCTTTAGTAGCATTGTAAAACGCCACGATTTCTAGTTTGCCGATTTCTTTGTTCATTCGAAATTTATAAACGTTCATTTAACATTCATTTACTAACATTAGAAAATACTGACGTCGTTTGTACACTGACTCTTTTAGGGAACGGAGGCTCGCCTTATCCGGGAAACTATCTGAGCCGGACGCTGCTGGAACCTGAAGTCTATATTTATATCATTCAGGAATTGCAGCACTTCTTGAATTTTTTCTGTATTGTCTGAAAGTATGTCCTTCAATTCACCACTGATGTTGTGTTTTGTTCTTTGCGTTTGATATTGTGGGCAGGTTATTAGTAGATGATAGACAGTTATTTGTCTCTGACAGTTGCTGCACTGCGGAGTTGTTGTTATACTGATTAAATGTTGATGCGTCAATCACGTGTGTCCTGTTCTTAGTCTGAATATGTTTTTTTCGAATTGTCTATTGCTTTGATAAGAAGTTTCCCACTTGTTTGTATTTTTCTTATGTTGTACCGATTTACAAATGACAAAAAATGATATCAAGATAAAACACTTTTAAGGGATATTGATAAAGTTAGTTCACCACACATGAACTTGAGATAACATGAACATGAAAAAAATAGCTACAACATATTTTTTAATTAGAAAGAAATTTTTTTTCCGAAGGTCTGGCCTAAATATACAGCCCGGATATCGCACTCTCGTAAATTTATGTGTGTTATACATTTTTGAAATATCTACATTTATTTATTTATAATTCAATTTACAAATGTAACTTTCGCAGAGTTAAAAAAGTGACGTCGCTGTGCTCTTATGGTTAGTGGCTATGTTAAAGTTCTGTTGTATCATCTCTAAAGAAAAAATTGATTTTAACAACTTAACAGGCCATATTCCCGTATTTGTAGGTTAGTAGATTTATACATTTTCTAGGCAAATATTATGTAAATTATTGTGGAAATATCATGCCAATATATATTACTATAATTAAGATTATTTAATAAGAAAGATGCAATAATGAAAAAGTTTCAAAAATAAAACATTCTCAAAAGAAACACTGGCAATGACGAAGAAATTCAAATTTTACGTAAAATAATTACGAAATAAAATATTTAGTTGTTAAATTTATATTTATTACTTTTATAATAAAATTAAAATACCATATCCGTACAAACTAGCTGTAAAAGCTTCGTTATGTAAATTGAAACTAGCTTAGTGTACGGTCTATACAACCTTGGTGTTAAGCTGCGTACACATACGTCCGACTTTAACATGGGACATCCAACATTTATTGTAAGAAGTTGTACAATACGTCCACATTAGTGCGACATGCAACTTAATACATCGAAAGCTTTCATATTTCGAACGAACTCCTTCAACTTGCTTTACAAAAAAAAATATTTACAAGAAAAATTAAACTCAGTTATTTAACAAGATCTCAGCTAACTCGTGATTACCCTTGTCTAACTCAGTTTGACAAGGGTCTATTGTTCAGGTCTATTTCATCTGTTTATTTAAACACCATTTTCAATTATTATTATTTATTTACTAAACACAACTAAAAAAAAAACGTGAACGTACAATGAAAATATACTGGAGACTGAGTAGGATCCTTCTGTTTGAGATCATATTCAAAACCCTAATTTCTTTGATGTACGGACATGACTTTGAAACATTTTTGCTTAATTAAAATACTACCTAGAATTTTTTGAAATAGCACGGGTAAGGGTTTTATTAGTGTCACATGTTTATGTCGCACATCTAAAACATAAATTATGTTTTTTGGCTTCATTAATACGTGAACTTACTGTCCAATTAGATAATGTCTTGCATTGGAAAACTGGGTAATCGCCATTACAGAAATAGCATTTATTGTTACGAGAAACTACTGAAGATCGCAGAGACTTGGATTTCGCATCAACTTTTAAATATTCACGTTATCTATCAAATTTATAGGCGTGTTCCTACATAAATAACAGCGTGAATCAACAGTTATTTCAACAGTGTTATCTAATAAGAGATGCTGTGGTTCTAAAGTTATAACAATATTCATAATTTACGTTAGTGATATTTAAAAATGAATTAATGTGATGAGAAATTATTTGCTTTTCATTGTCATAAGTTTTAAGTAAAAGTTTCAGTGAAAAGGGTTTTAAACGATGCTGGGTTACCTTCGCACATATACAATTAGGTAGAAACCATAAGAAATGTCAAAAAGACTCGGTAGTATCTCATAAAATCCGTGAAATACAACGTTTTCTACAAGAAAAAGTTCCCAGCTTTATTTCTTCACAACAATGACCACCATTTTCTCCGGAATTAAACCTAATGGATTTTTAAATAATATCCAATTCCATTCTGGAGGCCAAAGTATCAACTAAAAAATATGAGATGGTCGAGATTGTTATTGGCTGAGAATGGGAGAAAATACCATTATATCACATTCTTGCAACGTGGAAGCTTTATCGAATAGACTCGTATTATCCGTACTAAAGGTGGCTTAGTCGAACAATAACATATTTTTTTCAAATGTAAATGTTTTTACGATATCCTGAAGTTTTTAAATAAAACGAATTAAAATTATAAGTGTGTTTTTAAATAAATCCATAGTTATGTCATGCACTTATTAAAACCTAAGTTAATCAATTCGAAGAAATATTTCGAATTACAAGTGTACAACCAATCATTGTATTCCATCGAGCTGTTATGCTTGTTTAGATTGACTATCAAAATGACTAATTAGTATGCAACTTAAGAGAAATTGGATCATCTCAATTTAAATCATATGAACATTAAATTTGTAATAATATTTTAGAATTTATAATGTATGGTGAAAGAAGTCCTAATGGATCAAAAAATTGTGATACAAAGGACAAAATAGTTCGGTTGGTGATTCTAAGAGGGATATAAATGTTGGTAATATTGAATTTGAAAATATCGCTGTGAATATTCAAACATTTTGGATCATTAATACATATTTCCATGATTCAACTCAATGTAAAATTAAGTATGAATCTCATAGTTATCAAAACATATACGTACGGCAAATCAAACAAGCCTTAGCAAATATTTGGACGGTTGATAGTGTACGGATACAAAATGTCTGTCCTGTGAACACGAACTATACGACAGAAAATTATCTAATTCCTATGTAATAAAACGTATTACTGGTTGCATGAAGAAGGCGCAGAATGATAACAAAATAACTGTTATAAGTTCCAACAATGGGATACTACTCTCCTGTCTCCAAGCCTCACGTAGAAATGTGTTTCAAAGAGTCTAGGGAGTTTGAGGATCTGGAGAACCTTTAAATTGTATTTGACAGCAGATAACACCCAAATCAAATGAACCACTTATCATATTGTACGTGCCGAACACGCTAAACGCAAATCGAATAAAACTTCACACACTTCTGCAGCTCAAGTGAGTTTGGTAAAAATAGCTTTACATTAGAGTTATGTGTTTTGTATGTTCCTAACTTTGTCATTCGTATACGTAAAAAAGGATAATTTGTTGTAAGAATATTTTTGTAACGCAAAGAAATTTATTCTATTCCTGGTATATCTAATGATAAAATAAAACAGTAAAATTGTTTATATAGAATGCTTGTAATTTAAAATCCAAATTATTAATATTACTACTATTGAATAAGTTAAATTAATGATCACCTAGTCTGAATGGGATAATTTTGTTATAGACGTTAAGATCAAATTACAAATTGGTAAACAATTTGGTGAAGTCCTCTATAGAAGTAGTCTGAGTGAAGTAGTTATGAGTTCGTTAAAATTTACTTTAATTTTTCTTCGCTCAGACTTCGTTCTGTGTTCGATATATGGTATATCACAAATTATCTGGGCTATCACAATTTAAACATTTTATGGTGTTTTAACATTTATAGCTGAACCTTGTTGATATACATGTGGGTCTTTCTTACACTTTGGTTAGTGTGAGTTAGATTTCCAGCTGTGGTTTAGTAGCAATTTGATGTTAATTAAATCCTGAGTTGAGCCCCCATAAACAATTATGTTTTTATTAAGGATAGGATAACTTATAACTCTTTAATTAATTGTACTTCATTTAAGTATTTCACAAAAAACAATTACATTAAAATTATTATGTCAAAATAATCCACAATAATATTAACACTTAGTTAAATACAATTACAATTGTTTGAAAAAACATGTGACAAATGCCTGCGTATCACGACGATATGCGTACTTTCAATAGAACATAATTTTACAAATCACAATGGTTTACAGTGATATAACAACTAGTTATTAACACTACATTTGTTTGCAAAACAAATCTAACTATTTAGTCGATAACAATAACAATACTACACCTAATAATAAAGTTAAACAGAATTACAATTCACAATGATTTAAACAACTAGTTAAAAACATATTCCTGAATGTAAATATGACGGTACAGTTCTGTGTATATGTACAAGTGTTAGTAATTTGCGCGCGAACACGTACAGCATATATCGGTTAGCGAACGGATTTAACCAGTTCTCTTACTTGTTCTCTGAGTGTACTGTTAGTGAACGGCTTAGAGGGGTCCACAAGTTATTTCAAAGCAGCGCTTGGAACATTTAAATATAACTTAATATTAGCGAAGTTCTTAACCTATTTATACAGGGTTCTTAATAATAATTATTTATGAAATTAATTATATTTATTCTTAAATTATTTCCCACATACATTTATTATGGATTCGGGAATGGATCCAAATGGTTTACTAACTCTATTCACTAATAAATGTTCTTCCTTAAATTAAGATGTTCGTGTAAAACGCTGGTATCTATAACAAAACTTTAGAAAGCATTTAAACTTTAAATAGAAGCGCGTTATTGTTCGTTTTGTCGACAACGAACCTCGACATCGAGTAAAATTTTGAAACAACTCTTATCACACTTTGCCAATACTAATCTGAGTAAAACACAAGCGATTAATTGTGCAAAGACTCGGCTACATTTAAAAGGTGTACTGCTGATTGACTTCCTACTTGATCAACAAACAGTGAGTGCGGCTTCTTACTGGTGATGCCAAGACTGATCATTCTAAGAAACAATGCGAGCAACCGATTCGCGATGTCCTTTTTCTTCACGATAAAGTGGGGACGCATACAACAGGTCTAACTCGTGGTAAACTAACTAAACTAATCTGGCAACCTCTTGAACACCCACCTTTAAATTTTTTTTTTTTAAATATAGATTTTTTGGGCTTCGTAGGCACGTAGCCTTTTATCGCCCCTAACACTATTCTGTCTTTTCTTATATATTATACCCAGATAACAAGAATGATCTATTTATGGCTACTGCAGTTATAAATCTCGGTTTCTCAATCAAAATACACCCACCTTCCACAGTCTACTACAGGAGGTATTAGTAGGGAAAAGATTTAAGGAAGACGCTGCTGTGAAGACGACTCTGCGGTTTTTCAATAAAGCATTCAAAAAAAAATCCTATTTGATGGAGTAATTGTATTTCTGTTAATGGAAACATTTGTATGTTTAAAAATCAACAATACATTCCTATTAAAATATTTTGTTTTAAATTTGCATGTTCCTCGTATTAATTGAAAGTAAGTATGTTGAAATTAGAGAATAGTAACGACTGTAAATAGAGTGTGCATTACAAAGCCATGTTGTCTGTTTGTACAATCGTATAAACTTATTATGATACCATAAAAACTGTTAGCATACTATGAGGTTATCGCTAATAGAACTAAAATAGGATAACGAGATAAGTTTCACGTTTAATAAGGATATAAAAAGATAAACAAATAATTAAACATCATTAAATTGAAAGAAAGCACCTAAAAACTAACTATAAATAATAAAATCTTTGAAAGCATGTATCTCAAAACTTCAAATTTGTCACATAATACCTTTATCCATCCAACTCAAATAAAGATTTTACCAACCAAAAATGTATTGAACACCTTTTTATTTGACATACAATATATGCTTTTGTTAACGATTCTGACTCTAGAATATTAGTCACGAAATGTAATAAATAACTCATCAGAAATAGTGGAGATGCATATGCATTTTTAGACATTATAGTTCATCTAATATCTCCATATTTTATGTTTTTATTCAATTTTCATTGCACTGTATGTGCTTGCTTTAGTCATTTATTTAATACGTGACAATAAATTAAAACAGAAGAATTATGCAACATTCTTCATGTACTTGATAACTTATATGGCATTATATTATACGCTGTGTGAGTTTAAAATTGCTAGTACTCATATTAAAATATCGTAAACGACAATTACAATTACTTTTAGATATTTTTTTAGGCAAAAAAGCGCTTTATTTATAAGCTCAATACCTCTAGTCCAGCGGTTTTATAATTTTTTTATTCCTTCCAAATAATAGAAAAACTTTCTGACTTCCAAATAATAGAAAACAGGAACTAGTAGCAGGGGGCGAAATCTAGAGAGTATAGTAGATGGGTCGTTCGTAGCCCAATTTATGGATTTTTGTCAAGATGACTATAGACGTATGCACCCGTACATTGCGTTGATGGAGCAGCACTTTTCTTCCCCAAATTCGGTCATTTTTATTTCAAATCAATGTCAAATCTGTGCAATAGCTCTAAATAATATCGGCCGGTGATCGTTCTATTCTTTCCAAGGTAATCGATGTGAATGACACCGCCTGTATTACAAAAAGCTGTGGCCATGTATTTGTTGTTGGCAGATCTTTGGTGCACATTCAGCCGGAGAAACTTACGATGTACCCGCTCAGTTGAGATGCCTACGCCTCAGCCACCTCACATACTTTCATTCTCCGATCAATCAATATCATTTCATGGATTTTATCGATTATTTCTGGCGTGATGATCTCTTTTGGGCGCACCCCTTTTGACCTTTCTGCTGGTGCGACCACAACGGCACTCAGTAAACCATTTCTTTACCAATGAAGTTAATGGTGCAGAGTCCCAATAGTATTTATCTATACTTTATTTAAACTCAGTGATGATTTTTTTACGCAAAAAATAATGCTTAATCAATTTACTAATGTATTAATGCACATGAAATTCACTATTTTCTATTCTCGTTAAAATACATTAGATTTTCTTCTTTCAATGGTTGTCAAACACAAACTAAACGCAGCTTGTTTAAAATATGACAGTAGTATTTAAAGCGACTGCGCGGTAAATTTATATAGTAACTGACTTATCAAGCTGCTGTAACAATGCTTTTTTCAAGGTCCGGGGACTCCGTTAAGAGGGCCATGGCACATAGAAAAAGACTGTTTGTGAAAGATTATTTAATCAATTATCACTGGGGGGTGTGTAGTTCACGGATTAATTTCAATCCGCTCCTCATTCTAAGTGAAAAATAAAAAACTATGTATCCTCGACCCCTCTATACAAATTAATCATTCATCATCTGAAAACAAATTAATAAGGTGCAACTACAATAGAAACCCATCAAAATTATATTTTCATAAAATCATTTTATTAAAATATAACGGCACAATAGCACGTACAAAAGTCAACAAAACAATCCAATCGGAAAAACAATCTTCATGTATCACTATTACATAATCCAATTAAATAATCGTACTAATGTTGCTTAACTTTACGTGTGCTCTCAATTTGTGCATAAAATATAAATTTAATAAATTATGACAAATATAATAAATTAACACAAAGGAGTATTTTCAAAAGGAATGGAATGGCGATCGAGGAGGCAGAGAAGAGAAGAGAAGGAGGCGCAAGTGACTTACAAGTGAGATACAACAACAGGAAAGAATGGGAAAAATTGAAAAAAGCAACTAAAATACAAGATATAAAAGGATTTGGGAAAGTAATGTACCTCAGTACCTTATAGAAAAAGATATAAAACACATAAGGACTGCAAGGTTTAGATTGGGAAATGAAGAACAAGGAAACAGATACTGAGAAAGTAGTAAGGAAAGAAAGTGTAGAGTGTGCGGAACGGAGGACGAAACACTGGAGCACATTAAGTTTGAGTGTAAGGAAAAAGTAGTGAACGAAAGGAATATTGGCCAACTATTAAAGGGAGGCAGTGAAGGAAAGAGGTGGATGACGGAAATAGTAAAAAGGAAAGAAAAAACAGGACAATAAATAAGCTTGTGGCTGAGTTGCATATGTAATGAGAGGAAGTACTAAAAGAGGCAGTGAAGGGAAGCAGGAGAAAGAAAGAAGTAGCGAGGAAACAGTTAAACTTCAGTCCAGAAAAATAGAGGATTTTCGGAAAGGAGATAAGGACAAGAGGTAGATGACGGAGATAGAGACAATAATAACATAGTAAAGGTAGAAAGTCAAAGAGAAAGAGTAAAGTCAAGAAGAAATAGTAAAGATAGAGCGTCTATGCCTGTAATACACATAAGTGTAGAAGTGAAAACGAAGAGAGAAGGCAGGAAGGATAGTGAAAAGATAATAGAGGGTTTGTCGAGAGAAGACAAGGAAGGCAAGAGGTGATAGATGAAGATACAGGCAATAAGGAAAGAGAAGCAGGAAACGGTAATAATAAAGGAGGAGTAGGGGACATGAAGAGAGAGGACCAAGAAAAGAAGAAACAGAAAGTACTAATCGAAGCAGTAATAGTCTTGAATAGTTTAAGTTTAGTTTTTTAACTTTGAATATATATGATATGCATTAAGAAGTATAATAATGTAGATTGTGAAGCCGAAAGGCACACAATTAATATAATATAATAATAATATTACCGATAACTACTTATTGCTCAAACAAATATTGATGATGGCACATCATTCTACTTCAAATATCATATACACATAATGTTGCAATAATAAGGCTCCAGATATTTGATGAATAATAGAGGATTTGAGTTTAGAATTTTATCGCTGCCTGCTGCTAAAAAAGTTTTAATTTTTGAAATTGATTTGTATTTATAGTTTTTCCAATTTTAATTCGTACAATCCTTTCCCTTCAGCATTTGACAAACTTTGATTGTTTGAATTATCAAATTTTCAGCTTATAACAAATTGTTATTTTGTTATTGTAATACACATGACAATAAAGAAATTTCGCTTACAATATGTATTATAAGTTTGCCTAAGTTTCCCGATTTTGCATACCCGAAAACTTGGTCTGCGATTTGAAAAACTGGAGCAATGATGGATATGTATGCAAAACTGCGGTTGATGGTTGCTAAAGATATTGATTTAGACAATGCCACACAATAACATTTGGAAAACAATTTAAAATTCTAGCACTGACTCCAGACTTTCTACAAAGCATTACATTTGCTCCAGCGCAGCAGAAAGGTATGAAATTTTTCTTTAAGTATTTATTGTTAAATCCGACATCACTTAAACAATTCATCGGATCATTGAATATAGATTCGGCATTTGGCTTCTCTAACTCAACTAAAATGAATGGATACATTTCAGAATATTTCACTTTGACGAATACTACCATTGCGGGTTACATTGACACTAAAGAAGCTTTATCAATAATAACACAAATTTCGAGTCTTTTTCAATTGTTTTGGAAAATATTTCCTTTTAAATCTCTTTATCGCGATAAAATCGATTATTTTCACGGTAGTATTATGCTAATGTAAGCTCATGAAATATTTAATCCATTTTCTTTTTAAATATTTATTTAAGTGCATCAACTATTAAAAGTTATTAGCACTTAATAGAATATACACATTTATAAACATTTACAAAACATAATTTACGACTTATAGATAATTATATGGGTACTCAAAATAAAGAGATTGCATTTTTATTGATTAAATCAATAAGGTTTTTTAGATGTTTCGTGCTTTCAAATATCTGCCTGTATTGCTGAGGCACATTGCAGTCTTATCTATGCGACGAGTACCTTAAGCATCGAATAATAATATGCTTTACCGTTAGTGGGTTGTTACATTGTTCACATATTGGTTGTGGTTTTCTTCTGGATAAAAAGGTATGAGATTCCTTCTGCTATGAATAGTTTATAACATTTATAAGTCTGAACATATATTAGTTATTTCTTCCCGATTCCACTTCCATTTTTGATATGCAATTCAATTTTATCTTCAATATCTGAAAATGAACAGCTCCGCATCATTAAACTATAAAATGTATTAAATACTTTGCAGGTCGACTGAAGATGTCACTCATTAAAAGAAATAATGAAGTTAGGCATCGGATTTGGTTATAAAATATGCCTATTATTTTTACAAATTTTGTGATACCAAGAATTGAGGTGATCACTCATTTTTTTTATAGACACTTGTTGAGATTATTTTAAATTTTCTGCACGTTTCACTTGATAGTTTTCTCTTTCTTTTGTAATACGTACAATTCCTCCATGTATATTTGTACACAACTTTGCTCATACGTCACATCCAAATTTATTAATAATAAACATATTTATTACATTATATTTTTATTTAAAATAATACATTTGTTGTAGACTCGAACACGCGGTACGGTCAATCGTGTAGCTAGGTAATCAAAGGCCCTGGTGCAAAAAGAATCAGTGGCCCTAACTAAACTGTTTAGGTTTTATCAAGTCAAAATATAACGTTTAATATATAACGTATGTAATATAACTTTCAAGATAAAAAGCTACTAGTTTATCATCAGCTTTTTATTGTGCACTGCATGGCACAGCAAAACTACTTACTATGTGCATGATTGACTTGTGTGATCTTTAGTGATCGCATAGGTACTACACTTTAGGAACGTATACTTGAATTAATAATATTGGTATTAAGCAACAAAACAAAGTAAGTCAGAAGGTTATGTATGTAAAACACTTTATGTAGCAGCACATATGTATGTTAAACACTTCCTTCATTGTACATAAAACATTAATAGTATATTACACACCGAAGGAAAAAAGTAGGACATTTCAATCTACGTGTAAAATTGACTTCTTAGTTAAAAGCGAGGGTGGCAAATACACGAACTGGAATATCCCACTTTCTTCGCTAGCGTGTATGGTATTTTTAGCCATATTTGTAACCGAAATTTTAAATTTCTGCCACTGTTTTGCGGGAAGGGTAGTGCAGATGTTAAACTATTTTATTTATTTTCTCATAAGAATAATATTTCAGGTAGAAGTAGGTGGTAAATATTTCGAAATTGAAGTGAAAAAATAGGGCCTATTATATCAGAATATTTACTTTGGAATTGATCACACATTTGAAATAGACTTGTTTCATCTACATCCAGTAAAAATGTTGGTGTTAGAAAATTGAATATTTGACTAACTATACTCATACCACCAATCGTGTCTAGTACATTATTGAAAATAGTAATTTTAAATATTTTGTTCTGTTTCGAAATCGGTAATCAGAAGCTAATTAATCAAAACGTTTTAAATTTTTCTTTTCCTTTTTTATTTAAAATGGGGATGTATACTATCTTTTCTTGTAGATTCATTGGCTTTGTACTTGAAGGATCAGGATGAGGAGTTTTACTCCGGTAAAACTCTACTTGCCTCGTGCAAATTGATATTGCTCTTTTGTAAAGTTTTAGATCATAATTGATGTCGTTTAATACATGGTGCATGAACATTTGTTTTTTAATATATTCTGCTTGACTAGTTGACACTAAACTGTCCGCTAGACGAAGTTTTATTGTAGATATTGTATAGACCCTACTAGACCATCTAGTCGGATTTAGTTTTTTAGAGTGGTGTCCGATTCGCCAGTGAATTTTAACAGCAGATCCCGACGTTTGATGCTATTTCCGAAAAAAATATACAAATCATGCAACGTCCCTACAAACAATTTTGATCGGAAACCAATTAGATGCGAATCGTATCACTCTGAATGGTGATTGGAATCCTATTAGACAATAGTGTGATATAACATGAAGCTTTGGACAGCATGTCTCAACCGGCCGGAACACTCCGTACCCCCTCTGATGCCCTTCCTAATACTTTCCAAACGATGTTTGCCGAGGTGCAAGTCGTAGTACTACCACTTCTTCTTAGATTTCAACATAACCACACCGATAAACGACCGTACACGAGTAGAGCACGAGCAATAACGACTTATATGCATATGCCTTTACATGCGGACAGAGATCTTCACATCAAAAATTAGTTGCAGCCATTTTGAATATACTGTTTAATAATGTTCGGCTAACACGAAACTAATATTCTTGAAATCGTATAAATAAATAACACCCCTTTTATTATTTATTTGTGTGGATTATAATACGAATACAAGGTCTATGTAGTGGTAAGAAATAATATGCCATCCCGAACACTGTCTAACTACTGTCTAACCGCCATCTGATACGAGATTACTAAGATACGACAAATTGTTTGTAGGGGTTGCGAAAAATATCTGTAACTAGATACAAGTGCTAATGTCATCATTTACCGCCAAATTTAAATTATGAGTGGCGCAATGTATGTACTACGCGTTAGGCTAAATATTTTTAATATGTTTTCGTACACCATTATACACACTGCTTATCACACTAGCTCCATCATAACCTTCACATATTTTTAAATCAATATTTTTGTCGATAAAAAATGTAGTCACCTGGTTGACTAAATCTGCCGCACCATGTTTGAATGCTAACTTCTAAACCAACTGGCTGTCCATTTTCCAAACTGGGGCCTTATTCCTGAGTGTTGCGAACTATTTTCGATCACGATCATTGTTCGGAAGACTCAGGAATACAAGCCTAGGTTATTACTGCATATCTCACAACAATGCTTAGCTGATCTACATTCAATAAATCTAAATCTAAACTGTTCTTTTTATAAAATGAACTGTGAATTTTCACAAGCCTCAATGTTAAATGCAAAAAAATTTAAAGTTCAATATCTTTTTACTGGTTCTCTGCATCTTATTACAATCTAATAATATGCCAAATTTAAGAAAATTTTAAACGGTAACTCTCTGACAGACTGTACTACCTTAAAGTCGTGTTGCAACCTATATTATTTACATTATAAAGGTAAGAGAATTTTTAGCTAGTTCAATACGAGGTTTACTGGTCAAGGTCCGAGGGCCCGGTGCACAGCACCGTCTAGCCTATACGTAGCTCTACTTTACTAGGTACTGTATCTGCTATATACTGCAGATATTCATACACTTCATAATAGTTCTATTTGCTGATGTTACTGCCATACTAGCAGTTGGTATACATAGTGTACAAATGGATCGAGAACATCCACATATATATCAACAATAATACTCAAACACAGAGAAGTACCTGTGCTTCACACTAGATGCTAAACTGCGCTGGAATGATCATGTTAAGAACAAAAAAAAATCAACTTAATATAAAATACAGGAAATTGTATCTGATGATTGAAAAGGATTCCACTCTGTCAGTACAAAATAAGTTACTGATATACAAACAGATCATTAAACCAGTGTGGATTTATGGTATCTAGCTTTGGGGTTGTACTAGTCAGAGGAACAAGGATTTAATCCAAAGGTTCCAGAAGAAAGTGCTAAGAAACATAGTGGAACCACCCTGGTATATTAGAAATTTGCCAAGAGTCACCACCAAAGACTCCAACAACATGTTAATGACGAGGTAGCACACCTACTGGTAACGATGGAGAAATATATAAAAGACTGAAAAGGGTTAAACCTTTTGAGTTAGTTTAATGAAATACATATTTATGTTAAATATTTCATATCATACAATAAGGTATGCTGAAGAGTAAAACTTAAATTCATTAAAATATATTTTGTTAACGTAATATTGCTTATTAGTCTAATAGACTAGATTGTAATAGATAAACAAAAATTTTTTTAAAAAAATGATAGTTACGTACACACATATAAACACACACACACCAAAATAATGTCTCTACCTTTAAGCTGCTATTAAGTAGGTATATGTTTGGAAATTTTTCAACTTAAAAATATATTCAAAAGTAATTGATATATCTTTTAATAAATATTCTATAGTAGTTCTAAAAGTATCCGGTAATAATTAATATTATTTCAAAATATATTGACACACAAGATGCTTTTAAAAGACTGCTACTACCTCTTTAGAAATAAAATAGACACATCAGTTAATCACTTATTTAAAGAGTTCTGAGACTCTCCGGACTTGCGATCCACCTAAATCTTAGAAAAAACATACATAAAGAACTGACAGTGTATACGTAGACGTTGAAAATACAACTTTTGGCGTCATTACTTTAAACAAAGGGTTCGAGGCTTGGAGGACATAATATAAGGTTATATTAAAAGTATCAGCTGTCGATTCTACAAATATTATATGCTGAAAAATATTAACAACCAAAATGAACTCACCGAGAAAGTATAAATGCATGTGCGTCTGCATCACGGTTGTAAATCTCTTATTTGCTTGAGAGAGTTGCGCCTTTAAAGAAACTATCGACTAAAAGTGCTATACGCATGTTTACGTTGGAAAAGCTTTAGGCCTGTCTCAGTATGGCACCGTATTTATGCGAATTTCTGCCGGACGTATACGGGCTACTACGCTTTATCTATCCGAACCATGTAAATGTAATGAGATCTCTCTGGAGCTCTCAGACTGCACGCTACAAAGCCGTCCGAATACGGGCGGCACTACCTCGCACATTAGAACCGTATAAAGGCGAATTTTATCCAAGCGTTACCACTACTACAAGGATATCCTATCCGAACCTTTGTAAATGCAAACAGCCGCCTCAGACTGGAGGGGATACCTAAGATCGCTTGTTGTTACGCTGCAATACGGTTCAAATGAAATCTATCGGCGACATCGCTATGTTCTGCATGCAGTTTATGTTTGTATTTCAGTGAATCATGGACACCGATACCGATACCGATACGATAGAACTAAATTTAAATTCACGCCCACCAGAACTCAGATATATAATAAATGCTAAAGTCCCTTTAATACCAGTAGTGTATCAATAAAAATTAAAGTTAAAGTGTGCTCTCATGATAAATTATATAAGTGCTAAAGAACTCCAATACACCCCCTAATACACGACTACAGACATCTGTGAGTTCAGGCGGTTTGCTTTGTAGCTCATCCAATCCGCCGATTTACGTCCGAATACGCCGTCGCTTAAATACGGTCCCATACTGAGACAGGCCTAAATCTGCCTTCATCAAAGATGATAAAAATACAGACAATTACTTGTTATGAAATTCATATAAATTACTATATTTTATATATTCTAAAACAAATAATAATATATAGTATGAGTATATATTTCTTGGAATAAGCCAAGTTTGCTTGACATTAATGTTTACATAGGTTTGAGGAAAATATTTTAAAAAATGTTGCTTGCTTAATTTTAATTTTGTTTTGAGAAAACTTGGCTTTTGAATTGTGATGTTTAATTTACGGTAGTAAATCCCCAACAAGGTTTTGGTTCAGTTCATTGTTTTTGATAGATAGCGCTGTTTTATATTTGCTGCATCCGGGTCTGTGTTCATGAGATCGGTGGTATCAGGCCAGACACTATATGTTCGTGGAAGCAGCGGGGAGAGGTTTTTGGCGAGTGATGGCTGTCGGTTTTTGACAGTAAGGGGATTTGGCGCGAAACGTGTCAAAGAATAAGACGTTATTTGTTTTTACTAGGTTTCGAGCTCGTGGTAATTAATTAATTATGTGATTTAATGAGGGTTGTTGTGTGAAATACGTTGAGGGAGAATGTTTGTGTAAATTTGCGTAAATGACGTGGAATAAGAGTTTTAGTATTAGATTGGATCGTTATCGATAGATTTGCGTTTGGTTAAACATATTGAAAGTGGCGTCCATTTTTATTATTTTGATACTCTATGATTAGCGTACTGGGCGGGTGAAGTTTGTGTTTTTATTTTAGTTTGGGGTAAAAGTGATATCTGGTGTGGTGCTCAGGCTCTCAACTCTCTCAACTCGGGTGTGGGGCTCAAGTTATTTTCTGTTTTAGTTACCAATGGCTTGATCTGGTAAGTATATCTACCCCAGGATGCTGATAATAACTATTGTAAATGAGATCTATATCCATGCCGGTGACGTTACAACTAATTTGAACCTCTTTTGAGCCGATCTATATCTAATGCGAGAATATTTTAATGAATGCGGCGTGTTTTATTGAATGCAAAATTCGTCAAGCAATATTTTTTTTAAATTTAAAGACTACGATCTCTTTCCTTAGAGCATCTGGGACTAAATAGGCCATACACACGCGTTACGTTGAGATTCACTGATCATTGCATCGATCCAGTTTATTCATCTTTCTTTTTCTGTGAATTGCTAAAAATTATTTTTTTATGATTTTGTTTTAATAAAAATAAATGTCTGGATGTAGATACAATACTTAATCAGTAAGCTTATAAGGATTAAGCTTGATTTATTTTGACTACTTCAGTGATTTTTTTGTTGTTGAACTTTTACTGGATCCGGCTTTAAGGGTACTTATTTAATTTATTTCTCTGGTTGCGAGTATGATTATAGATTCACATTTCCATGGACTCGTTTCGGGGCTGCTTCAGCCTGATTTTTATATATTTTCAATTAAAACATTCTTTTTTTGTTGATTCTTCATATATATTAAATTATTATTATTAGTATTCTGGAGATTAATTGTTTAATGATGTGTTTACGAGTAACTGTTTGAAATATTTGCAATTTTGGCAATTTATTAATATTCTTTTGTAACCTGGAGGCTGGATGCATCCAGATTTAATTTATGTAGGTAATATATGTGAGAAACTCATAGATTGTCATAATTATTCAGAATTGTTAAATTAGAGTGATTTTATGAGATATTATTTCGATCTGTTTGAAATATTTAAATGGTTGGTTGAAAATGTGTACAGTGCATTTGATGCACTGATGGTTAATGTAGTTTAATGTTTAAAGTCGATAGCCTGCTCTTTTTCTCCATTTAAAAAAGTATTAAAGTATATTCTGGCGATCAGAACAAGCGTCACCAATGGCCCATTGCCAAACAAATAATAAAACGGCTGAAAGACGAACTAGGGCTTTCCAAAACGAACGCCTATCTACTTTTAGTAAATCATAAAAAATAATGTACCCATTATAGCAATTATACTCATTACTTACTTGATCGTACAAATCAACAACTTTATCAACAAAAGAAATAGATTTTCCTAATTTTGCCGATTACTTAAAGTACTAAGAATCAATAATCATCTATGAAATAATATGTAAAATTATGATAGCAAGCCGTTGTGTATAAGTTTAATGAAATAAAGCAACACTGTGAACCGCAGTGCTAAGCATGTTTATTTGTTTTCATAGACTAGATAAGCTATGTTATCGTTTATTTGTTTCCAGAACATTTTCGAGTTGTCGAGTGGCCCAATTCCTAATTCTCACCAGCAATAAAATGACAAAAATCTTTTGCTCTTTAAAAAAACAGCTGAAATTTAAGAAAGTATACTGTGCTGAAGTCACAAATCAGGCTTCAGAATAGGACAATAAGAGTAGGAACTCTTGAAGCTATATTAATATTAAAAATAAAATGTCTTGTTACATTTATATCGTTCAAACTAAGAAAAGCTTATTTACTTTTAAAATTGATTAATCGTATTACAATGCAAATAATTTGAATGAAATATTAAGAACATAATTATATTATTAGTTTGAATAATATTTGTACAAAGTTGTATAACCCAATTTTTTTAAATTTCGTTTTACCTCTATTTATTTTCTGAAGAACAAATATATAACATTTAAGAAATTGTAATAGTACACAGAAAAGTCAATAAATTTCTAAAATTAGTTATGTTTTAAGAAAATTATTTCAGTATTGTATAACAGGGTCTTCTAAAGTTTTACATAGTAAACAAAGTTACACTGTACTAGCAGTGTACTGTCATATATGGTATAAGATGTCATTCCTTCACAACGTTAACATTTATCACTATAACTCAGTCAATATCATTTCTTCTGGAATCCTAAAAATAACATTTTACTTTCATCAGATCAACTCTTTTTCCCGTTTTTTTAAATTTTTATTCAATTTATAAACAATGTACTACTGATTTAGTATTCATATAAAGTAGTTCACTTTATGCCTATACTAAGCCGTTATGCCAGTGAAGTATTTATAACTTGCGTTATAATTATTATAAACCCTCAATTGAGTAGGAGGTGCGGTGATATGTGCAGAAGCCGCCATCGGTGCAGATCTTCGTGGTAGTAGGAAATAATTTCGTTCTCACAGTTTTATTTACTTACTAAGTAAAAATAGAGTTCATTTTTCATGTTATAATTCGTAGAGTTCGATTTGAAATAGATAAACAAATTAAATGACATTTAGCAGAAGATGTCACAAAGTGGTTTGGTGGGACATTCAAATCTTCAATTATATTTTGCAAATAAACCAGCATTCTTAAACTCTATTTCTATAGACGTAATTCAACTAAATATCTTCAAAATTTTGTTTTATAAATTCCATGTGAAGAATTTATTTGTAATCTGTTATTGACATGGTATCGAGGTACGCACGAGCACTCGTAATGTGAGGTTCGGTGTATGAATGTGTATGACATTTATGTTCGTGACATAGTGGTTATAGGGTGTGCAGAGTAAGTATGGCTGACAATATAAAAACATCGATTTTTCCATCGAACATTCACTATCGATGTAGATGAAACATCATTAGAAGAAAAAAATGGTTTAAAAATATGTTTTTAATTAGTGTAAGTCTGTTTGAATTAGCATTAATTAATTTTCAACGATTAATTTAATTGCTTCAGAGTGTGTTAGGGACTTATATATAATTTTTTTTATTAAATTATTTTTGTCGAATTGCTAAGTGTAATGTTGGTTTCTTTTTGTCCGTGACGTAAGTTCCATATGCTCCTGTAAGTATTTCTTCCTCAGAGATCGGCTTGGATTAAGGATTAGATCGCAGGAAGCGGGGATAATGGTTGCCCCCAACGTCTGAGGATCAGCGAAATAATCGACCATATAGTAATTTGTCAGGTTCGGAAAATTCATATTTTAGTTACTATCAATATTTTGCGGATTGGTGAAACACAAAGTAATACGTGTGGGTATAGGCATTTAAAATGGTGTTACCGGAGAGATGGTTTAATATGGAGTTTATGCAAGTATTATGGTTATTTATGTTATTACCGCGGTAACTAAATAGTAAATGTGTTTTTAATAAATTCCTATAATAGAATTTTCTTTAGACTATACATCCACGTATGTGTTTTGGTGTTTTGAACTATTTCCAATAAAGATGATAAATCGACTCAATTTGTGATTTTTTTGGTGGGCATTACATTAGTTTGTCTAAGTTTCATTAAGTGAATCCACAAGCAAAGTATCTATTCTGTAATATTCTCTACTCTACTATTATTGCAGTTATTTCTTAGAAATTTCTTAGAAATTTCATTTGGAAATAATACCAAGTACTATGGCTTCCAGGCTGTTACGAGTTTATTAATTTTAAATGTCGTGGTTTAAATAAGCTTAATCAAACTTCATTTCTTGTTCTGTCAATAATAATGAGCATATATATATATATATATATATATATATATATATATATATATATATATATATATATATATATATATATATATATATATATATATATATGTATAACCAAGCACAAGCTTGATGTGTGGAAACGCAAAGGGGTTGTTTACAATTGGATTGCAAGGACTGTGATACGCAGTATCTCATGTTCATGAGTTCGATTTGAAGAAGCTAACGGTGTTGGTTAAGTACAGATATCTTGATAGCAGACTACTAAAAGAATTTGTCCATATTAACACAAGCAATAATACTTGTAATGTTAATTCTGAAATGAATTTAGTGACACAGGTAAAACAATTTAGTAGATGCATTCAATAACAAACATAAATAGAAGAATCAAGGAAGGAAGGAGGACGTCGGGACAGTGTTGTTTTTTTTGTTTTAGTTGATTTCTGTTTTTTGTGTTTCTCTGTTACTATTTTCTATTGTGCTCCTTGGTATAAAATAAATATCTCTTTATAAAACTTGGTTCCAGATTTTAACACCTTGTGTCTCTTGTTCTCAAATACTGCTTTACTCTAACAGGACTCATTTTGTGTTAAGTCTGACTTACAATGTTTTAAAGAGGGGACCAATATTGAAAAGGGAATAGTGTGCCAGTAGAGTGTAATATTATAATTTGTTCCATCTGAAGATGACCTCGCGAAGGGAGTCGAAACTTGCTAGTATCTTTTCTTTATAATAAAGTTAAGTTTTCTATGATAAAAGGGTTTTTGTATTGAACATATACTTAGTAATTGGATGGCGATTCTAAATCCTTCTGAATTATATTTTGTGGATTTGATTATTATCAAGTTAACTTGATTATGTACAAACCTAATCATATACTTATCAGGCAGCAGTGTAGTTTACAGATGTAAGTCCTTGATACTATAGAAACTGCCAACATAGTATGGGGTCCTCGGTTATAGAACTGAGAATTGGTAATAGGTCAATTTTAACTAAAATAAATAAATAATAATAATACACAAATGTATCTTATAATGTAGTAATGTACTGGTCTGATAAACAAAATATCTAGTTTTTAATCATGATATAGATATTTTTTCCTTAGATTAAGCCTTAAGTTTCAGTTTTTTATTAAATAGAAATCCAATGTTAATTAAAGTTCTTTTAAAAAAAATATTAAATATTTTTCTTTTATATATAAATTTGCTTAAAACAAAAAATTACCTTATTTACCGACCGTTGTACTCTACAATTACAAAACCTGCAATTTAAATACTCTAACCCTTATCAATTTTGTAAAAACCTATTGACCATTAATTATTCTAAATACAAATTAAATTAATAATTCTATTGTATATGAAGGGCTGAGTAAATAAAAATGTTTTCGCTAAACACATTAACGTGAATTTAAGTTTTATTTAACATAATACTAGTTATCTGTTATGCAAAAAAATCTACCTAGTTTACAACGTTTTTAAATCTGCTTTAGTACTTTTTAAAAATCAAATCTACGTTTTTGCGGATAGAATCATAAAACTTCATAATGAGACCTTTTTAAAGATTGTAAAAATCTTAAGAAGCCTTTTTTTAGATTACAGGGTAAAAATTAAGGTTTCGGTTCAAAACTATTAAATTTAATTAGGCATTAAAATTTGAAAATGTAGGCGATGAAGCATAATTGCTAAATAAACATAAAACTTTACTTTTTGCCGAAATAAAATGTTAAATTACTTAATCTCAAAAGGTGTTAAATTAAAAGGGAAATCTATTTTTACTTTAATTTTTAAGTGTCTTCCAATACACTAATTAAAAAAAAGGGAATTATGTTTCGCTCAATCCGAAAAGAATCATTTTACAGTTTCCAGAGAAATAAAGCTAGTTATTATTTTATGTAACTGATTTTATGTATAATAGACATTGATTATTCTGTGTGAAAAAAATTATATTTGCAGTTAATTAAATATTATAATTAGAATACTGTGCTTGATATACCGCTACTTGCAGATGATTGCCTATATGCCTGGGGCCATGACGTACACGAATACGTACGAATAACGTTGCTTTACCGTCAAGCGACAGCGCTCAAAGCTGAATTCAATTAACTACTGTAAAATATACTTTGACGTGTAAACGCCATGTTGACTTAATCACACTGAACTGAAATTTAAATTATCTGGTTCGCTTATACTCGAACTCGCATTCTAAAGTTGTGTTGATTGTTAAATCTTTAATTAATAGTAACGTGTTGAGAACCTCACCACATAATGGTGTATAAGTGAACCTCAGATCCTGATTAACTTTGAATGCTGGCTCAGTAAAACAAAGATTTAACGTCGGAATAAAAGGTAATATTGTAAATGTCTTTGCCTAAGTCTTTCTGTTGATATTTTATATTATCTCATAAATATGTCATACTCTCTGGAGTACGTAAGTCGTGTTTTTCAAAAGTCACAAAAATTGGTTTTTACGAATACGAGACGCGATCCGTGTATAGGATAATGCTAACACGAGATTTATTAGTAGAGAGACAATACTAGTTAATACTTCACCTTTTTGATAAATGTGACAAATGTAATATCTAAAGAACCGCTTAATATGTTTTAATTATGTTCACGCTGATTAAATTAAACAAAATGTATAAAACAAAAGTAGTTAGTTTTCAAAAAGCTAATTGTATATAAGTTAAAAGCGGTTTTATAAAAGGAAAAGCTAATGGCGAACAAATTTGTAATGAAAATATAAGTTTTTTTTATTATTATTTTTTCTTATATTATAATAATATGACATGTTACAATAAGTATGAACAATAATTACCTAAGCTAAAAATGAAAATTAACCTATGTAAGAAACAGTCCTCCAGTGACGGCTATATCTATGAATGACAATTTAAAACGTTGTGGTTGGTAGCTCTAACACACTATGTCTTTTCAGTCTTTCAAAGTCAGGCGTATGCTTATCTAGTAAATTAGTAATTCTAGTCTAGATCTCATCTAGATAGTTTGGATGATTTTTTAACCGTTGCTGGTATATTTCTATATTTGAAACACTAGATGTTCCCCAGAGTTCAATGACATAAGTTTAGACAGGTTTCAGAATCGTTTTATAAATCATTAGTTTGCTGCTCTTGGATAAATGCGTCCAATAAGCCAGTGTAACTTTCTGCACTTAAGATGTAGTTGCTTACGTTTTTTCGTGATGTGCTTTT
Organism: Panorpa germanica; assembly: GCA_963678705.1. Lineage (NCBI taxonomy): Eukaryota > Metazoa > Arthropoda > Insecta > Mecoptera > Panorpidae > Panorpa > Panorpa germanica. The sequence continues at coordinate 22,796,163 of OY783209.1, forward strand.
TCCAGAATATGCGCCGTTCTAAACTAACTATATAAATCAATCAATCATACTATATATAAATCAATAAATTATTACTTCAACAATTTTCTTTAGATCACCATTCTATTGCCATTATATTCAGTGAAGTCAGCCGTAGCCTTAATTCCGAATTAGGGTGGGTGGTCCTTAGCATATATAAACTAAATTAATTTTATATTTTTTTAAATTCTTATTTCTTTTCCTTTGCGCTTGGTATGTTGAAAGGGACAGGTGAGAACACATTAAGAGTAGGTATCGATAACCCTGTATGACAATATAGTAAATGTTTTTGCAAATAAAAAGTAAGAAACATTACTTTAGAAAATATGCAAAATTATTTTGTGCCTTTATTTTATTATTTTTACATAAACCTATGCTATGTATTTCTTTTATTTTGTTGCCATTGAATATAAATGAAAATTGGTTGAAGAGGTATTTGCACTACCTCTATTTAGGTGATAGATTGGTTAAAGTTTTGTACAGATATTTTATTATTTATATAGTACAAGCTGTCGCACTTTTAATTTTTGTAATATGTGTCTAATTTACCAGTATTTGTTTATTATTTATAATATTTCGTTACAAATTCATAGATGTTTCCACTAAGAAAAGACTTCTCTACTTCTACAAGATTCGTAATCGTCTTATGCGCAAATGTTTGTGTTTGAAATGTTTCCTGATAGTCTGTAGAACTACTCCAAATGCAAAGTTCCTACCCTAACATGCAAAGTCTCTTGCTTACAAAATGTGAAGTCTCTCACGTGACATTATTTTTACTTACCTCAAGAATAGTCTCTTCATTACGAACTTCTCATCGTCGTCTCAGCAATCATTGAAATACTCAAATATATTTATCAATTATTTTCTACGAATTATTTAAGTGTTATTTGATTTATAAATGAAATCCACATTATATATTTAATAATAAACTATTAGTGTGTATAAATACAACGATTGTTATAATTTAACTGCTGTCTGACCGGATGAACCAACCTCATAATATAAAGTTGCTGTAATACAGCGACAAAATGCACAATCATTTCGGGGTAAATATCCTAATTGGTTGAAGTCTGCCATTTTCTCAGCATTAAATCTAATTTAGTCCAATTAAGCCAAAAGTACAACTACAATTCATCCGAATTCACTTGCTACGTGTTTGCTGATATCTAAAAAATTTACCAGAGTAAAAAGACGAGCACCCATAGACTTATTCCCAATACAAGTACTGATAAAATAATATAAAGAAATTAGTACTTACTTAATTTTAATTTAAAGAAGCAGGAAGTCCTTTATTATTTTATTATTGTCTCTTTCTCCGTCATCCACCTCTTGTTTTTATCTCCTTTCCGCAAATCCTATTTTTCTGAACTGAAGTTTAACTGTTTTCTCGATACTTCTCTCTTTCTTCTGCTTCCCTTCACTGCCTCTTTTAGTACTTCCTCTCTCTTCATGTTCCCCATGCAACCCAGATACGAGCTTATTTAATGTTCTGTTTTTCTTTCCTTTTTTCTATTTCCGCCATCTACCTCTTTCCTTCACTGTCTCCCTTTAATAGCTGCCTAATACTCATCTCGCTCACTACTTTTTCCTGACAATCAAACTTAATGTGCTCCAGTGTTTCGTCCTCCGTTCCGCATTCTACACATTCTTTCCTTTCTATTTTCCCAGTATCTGTTTCCTTTCTCCTCATTCTCCAATCTAAACCTTGCTATTCTTCTCATGTTTTTTATGTATTTCTTTATTAAGTACTGAGGTATATCTCTCTACCAAATCCTTTTATATCTTGTGCTGTAATTGCAACAATACCTAATTTAATAATTTATGTTTGTTTCCAACGCTAGAATTAAAATCACACAATTGAATTTTTACTGAGTGTATAAGTATAATGTTTAAATGACAAGAGTAAATTCATCTTTTTACATAGCATTCTCTCAGTTTTCCGTATTTTCCGAAATTTTCAGTATTTTTCCAGAATGATATGTAAATTCAAAACAAATAGATGTTCTATCGCCGTTTTACAACTAGAACTCTGAGAATGCTTTAAAACTATTTCCATAAATTTCACCCACAACATTGTGTTGTGTTGTACACTGTAAAGTAGAGTGACTGAGGGAGAATTGATGGAATTTAATATTCTCGCTAAATGAAGAATGTTAAACAATTGAACGTGGGGTCCAGAAAATTAAACTCTGCGAAGAAGAATCTGTAACTTAATTTAACCCCGTTACTAAACTGAACAATTTCATTGACACACATCAAATGATCCTTTAGAATAAAACTACGTTCAAACTACAGACAAACTGTTGCAGTTGGCTTATGCAAGTAGGTTAGTAAACAATTAGATGTATAAATAAAAATATAAATAAGCAATTGTATTTACTAAAAATCAATCGTCAATGACAACGACGACGTCCGTATTGACAACGTTAAGTACACAATATAGAGGAGATGTTACTTTAACTAGTACGTATAACAGAATAGAGGGACTGAATTGATATCTTTGCTATTTACTCAAACATTTTACAGAATAATAAACAGTTCATTAGACTAACACCTGAATTTAAATTATTCAGCACAGAGTTTTCTACAAAGTGTTATACAAATGATTTTCAAAGTTTAATTCGTTCATAAATATTTTTTTTTCTTAACCTCTTTGATTAACCATATATTAATTTATTCTTGAATAATTATTAGGTGAATGTTTCTTTTATTTATTATTATTGTTTATAATGGTTAGATCATAAAAATTCTTTCTCGTAAACTAGCTGGTTTTGACAAGGGAAAATATAAATTGTGCCAGTCATTCGAAGTTTGTTATATTAGTTAACTTATATAGGGTGCGACAGCATAGCTTCCTTTTTTCAAAACCTAATAATCCCATAGAAAAAAATCACAAGCGGCCAAATCGGGAGAGCGGGCTCACAAGCCTCACCTCACACGCGTGCTTCCGAGAATTGAAGTCACTTTTAGAAAGTTCCTGCTCGATCGTTGTCTTGTATGGATGGAAATAAAGATCATCATGATAAATTCTCGGACAAGAGGAATATCACCGAGTGCGTCTGCTGGAAATGGTCTTACAACTAATGGAGGAACATTATTTTTACAATCTGCTAAAGTTGATACTGTGTCTATTAACTTGGCTGCAGAAGGATTTTATCCTTCATAAAATTAACAAAAACAAATTTTTGTTGAAATATGTTATGTTATTAAATTATTAAAGTGTTAATAAATATTTTATTTCTATATATATGCTATTTCTTTAATTTGTGTACTTAATTTTTGCTGTTACTATCACGTAATTATTATCATTATTTTGACAGTTCAGAACGAGGTTATATTTAAATCTTTATATACTGTTTTTCCCGCTGCCGTGCTGTGACGCTTATTATAGCAGTGCAACGTTGCCAAGTGTCAAATAAGGCGAATATTTTTTTAAATATCATAATTTGAATTTCATTTCTAATTTTCTTTTCAGGATGAACGGTTACATAGTATTTTTACAATATTGACGTGTCACGCTAATATTCACCTTTCTAATGCATAGTTTTTTTTTATACTACACAATACAGAAAATACTCTTATTTATTAATTTATGATCACATGTACCCATTTTTTCATAAGAGCAATGTATTTTACGTCAATTTTCAATAATAAATTTTTTTTAAATATGAACGGTTACCTACCCTGAAATTTTAACAGTATATTCTTTAAGTAGGAATCTACACGTAAAAAAAAGGCCTTAAATCGAAAATTATTTTTTCGCTTAAACATCCTCAAAGGGATGAGTTTGCTTTGTATAACAATTATTTGTATATAAATTATTTTCTCACCACACCATATCTGTACCGAAAGTTTAATTTCTCTTATTAAAAAACAAATGAATTAGCTTGACATCTTCAGTAACCTTCCCGCAAAACAATGGCATAAATTATAATTTCGGTTAAAAATATGGTGAAAAATAGTATACACGCTAGCGAAGAAAGTATGATATTCCAGTCCGCGTGTTTGCCATCCTCGCCCTCGGCTAGGCAGTCAATTTTACACGTGGGTTGAAATGTCTTACTTTCTTCCCTCTGTTTGTAATATGCTATTAATGTTTTATGTACAATAAATGTTTTACATACATACATGCATCAACCTATTGATTTACTTTGTTCTATTGCTTAATACCAATATTATTAATCTAAGTATACGGGCCTAAACTCTTTACTTGCAGAACCTTGGCGATCACTAAAACTCACACAAGACACTCATGCACATACACATGCAGTGGACGATAAAGAGCTGGTTATAAAAGCTTTATACCTTTAAATTATTTTCTTATATGTTTATTTTGACTTGATAAAAGCAAAACAGTTTAGTTAGGGCTTCAGTTTCTTTTTGCACGAGAATCTTTGGTTACCTAGCTACGCCACTGATTTTGTTTGGATATAACAATTAAATTTATACTCAATGCAGACTATGAATCGTAACCACGTTATCGAAGTAAACAGTTTCTTTAATTCCAGCAAACAATAGATTATGTGATTGTTAATATGAAAAGTTTTGTTATATAATGAGTATTATTTATCTTTTATATATTTGTGTAGAACTTTTGTGATAAACAGTATACAAACCTTTGTATAGTTGTAAATGTAGCATAAAAAATATAGGGAAAATGGTTTAACATGCATACAACTCCCCTTTTTACTATTACAAATCTTCATATTTTCTACATACTAATATAATACTAACATACTAAATTTGTTAAATGATAATCATTGATACTATTTTAGGGCAATGTCAATAGTCTGCAATAGAAATTAGGTATTGCTCCATCAAAATAATACGTTCAACTACTAAGATGCTATCTTAGAGATTGACTCAAATTATTTCTAACAGCTACATATATACCACACTTTGGTTCGTAGAAATTCTGTAATAAATAAAATGAATGAAAAGGTTTTTAGATTTTATCATAAATTATATTTTTCAAATGTTCCAATGTGTTCTATGTTTTAAATACTTAACGATTTCTTATAACAGTTTGTCACTTTTAATTTATATTAGATCATAAGGGTCATATTCAGTTTAGGCAAATATTATATTTCTGTTTGGCAAATACTATAAGTTTAATACATTATGTTTCAAGAGAATATTTACTTCAAACAATCAGTATGATAAATAGAACACTATTATACATTTCAATTCATTACTGGCAATAAATATAAATAATAACCTTATTTCGACACAATTTTTTACTATGTACATGTTAATTAAATATAACATAAAATGTAGGTAGTTCATAATCTTATGTTAATAAAAAATGGACTCTAAATATACACAAGACCTAAAGAGAACCAGACAGTAATTTAGAATTAGATACTGACAAAAACAAAAGAACGAGTTTTTGTTATTACCTTTACTATACACAAAAAGAAGAAATGACCACTACTCGGTGTTACCAAATTCCTGTCTTATCGCCCGTAACACAATTTTAAATTATCTATTGATCAGAATGGAGACTATGTCAATCAGAAAAATCAACTGGATAGATTTTAGTATAGAGCTTTCTATATGTAATCATAATATATTAGTCATAATTTGATATTTACGTAGAGGCAAATATAATTAAAAACAGTGGGAAATATATAATGGTATGGAGAAGGGTATAGAAGGAGAAAGGAAATATAATGAGAGGTATACGTATAGTAAAAGCAAACGAAGAAGAAAGACAAGTATAAAGCAAAAGAGTAGATTAGGCGACGAAGGCCTGCACAAAAAAATTGCAAAATAGGAAGCTGGGCCGGAAGAATGGAGAAACGGAAGATGCAAAGTAAGAACTTTCTGGGAAAAAGGAAATTGGGAAAGTAGATCTGCATCTAAATACAAAATTCAAGATATTTTCTTTTATTTTTCTTTTAAGTTTGCATCAATTTTTATATAAATGTCCTTAAATGAAAAAGTAAGTATTAGTTAAAAGTTGTAATACTAAACGAAAAATCAATAATACAACAAAAATAATAAATAAAACAAAATATTTTAAAGAATACGGTTAATATAAGTTATAAGTTTATAAAAGAAAAATTACTTTAAAATTATATGATAAATGTGTTGGAAATTTCTGCTTTATTTCACAGTTATTACATTCTTTAAATGCCTGAAAATTTGCTAGTCGTCAAGATATCATCTCAAGATATACTAATCATGTTTCAGTAATAATACAGATTGAAATGTTTAACAAACATGACTATAAATTTATAATTTACCTATAGAAACTACAAATAGCAATTTATATATTCCTAGAGCTTTAGCATTATCTGCCTTATTCAATATGTAGAGGGTTGATATTTGACACCCCTGTACCGGTAAGTAATCCGATAGTCTTTACAAACATATCTGTACCCACCAGACGAAACGGATAAACGCCATATAGCTTGTGTAGATCGGAGAATCAACCATATGAGGGTTAACGATCTCCAATTTTCCTAGCTACAAGTACTTTGCTAGCTACCACATTTTAGAAACGTCATTTTTAAATTATTGTTTTAAGCCGGGTTCATGTGTAGAAACTATATTTTTGTATGTGGAATTTTTATTTGTTTTTGTATTCTCAGTTTCGGTTAACTACAAGTTTAATGTTACTAGTATTAAACGTAATATACACATTTTGTGTTTAGTGTTGAGGCGGTTGTGAGTTCTCATAAATGTTTTTGTAGCTGAGTCGTCTGATCCAAATGAAAAACCCGGTGTGCTCGAGTTGCATTGCTTTTGCTGTTGTTAGAGCAAGATAGATCGCATTGCATAGTCCGCAAACGTAACATTTCCCTTAAATATGTTATTATATATCTATACATATATACCTATATATATATATATATATATATATATATATATATATATATATATATACGCTTTTTGTTCAAAACATAAGGAGAATTTTCATTTTTCTCAAAAAATATTTATTTATTCATTAATTTCTATTTTGTCCCCTTTAAAGTAGATATAATAAGTCAGATATAATACACTTGTGCCAGCGTTTTTTTTCAATCCTCGAAGCAGTTCTGGTATGCACTTTTTGGTATGCTCCTGAGCTCTCTCAGCAAATCGGTTTGTATCTCCTCAATTGTCTTAAAATGCCGTCCTTTCATGGGTCTCTTCAATCTTGGGAACAGGAAAAAGTCGCAGGGGGCCAAATCTGGTGAATACGGTGGCTGAGGCATGATTACGGTGTTGTTTTTGGCCAAAAAGTTACGAACAAGCAATGACGAGTGAGCAGGTGCATTATCGTGATGCAAAAGTTATGAATTGTTTTTCCACAATTCCGCACGTTTTTCTTGTATTGCTTCTCGCAAGCGGCGCATAACTTCAAGATAATACTCCTTATTGACCGTACGACCATGTGGTAAGAACTCCTGATGCAATACGCCACGGTAATCGAAAAAACGGTCAGCAAAACTTTCACATTTGATCGAACTTGGCGTGCTTTTTTTGGCCTTCGCTCTCCTGGGCTCTTCCATTGGGACGATTGGACTTTGGTTTCGATGTCATAACCATATACCCATGATTCGTCACCAGTTATGACCCTTTTAAGCAAATCTGGATCGTCATTGACGTTATTCAACAATTCCTAAGCGATGCTCATGCGACGATTTTTTTGGTCAAAATTCAGCAATTTTTGAACAAACTTCGCTGCCACACGCTTCATGCCCAAAATTTCCGAAAAACTTGCATGGCATGAGCCAACCGATATGCCGACATCCTCAGCAACTTCTCTAATAGTGATTCGACGATTCTCCATAACAATTTTACCAAGCAAACGAAAACTACAGTTGTAAAATGTTGACAAGAACCAGCAGAAAAGGTTGCACATCTCTGTACAAATATCTCAGCATTTCGATACTAGGCTGTTTATTGTACGCTGCATAACTTAATGCGCATGATCCTTTGGAAATAAACATAAACAAAGGCATATTTGTTAATTGTTTACGAGTGATCTTTCTACAAATAATTATACTGCAAAACAAATGGAACATCATATAAATAGTCGGAAGGTCAAATAGCGTATTTATATAGTTATAGAAATATTCTCGAATGTCAAAGATGTCGAGGGCAAGGGATATTCTACTGCGTAATCCGCTGATATATAAGAAACCAGAGCATCGCGTCGCGAGTCAGTCCGAAGCAAGAGTCAGTTCGTAAGCAACAGTCAGTCAGTCAAGAACAGTCAACAATGAATAATTAACAAGTAGAAAAATAAACCACCCGAGTGGTGACCGGGTGTGAAAGAATAGTCCCAAAGTTGCTCATGCATGTCGTAAGAGGCGACTAAAATGGGTACCCAGTGTCTGGGGGTAAAGCCGGGCACCCTGCCCCTGGGGACTATATCAGGGGACTTGTCCTCCAGGTTGGGGGTTGGGCGGGGTGCTAACAACTCCACCCCGTAAAACAACCTTGTTACGAAATGTCAAGTAATTAAATCATCCGGACCGAACTTTAGGAGACGACCTGGCAAATTCTTTAAGGATCTGAAAATCGGAACATGGAACATTCGCTCTTTGTATCGAAGCAAGGGGCTTCAATTCTTAACCGAACAGTTGGATAGTTACAGGGTGTACATAATGGCTCTGCAGGAGATGAGGTGGATTAGTGATGCAATTATTGAAAAGAGAAACCACACAGTGTTCTTTAGCTGTGACAAGAAGAAACATATTTTTGGAACTGTATTTGTTTTGGGTAAGCGTTTTAGACACCTTGTCATTGATTTTGTGGCAAAATCCTCAAGATCATGCAGAATTATTTTTTTGGGGACATTTCTTTAACTACAGGCTCATTAACGCCCATGCACCTACCGAAGACAAAGATGAAGACGAGAGAGAACTCTTTTATGAGGATCTGCACTCGCTTTACGGTTCATGCCCAGAAAACGACAACAAGATTATTTTAGGCGACTTTAATGCTAAGATTGGCAAAGAGGCTGAGTACAGACCAACAATCGGAAAGTATAGTCTACATGATATAACTAATGATAATGGACACAGACTTATTAATTTTTCTGCTGAGCACAGCATGGTCATATCTAGTACAATGTTTCAGCACAAGAGAATCCACAAAATGACATGGAGATCTCCAGATGGTGAAACTTGTAGCCAAATTGATCATTTAATGATTGATTCTAGACATATGACAGATGTACAAGATATTAGAACCTATCGTGAAGCTAAGTTTGACTCTGACCATTACATGGTAATGGGTAAGATTAATGCCAGAATATCTAATGCACGTAAGCTTCAGGGTCAACGTACTGAGAAATTTGACTGTGATCAATTAAAATATCGTTCAGTTAGGCTTGATTTCCAGGCACAACTAGCAATAAAACTCGAAGGTAGAGCTATTGAAGTTATTGAGAACATAGATGAAAAATGGGATGTTTCCAAGGAGGCTCTTTGGGACACACGTAATACTGTATTGAGAAAAATTTAAAAAGTTATGAACTCCAAAAAAATTGTAACTCCAAGAAAAAATTAAACATATAAAAAGATGCTTAGTAAAAGACACTCGAGAACATCAGTGGAAGAATATAAAGTTGCAACAAGAGAGGAGAAGAGGGTCCACAGGATTAAGAAAAAATTATTTCACGAAGATCTTTTTAAAGATGTCGAACATCTTAGAGGGTCCGGGAGAGCAGAGCTTTCTTTCGTGAGGTTAACCTTGGACGACGGGATTTCAAACCTAGAGCCAATCTTTGCAGAAACAAAGATGGAGTTATTTGAGTGAGAAGACTAAAATTCTTCAAATCATTTGATATTGCTATAAATAATAAAAAAAAATTAAATCTAATGCATCAATTTAATACAAATTTTACAAAAATAATATATACAGATGCATTCATTGATTTAGAAAGAAATAAAGCAGGATTTGCTATATATGAACAAATAAATTTAAGATATTATAAATTTAAATTAAATAAAAAAGTTTGCTCTTATACTGGTAAAAAATTACCATTATTAAAAGCATTGGAAATTAACGAAAATATCAAAAATAATAAAATTATAATAATAACGGATTCTTTAAGTGTTATAAAAAATTTAAATTCTAATGATAACAAATCAAATAATGATATTTTGACATGCAAAATTAAGGAGATGTATTTCAATATCATAAATAAGAATAATACCATAAAATTTATGTGGATACCAGGACATTGTGGAATAAGAGGAAACGAAATTGCGGATAAATTGGCAAAGGAATCAATAAATTTAGAAATTGAGATGAAAGTGAAATTACCTTCATATGAAATTTTTAATATAATCAAAAAATTAAACTTCAATTTGAGAAACCAAGATTTCATTAACAAAAGTCAGTTAAAAGGAAGAGATTATTATATGTTACATCCAAATTTAAGTAAGAAGAGATGATTTAGAAATGAGTCTGGCAAAATTATATCAACAATAATCAAAATCAAAAGTAATCATTGCAAAACTACAGCTCACTTGTACAAAATTAATATTAAATCTGATGATAGATGTCAATGTGGTGAAGAAGGAACTTTGGATCATATTATATTTGAATGCATAAATTATAGTTTAGAAAGATCAAAATTAAATAGTGATATATTAGATGTGATTAAAATTTTTCCTGTTAATACTAAGTTTTTGTTAAGTGATTCAAAATTAATTAGTGAATTATTGAAATATTTAGAAATTTGTAAAATTGAATTATAAATTATAAAAGATGTATAAAAAATGTTTGATGGTGGCTATGTCGAAAGAAAGTCAAGGTAAATAAGTGAATAAATATAAAAAAAAAATAACACACGAATAAGGATTTCTTTATTGCTTTGAAAATTACAAAATTAGCATCACTAAAACCAATGTATCACGTAAATTAATATTTAAAATGTCATTAAATTTGTTTTTGTTAATAGTGGTGCCATCTTTATGTCATCCTTCAACTTATTGAGTAAAGTGTCAAGTTGTCAGAACTAAGGTATCTGAAATCCAGGGATGTCAAATCTCCTCCTGGTGTGGTCCGAAGTCAGAAAAGTATTATTTTATTTGATAACTACCTTTTTATAATTTACACGAATTTCTTAAAATCAAAATCTAATTATACGAGTATATGTAAGATTGAAGAAACTGGTACATAACGTTTTAATAAACAGTCATCATCATTATCGTCATCTTGGCCACACAGTCCATGTTAAGTACAGCACTTACAATGTTATTTTAACACGAGGTGAAAGAAAGGAAACGGCACCTTTTAGAAAATAAACAAAATTTTACTAAACAGAACAATTTATCGAATTTATTTCAAACAAAAACAAACTTAAAATTTTCCAAATATAAATTCTGCCGTACTGAATACTGTATACAGGATGTATGACGATACCTAACAATCTATATATATATATACATAAGAAGGTCGTGTTAGTTACACTATTTATAACCCAAGAACGGCTTAACCGATTTGGCTGAAAATTGGTGGCAAAGTAGCTTAGAACCGGGAGACAGACATACGATTACCCGTTCCCGTGGAACGTGACAGAAAACGTGGTATAACAAAACGCAACTGAAATGGAATAACAAAACGCAACAGACAGAAAAACGGAAAATTTATCAGTAAAAACATCAGTCTAGCCGTTCATTTGTTAAAAATGGTATAACAAAACGCAACTGACATGGAATCACGAAATGCAACTGACAGCTAAACGTAATGTTTTCTATGGTTAAGTTTGGTGGAAAATTTGAAAATAAGAAATTTTGAAGTTAACCGGTTGATGTATTTGTTTAGAGTTTCTATTAGCTTATTGTGCCGATATTATCATTACCAATGCCGCGACCAAGACGATCAAGTCTTTCCCGACAAAGCCGTAATGTAATTAGGATATGACACATTGCGAATAAAAGAACTGCAGAAGAACAAGAAATTGCACGCGTACAGCGCCGCGTTAGTATGGCTCGACTTCGTGCTTTTTAATCACAAAAGCAAAGCGAGGAACCCCGTAAAGCGGCTCTTTTGGCAATGCGAAATCATCGAGCAAAGCTCAAAGGTCAACAACTTGATAATTTTCGTTCGCATTGGGCCAATGGACGTTGTTTGCGAGTATTGTGGCGCATTGAAGTTTTCTGGAGAAACGCCAGGATTGTGCTGAATTAGTGGGAAAGTGAAATAGCTATTATTGACTCCGCCACCTGAGCCATTGCATTTATTGCTTCGTGGCGGAACACCCAAATCTCGATATTTTCTAGCAAACACTCAAAAATACAATAGTTGTTTCCAAATGACCTCATTTAAAGCAGACACTTTCGAAGAACGAGAATTTAATCCGACATTCAAGGTATTTATTTATTTATTTTTGTATTTACACACAATACAGTAGAAGAATAACATACTACACTTATTCCTATGTATTATGTATGCTAATTCTAAAATAAGTGTTTTTAAATCAGTAAAACTGATTTTGCTTTTGATTTTGTGGATACAAGGACAGATTCACAACCTCCCGAAGATGCACAGCATACATTTTCACAAATATACTTCATGGGCAAAGTGAAGGAACAACTTAATCGACGTCAAGAGATCAATACAGCAATGAAAAAAACAATTCTTCAAGATCTGCAGCAACTACTTCATGAACATCATGCGTTGGTCAGGCTTTTCAAGAGTGCTTTGGAGCGCTTGCCAAATGATGATTACAAAGTCTTGATCAGAGCGAACAAACGACCATCTGAAACACACGAACGCACATTTAATGCTCCAACAATAGATGAAGTTGCCATCCTGATTGTTGAAGAAAACTTAGAAACACGCGATGTTGTGCTTACACGTCGCGATACTGGGCAACTGCAACAAATATCAGAAACACATCGTTCATATGACACGTTACAATACCCGCTGATGTTTTGGCAAGGAAAAGGTGGATATTATTTCATTATCAAAATGAAGAATCCGTTAAAAGGTGAGTATCAATATCATAGTTTTGATTTCAATATGACATACATTTTACAGTGTTTGGTTTTGGTTTTGGTTTCCAATAAAAGACCAATTACACTGCTTATTACCAGGAAAAGAACAGACTTAAAAATTAGGGGCAGTTTGTTTAGAGAAAATTGGACAAATGACTGGCAACCGATTTAAAATCATTTATCTTCACCCCTTTATAATTATGCTAAAAATATGGATGTAAGTTTTACATACAAAATACTAAATCTTAAATCTAATGTTTTAATTTCAGGTAAAGAAACTACCAAGAAGGTTAGCTTGATGCATTATTACGCATATCGTTTGATGATTCGTCAAAATGCTGACAACTGCTGATTGCTTCAGCAGTATTTTGTCGACATGTACGTCAAAATAGAAACGGAGTGCTTAACTTTCATTCGGTTGAACCAAGCCAAACTGCGTTCTGAGGAGTATATCCATTTACGCGATGCAATTAGTAATGAAGGAAATGCAGCTAATATTGGTTGATTAACTATTTTGCCATCGACGTACATAGGTAGTCCGCGTCATATGCATGAATATGCGCAAGATGCAATAACATACGTCATTACGGTCGGCCAGATCTCTTTATTACTTTTTCCTGTAATCCAAAATGAATAAAAATCGTTCAATTGCTGCTTCCCGGACAAACATCAAGTGATCGACACGACATCACAGCACGTGTATTCAGGCAAAAAATGCGGTCCCTGATAAACTACATTGTTAAACAACGCGTCTTTAGAGATACTCGATGCTGGATGTATTCAATCGAATGGCAAAATCAAAGCCTGCCGCACGCACACATTCTTATTTGGTTATTAGAAAGAATTCAGCCAGACCAAATAGATGATATCATATGTGCCGATATTCTTGATCACGATGCCGATCTACATAATGTTGTAATTACAAATATGATACAAATATGTGTGCCGCCATCAATCCCCAATCACCTTGCATGGTCGACGACAAGTATTCCAAGATCGTCACTGGCTACGTTGGTAATCCACTGTATCGGCGTCGATCACCCGATGATAACGGTTGAAATATCACAACAAAAGTGAAAAGAATGGATTTTGTTGTCGACAACAGTTGGATTGTTCCATATTCGCCACTAATTTCCAAAACGTTCAAGACACATTGAGTTGTAACGTTGAGTATTGCAATTCAGTAAAGAAAGGCAGCAATATGGCGGTTTTTGGCATCCAAACCTCCAATAACAACGATGAAATTGCGCGCTATCAAGTTGGTCGGTATGTGAAGTGCAATGAATGAACAAATGAATCTGTTCATTTATTGCATCTATGGCGGAACAATGTTCGCCGGGCCAGCTAGTTATTAAATAAAATAAATAAGATAACATACAAAATATTTTAATAAAAAAAAAGAGTTAATGTCTTTAACTTTCTAGATACTTAGCTAATTTAAAGAAATCGTATTTAAGATTAATTCTTTTAAAAAGCTTAAAGATTTAAAAACAAAAATGAAAATTCTCTGTTTGAAAGAAAAAACAAGAATTGAAAGTTTTCCACTGCTTGTTCTTCTATAATCCAGATTAAACTCTTAAGCTACAAGTACAATAGTTTCTCTAACTTTAATACATTTTCCGGACGTTTCCCTTGACACAATTATAAAATACAAGGAAAGGAATTTATTCTTTAATGCCGTCCCCAGTGTTTTAGTTTGTAAACAGTTCTTCCATTAAGCTTTTTATATTCTAATTTTAGTGTTCCTAGGTAAACTTAAATGTAACCAATTTTTATAACGAGAATTTAGAAGAAGTCCAAGTAATAAATGTAATGGTTTTTTCTCAATGACGCAGCACCATTTAAAAATAAACGTTAAGTATATACGAGTATTATCGAAAGTTTATACGTAATATTTTATCTTATTATTTCTAAAATGCAAAGTATTGCTAGACCGAGCCAGTGTACTACAGTTTATTTTGTACATCTAATATAGAAATTTTATCCAAATGCAAGTTTCATATTGCTGACTTATTTCAACTTAATATAAGCGATATAATGCGTTACGTTCTACATCTATGATTGGTATTTAAAAGGTAATTTTAATATTTTATTTAATATTGGAATGTTTTCAAATACTGCTGCCTAAGGTGGATATAACCGGATCGGCGATCCGGGGTCGAGTAGCGGACGCCGAGTGGTGACAGTGTAAAATCATGGAGAATGAGTTTTGATGTAATTGAGAAAATGAATATATAGCTATCTGTGGATTAACAAGGGTTAATTATATTATGTTAATGGGTAAGATAAATTGATTTTAGCTGATAGTTAGTGTTTTGTAAAAACACATAAGACAATATGCATCATTTATTTTATACCTATGGAATTCATTGTTTGGGACGCGACATTGGCTTTTTTTTTTATAAACTTGTTAATCGAGTATTAGATATATATAATACGAGGCGTATTTTTTAAGTAAGTACCGTTTTGGAATTAAAAAAAGAGGTGCAAAGATATCGCAATAATTTTATTTTTACATAAAAGCCTTTACCTTAATCTACTTTTCTACATAATTTCCGTGAATATTGAGGTACTTGTCATAACATGGCACCAGTTTTTGAATACCCTCCTCATAAAATTCTGCCGCCTGACTTGTTAACCACTATCACAACTGTTTTGACTTCGTTATCGTCTTGAAGACGCTGACCACCCAGGTGTTTCTTCAAGTGCAAGAACAAATGGTAGTCGCTGGGCGCCAGATCAGGGCTGTATGGAGGATGATCTAGAGTTTCCCATTTAAAGATTTGATGAGATCTTTGGTCCGATTAGCCACATGTGGACGGGCATTGTCATGTAGCAAAACGATACCCTTACTCAACTTGCCACGTCTTTTGTTCTGGATTGCACGACGCAGATTGTTCAATGTCTCACAATAAGACGCTGCATTGATTGTCTCATTACAAAGCAGAAACTCCACTAGCAATACTCCTTTTTTGTCCTAAAAAACTGTGCACATGATTTTCCGGGCAGAAATTGTTTGCTTAAACTTCACTCTTTTGGGTGATGATGAATGTCGCCATTCCATGGATTGTTGTTTTGATTCTGGTGTGACGTAGGCCACCCATGTTTCGTCACCAGTAACAATTTGGTCTAAAAAATCTTCACCTTCATTGTGGTACCGCTCAAGGAAAGTCAATGCACTGCCTAAACGTTGGGTTTTGTGCAAATCCGTCAACATTTTTGGAACCCAACGTGAACACAATTTCCGGTAATTCAAGTTCTCGGTTACAATGCGATACAAAACACTACGAGAATATTGAGGAAACCAGTCGCACATTGATGAAATTGTAAAGCGTCTGTTTTCTCTCACCTTTTCTTCCACTTTCTGTACAAAATCTTCATTAAAGACCGAAGGACGCCCACTCCGTTCTTCATCATGCACATTTGTGCGGCCATCTTTAAATGCTCTCACCCATGTCCATTCCATCACTCATAATGCTTTGTCCGTAAACTTCACAGATCTCACGATGAATATCGATCGGTTTTACGCCTATAGCACTAAGAAATCGTATAACAGCCCGTACTTCACAATCGACGGGACTCACGATTGTCGGAGGCATCTTAAACACTCAGTAAACAACGTATACAATGAAAAATCAGACTGTAATGGCGTCAGTGCGTAGACAAGAGATGTAGGTAACCAGCGCGCATGCGCCGAACGCCGACCGTAGCGCTGCAAAGGCGGAATCGCAAAACGGTACTTACTTAAAAAACATGCCTCCTATAAATATTAAGTGATAAGTAAATCTATATTGTGTGAATAAATATAACGTAATATTACGGATATATTTCTCGTGCTTTTATTTAAATTTCTAGGGAACCAGAATTATGATTAAGTTGAAATTCAGTGGATTGATAATATATCAACTTGATATAGTATGGGACCGCACAAGGTAACCTGTGGAATGCACGCCTAAAGTAACCTGAGGATGGCCATCCAAAGTCAGGATCCGATTCATGCTAATTAATTAAGTTATATCATTTTATTTTACTCAACTTTAAAGATTAATATTATTTCAATATAAATAATTTAATGTTGGTCCATGATCGATATTTAAATAATATTCGGTAATCGTATTTGGTGGACTGTACCTCGTGTGGATTCCATGTTCAACGCGTTGTATTACGCAATTATCACTATCAGTGTTACTTACACATTATCAGTTTTCTTTTGTTTAGATATTTTATTGTTGTATATTTATTTAAGCATCGATCAGTTGTATTGTACTTCTTGGGATTAATCCCTAATCAAATTTTGTTGATATGCATAATGTTACATATATGTATTTTTTTTTGGATTGTTACGAATCAACTAATTGTTGCTATTGATATATATATATAAAAAATTTTAGATCATTATTTTGTTATCTTAACCAGGCGATCAAGTTAATATAAATCTGGGATTAAAAACAAATTCTTCGAGTTTTTATTTTATGTTATAATCATTTAATCTGAATTGTTATTAAATTGAAAAATAATCATATGGGCCGATTTGATGGAGTCAAAACTATTCATAATTTAATCTATGTTACAGCCCCCGATATATTGATACTTTTATTTTGTTGTTTTAATTTTAGTAACGTTCCCCTCACCCCTGTATTTCGATACAGGGTTATAGTACGTTACACTACTTGTCTAATAAAACCGTTTACTTATGTCGATTCTCCGTTGAATTTTTTAATAATTTAAAAATAAGAGTTGTATCTGGTATTGGTATCTATATTTTGCCTTTGTATAATTGTTGATCGTTGTAATTTAACTGTTTGTTGTCGGAGTTGTATGACTCTCTGCGACTATAGTTGTTCTTGTAATTGTAACATTACTTTTTCCATTTTCAAATTTGTTTTATACTTAATTTTGTTGAGTATAGATTTTATTTCAGTGACGCCAAATAGATTTCGGGTTATTTAATGCTTTTTGTTATTACTATAAATTTTAATTTTTTTTTTTTGAAATTGCAATAATTAGATATTAGGAATTTATGAAAGGAATTTAAGTAATATTTATCACTTACATTTGGATTACTAATAACATTAATGTAGATTTTGTGGTATCTGCTTTACAAGCTGTGAAGGTTTCCCACTTGTCAGCTGAGATTCTCTGAGGGTTGTGTGAAAATCACGACTGCTTTTACACTTTTAAAAAAAGACACTTATTTTTATATTTTTATAAAGCACTTTCTGTGTTTTTTATTTGCCTTTTTGAACACTTCTTAATTATTAAAAAAAGCTTTTAGTACACTTTCTTTTATCACTCACTTTCTAAATATTTTAATTTAAAAATGGGTAAATTTGAGTATTCGAAAAATCGAACACTGGTAGATAATGGGTTAAATGTGATGTTATTGTTTGTGATTTCTTTAACATATAGATTCCAATCCTCATTAGAGATGTTCAATTTTGATCCTGACCAGTTCATATCTGTTGTATTGTTTAAGATTTAAAGTTGAATTGGGAAATGATCACTTCCATATAGATCTGGTAGGACTGACCATTATAGTTTCGAAGCTATTTGTGGTTGGCAAAGGGTTAAATCAATTGCAGATGTACTTTGAAAAGAAATATTAAAATGCGTGTGCTGGCCATCAATTAAGAGCAATCAATAGTTGTTGTCAAATAATCTTTCTATTAATTTTCCTCTATTGTCCGTATCATTGCGCCATAGTCTGATAAGTGCATTAAAATCTCCAAGTAATATGAAGGGAGAAGGTAATTCTGTTAATATGTTTTTAATATACTGATAAATTAGATTTTGACTGTTTGGTAAGTGCAGGTTACAAATAGTAATTTATTGTGGAACATGTACTCTGACAACGATTACTTCCAAGTTGGATTGTATAGTTATATGTTTCGAATAAAAATCCTCTCTTACTAGTGAAGCCACTCCACCACTGGCGTGATCCGTAAGTCGATCTATTCGGAATATATTGTATTTTTTAATATTCGTTGTTTGCATTTGCTTATTTATTTGTTTCTCGTAGACATGTTTTAAGGGGATGTATTCTACTGCAACGGCTAAAAAAGCCGTTTAAATTTCATTGAATTAAATTTAAATTTGGTGGTAGCATTGAATTATAAATAAGTTTATATTGAATTATTACTGAGTAATTTATTTGACTGGTTTGTTTTTAACTCTTGTTTATTTTGTGTTTTTGGATTATCTCGTAATCTGTTTTTAATATTGTCACTGTCATCTATTGTTGTAATTTTTTGTTTATTATTGGCTGGCTGTATTTCTGTTATGTTACTAGTTTTAATTGTTTAGAATTTTTAAGATTTCTTGTGTTTTTAGTTTCTGTTAAACCATGTAGGTTCTTTTCAATATTTAAGATACGTGTTAAAAAGTTATTATCTTCTAAAGATTCTCCTGACTCCTTGCTGGTTACGCGTCTTCTTTTGTTTTGGTAAATATCAGATGTGGATGGAAAATTAAATATTTTATTTTGAGTGATTTTTTATTGCCTGGATTTGAATTATCATTATCTTCTGACCCTACCATAGGTGGGGAGGTCTCATTATAGTTTCGGAGTAGGTCGAACCTGTTTTTAGTGCGGACTGAAAACAGTTGGTCAGAGTTCTGCCTCCCAGCTACTTTACCGCGAGCCTTATGGTAGTTTAAATTATAATCAGCCATCACTTGTTTAATTTTATTTTGAAATAATCTCTAAGTGCGGTCTTTGTCTGTTGCATGGTGTTTACCACTACAATTTTTGCACCTTGCAGTTGTAGCTGTGCATGTTGACACTTTTACAGGCTCGACATTTAGATATTTGCGAACGGCATTTGGTAGAGGTATGACCATACTTTTGGCAATTGTAGCATTGTACAGTTGTTTGGATGTATAGTTGAACAGCTCGGCGTACTCTCCATAAATAAACATATTCAGGTAAATTTATACCTTCGAAAAACAGTTTAAGAGTTGTCGATAGTTCGTACTTAATACCATTATCAGTAATTAATTTCCTGTTAAGTCTTTGGACTTAACTAATTTTAAAATTGTTACATTTGATGATACTTATTAATGTTTCCTCAATATAATCTAAGTCAACTTGGTTTATAATTGATGTTTTTGCTGTTGTACATTGTACAATGGTCCTATTTTTTCTAATTTTTTTGATTTCTGTGATATTGTTTTTGCCCGTTATTGTGCAAATTATTTCTGCTAGCAAAAATTTGTTGACCTTGTTGTGATACTATCTTGACCTTATAGGTGCTATAATTATTGTTAATATTGTATTTGCTCACTTTTACTGTAACACTGTCATCATCCATAGCTACAGTATTGTTATGTGGGGGATCACTATAATGCCCCCCTCTAGGGCTCACATCACCTTCCATAACATACAATAAAAAAAGAACACAAACTAAAAAGTAATATTAAGTAACTTTAATTTAGTAATACGAAAAATAAAGCAAACTAAATGGGTATTCTTGAAACGAGAAAAAAAAAATATATATTTTGATTTATTTCTTTATTTATAAATTCCAGTATCTAACAATGCGACCGTACCGTCTAACTTCTAGATCCAAACTCCAGGATTAGGATTTATGCGAAATCCGGATTAGTGATTAACTTTGAATGGAAGGGATTAAGGTATAAAATCGTAAGAATTCTGAAATCGTTCTCTCTTGCTGTTTTGTCTGTTGAAGAGTTAAGTCATATTTTTGTAGTTACTGAATATTTTAATTTATTAAGAAAACTTTAAATTGATTATTTAAGTTTTTGAATGCTACATTGGTGCTCATCCGAGAACAACTTAATAAGAGAAGTTACCAAAATCAACATATAAAGAATGTTCAATCAAGGTCAAGTTCATAATAGACCGGCGAAAAACACGTTGTGAAGAAAATTCGTCCGAGCCTAACTTGATAAGGAAAGTGCAAAAATAGTGAAATTAGTTAAAAACACTGTCTTAACGAGTGTAGGGATAAATTTTAAATGAGAGTAACTGACTCAATAAGTGTTTGAGGATCACTCATTCACCATACACATGTTTATAATCAATAGCGTTCAGATTTCATCGGATTTTGATTTTTAACTAAATAAGAAATTGGAGAGAAAGAGAGAAAGAGTGTTTATATGAAACAGCGAAATCTATTGAACACATTTATCGCTGAACTTCGTTGATTTCTGTTCAATATGTGTCATTTCATTCAAAATGTTTTACTGAGTCTATGCACTAAATAATATTACTGTATAATGTTATGTATACATGTTCTTTTATTAGTCAGTTGATACCGATACAAACAAATTTGTTGATATTATAGATTATTAGACATCATGACTAAATCAATTTATGCATGATGCCTGACTGCCGGGTCTTTAGGTTTGATCTTCTAACGTCCATTGCATTTAAATTTATAATGTCATTATAAAAAATGTTTGCAGAGTAGGATGTCGTCCATAATATGACTCAGAAATAAATATATTAGAAAAATAAACTAAAAATTATACATCAGTAACATGAAAGAAATAAGCATAAAACTAAAAATACATGAGGAAAAACTACATATTTTTAACTACGTTTTTTTTCTCAAACCTCAGGGAACTATTCAATTCATTTTGGAAATTACCTTTGTTAACTATTTATCATAAAATTTATATATTTTTCAGACACCATCCCCTTTGACACATGTTGTCGCAGTTTATTGCATCAACCCCAATAACCCCCCCCCCCCCTACACGTGCGAATTGATTTTTGAATAGCCCCATATTTAAAAGGAAGCACAAACACTGATAAAATTGTTTAGATCTCGTTACCTATTTATTTGATTTGCAATAAATGCTCTTTCCTGTTATTCTGACTTTTGCATATTACCATCAAACGAAATGTAATAAATAATTCATGATGAAATAGTAGTAATGCATACCCGCTTTTCAGAATGCCTCTCATGTCTTCATATTTGATGTATTTCTTTTATGTTTGTTGCAATGCATGTGCAGCTCATATGCACTGTTTATGGTTACGTCGGTTATTTAATATGGCATTATTGCAAAAAAAATAACGTGGAATAAATTCTCATGTCAAACGTTCACTTTATTTATATAATTTAATATGGAAGTATTCTGAGTAAGTTTTAGTTTATAATTACACAACCAAACGAGTATATTGCCGAAATTTATAACAGCAGTAGCCATGAATAGATCATTCTTGTTGTCGGGATACAAAGTATAAGAAGAAGCAGAATATATAAGGGGCGATAAAAGGCTACGCGCCTAGGAAGCCCGAGAAACTATATTTATAAAAAAATAACGAGTATATTGAAATAATATTTTAATATGTGCAATCATGTTATATCTATATACAGTTTCAGGTACTTTTGCACACACAGTAAGTAATGCATGTACTATTGTACCATGCACATTTTAAGTACTAGCGTTTGAGTGATGTGCCTTCGAGTTCGATCTATCGAGCAGACATATACGAGTGTAGTTTTATAATTCAGTGACTTCTTTTAAGAAGCAGTTTATTTCTCAATAAGAGATATGTTTTTTTGGCAAAATAGCACTTTGTTTATCAACACAGTCTCCTTCAAGCTCGGTATTTAGTCCAGCGTTGCAATTCGATTCCAATTTTTTTATTCCTTCCCAGTAACAGCCTTTCTCAAGACCCACGAAATAGGTGTTTCTTTCAGTGACGATCTTGTTGTTAGATTCAAGTCTCTTACAGCCAAGTCATTTTTTCAGGTTTGGAAACAGGAAAGAGTTGCTTGGACTAAATCTGGAGAATATGCCGGATGGAATAGCAGTTTGTAGCTCAATTACAATCACACACTCAACTCTCAACACACACTCAATCGCAATCGCGGCACTCACCGCGTTAATAGTTTTTCCTGACCAAATTATTATGGAAAATATTATGTACTCTCTCAGTTCAAATGCCTACAGCCTCAGCCACCTCACGCACTTTCATTCTCTGATCGTCCAATACCATTCCGATTTTAGCCGATTTTATCGACTATTTCTGACATGCCTACAACGGAACTCAATTAACCACAATTGTTGCTATTGAAATAACTAATAACTAAACCTATTCCTTACTATTGAAATTGATAGTACAAAGCCTCATGCTATTTGTCAAACATAAACTATATGACGCAGCTAGCTCAATATTTGACAGTTGTCTAATAATAGGTTGCAGAACACGAGATCAGTATTTTATTTAAAGTTACTGTGCGGTAAATTCAAAAAGTCACTGACTTATTAAACTGCACTTGTATTTTTTCAAGTTATCAAATTGTATTGAATATGCATGTTGAATACTTATAAACTTATTAGACATCGTTGTAAAACACATAAGTAAGGTCAGTACAACACTGTACAAAAGCACCCTACACTATAAAAACTGCCAACATATGAGTAGTAGGTAGTCGATGAAAGAACTTAAAGAAATTAAATTAAATAAAGAAAAGAATATTATGAATCACATCTAACCCCCATATAGGTAATACTCAACTGCAAAATTATTTTTAATTCCCCTCAATCTTTATAAATATTCGTTATTCATTCTTAGTGCTTGATGCGACCATAGCTGTTGCATGGCCCCCTCATCGACTCTGCCTCTAATTTTAAATAATTATTATGGAAAAAGAGTGTAAAATTTCATAAAATGTAATGTTGGTATTTGGTAAAAAAATTAATGTGTTCGTTTGTTACAACCCGGGTATTGATGAGTCGACGGTTTGGTAAATGGAACAACACGTGTTACACAATAGAATAATATATTCAATTAAGCAAGTGTCTACTTAGTGCAATAATAAAAATCATAAACTTTTGCAATATCAAGCTAACTAACCTGACTAGCTAGCTAAGTAGTTCTTAGGTAACATGAGAGTAAAATGTAAAATAGTTAGTCGTGGTAAAGTTCTTGATCAGTGAACAACTTTCTGACTAACAGTCGACTCATAAAGACCGAAAACTAGATATTTGTATTTTCATTGTATTAGGTTAAGTAGCCATGTAAAGAAAATAATATCACCAACACTGCTTTTTAATATGTACCTCAGTTTCCAAGTCGCGGTCCAAAAATATGCAGAAATAGCCTAGTTCAAATTAGACTACATGCAGATTCCCTGGCCATGTAACTCAGGTTAAGGGTATAACAGTTTAAAAAAAAACATGTGGTGAATTTAAGTATATTTAACTTTTTGGGGAATAAAATAACAGACTATTCCATAAACAATAGACAAATACAATAGTTAATTCTCAAATATAAAAGTTTAGAAATTTTCTAAAATTTTGTATGTAAGAATTGTGACACAACACATGCAAATGACACAGCAGTCGGCTTGCTCTTACAGTTGTAGAAGTTCAAGCAACACGTCGATTTACACCCGAATTTGCCACCCCTTAAATTCGCTTGCAGTGTGCGATGGGCTAAAATGTTCCGTAAGTTAATTTTTACTTAATATCAGTAATGAATCGGCATTTTTTTGTTCTCTTAAAGAAATCGGTTGGAGTTAAAATAATTGAACACAAGACTGTTTGGATTCAACAGGAACAAACACGGGTATTGTGAATTCTCTAATGTTTAAGATACACAGCAAGATCGGGTTATTAGAGCTGTTGACTGCGGCACTTCATACAAACTGTAAATAAAATATAACAAAGTTGGCCTGTATTATTGTGACTCAACGCACTAGGTCTATGCTTATCAACAACGTTAAATTTTAGTAAAATTGAAATAAAGGCGTCTGTTCTACATCACTTTTTATACCTCAAGCACGCAATAGGGATGCTAATATTGGCGTAAGATACGTGACAAAAGGAGAGAATATTAAACTGGCGTATTATTACTGTATTATTAAGCTCAGCTAAGGGATTATATTCTTACCCTACGTGTGTGATATGTGTCCCTGGTGTAATAACTGAAAACATATAACTTCAACGTTCTTGAATCTATTGAGATCATAAAGATTTATGTAAGTGTAAGAAAATATCACTTGACAGATTTATTACGAGTATAATGTAAAATATGTTTTTATAGAAGATTTATGTTTCAGAAACAGACTTTAAATTGTTGTCTTGTTATTTTTCTATTATTTAACGTACTGCGACTTCTAGAATACTAGCTTAATTTTAAAAGTCGTTGTTTACCGGCCATTAGCCTTATAATCAAACCCTTAGTCTACAAATTAATTAGCTCTCATAGTTGTTGTATTTTTTGTTTTAATATTTATTTTTAGTGCATCAACTTTTGAAAGTTATTAGCACTTAAAAAACATATTTACAAACATTTACAATACATCATTCGTAATTCATAATTTACAACTTTTAAATATATTTAAAATAAAAAAATTAATTTTGTTTTGTGTTAAACTCAATCAGGTTTGTTGATGTCAAACTTTCTTTTATAGCATATAGCTAATATAGCATATAATATTAAACGTAAAAACACTGATGCTTGCGTCAAGTTTGATTTTTCCAATTGTATCTTCCATTATATAGGAGCAAGCCGTTTTATCCTGCAATTTGATATCATCTGTATACATTTTAATGTAATCTTGGTAATTTTCCAAAATACTATTTAGTGTCGACTTGTAAATGGTTGGATTAGTATTACTTTTAGTTATTTTTGTTAGTGATAAGTTTATAAATGGTAAACTTATGATCCATGGTGCGATGCTATTAAAGAATATTGAAATTGTTCTTATGTCAGATAAAAAATGTTTGTCCTTGAAATATTTTAATCTTATTAGAAACGGTTTTTTCAGTTTTGAGTTTTGAGCATCAGTATGTGGTATAGTGAGACATACTGTGGAGCTATTGTAATTCTAAAATTTATGTTAGTAGGATTCGATATGACTGATGCATAATAAATTAGAGATAGTTGGTCTTGTCTAAGTGAAGGTGGTCGTTCTCTACTTATGGCATATAGGCTCTTTACAGGAGACGTACTAAATGCACCAGTGGCTATTCTTAAACCTACATTATAAATACTGTCAAAGAGTTTAAAAATGTTTTTATTTGCAGTTTTCTATATAATTCCACCGTAATCTATTTTAGAGCGGATCAAAGTTTGAAAAATATGCATTAGTGTTTTCTGATTACTTCCCCAATTATTGCATGATATTACTTTCATAATTTTTGATATGATCGACCCAGGATAATTTTTCATCAAAAATCATACTTAAATAAGGAATTTGGCGTGTATATGCAAGTTCTTCGTTGTATATTGTCAGTCTTGGAGTAGAAATAAGCTTCAGTGATTTCTTACAAAAGAATGCATTTACTTTTGGTGGTAGAAAATGTATATCCTGTTTCATTAGACCAGTCTTCTACG
Source organism: Panorpa germanica (assembly GCA_963678705.1). Taxonomy (NCBI): domain Eukaryota; kingdom Metazoa; phylum Arthropoda; class Insecta; order Mecoptera; family Panorpidae; genus Panorpa; species Panorpa germanica. Next base: position 22,822,449 of record OY783209.1, read on the forward strand.
CAGCTTAGAGCTGATTGAAGTTTTCTATGAGCTAGTTCTAAATCCTTGTTACTGCAATAAATAACTAAGTCGTCAGCATAAAGGCCTGCTTTCATGGTATTTTTAATGGTATTGATTATATTGCTTATTGAAATTAGAAACAATGTTACGGTAAGAACTGAACCTTGAGGAACACTTGTTTAGGATTTATTGTTGTTTAAATTACCAATGAATTTTGCTGATTTCATTAAATTTTTAACAAAGTGTACTAGATGTTTCATAATTCTAGTGATTTTAATATTGCATCTCCATGCTCGATCGTAAGCTTTGTTAATGTCTTAGAAAATTGCTACAGTCTTCCGGTTATTTGCAAAGCTATTGAGTATTTCCGTTTCCAGATTAACTATTTGATCCATTGTAGAATGACACTTATGAAAGCCACTTTGTCTAGGTTCTAAGAAATTTTGTATTTCTAGGGTGTAAATGACAATTTCATTAATGACTTTTTCTAATAATTTGCATAAGGTGTTCCTTAAAGAGATAGGTCTATATCTCTTTATATATATATATATAGATATATATATATATATATATATATATATATATATATATATATATATATATATATCCGAAAAAGTCGCAACCGATATCAGTAGCTATTGATATCGGTTGCGACTTTTTCGGGTTTTAGAACTTGCAATATAATTGCTTTTTGCCATTTTGTTGCAAATAAGTCGTTCATCCAAATATGATTAAAGAATTTTTTAATTATTTTTTTGGCTTCAACAGGTAGATTTTTTATGAAGTAGTTGTGAATGTTGTCTGTATCTGGGCTAGATAACTTGCAAATACAAAGTGCAGATTCTAGTTCATCTAAAGTGACTGGAGTATTATATGTTTCACTATGTCAGATGATACGTTTATTTTTATACTTGTTTCTTCTGCCATGTGTTGTTGAAACTGTGCTGAATATTTAGAACTGCTGAAGTTAGGATAAAAAAAATTACCAAACAAATCTAATATTTCTTGTTGTAAAATAATTTTATTTGATGACATTTTTAAAGCAGAGATATTGAATTTTCGCTGGTTTCCTTTTATTGATTTTATTTTGTTCCATACTTCTTTTACACTTGTTTGTGAATTTATGGAATATATAGAAATTGTTTCCAAGATTGTTTACTTGCTTGCTTTATGTTTTTTTGAGCTACTGCTCCTAATCTTTTGAATTCGACAAAAAGTTCTATAGTTTTGTGACCTTTGTATCTGTTAAAATCTGTTTCCTTAATTTTTACAGCATTAGCATATGACTCATTTTACCAAGGTAGGGCTGGATAATATGGGAAAATTTTCTTTGTCGAAACTGAGTTATTAGGTGCTACTAATATCTTGGAACTAATAGATTTTGTTATCACATCTCTGTGATCATCTTCGTTAAATGTTATGTTATTATTAGTTATTTCTTCAATGTAAAGATTCCAATCCGCTTTGGAGATGTTTTATCTTAATTTTGACCAGGTTATATCTGTTGTATTGTTTAGGATTTGAAGTTGAATTGGAAAATGATCACTTTCATATAAATCTGGTAGGACTGACCATTATTGATTCGAAGCTATTTCTAAGTCTATCTTCTCGGAATATATTATAATTTTTAATATTTGGTGTTTGCACTGGCTTAAAATTTATTTCTTGTAAACAGATTACAATGGGGTTGTAATCTACTGCAAGTTTTTGAATGTTTTCTAAACGGCTAAAAACGCCGTTTAAATTCCATTGAATTAATTTTAATTTTGACGGAAGCATTTAATTATAAATAAATTTTTATTGAGTTATAACTGAGTAATCTATTTAAATGGTTTGTTTTAACACTTGTTTATTTTATGATTTTGGTTTATTTCGTAATCTCTTTTTAATATTTTCACTGTCATCTATTGTTATATTTGTTTGTTTATTATGTTTTGAGCACGAGGGCTTAGGCTGACTGTTTATTTCTGTGATGTTATTAGTTTTGATTATTTAAGAATTTTTAAAATTTGTTGTGTCATCATCTCCTAAAGATTTTACCGACTCCTTGCTGGTTACGCGTCTTCCTTTGTTTTGTTGATTATTTTTATTTAAGTTACTTTGAGTTTTAAATGTTGGAGAATTAATGCTTGTTAATTTATATTGCCACGTTGTGTTTATGTGTTTAGCTTGTATGTAGGAATTGAATTATCATTATCTTTTGAGCCTATCATAGGTGAAAAGATCTCTTTATAGTTTCGAAATAGGTCGATCCTATTTTGGGTGCGTACTAAAAACAGATCGCCTGTGTTTTCCCTTCCAGCAACTTAGCCGCCAGCCCCATCGTAGCTTAAATTATAATCAGTCATAACTTGTTTAATTTTATTTTGTAATAATCTCTCAGGGCAATCTTTATCTGTTGCTTGGTGGTTACTCTAACCGTTTGTACACATACTTCAAACACTTGTACCATTGTACTGTTGGTTCAACGGCTCGGCGTACTCTCCATTAATAAATATATTCAAGTAAATTTGTGCCTTCGAAAAACAGTTTAATAGTTGTCGATGGTTCGTACTTAATACCATTATCAGTAACTACTTTCTTGTTAAGTCTTTGGCTTTAGTATTTTTAAAATTGTTACATTCGATATATTAATTAATTTTTCTTCGGTGTAATCTAATGCAACTTGTTCTATAATTGCCGTTTTTGTGGTTCAGAAGTAGGGTATGTATGCTACAAATTTATTATTCTTTAAAATTGGACGAGTCACAATCTTATCTGCGATTTTTACTGTTAAGAATTGTACAATTGTTCTATTATTTCCTATTTTTCATTTTTCTGCGATGTTGCTTTTGTCCGTAGTTGCGCAAATTATTTCTGCTAAAGCAATTAATTGACGAAAATGGATTATTACGAGGAATAAGTTTGCTATGTGACTCAAATAATCGACACAGTACAGAAATTAAGTGGAACGGGATTCGAAATTCAATCAGTGGACATTCTCGTTGCTAGCGGGATTGTCCCAGATGAACTTGGCAATTAAGCATTCTGAGATTTTGATAATAGCAGATACCATCAAAACAAAATTGTTAGACATTGAGTCAGCTACAAAACAAGATGAGTATGAAGTTAGCGGTGCATTCGGCTCAAACTTTAAAGTCACAAGAAAAACGAATACTAATTTGTCTATGGCAAGAAAAAATGGCAACGTTGGTAGCACTAACCTATCAAATTCAAATGTTAAAAAAAAAATGTTACCGACGTACAAACGGGCCATTATAAAAATAAGTGCCTATCTATATTTCGTCAATAACTCATCAATTTGTAATCTAATTTAATTTTATTCAATCTAATATTCATCAGTAGAAATTTTATATAATTTTTGTAGAATATTGATTCTGGAGCAAGTATACACCTGACAGCATACAAACGTTGGGTAATGAATGTTTCAAACGAACAAGTCAAAGAAATTGTTGTTACAAACAGTGAAAAAGTGTCAGTTTTGTGTGCAGGCGTTGTTAAAATTCTGATAACGTTTTTTCAGTATACAACACAAAAAAAAAAACAAGTTAGTAGCCACAGCATTTTTGGTAAATGGAGTGTACAAGATAAACTTGTCTAACCAAGTACATTTGACTACATAAGTTGTATCACTCGATCTGTGGCATAGCAGATTAGGACATATAATTTAAGAATACTTAATGCAGATGAAGAATACTGCGCTGGGTATGTCCATTGGCGAAAAAGTGGATATAAGGAAGGTCTCGTCTCATACATGCTGTGAAGAGAAGCAGTGTTGCTTTCCATTCAAGAGTATCGCCCAGATAACTAGTCTCCAGTAGAGACTCAAGATACTTCTTGTTGTTTGTAAGCTTGTAAACAGCCGTATAGCATTTGTTTATTTTCTGAAGCACAAGAATGAGGCTTTAAAGTTTTTCAAAGAATTTAAACCTCTATTCAAATTCAAAGACAATCAAAATTTAAGAAGTACTTAAAATACTTGAATGAAACTCTTGAAGAAGAAATTTACATGTAGATATCAGAAGGTTTTCATAAAATGAAACAAAATAGTCAAGTACTTAAATTAAGGAAGGCGATATATGGCATTAAACAGTCCTCAAGATCGTAATACAGGAAAGTAGATAAGTGTTTATTAAAAGTTGGCTATTTCGATCTAAAATAAGATCATGTATGCATTTGAAAGTTCAAAATAAGTTGAGAACTATTGTCATACCGTATGTTGATGATTTTCTTATTTTTTTAAATGATAGTAACGAGATCAAATATTTAAAAGACATTTTAGCTAGTTACTTCAAAATTAAAGACAGGTGAAATAAAAAAAATGTGGTGTTAAATTAACTGTTAAAAAGTCTGAGAAAACAATATGATTAATCAAAAAGATTATATTGAACAGTGATTGTACAAATTTTAAATATCGTAAGATAAATTATGTTGGTAAATTTTTCTATCAGCAAATTATAGGTTCTCCTATGTACTAAGTTGTGCTTAATAGACCTGACCTGCGTTTGCAGTAGTGCTTTTGAGACAATTTAATAATTGTTATACTAAAGAACATTGTTCATATATTAAACGAATATAAAAATATTTGAAACAAATTTTTTTTGCTCAAAGTATGCTGGTAATGGGTTTTCAATCGAATTTGTTGATGCTGACTGGGGTGCTAACATTCTAGACAGAATATTATACACTGGTTTTTGTTTTACATTATCAGGTTGTGTTATTTCTTGCGTGGTTAAAAAACAGAATTGTTCTATTTAACAGTTACTCTATCTAATAGTGAAGTACATGGTGCTGATCGAAGCCTGTAAAAACTCTGTTTACCTAAGGAATTTACCGTATGAGCTAACAAAAAAATGTGCGCTATTGATAATCATAGTGCACTAAAGCTGACTGCAAATCCAGTTTTTCACAAATAAACTAAACATAGCGATATACGATATCACTTTTGTAGAGATTGTGTAACCAATAGTTGAGTAGTAACTAGCCGTAAAAGATTAGTAAATGTTAAGTATTTGCCTACAGCTGAAATGCCCGCTGATCTGTAAACGAAGAGTTTATGTACTGTTAACCATTATCCTTCTTTGAATAAGTTAGTTGTTCAAATTGTTTAACAATTATGTATAAGGGCATGTTTTGTTTATGAATAAGTGAATATATACATTGTCAGACATAGTAGGGGTGTTGAAATTATATCTACAATGTAACACTTTTGCTTCCATCTATGTGGCGTTTGTTTAACTAAATATTTTATTAGAATATGTTATTTAGCGTCTGTGTGACTGTTTGTGTTGTATGAATTATAAATAGTACTTATCGTAAAATAATGTATAAATACTTACGATATTTAACATATAATAGCCTTTAAAAATGTTCTAAAAGTGTATTGGACGGATATTGGAAATAACACTTGGATGAAAACCAATATTAGCACTATCTATGGTATATTTCTTATTAGAAATTATAGATGTACCTGTCAGATGTATCCTGTAGTTAATCTTACACTAATTAATATTATTATGAAAATTCGAGTTGTGGCAATTTGCATTTATGTATAAATTTTTATTTTTAAATTTAAATAAATAAATTTTAAATTTTTATAACAAGGTACAAATGCTTTCATAAAATACACATTAATTTGAGAATAAAATGTTTGGACAAAAACATGCATCAAAATACAATTATAATATAACTTCATTTAACATGTTTTTAAGGCAAAAGTGTAAATGTACTTTAGTGAGTGCCGTCTGTACATTTTGATGTGTGATGTGTAAATCCAGACTTACATTTCTTGTTGTTACCAATAATTTTATTACTTATTTCCGTTCAACTATGTCCACAAATTGTATTATGGGTTCATCCCCACTCTTTTCTATTTTTAAGTGTTAAATGTATTATACTTAAATCATCCCTTTTTGAACCAGCTCTTGACGAGACAACAAGTATTAAAATAACATTACAATTTAATATTAAAATATATACATTAAGACATTCACATACATTTATATACATTCATTATTATTAATTATTAGGATAAGTGTTTAATTGTGGAATTCTGTTGGGATTTACGACCCTAATGTGTAATTTTCTATGAAATAAATATACGTTTAAATTCATATTGAGTTCACGAACTTCAAAGACTTGCTGACTATTTACGGTGAAATACCCGGGCACTACATACGCCCAAACAATGTTATTTATCAATATTATTATTTTAAACTGATTATTACCAATAGATTTACAAACTGATAATACAAAGAATATAAATGATATTAATTGTTTATACATATGGTAAACTGTGCTGTATGCAACTGTGTGGCTGAAAAGTCTGTATGCTTGGCATCATTAATGGCGTCTGTACTGATGCTAGTGTTGGCTTGTTGTGTCATCAATGGCAGACTGACATCACTACTCCTTGTCCGTCTTGTTAATCAAGACAACCAATGAGAATGCTATATTATGTCATGTGATCAGCACACAAAGAAAATTAACCATGTAATGTTTATTACAAATAACCAAATAATTTTTACAACAGAATATTTAAAAGTATTGTTAAGTGTTTTGCAGTGCGTGCTGGGTGATAGTTGACAAAGGAATGAAAGAGTAATGCTGTTGTTGGTTATAACTTTATTTCGCTTGCAAAGGAGTGACTGGGTCTGCAGTGGCGCCGAATCCATTATCCACTCAGTAGCTTTCAAGGATAGTTTCGAAAGACACTTAACGTTGATATGTGCGTTTTGGCCTGTCAAGTGTTGATGTCCATTATTGTGGCTGCATTGGCTGTATCGTCGGATCATCTTGGTGATCTTCATCTGTTTTACTAGTGTAACAGGGTTTGTGTCTTCTTTTGAAAATCTTTTCTTTACTATCACCGAAAATTTTGTAGAGTCTGTTTGTGATCCTGCTGATGAAGATGATGTCGAGATGTACGTGATTAAATCTCGTGTATAGAACATCAATACGGCTTGGCTGTTACCTTGTGTGGCGATGAACTTTCAACTGTTGGCACACCAGACATTCTCGGGATCATTGTTCAGCATCATTTTGGATACCTTGCCAAATAAATTTTTCTCTTAGTAGTTTATAGGTGATTCAACTGTTAGATCTGTGTTGTGTAAGGTGTCGAATGCTGCCTTGCTGCCTTGACTGAGAGGAAAGGTTTTACAACACCAGATGAAAAAACACAGTGTATTCTTATACCAGGTTCAACTTCGAGTTCGTGCAGCTCAGTGAGGTAATATTTTGTGTGATGTTTTTTAGTTCTTCGTCGTTCTGTTGAGCTTGTCGTATAGTTACTGGGCTTAGCACATTTGACATTGAGATGACTTTAATTCGTAAAAAAACGTCAGGGATAATGTTGACTTCGTCTTTTACATAAGATATGTCAGTGGAAATCTGTGAAATAAAATCCAGCTGTCTGTTCTGCCGCTCTAAGACTTTTTCCCGTTTCTGTTTGAATGTTTAGATGACTGGCTTGTAATCAGTTTTAATTTTGAAAATTCTGTAGCCAAGAAGATGTTGAAAAAATTTATTGGACGATAATTCACGATCAAAAGTGCTGTATCGATGCTCAGTGAGGGTTAGTTTTCCAGAAAGGAATTCAAGTGGTTGCAAACTTCACCGATGAGTTGTTCAAGCTTAATGCCTATTGTCGTGGCTGATTTTTTTCACAATGAAATGCTAGCAGTGTTAACTCAAATATCTTCTACTTAATGTCATTGAAAGCTTGGTCAGCTTCTTCGGTTTGTTGAATTTTAGTTCTGTCCTCCTTCTTTGAATGTTTCGAATAATGGTTAAATGCTGTTTGTGTGCGTGTGCTGCCTTTGGAATGCAGCGTAATTGATAATGCCGAGGAAACCTCTTAATTCTTCTACAGTTTAGGCTTTTTTGTAGTTAAGAATTGCATCGACACGTTTGTTCTTGGGCACGTAGCACTTAGAATTTAGGACATAACCTAGAAAATCTACTACGGCCTAATCAAATGTGCATTTGCTGATTCTTTGACATGACTAGAAAGTCATCAATGTAGATGAAAACACAGTCTACATCTCTGAAGATGGTGTCCATGAACCCGTGGAATGTATGAGTTGCGTTATTGAGACCAAATTGCATTGCCAGTTAGTCCTCACGTAATGATGATAACCGTCTTTTGGATATGTTCTGAATGCATTGGCACTTGGTTGTAAGTTCTATCCATATCTAGCCTGGAGTATATGCAGCTGTCACGTAGACGAAAGAAGCAATCTTTAATTAGCGGTTGAGTTGAAAGTTGAAATCACAGAGAGTTGAAACATATTTTGTTATGATATGATGTGCTTATATCAAGTTCGTCAAGTTCGGTTTCACTATGGGTTTTGTTACTTCGGTGTTTTGCGTAAGTGGAACAAGGTGGAAGGAAGAGTGTTGATTAGTGTGGCATGTTTTTTTTTAGCGTTGTACGTTTTGAAGGCAAGGGTTTTTTCGTTTGTGATCAAGTTAGTTAATGAGTCGATAAGTCGTTGATTTTTTAAGTCTAGTAGTAGATTAAAATGAATGATGAAATTAGATCCTAATATTGCGGTTTAAATGTCAAAGACGATGAAAGCCAAGTGAAATCTTCGGCGAAGATTTAAATCCAAGTTTAGTATCTGGTTGCCGTACGTTTTCATTAAAGATTTGTTTGCTAATTGGGTATTACACTAGATTATGTAATTAGGTTTTACACTAGAAAGCCCAGTCATTATAGAAAGTTCACCTCGGAATTCGAGATACCCAGCTGTAAGTCTGTAAATACTTGTATATTGACACCCTAAAGTTGTCTCAAAACCTACATATGGTTTATACACCCTACCATATGTAGGTTTTGAGACAACTTTTAGATGTCAATATACAAGTATTTACAGACTTACAGCTGGGTATTTCGAATTCCGAGATTCTTACCTAATTTAAGCTTAAATGACTGGGCCATAGATGCTTAACTGCGCTGAAAAGAACAAGTCAAGAAGAAAAAAGAACAACTTAATATAAAAACAGGAAATTATTCTGGCTGATATCAAAACTCTTCTTATTAGACCAAAAAGAATAAACCTATTTTAATAAATAGTTACATGAAATTAAAGGATCTAATTATACAAAGAAATTCCAAATCTCCTATATTCACTATTCCTTTTGAATCATTAATTAAACCTATGGATATATATATTAACAACTATTATCAAAAATATTTAATAAGGCGATAAACGAGGATTTTTTTTTAAACCTATTACATCAATATAATACAAATTTTACAAAAATAATATATACAGATGCATCCATTGATTTAGAAAGAAATGAAGCAGGATTTGCTATATATGAACAAATAAATTTAAGATATTATAAATTTAAATTAAATAACAAAGTTTGCTCTTATATTGGAGAAAAATTAGCATTATTAAAAGCATTGGAAATTAATGAAAATATCAACAATAATAAAATTATAATAATAACGGATTCTTTAAGTGTTTTAAAAAATTTAAATTCTAATGATAACAAATTAAATAATGATATTTTGACATGCAAAATTAGGATGTATTTCAATATAATAAATAAGAATAATACCATACAATTTATGTGGATACCAGGACATTGTGGAATAAGAGAAAACAAAATTGCGGATAAATTGGCAAAGGAATCAATAAATTTGGAAATTGAGATGAAAGTGAAATTACCTTCATATGAAATTTTTAATATAACCAAAAAATTAAACTTCAATTTGAGAAACACAGATTTCATTAACAAAAGTCAGTTAAAAGGAAGAGATTATTATATGTTACATCAAATAAGAAGTAAGAAGAGATGGTTTAGAAATGATACCCGCAAAATTATATCAACTATAATCAGAATCAAAAGTAATCATTGCAAAACTCCAGCTCACCTGTACAAAATTAATATTAAATCTGACGATAGATGTCAATGTGGTGAAGAAGAAACTTTTGATCATATTATATTTGAATGCATAAATTATAGTTTAGAAAGATCAAAATTGAATTGTGAAATATTATATGTGATTAAAACTTTTCCTGTTAATACTAAATTTTTGTTAAGTGATGTATAACCGAGGGTGTGGTGTAATACTGAATTTTGAAGGGTGGGGATAGGCATGAGAATTTGCGGGGTAAAGGGAAGAAAATTATCACTTGACGTAAATTTCACATTTGGCAACACAGCTTAAATTTTGTTTACTTTTTTCCATGTGACATTTAAATAAATTTAAATTTTTGACATTTAAAAATGGATATACCTCAAAAGCTTGACAAGAAAGGATTATTTTGTAAAGAACGACCACCAGAAATAGATAATAATTCATTTAATATGTGTTTGGAACTACGGTATGTATAATGATTGTATTTAATATTATATTTTATATTATTCATGTATACATGTAAATTGTTTACAATTTTTTTAGACATTGTCGGATGTTTGATACTTTCGCAATCATCAAACATACGCATTGAATCTTTCATAAAACCTCACTATGCAGTTTAACATTTTAGGATCAATTGTTGAAGGCCGACGAATTATTGACATCAATAAAATAGCCAATGATATGTGGTGTGATTCGTGTACTGATGCCCTGTCTTTGCGATTTGTAAAAAAAGAAGATGTCAGAAGATGTAAAAAAAATGTCCGAGATTAAAACATCACAACAAACCACCACTGGTAAATGAGTTGTTAATGGAGAAACTGCTATGGGTAAATATTTCTATAAAAAGAAGATAGTAATATTCAATTTATTTTGTTTTCTATTCTTTAATTATGACTATTATTTTCTAACAACTCTAACCAGTGGGATTAGAATAACTCATTTAAACAATATTTTAGTTTGCCCCAATATTCCAACAGTTGACCATACTCTTCTTAAACGATATGAACCGATTTGATTTGCGTAGGGATCGCTATTGAAAATATTGCTAGAATAAGTTGCCGGAATTGCATGACAATAGAAAGAAGTTTCCCAATAGCTCATCAAAGGTATTACGATTCATTAACATTATTATAAACAAAGAAATGACTTATATTATTACTAATATAGCATTTTTCCCTTAAAATATAGTTCAAAATCACCTAAAGTTATTTCAAAGGAGGATACAATAGTGTTCATATTGAGTATAGATGCTGGGTGGCAAAAAAGGGAGCAGGAAGAACGTATAATAGTTTAACTAGTAATAAATATTTAATATTAAAAATTTGTTAAATTTAATATTTCGAATTATTACAATTGGGTTTTCTTAGGTCATTCTACGTTGTTGGATATAGTACGAGAAATAAACAATGCATGATATGTGAAAAGAACATGATAAAAATGATCATGACTGTCGTGAAAATTTCAGTTGGACTTCGAAGGCTATGGAGCCATACATGGCTGTTGAGATGCTTGTACGCAGTTATAAAGACAGTATAAAGACTTTACAGCTGAACGTGTAAAAATTGGGGTGGTAAATGTAGATGATGATTCAAGTAGAATTGCTAGATTACGGAGAGAAGCTGATCATCAAATTATAAAATCGTCTGATTTGAATCAAGCTACATTGCATTACATTTTGTTATCAGTCGCAGAGTGGATTAGACATTGGGATTGATTTGTTGATCAACCAGCTCCGAAAAGTTCAATTGCGATTAATAATGCAGCAGCAGTTGTGTTCTTTGATTTAGAAACCACCGGTTTTGGAAAAGCCAGTGAAACAATTCAAATTGTAGCAAAATACAACTACTCAGTATATAATGTTTACATTTTACCGACAAGAGGAATACCACCGAGTGCGTCTGCTGTTAATGATCTTACAACTAATGGAGGAAAATAATTTTCACATGCTGCTAAAGTTGACACTGTGTCTATTAACTTGGCTGCATAAGGATTTTTATCTTTCATAAATTTAACAAAAATAAATTTTTGTTGAAATGTGTTAGGCCTGTCTCAGTATGGGACCGTATTTAAGCGAATTTCTGCCGGACGTATACGGGCTACTACGCTTTACCTATCCGAACCATGTAAATGTAATGAGATCGCTCTGGAGCTCTCAGACTGCACGCTACAAAGCAGTCCGAATGCGGGCGGCACTACCTCGCACATTAGAAGCGTATAAAGGCGAATATTATCCAAGCGTTACCACTACTACAACGATACCCTATATGAACCTTTGTAAATGCAAAAAGCCGCATCAGACTGGAGGGGATACCTAAGATCGCCTTTTGTTACGCTGCAATACGCGGTCAAATGAAATCTATCGGCGACATGGGTATGTTCTGCATGCAATTTATGTTTGTATTTCAGTGAATCATGGGCACGGATGCCCATACCAATAGGATAGAACTAAATTTAAATTCACGCCCACCAGAACTCAGATATATAATAAATGCTAAAGTCCCTTTAATACCAGTAGTGTATCGATAAAAATTAAAGTTAAAGTTTGCTCTCATGATAAATTATATAAGTGTTAAAGAACTCCAATACACCCCCTAATACACGACTACAGACATCTGTGCCACACATAGGCGGTTTGCTTTGTAGCTTATTCAAACCGCCGATTTACGTCCGAATACGCCGTCGCTTAAATACGGTCCCATACTGAGACAGGCCTTATGTTATTAAATTATTAAAGTGTTAATAAATATTTTAATTCTATATATATGCTATTTTCTTAATTTTTTTACTTAATTTTTGCTGTTACTATCACGTAATATTTATTTTGACAGTTCCGAATGAGGTTATATTTAAATTTGTATGTACCGTTTTTGCCGCTACCGTGCTGTGACGCTTATTATAGCAGTGCAACGTTGCCAAGTGTCAAATATGGCGAAAAATATTTTTTTAAATATCATAATTTGAATTTATTTTCTAATTTTCTTTTCAGGATGAACGGTTACATAGTATTTTCAAAATATTGACGTGACCCTTTTGAAGTATTTGTCAGCCTCTCATGATAAGCTAATCTAGTAAGCCTTGTTGCGTCTTATAACTAGTCTGCTTTAGTATTATGTCTCTATAAACGACCATACTCGAAGGGCTTTCTCACTCTGCAACAATTTACTTGCGACCTGCGGCATTTCAGTAGGGTGTGCCACAACTGTATCTTAAAAGGAAGTATTTTGTTTAATATTAATTTTTAGTGCATCAACTTTCAAAAGTTAGTAGCACCTAAAAAGCATGTATATTTATAAACATTTACAAGACATAATTCATAAATCATAATTTTCTACTTATAAATATACTTAAAGTAAAGAGATTAAATTGGTTTTGCTTTAAAATATTTAATTTTTTATATAAATGTACCATAGAAATAATTATTTCATACGTCTGTGTTCGCAATATGATTCATGGGTCTCTAGATAAAAGTGTTGCACTACCATCTACTCGCAGTCGCAAAGATCTGGATTATGCTGGAATACATGCATATCTGTACATTAAGTGAGCATTATTTTGGGTTTATCATTTGATTGGAAGATTGGATTACAGTGGTGATACTCATGTGAATTTATGGTGGGCGTATACGTAACGATTTACCGGACAGTTTTCACGGAACAGTCAACTTTTACAGGTAAACTGGAGCGTGAATGTATGGACATAATAGCCACTTTACTGGAGTTTAAGATTTATATTGAAAACTTATGTGAAGCAGTCTTCTTTATAATCAGTTTTAATGTAAAGTAAATAAACAGGATTAGGCAAAACATTACACTGATTGAATTACAAAACACAGAGAAGTTGTCTTTCTGCTTGTTAACTAAATATCTTACAAGAGTAACTTATTAGATATCCAGTCATTGCACTCTAATCTTGTCCTCATCGATTATAAATCCTGCAAATAAAATCCTTTATCCTTGTACTCCGAGTGTACGAGGTAGGTCATAAGCACTAACATTCAACTACGTTTAGGTCCGGGTTCGATACCGGAAATAGAATAAATTACTTCATGATGTGGAATGAAATATTGTCTTTAATATAATAACTAGTGCAAGATTTATATGCAGATTGTATATTTGTACATATATACTTATTTATCTTATTTTTATATATTTTTATTGCATATTTTAATTTAATCGTTTTATTTTAGCTTATATTGATTCCATTTATTTCATTACTATGATTTATTTTAAGTGTTTACTCTATGTTTACGACTTTATGCAATTGAAGTTCTTAAGACGTGTTTGTAGTAACTTTGAATTTGTACGGTTTTACAAATTTTAAGGAAAATGCATATTTTGGTACATTATTTTTTATGTTATAATTTAATATACATTGTAAATATTTTAATGTTCCTTTAAAATAAATTTACATAACATTTCTGATTTATCAAATGTGTAAACAATTCACTCAATCGAGCTGTTTAATAGTTTATTAAAACTGGTAGATTGTAATAGTAAATGTGATCCTCAACTGCTTCCTCATTTGTTCCGTATTTCACTTCATCCATATTAGATTTATTTTCATTTAAATTATCTAAGTTATAATGTTATGTAGTAATATTGTTCAGAATTTCTAAAGGTGTGTTATCCTATGTGCTGGAGTGTTTTAATGTAGACAATAACTATTCCATAAACATTTAGTAAACCGTACAAATCTGTTTTCTTTAACATTAGCGTTAGCTCAATCTATATTTCAATAGCATCTAAAAACTGTTCAATTGGTATACGAAAATGATTTCCTGCAATGTCACACTTAGATTGACAGTTCTAATTTCCAGTTAGATCGCTTCTTAGTTAGTTACTTGTCAAACTAGTATGCTGCTTTTTACTTACCGTCTCGGTGTAAAAAGATTTGATCAAGACTAAAGTGAGGTAAAACAATCGATGATATACATTATCATGTATAATTGAATAGCTAAGGAACAACTAAATAAACATGTATTATAACTAAAATCATAAGTAAGCTCAGGTTATTGATAGCAACTTTTGAATCGCATTGTTTTATTATTGGTATTATAAAAATCATGTTATGCAAGGTGAAAAACTTTAGCATTTCGATTTTCAAAAAAACATAATGATTAGTTAAATAATTAGGACCCTAGATAACCAGACAACTTATGTCCTAAATAAGAAAGTCCGGTTGACCTGACGCCAGGTCTCTGTTTGATAAATTTACAAAAGAAGTTAAGCGTAGAGCGTATCTCAAGAGTTCAGAGATTTTCTTACTCCTTATAGCCGATTTTACCCGTAGGACCAAATGTTGATTTAAAAAAGTCTGATTCTTCTATAGCATATGCGAAGTTAAAACTGCACTCCTTATATTCGGCAGCTCAAAGCACATTATGTAGAATTCTAGCAAGAATATAGCTGTAAAACCTCTGAGAAAAGTATTATTTTTAATATTGCAGGAATGAAACTCTTTAAGCATTTTAAATAACAAATGGAACTAGTTTATTTGTTCGAACAAATATGTGTAATCACAATTTAATAATAAAATAATAACGAACAAAGTATTAAATGAAACACTATAAAAAGAGCTAATGTAGCAATTGAATCCACTTGTACTTATTGAAATAATGCTGGCTTGATGATTTAGTATACGACATATAAATTGTTAATATTATGCCAATATTTAATGCAAGACAAATGCTGAAAGTTGGTGACGGTTTGATTAATATTAAAAAGACTCATGGCTCGGCTCGTATATCTAACTGTTCTGGTAACAGTGTGACAGATATACTAAACTTAAGAAACCAGAATAGTATAAACTCCGTATGGATTGTTAACTAATTCTGTAGGTTCAATTGCTTTACTCCTGTGGACCAGTACAAATAAATTATTATAAGTATCTAACAATAAATTTTTTTTAAGATTATGAAAATATAAAATACATTAAGTTACATTTGATCCACACACGTTGCGCATGTCCAGTAGTTTATTTTCCAATGGCATTTTTTAATTTTAGACGAATCCAGTAGAGTTCTCATAGATTAAATCGTAGTTGTTGTCCTTTTATAAAAATATGTTTGCATCAGAATAAGGAAATGGAATTACAATCATTTTCTTGTTTTTGGTTTTTATTTAGAAATGTTCGTATAAAAATTATAGATCTAATAATGTACCATTAATAATGTTAGCGAAAAACAAGTACTTTCCAAATATATTATCGATATTAATACTTAATTAACTTTTCCCTATTGTTAAGTACACATTCCTAAAAAATTAAAATTCAAATAGAACTATTTAAAATAATAAAATAAAGTTTAACTCTCACAATTTTACTGATTCAAAATTAGCTCTCACACATAAAATATTATTCACTTTTATATAAGTTATCATGTGTTCCAACTTTTTTCGTAAATAAATAAATCTATTTATTTTTCCAATTCGATTTTGTTGTTGTCTGTTGCTGTCTGTTGTTTGTCGTTGTTTATTGATTGATGTTGAATGTTGGATGTTGAATATTTATTATATTATTAAAGGGTTTTGTTAGATATTGAGAATTAAAAAATAAAAGAAAAAATTATAAGAAATGGCAAAAGAAATATACCGATGTTGTGATATGAGTTTAGAAGTCTGATATTAGAGACTTATCATTATGTTCTGATTGTATCAACCGGCGTTGCCGTATGTGTTGTATTTAGTTAATAAGTGTGTGTGTAATGTGAGTCTGTCGTAACAATTACCGTTGTCTACAAATTAATTATAAGGAGTCGTAATGAAATAATTTTAACTTCAATAAAAATAACATATGCTGCTAATGTCTCAGCAAAATATTCGTTAAAAGATATAATTAATAATAAGTAACTCCAGAGTGGTATTATTATTTAAACATTATAAAAAGTACAATTTCCGTACAAGCTAATTTCGTAAGCATCACGTAACCAGTCAAAGTCATAACAATCTGAATATGTTAATAATATAATAAATATAAAATATGACAAATAACTATATACAAATAGTTAATATAACCAAACCGCTGCCAAATTGTTTCTAGTAACCAGCATTCTGCTATTCCAAATATTGTTACCGCCCAAATGATTTAGGAAAAACCACTTCGCTATAATAAAAAAATTGTTTCATCAGAATTGTTCCATCATCAACATTGTCGCAGATGTATATTATATATTATATTCAATATAACCTCGTATTAGCAACCTTATAAATCAATTTAGTTAGTAGTACTTATTGTTGTCGTAGAACCATAGTTTATAACATTATTACCTAGAACAAACCTAGCATCGCAATGCAATCAATTTAGTTAATAGTACTTATCGTTGTCGTAGAACCATAGTTCATAACATTATTACCTAGAACAACCCTAGCATCGCAATACAATCAATTTAGTTAGTAGTACTTATCGTTGTCGTAGAACCATAGTTTATAACATTATTACCTAGAACAAACCTAGCATCGCAATACAATCAATTTAGTTAATAGTACTTATCGTTGTCGTAGAACCATAGTTCATAACATTATTACCTAGAACAACCCTAGCATCGCAATACAATCAATTTAGTTAGTAGTACTTATCGTTGTCGTAGAACCATAGTTTATAACATTATTACCTAGAACAAACCTAGCATCGCAATGCAATCAATTTAGTTTTTTATTTTATTGTTTATTGTTCGCCTTTCGGCTTTACAATCTACATTTTTAATACATATTTCAAATTACAATTAAATTTACATTATTCTCCACCAGCTTATTTGTTCTCCTGTTTTTTCTTTTCTTCTTACTATTTCCGCCATCCACCTCTTTCCTTCACTGCCTCCCTTTAATAGCTGGCCGATATTCCTTTCGCTCGCTACTTTTTCCTTACACTCAAACTGAATGCGCTCCAGTGTTTCGTCCTCCGCTCCGCACATTCTACACTTTCTTTCCTCACTCTTTTCCCAGTATCTGTTTCCCTTTTCCTCATTTCCCAATCTAATCCTTGCTGTTCTTCTTATGTGTTTTATGTCTTTTTCTATAAGGTACTGAGGCACATTATTTTCCCATAACCTTTTATATCTTTTATTGTAGTTACTTTTTTCTATTTTTCCCATTCTCTCCAGCTGTTGTATCTCCTTATCCCTTCTCCTTAGCTCCTCTTCCACACTTGCGCCACCTTCTCTTCTCCTCTCTGCCTCCTCGATCGCCATTCCATTCCTTTCAAAGTACTCCTTTCTCTTTTTTGGACCTTCTCCCCCGCCATTCTTTATGCTATCCTCTCTTATTTTCTTTAAAATTTTGCTTTCCGCTCTGTTCAATTTCTCCTCGTATTTTACTGCTCTTTCCCCTGTTTTAATTTGTATCTTATCCCTTTTTAGCTCCTCCATCACCATGTATCCTGGCGTGCACCTGTCCAACCCTAGTACCCATTTAATATATCTCACCTGTATTCTTTCCAACTTTTCTTGTTCCTTCCACCCCCAAACCTCTGCTCCATACAACATCATACTGGCTATCAGTCTATCAAATATCCATACTTTCTTTTGTATGTCCCCCCCAAATTATATTTCCCCTAGTCCCCATACCCGTCGCATTGCTTGCTCTGCCTTCTTTGCAACCTCCCTTATCTGAGCCTCTACTCCATTGTTCTTTTTAAAAGTGTAGCCCAGATACTTAAATTCTTCTACTTCCTTTTCCTTCTTTTTCCACCCCCTTTTTTAATTACCATCAATTTAGTTAATAGTACTTATCGTTGTCGTAGAACTATAGTTTATAACATTATTACCTAGAACAAACCTAGCATCGCAATGCAATCAATTTAGTTAGTAGTACTTATCGTTGTCGTAGAACGATAGTTTATAACATTAATACCTAGAACAAACCTAGCGTCGCAATACAATCAATTTAGTTAGTAGTACTTATTGTTGTCGTAGAACCATAGTTTATAACATTATTACCTAGAACAACACTAGCATCGCAATACAATCAATTTAGATAGTAGTACTTATCGTTGTCGTAGAACCGTGGTTTATAACATTATTACCTAGTACAAACCTAGCATCGCAATACAATCAATTTAGTTATTAGTACTTATTGTTGTCGTAGAACCATAGTTTATAACATTATTACCTAGAACAACCCTAGCATCACAATACAATCAATTTAGATAGTAGTACTTATCGTTGTCGTAGAACCATAGTTTATAACATTATTACCTAGAACAAACCTAGCGTCGCAATACAATCAATTTAGTAAGTAGTACTTATTGTTGTCGTAGAACCATAGTTTATATCATTATTACCTAGAACAACCGTAGCATCGCAATACAATCAATTTAGTTAGTAGTACTTATCGTTGTCGTAGTACCATAGTTTATAACATTATAACCTAGAACAAACCTAGCGTCGCAATACAATCAATTTAGTTAGTAGTACTTATTGTTGTCGTAGAACCATAGTTTATAACATTATTACCTAGAACAAACCTAGCAGCGCAAAACAATCAATTTAGTTAGTAGTACTTATCGTTGTCGTAGAACCATAGTTTATAATATTATTACCTAGAACAAACCTAGCATCGCAATACAATCAATTTAGTTAGTAGTACTTATCGTTGTCGTAGAACCATAGTTTATAACATTATTACCTAGAACAAACCTAGCGTCGCAATACAATCAATTTAGTTAGTAGAATCCATCGTTGTCCTAAAACCCAGTACATAGCATTATTGCCTAGTTCAAACTTACTGTCACAATATAGATATAGATAGTAGAACCATTGTTCTAGTATAAGACCACAAATTATTCGTAGTAACAAGAAATATTATATTTTTCTGTCAAATTACCAAATCATACAGTCCACTTTAAATCTAAGACTTAAGCGACCAACCAAAACTGTTCAATAAGTTAGAGCATTAAAAGGTCGCATACGTCGTGTACACCTATAATGTAATTGGCTTTCCATATATCAAACATCGTTGCTTTTACTGTAAATATTTTTATTTTTAAACTTACATACAATTTATATTAATGCCACCATTTAAATTAATAATATTAAATTATCACTAGGTTTGTGAATTATAATTTTAATTATACGTATAAGTATCTTCAGAGGTGGACTTTGTGGGTGGCAAGCAGGGCAACCCGAAGCCTAGCTCTTGTGGGGTTCTCGTACCC
This sequence comes from Panorpa germanica, assembly GCA_963678705.1. Lineage (NCBI taxonomy): Eukaryota > Metazoa > Arthropoda > Insecta > Mecoptera > Panorpidae > Panorpa > Panorpa germanica. Next base: position 22,842,475 of record OY783209.1, read on the forward strand.
TCGCGGAACAACTCAAGTAGAAAAATTCATTACAATATATGTATTTGAATCTCGCGACATTATTCCAACAAACCGCGCTAAAACCATTTTTCCAACAAAAAACTAAATTTTAATCGGCTTTAACAGTAGGCTTAGCTGTGTCCTAATTTGCACTCATTGTTAAATATATTAAAAAAAACTAATAAAACGATATTATAAAATAAAAAATCTAATAAACATAATAAAATATAGAAAATTATATCACCAAATCTGAATCCAATAAAACTTACAACACTTAACGTAATAACGGTTTCACACCAAATAGACAGTTGCAGTTTTATGCAACGTTGCAATGTGTTGCAACAAATCGTGTTGCACTTTTTTTTGCAACAATTCTGTTTTTCGGCAATAGACTAATTGCATTGAAGAGACCCATAATAACGGTTTCACACCAGATAGAAAGTTGCATGAAACTGCAACAAAAAGTTATTTTTATTAAAAGTTGTATCAATGTTTACACCAACTGGACAGTTTTTACAAACATTTTTTGTCATTTAATGCAATTGTTTGCAACACAACACAGTCCCTTCTGGAGTCGATAAAGATCAAAGGAAACACGGTTGTTGTAGCCTTCTTGCTTTGAACATGCAATTTTATTTTTTGTATACGTTTGCGAATTAATGTTTACTTTCTGGGAGCCGAAAGTAATTAACAAATTTATATTTGCGAGTTTAATTTGCTATTATTTTTGTACACGACGTATGCGACCTTTTAATGCTCTAAATTATTGAAGGGTTTTCGGTTGGTCGCTTAAGTCTTAGATTTAAAGTGGACTGTATGATTTGTTAACTTGGCAGAGAAATATAATATTTTTTATTACTACGAATAATTTGCTGTCTTATACTAGAACAATGGTTCTAATATCTATATCTATTGTATTGTGACGGAAAGTTTGAACTAGATAATAATGCTATATACTAGGTTCGACGACAACGATGGATTCTACTAACTTAATTGATTGTATTTCAACGAAAAGTTTGGTCTAGGCAATAATGCTATATACTAGGTTCTACGACAACGATAGGTTCTACTAACTAAACTGAATGTATTACAACGATAGGTTTGGTCTAGATAATAATGCTATATACATGGTTCTACGACAGCGATGGGTTCTACTAACTAAATTGATTGTATTGCAACGATAGGTTTGGTCTAGATAAGAATGCTATTGTAACCCCCTCTGTTGCTGGAGGAGTTCTTTTTGTTTAATCATTTATTTTTTATTTTAATTTTTGTCAAACTCTTTTACTGATTATGACTATTTTACTATTCCTCTTTTCATCTTTTAAATCAACCTTTTAATTATTTCTAAACAGTTATTCAGCAGCGCCACCTAATATAAATTTAAGCTGTAAATTAGGAAATCAGCTAATAAAATGCTAAAGTTATAAATAAACAAAAAGAATAATTAAATGCAACTATTGATTAGCCAAATGGGCTAATCAACCCTGCCTTTCGGTTCGATCTAAGACAGTTTTGCGATCAATATAAAGCGTACAAGTATTTCCAAATCATTAATAAAAATATAATTAAATCGATGTCGGAATCCGACACTACGCGATGCACATTGGATATGGAAAAATTAATGCATATTCCTTACATGTCAAAATAAACAAAAACACACATATTTCAAACACATAAAAAAATATAATTGTACAAAAAAAGAAATCTTAAAAATACATATAACAAAGAGTTAAAAAATGAATCGTGAACTTATTCGGCCCCTCCGAGAAGGCCAAAGTGTTAAAAGTTTATAGTCTACTTTCAGTTGTAATTACCGTTCTTAAAAGTGTTATTATGGAGTTTGTAAATTCGAATGTCCTCCCTTTCATTGGGTTCCTGTGTTTTTATACTCTTTTGTATTACGCCTTCTTCCACTTCTGTCTTTTCATTGGCTTTATTTATTTATTTGTTTTATTACAAATAGAGCTTGACCCTCGATCTCCAAAAGTCAAATATTTATTTATCCAAATATCACTTTTACTGATCCTTAATGATATTTGTTTTATTACAACCTAATTTGTTTAACTATAAACTTTCTTCTGGCTTAATCTTTAGTCTACTCATCTTAGGACTCAACGACTTTGGATGTTTACAATTTATTGTATATTGTCGCTGATAGTCCAGTGGCGTGCGATGGTGCGATATACTACGTTCTACGACAACGATGGATTCTACTAAACTATTACTAATTACGACTAAATATTATTATTTTAATTAGTTCTACTTTAATTTTAATTTTTTAGGATTGTGTACTTAACAATTTTATATGTCGTGGCTTTGAAAAAAAAAACATTTATTTAATAAAATGTATTTTATTAAATTCATATATTTGATGTTTCACTTAATACACTAATACTGGTTAATTTTAGAACACACATTTTGCTCCTTTAAGCAGCAAAATGTTGCCAAATTTATTTATTCTAACGTATTTGTCAAATTACAAATTATGTATTGTTTTGTGACAAAGTCATTTATATTTGCTCTTTTATCAACCAGATTACAGCTGGTCACAATCCCTTCCCCTTTTGCTGGTCTATATAAGTGACTGCGCTGTTATCAGTGCTCTTTTTTTTTACTATTTATTAGTTTCTTTACTAGCAGCTCTTACTTTTTTACTCTCTTTTACAACGTGCTCGTTCTTACGCTGTTCTTACTACTTGTTAATTTGTCATTATCTATATTTAGTTATATTTATTTTATTAGTAGTTATATTTTTAGTGTTAAATATTATTTATTGTTATTCAAAACTTGTGATTTAAATTAGATCCAATAAACAAGTGAATCGTTATATAAAATTTAAGTGAAGATCATTAATCTCGATAATCTCTGTGGCTTCGATAATGTTTTTAATGACTAATCGTGTGCCATTGCAAAGCCGTGGTGGGTTTAAATTACGAAGCAAAATAACCGGAGATCCAACCTTCAATTGTAAATGGTGCGGTGGCATGCCCGGCATATCCAATGAATTCAAAAACTCAATTGGATAATTCACAGATTCGTTGGCATCGCAAACAGCATCGATAGATATGTATGACACCAAGTCCCCTGGCAACAACAGTTGTATCTTAGAATTTAATCCATTGACGTCCACATTTTGTGCTGCCAAAATCACTCTTTCTGCCAGCTACTCAAGATTTTTGTATTTTGTGTGTACATCGGAAAATATATTGTCGATGAGAGTATTTTGTGAGTTGATGATTGTGCAGAAATCCGTGGGTAATTTTATGCATCCAGTATTTTTATGTACAGCAACTTTTCCATTGCCAATATCTAACAGTTGTTTTGAGAAAGTTTCGGCAGATGGATCTTGAAGCATATGAACGCGCATGTTCACTGTCAGTTGTAATTTTTTAACATTAAGCCGCGATGATTTTAAGCAAGCAGTGATTTTATCAGCGTACGTTGAACGTGGAATAACGAGAAGTGTCTGTCTGAAATCATCTGAAAGGAGTAACAGCCCTAAGCGAATGTTTGTGTGCCATAGTGCATTCATCCCAAATAATAATTTTACACTGTTTCGTCACTGTCGCCATGGACGATTGTTTTTTTTTATGTTGCACACTGCATCTGGGTTATTTTGAATGTTTAATGGCAGCTTAAATGCTGAATGAGCTGTTCTGCCTCCATCTAATAAAGTTGCTGCAATGCCAGATGATGCAAGGGCTAATGCGATGCCATTTTTTGATCGTATCTCAGCAAGAAGTAGCTAAATAAGAAATGTTTTGCCAGTTCCACCTGGTGCATCCAAAAAAAGGAATCCCCCTTGCTCTGCCGAAACTGTCAGCATAATGTGGTCGTAAATTGTTTTTTGTTCATCATTTAGTAGTGGAACAATGCAAGTAACAGTCGCTACCAATTCGACAGTATCATACTGCAGTTCACGATTTATATCTGTGTTGATTAAATCAGATGCACTTCGATTTAGTGAACTCATACCGAAATTACTGTTTGGTAAATTTGCAATGACAATGCAATTGTACATTGCGTCACTGAATGATATCGTTAGATTGTTGCACCTTAATTAAAAATCAGTGGTTGATTGTATAAGAGTGAAAACTTAGAATAAAATGTATTTTTCATTGCTGAATCATGAAAGAATAAAAACAAATAATTTGGTTCAAAAAATAAAAAATAAAATTTTGGGGGTGGACCACCCTTAACATTTAGGGGTATTAAAAATAGATGTGGCCGATTCTCAGACTTACCCGATAAGCACACAAAATTTTATCAAAATCGGTTTAGCCGTTTCGGAGGAGTTTGGGAACAAAGACCGCGACACGAGAATTTTATATATTAGATTTAATTAATAATATTAATAGAGAAAAAAATAAAATAATGAATTGGACAAATATAAAAAGTTATTACAATAACAAATTAAAAATAAATAAACAATAAAATATAAGTCCTTCGCTTGTAACAAAACTGCAACTGTCTATTTGGTGTAAAACCGGTATAAGAAACCTTGCTTGCGTTCCGCTGTCTTCTCACTGTTCGACTACCAACTGTCGTCACTGCTGCCCGTACTCGACCCATCAAACCTCTCGGAAACTCACGGTAATTCTCGGTAGCCTCGATTGTTATTAAGGCATATTCCGGTAACTGCAGATATACACGGTACTAAATAAACGTCACAAAGTTATCTGGGTAACCTAATTCTATTACTTATTATACTAGTATTGCCAATTCATTGCAGTTTTAGTGACCATTGTGCCATATTTAATTTGGCAATGGAATTTGAAACTTTTAAATCTTATTACTAACCAAGTGCACCTAATATTAGTTAATATTTAAAACACTCTAAAGAAGCTGCATATTAAGAGCGGTCAGACACTGAGTACACCAGGACTGTTTTAAAACAAATAGTCTATTTACTTCTCGTTTACTGATATATCTAAACCAAAAATGTCTTGCTTATAATATACAAAAGAACCACAAAGTATTATGTGCCGCAGAAAATTGTCTTTTGATTAAAAGTTCAGTTATAAGACAGTCGTATATTTAGTATGCAAGTAGTATATACGTACTATGCAGTGTGCTTGTTACACCAAGGATACATTTGAATTAGTTTGTGTAATTTTAAAAATTTATTATTATATTGTACTATTATATAATATTACTAGCTTTTACCCCCGTCGCAAGCGACGTCTGTCTTTTGTGTGTGGCTTGAACTTCATGTAAAAATTTTAATTCCACCAGAGTTTACCCCCGTCGTAAAGCGTCTTTTTGGCGTGTATATTTGAATCCAATAAAATAATTCGTAATTACAATTCATATTTAACTCTACTATAGTTTACCCCCGTCGCAAAGCGACGTCTTTTTGGCGTGTATCATTTGAATCCAATAAAATAATTTGTAATTAAATTTCATATTTAACTGTTCTATTTTTAAATTGAAATAATAAATAAACTCGCGCACATATACACACATATAAATTGACTAAAAAAATATTATTTTTTTATCAAAATAAAAATTATTTTCAATTTATGCGTTATTTGACCAACTTTTTTTCAAAATTTGGGATTTTTTTTTTCGATTCGTAAATAAGTTACCAAGATTAGCCTATATGCAAAATTTCAACTTTCTAGCACAATTTTTACTCTCGGAAAATACTGCCCCCGTGCCCCCAAATAAAATTTTGAAATTTTGAATTTTTTTTTATTAATAATATACTTAATTATTCTACAATCCAGAATATGAACTTTCTCCAAAGTTCCTTACCGGGCCCCCGAATTTCTTCAACCCCCCCTTTTTCTATTTTTGAAATTCTAATTTTTGAGAAATGTCAGCATTAAATAGCTTAATACACATGCAAAATTTCAACTTTCTATCTTTTACGACTTGAAAGTAATACAGCAAAAAAGGGATCACTTTTTTTCCAGTTTTTCCAAAATTACGGGTTTCCAGGAAATTCAGAGAAAAATTCGGGGACGACAAAAGTCTTAGAATTTTTTTCTCTACGAAATAGGAAATTTTTAAAAACTTCCCTGGAGCCGTTTTCGAGATGCCATACAAAATTCGAACCAAACATATAAACACATAAACATATAAGAATATAAATATACACTTGGGACATTATAATACACTTGAGTTTACCCTCGTCGCAATGCGACGTCTTTTTGGCGTGTATCATTTGAATTCAATAAAATAATTCGTAATTAAATTTCATATTTAACTGTTCTATTTTTAAATTGAAATAATAAATAAACTCGCGCACATATACACACATATAAATTGACTAAAAAAATATTATTTTTTTATCAAAATAAAAAATATTTTCAATTTATGCGTTATTTGACCAACTTTTTTTCAAAATTTAGGATTTTTTTTTTCGATTCGTAAATAAGTTACCAAGGTTAGCCTATATACAAAATTTCAACTTTCTAGCACAATTTTTACTCTCGGAAAATACTGCCCCCGTGCCCCCAAATAAAATTTTGAAATTTTGAATTTTTTTTTTATTAATAATATACTTAATTATTCTACAATCCAGAATATGAACTTTCTCCAAAGTTCCCTACCGGGCTCCCGAATTTCTTCAACCCCCCCTTTTTCTATTTTTAAAATTCTAATTTTTGAGAAATGTCAGCATTAAATAGCTTAATACACATGCAAAATTTCAACTTTCTATCTTTTACGACTTGAAAGTAATACAGCAAAAAAGGAATCACTTTTTTTCCAGTTTTTCCAAAATTACGGGTTTCCAGGAAATTCAGGGGAAAATCCGGGGACGCCAAAAGTCTTAGAATTTTTTTCTCTACGAAATAGGAAGTTTTTAAAAACTTCCATGGAGCCGTTTTCGAGCTACCATACGAATCGCGTAAACATATAAACATATAAGAAAACAAACATACACCTCGGACATTATAATATAAGATTGTACGTGACAATAATAATGTAGAGCCCAAAATTATGGAAGGAAACGGAATAGTATACTAATTTTAATAATGTTCTTAACACAAATATATTTTTCCTCTATCAGAAATACCTAAAGTATTCTCTAAACAAAGTAGCTTAAGTTTTTATGGTTATAAATGGGCTCCTAATGTAGCTGACACATCCACCCTGGAAAATAATTGCCTAATTAAAAGATCTTCAAATGTACAAAAATTAAATAAATTATAGAAATTATGTCTAATTACGATAAATAATAACAGCAATTTCACCTACCTCTATAAATCACCAACATCTTTGTATACAATATATTTTAAATTGTTTTCTTTACAAAAAATTACTGAATTTTCTCTATTGTATTTGATAAAAAATAGGTCAGAAAAAATACCACGCTTTTATGAGTAAGATAGATCACCAATTATTACCAAAAAATATAAAAAAAATACTTAAAATCTCTAAAATATACCTCTATTACACGAGAAGAAATTGTTTGTTTCAAATTAAGTTTTTAAAATTTTATAATGAATATCACATAATTATGTTATTAGAGTTTAGAGTTTTAGTAAAATGAAAAGTAAAGTTCATACATTTCAACGAAATTCATATAAAATTATTAAAAACAATTTGTTCAATTTTTAATTTAAGTTTCTCATTTTATCTTGTTTGCACGAAAACTTGCTTTGCTTCTACGAAGAAAGTGAAACTACTTAGGTAGATAATTTTATTACATTTCCATCAGTGGATGCTGTATCTTAGTCATTAAATCAATAAAAACGAATAAATTACAAATAGATGAAAATCAACTTTTTTGACGCTGTAAAATCTTGTGCGTATAAGGAATGGCTCTACCAGGTTTCGTTTTGTATCTTTATATAGATAGAAAGTACGAATGTTCATAATATTGATCAGGTTAATATTAAACACTTTTTCCTTCTTTGAACTGTGGCGTTTCGAAAGGTCGCCTTTCGCGCTTCTTTATGTAAGACATAAGTGAGCAATTGGCTATTAGTTTCGGTGTGTTCTGAGCCTTTTTCGAACATTACAAGGTCCAATATTTTAAATTAAAAATATTAAATTAAGAAAAACTATATTTTATTATAACCTTCAAAATCTGACAGATCTGTCAAAATGCAGTACAATTTATATTTAAAAGGAGTTTTACGTCGGTTTGTCAAAAAAAAAAAAATAAAAACAATTTCTATTACTAATTGTTATTAAAAACAGCAATTTTAATTATTTCACCTTCAATTTAGTCAAACTGTCGAACTGTCTAAATTTATATTACTAAAGACGCATGCGCACCATCTAAATTGACCAAAGTAAAATTAAAACATGAATATGACTAGGAATGCCTATTCCTAAAACCTGAAATCTAGAATAAAATATTAGATAAAAACAGTAAATTAAATATCAGAACAGTGAGTGGGAATGAAGCTTAATTCTCTTTAATTATTACAAAGATTATAACAAATGGATTTTCTTTTTTTGCCATTAAAATAAATGCCAAATAAGTGTTAAGAAATGTATTGTTCTTATTTTCTATGCCATTTGTTTTTAACTACATAATATTAACTAAGTTGATTTCTTATTTTTATTATTTTATATTACGTTTTTTCCTTACCATTTATCATTATCATTTACCTGCAATAGTTCCATACTGCATAATTTGCTATTCATTTTGTACATCATTATTTTTATTTACATTCTAATTTTTAATAATTATTTAATTTTTGCCATTGTTATATTTTTGTTTTATTTGTTAAGGCGTTGTGTTGAGGCTATTTTGTAAATTCATTTTCTATTATGGGATATAGCGGCGCATTTTGCTGAATAAATTTGGTCTCTTACGTCTTCTATTCAAAATAAATCAGTGTTTTATTATTCAACATCAACATCAGTATAGTATTTTAGAGATTATTTTGTAAACCGAATGCTAAGCCTTACAAAATTTTGTTGAATTTATTTTACTTTGGTTTTGATTTTCATTATTATTATTTCATTACATTTATAGTTGAGGATTTAACCTTAAATTTCATTTAATTAATTAATCCCTCTCAATAGCTCTGTTGATATTCGGAGTGGGACATGGGAATTGTCAACCTCAGACAGAATTTACGCTTCAGAACCCACCAGGCTTAATTGTCCTGGTACTGTTGTAATGCATAAATTAAACTTATGTTTATGGCAAGTCTATACCAAAATATATACTTTTGAGATTAACTTTAAATAAATGTAAATTTGTGCTTTATATCTTTTGTCTGCAAATAAAATAACAATTCTGGTTAAAGAAGCAAAAATTTAAGTATTTTTAAGCCGAATTCAAAATACTACTAGTAGTGAACTAAATCTTGTGGTGCAAAAGTATTGGCAAACCTCAGAGAAGAAACTGAGTGAAAGAAAAAGAAACAAGCATATGCGCTCAGCGTATATAAGTTTGTGTTAACATTTACCAAAAGTATCTGTTTCTTTTGAGCCTACTTTCTTAATTCAGATGCACAGTGAAATTAAAAGACGTGTCACAAACTTCTGCAGAGGGTCCGGTAGACGAATGTGGTCTTTCTATCGTTTTAGAAGCTTTGCAGCAAAGACAACGATTAAAATGTTGTCGAAATTCTCTGCTTATACAATAAAAAGCCACAGGATTAACACAGGAATTTATGAAGCTGTAAAAAACAAAATAAAATTACAAAATAAAATCGGATTAGTAAAGTGCTGTACTGTCTAAGTAAAATAAGAATCGTACGAGTTCGCTCAAATAACACAGCTCATCTGCGTAACCTTTCCAAGATTAGGCATATTTTGTGTGTTACGTAATAAAATAATTTTTTTGTGTTTTTGCATTCATTAACTAAAAACACCCTGTAATATATTTTTAATGTGCAAGCAATGCTATATCCAAACAACATACCTTAAACAGAAACCAACGACTCGCAAGAAATGCCACCATTCATTATAATCCTCTTCAGCATTTGGATAAAAGTGAAACCACAGCATGAACACATGATGAGGAAGAAAACATAAGAAGAAAACTGAAACAATTGTTTTAAATAGAGTAAATGACATAGTGAAAACGCTTTGGGTGTATTCAGCTCCATCAATATTCATTCGATTTTGTTGTGCAGAAGATACTTCTAAACAATATGTCAAATATTGAATCGAAATAAGTAATTTGAAGCAAACTTTTAAACACCTGCTACAACAAAAATAATTTTACATAACGTGATGGATATGAATAAATGGATGTCGCCTTGTTTGTTGCATTAGATACCAGTTAAAAATTAAAAGAAAGTGGAGAATTATAGAAATATTGAAGCTTTAAGAAAAAGAAGTAACATTAGTAACATGTTTTATATTAAATTTATTTAATGCAATTTACACTTAGTACGCATGCGTTGATGCTACAGTTTCGTTGGTTTAAAAATTTCTTTTGCGGCGTGAGAATTCTTTATTTAAAAAGCCATTAATCCTTAGGGAGTTGGCATAGGCGCATTCAAAAGGGCGTAGCGTTATGTTTTATGTACGGATAGTTTAATAAGGACCATGCAGTGGACGAGAAAGCATCGAAAGTTCGGCGGAAAGGCTTACTTTTCCAACGGCCGTTCAATTATTGCAACCCTGCTCGCATTGAAAAAACAATTTATTATCGCGCCTGCAGATTGTTTTTCTGATTGAAAGTCGATTGTTCAGTATGTACACGTTTACGAATACTGGAAGTGCGTTGAAAAAGAAACCAGGATCTTTAAGAACCACCAGGACACTAGAAAACATCGACAGAGTAGGCGGGGAGCCGGTTTTAAAGTTATCTGTACGCGAACATGCAGCTGCCCTTGCAATTTCTGATCGCACACTAAAACGAATTCATTATGAAGAGCTAATCCATACAAACTGACAGTGATGCAAAACCGTAATCCATGCAAATTTTCTTACGAAAAAAGGCATGTGAACCCTTTATCGAAATCCTGCCTCATGACGCTTACCAGATCCTGCGACTATTTTCATAGGAATCTGGCGAATGTAGGCACAGACATGCTAAATAAATTGATTTGAAACTTCCGATTTCAACTTTCCAAATGTACTGACCAGACCCAAAGTCACCTTTGACATAGTCATCATCATTTTTAAAAAGTAAGAAAAATACTTTAAATGTACCTTTATGTATAAGAAAAAAATAATTCTATATTCAATACCTCTTCTTTTACGATTTCTTTAAAATAAGGAATTCCGTCTCGCACCCTGTATAATGATCTTGTTTCGGAAATATAAAGAGAGTTACGAGTATATTTTTGCAATTTAGAAGAAATTAAACTATAATTTGAATAGTGTTTTATTCCTTTAATTCTGTTTATTGACTATTAATTATTTTAAAAGCTCATTAATAATATTGACACTATCTAAAAAGGAATTGCACGGTATGTATCATATATGTGTCTTTATATTGTCACCTTTATAAGAATCAACATATGGTTCAAACCGAATTATAAAAAACCAATTAGAACACACTCTAATTAGAAAGTAGTAACTACATGTACTAACCAACAACAAACGCCATCACGATTCTAGCTACTTGATTGCTCGCCTGAGCCTGTGCATTAATTTGTGACCCAGCTAATTCTCCAGACATTTTGCAGGCGCTTAATTGAAGCTTCCTGGCCATCAAGGCGTATAGCACACCTATGATGGACAGCGGAAGGATGTAGTAGATGATTGCTTTGCATAACGCAGTGTACCTGAACAAAATACATGTGTACAGATATTTTATTTGAAATTTTTATTTTGTTTGTAGATAATTTACGCCTGATTTGTGACTATCTGCAACACTCATGACTTAATATATTAAAATGAACCTTATATGCTAGTATATTATCTCTATATCTTTATTTATTCAACAAAGCTACTATCATCTATATTGTTATTGTTTCTTTTTGTTGTCAGCATATAGAACGTTAAAAAAATCATTGAATAAATAAAACAAAATGAAATGAAATATATAAATAAGTTAAATGGGATTATATACTTAAGTTTTGAAGAAGGAAATACGAGTATAAACTTTAGAAAACAATTACTATTTTTATCGCTGTCATGAGCATAAAACTTCTTTATGCACTCAAATTATGTCACTAGAGAGTAACAGAAATACTTTATCGTCTGCAAATCTTTATTTTTATAGTATATAATAATTTAATGAGGACGATATGATCATGTAGGACATTAGAAATAGGATTATTGTCTATACTTGTATCTCTTAAGTGATTCCTTGCTTGGATATGCTTGATTGAGAAGTGCGACATATCATTCTGTTATTTTTAGAGGTATATTTTAGAAAAGGCGAATCTTTGAAAGCTAACAAACAATATTTTAACAATTTCATGCTTTGATCTGCAATATGCACAATTTTTTTTTTATTAACCTTACAAAATATCCTTCATATTTCAGTAGAATGCAATTCAGTCGTATGTGATGGATCAACATTTGATGTTCTTTAAATCTTGAAGGCTGAAGACTTTTATAAGACATTAATATAATGTAGGAATTATGTTACAATGTTTAGCTGTATTTTGATTCTGTCAAACTACATTTACAGTGTGAAAAAGTATTACAAAGTTACCAGCCAGTTTCATTAAGTATCGGAAATGTAGTATGATATTGTTTACTAATCCATTTTCATGAATCGCTCCTTAAACAAATTTTACATTCGGCGTGCTTTGTTAAAAAACGGAAAACTTTTAGATCTACCCTCGCGGATCATCAATAAAAGAAATTCGCTTATTGAGGTCGCTTATATAACTTTGCGATGAACTCAAATAAATTTTGCTTAATTCTTAGAAATATTACTGTAATAAGAAGAAGTTACTCATGTGGAACATTTTTTAAAAGAACTTATATAAAAAAGAATCTTGTTTAACTAATTTTTCATAAATATAGTTGTTACTTACTTCAGATACGTTCTCTCGTGGATTCCTGGAGGGAACGGATAGCAAACATAAATTGTCTCCCTTGTAGCTAGGAGTCTCGGCTGAGCGTCTGACAAAATACCAGCTGGTAGGGCAAAGACTAATGCCAATAGCCAGATCATGCCCGCTATAAACACAATCAGTGGTTTTGTCTGTGACAAGATAAAATATACTTGCGATTACCCCTTAAAATGTTGCTTAAATTTAAATTCAATAAAATATTTCAAAATTTTGTTTTAAATTTAAATTCCATATTTAAGTTAAAATATTTGATTCTAATATATATTTTAAAAGACGTTTAATATTAAACACATATTTTTCATTCAATTTGTAATATATATAATATTTTCTATTTTCAAAATAAATGCGTTATTTGACACTTAATTTTAAAATTTGGAATGTATTTATCGGTTTGTAAATAAGGTATCAAAGTTAGCATACATACAAAATTTCAACTATTTAACGCAATTATACCGACGGCTAAAACCGCCTTTGTGAATTTAAATAAAAATTTTAAAGATGCTAAATTATTCACAAACTAAAATTTAAATTATTTTAAATGTTTTTAACTCTTCTTTTATCTTTTCGCTTTTTTAAATTCTAAATTTCGATATATGATACCAATAAATACTTAAAAAATAAATTGAAAAAAGTTTTTTCTTGTAATCAATAAAATAGTTCCAAAAGCTCCAGCTTCTTTTGTCAAACATATTAAAACTATTTGCAAAGTCAGTCCCACCGGTAACTCTTGTTTACAAATTTTCACTTTTCTTATTTTTGTTATCAGTTTCTCTGTTCCATTCTTCCTGATGAAAAAATCATAACGTTCTTAATTTTGTTCTTTACGTTTAACCATAGTTATAGTTGCTTCTAAATGTGCCCTAAATTAATTCGCAATTCGAGTGAGAGTGGTGGAAGAACAAGTAAGCAATGAAGGTAATACAAGATTAAAGAAGAAAAGTTGAAGGTATTAAAAGAAAAAAGGGATAGTCACAACGGAGGTCGAAGACTAAGGGAAAATAGACGAGAAGTAAGAAGCATGACGAAGAAGAAATATTTGAAGATTTAGCAACAGGATAAGATGTGGATGATAGACGAAGGAAGGTACAATGTAAAATACAGAAAGTTTTGACAAAAGGAATGCCACCGTACTTAGACAAGGGGGAAAGGAAATGAAAATTATTGCAACACTTAGACTGGATAATTATAGAAACGATGCAGCATATGTGGCAGAAAAGGGGAAACTTTAGAACATATTAGGAATTGGTGTAAAAAGAAAGTGTAATACGAAATCGACCTCATAAAGATCCTGAAAGGAAAGGAAAATTGATGAATTTAGTGAATACTTAAAGTAGAGATAGTATATATTAGTTCATGAAGACTGAAGGTCACAAAGATTCCGTTAACACATTGTAGAAACTATATAGTAGAGCACAATTATTTATACCAATTTATTTACCTGATGTTGTTCTGTTCATGCCACAAATATCGAAGAAGAACGAAAGAGAAAGGATACATAGGGAAAGGAAAGGAGGGAAAGTTTGCAGAAGGTACGGGAAGAAATGGAATAATTAAAGCATATTAAGAATAGGTAACAGGAAAAAGTGGAAAGTAGATTAGTCCTGGAGGAGATATGGCAAGAAAAGAGGAAAGGGGAAAAGAGAGTTTGTGTGATGATGTGATTTAGTAATGTGAAAGAGAAGAAACAATAATATGATATTAAGATATTACAGTGAATACATAAAAGGAATTGAATTAGAAATAAATGTATTGGAGAACAGCAAAAGTAAGTGTCGGAAGAAAATGGAAAGCGGATTAGGCCTGGAGAAGATATTGTAAGGAAGTGGGTCGATGACGGAAGCAAAGAAAAAGATGAGAGGAAAAGACAAAAAATGGGAGAAAGCTTAATGTTGTAGGTAATGTGTACCAATAGTACACAACATAAATAAGACGAAATGCGAAACAAGGATGTATAGAGAACAGTTAGAAGATGGAGAAATATTTTATAAGAAAACACGAAGGCACGACATGAAAATAAGAACTTAATATTAGTCTAACTACACTTATTGGCAAAAGCGTTAGATAAATACAATGCTCCATGGTTGTAAAGTAGAAAACTTTACTGAAAATTAGTATTGGCATTATGATTTAAGTTAATAATAATGTAAAATTAGTAGTAAATTATTTACTTGATGTTTCCTCGGAGGATTGACAAGTACGCAGTAGCGATCTGCGGACAGGGCCGTCAATGTAAATACAGACACCCCGCTGAAGAAATCCTTAAAAAACTCCGAGATGCGACATATAGTGCCTCCCCATGGCCAAGATTCTAGAGTGTACATTATAGAAGTAAAGGGCACGGCTGTTAGAATCACTAGAAGGTCGGCCAATGCCAGCGACAAAACGTACCTGCAATATACATAGGTGTTAATTAATTTCATTTAAAAGTATCTATTGCTTCTAACAATTCTTTGCCTGTTGTAGTTATTCTTGACCCCCATGAAATATTTTTGGCTATAAAATCTTCACCAATTATAAACCGTTTACTCAGTGTTTGTAGAAATTAAAGATATTCTGCTTTCTTAATATTATGCCTTGAAGGGCAGTATATTGCAGCTATTGTAATTTTGTAGCGGT
The DNA here is from genome assembly GCA_963678705.1 of Panorpa germanica. Taxonomy (NCBI): domain Eukaryota; kingdom Metazoa; phylum Arthropoda; class Insecta; order Mecoptera; family Panorpidae; genus Panorpa; species Panorpa germanica. The sequence continues at coordinate 22,857,996 of OY783209.1, forward strand.
TGCTATATATTTTATTTTGTATATAATGGATGTATTGAATGATATATGTTGTAACCTTTGATTTTTACGAATGATTCTTTCGTAGAGTGGGTGTTCGATAATAAACATATATCAATTTTTTGCTCATCCAGAAATATTTTTAGCTCGGACAAATGATTATTCAATCCATTCGCATTCCAAGCTGGTATTCTCAATAAATTATCGCCCTGTTTTGATTTGGAAAGATTGCAGCATTTTTACCGCTGGTTTCTATTCTATCTACTCTAATAGAAATTGTTTCCATCTTCTTTTCGAGTTGGGTCATTTTTTCCAAAAATAATTTGCAATGTCTGCCTAATGAGATCCGGTTGGTTTGGTTTTCCTATTTAATGAATAGTGTTCATTGTTGCTGCTTAATCAAACAATTTCTCGGCTGTTACAAGTGAATTATTATTATTTTTTGTTTTGCTTGGAATATTTCCAATTGTCTCTTTGTTTGGAGCTGGTTTGTTGTTCCGTTGTCTCTTGGTCTTTGTTGTACCTCTTCTATTTTGTATTTCTATCATTCATCCTCTGTAACTTGCGCGATGATTTTCGTTACAGTTAATGCATTTTGGTAGTTCGATTTTCTCTTTTCTACATTCTGGTGTCAGATGAGCACCCGCACATTTTACACATCTAGGTTGTCTGTTGCAGAATTTATGTGTGTGTCTAAATCTTTGGCATCGTTTACACTGAGGTACTAGTGTTGATTTTCTTTTTGTTTCCATTCTGATTCTCATCACCAGACTTTCTACAATGTTCATTATTGCCTTTATGTCTTCTTTATTGTCAAATCTGATCATAAACACTAGTCAAATTTGTGTTTGTGTTTCTCTGTAGTACATTTGCAGCGTCTATTACGTTCAATTTTTTCTCTTTGAGATCATTTATAATAGATTGAGCCGAACAATCAGGGTGTAGTCTGCGTGCCATCACTCTTATTGGACGCGTCTGCTTATCTTCATAAGTAAATGATTTTAGTTTCATATTGTCCAATACCTGAACAAGAGCTTTGTATTGCTTTTCCTCAGGTACATTGAATTTAATTTTTCCACTATTTAGCAGTCTAGCTGTAAAATTGACACTATCCTTTCTTAATATGTCATAAATACTGTCGTTGTTACACATTTTGACCGTTATCGGTGGAGGCGCATGTGGTTTTTTTTCAATAGCTTTATTAATGAAGGTTGTCCTAGGTGATGGCTGTTGTGGTAACACATTAGGCGAAGTATTAGCTTTTCGCTTTTTACTCTTCCTGGTGTTGTTTTTCTGAACTTTTTTTTCTCTTTTTTTTTTTAGTTTTTCTTTATCTGTTTTATAGTATTATAGTTTTTTAGTATTCGTAGGATTTTCTTGAGTCCTCTTTGTATCAGAAGTGTTCATGACATATTTTGTTCCCTGCATCTCTATATTGGCATTTAACCCAACTTGTAGGCTGCGCCATAGACTTCTTTCATTTTCTGTTTGGAGAAGACTGATTGGTGTTATTTCAGTGTCGGCTTGTTGTGATTGAGAAATATTTTTGGCTCGGACAAATGATTTTTCAATCCATTCGCATTCCAAGCTTGGCATTTCAGTGTCGGCTTGTTGTGATTGAGGATTATTGTTTGCAAGTAATTGTTGTGTATCCTGTATCTTTTTTGTTTTCTCGTATCGAGATGGATTTTGTTTAGGTGGTGTCCTATTCATTTTATTATTTTTTCTGAATCGGATTTCACCCCCTATTGTTTTCGTTCCAGTAGCAAGAACAGACGATTCGGCCTAGTTCCTAACTGAACTCGCTATGCAGTAGCTTGTTGACGATTCCTGAGAGCCTGCTCGAGTACTAACGCCACGTACCGGTTCTGTGGTTCCGGGCCCCTGTTCCGTAATTTTTATAATCTTCTCCTCCATTTTCAATTTTTTATTTTTGTGTCAAAAAAAGTTTTTTTAGTTTTTTTTTGTCAGTTCTATTGTGATATTGAAGCAGTGCCGACGTTTTTCTTCATTGATCAAATATTCAATAATTCGTTATGACTAATAAATTCTTATGGCAATAAGAAAAAAAATATTAAATTTTTTTTTTTTTAAATTATAGTGTGTGTTAAATATTGTATATTATTAAATTATCTATTTAATTTAAGATATTTCTTAAAAAAATAATAAATCTATAAATCATTAAAATCAAATGGTCTAGTGAGGTCGGTGTGACCACTAATTAACAGTTGTTACACTGACCAAGAATTCCTAGCGTTCACCTAACAAAACCATCAAACAAAAGCCATATGTTAGTGACAAGAAGAGTAGCTCACTAGAAAGTATGGCGGATGCTATAAAAGACACGATGGGAACCATCCAATAAAAGCATAAAGAGATAAAAAATCCGCGGGACGTTTGGCAAAACGTTTCAAATAATAAGAAGAAAATAAGAGACAGTCCAGATGCACCCAGGAATGTAAGGCAAAAAAAACTAGGGGATTACTGGTTAAACCCAATACCATTAACGAATAGGTTCGACGAACTCTCCGATGCTAATGCATCAGAAGAAGTTAAAGTTGCAGAACACAAACCACCACCACTGTTTATATATAGAGTCAACGACATCAAACCTCTCACTAGCCTGCTAGACACGAACGCCAAAAACGCTTATCAAAGTAAGTTGTTTGGAGGATCGCAAGTAAAGCTATAGCTCCAGGATACTGAAACATACCAAAGAATAGTGGCACTCCTAAAGGATAGGAACACCGAATTCCACACATACCAACAAAAAATGAACAAAAGCTACATTGTGGTGGTAAGACACCTACATCACTCCACGGATGAATCTGACATAAAGAAGGAATTAGAAAACTATGGGCGCAAGGTTATTCGAGTTAGCAACATCAAACAAAGAACCACTAAAATTTCTTCACAATTGTTCTTTGTAGAATTAGAACAAAGGCCAAATATCAAAGACATCTTTGACCTGGAATTTCTACTAAATTGTAAAATTAAAATTGAACCACCAAAATTTCAAAGGGAGGTACCGCAATGTACAAAATGCCAAAGCTATGGTCACACCAAAACCTACTGTTACCGAAACGCAAGATGTGTTAAGTGCGCAGGCGATCACTATACCAACTAGTGTGACTGGAAGAACAAAGTAAACGAAAAAGTTAAATGTGTTCTCTGCTATAACAACCATACAGCCAACTACATAGGATGCGATGTTTATAGGCAAATCGTAGAGCGCAAATTTCCTCCACTTAGACCCAGATTCTCAGAAACTGTTGCTCCATTACCAACACGCCAAGTCCAGACAGGTACCTCCTTTGCACAGGTGGTTAGTAACCAAACCGTGAAAACCCAATCTGAACAAGTGCAACAAAATCATAGTAAATCGAATGTGCAGTCAAATGACATCGCCGAACTAAAAGTTATGATGAAAAGTCTGGTGAAACAAATGAGTAGAATGCTCAATCTCATCACAACCATAGTCTCACGTTTGCCAATCTCTTCACGTGCCTAAGAATCGCACTCTGGAACGCTAATGGTCTTGCTAAACACAGCCAAGAAGTAATTTTCTTTCTTCTAAACCAAAACATTGACATTTTGCTAGTTTCTAAAACGCACTTTATCACTAAAAGCTATAATAAAGTTCCAAACTATAGAATATATGACACAAAACATCCGGACAATAAAGCGCATAGAGGAACAGCTATCATCAGGAGGGGATTTTAACGCAAAGCACCCCGAATGGGGATCAAGACTTACATATCCTAAGGAAAATGAACTATATAAATGCGTTAAAGCACATTGTTTTACAACCTTTTCAAGTGGTGAACCGACGTACTGACCAACGGATATGATATTTTTGCGTAGTAAAAGGAATTTCCTCTAATCACCCTAAAGCTGAGTCAAGCCTGAATCTCTTATCTGACCTCTAACCAGTCATCGTCACATATATCACCCAAATGATGTATAAAGTACCTCCCTTCACGAAAACTTAATAAATACTAAGCTTAATTGTCACATCTCACTCAAATCAGAAGAAGACCTTAATCAAGGAGTTAATCTCTTCAATAATGTTATAAGAGAAGCCACCGTAGAAGCCACACCTCTAAAAAGTGTCTTCAACAGAGTAAATGGATGCCCCCCACAATTGAAGAAGAAAATTGCTGAAAAGAGAAAGTTGAGAAGATCATTGCAAAACACCAGGCTCCTATGCGAAAAAACAAAATACAACCGTGCATGTAAGGAACTTAAATATATGCTAGAAAACATGAAAGAGAAATCACTGCAAAATTATTTAAGTAATTTAACAGCTACAGATACTACTAATTATTCACTGTGGAAAGCAACCAAGCGGCTTAAGCAGCCTACAACTTATATTCCGCCTATCAAAACGCCAGATGGTAAATGGGCTAGAACCAACAATGAGAAAGTCACAATTTTCGCTGATTACTTCGAACAAGTTTTTAAACCATTTCCTCCAACCCGCAGTGAAGATAAAGAACAATACATATATGAATTTCTAAGAGTCCCATGGCAGTCAAGTGAACCTATAAAACGTATAAGAGTCAAGGAAATACAAAACCTAATAAAGTATAATATAAAAACCAAAAAAGCACCAGGTATTGACAAGATAAACGGAAAAATTCTGAAGGAGCTACTGGCGAAAGGAATGAGATACCTCACTATTTTATTCAACGCAATCATAAGATTGAAGACATTTCCGCTTAAGTGGAAAACTGCAGAAATATTACTTATTCCAAAACCAGGTAAAGACGTAAAAGAGGTATCGTCATACAGACCCATAAGTCTTCTTCCGGTAGTGTCAAAACTTTTTGAAAAACTTATTCCTAAAAGACTGAAGATCATTTTTGAAAATAGCAAACTAATTCCAACACATCAGTTTGGCTTTAGACAACAGCATGCTACAACTGAACAAGTACATCGAGTAGCCTGCACTATAAATTCAGCACTACAGGAGAAGAAGTATTGTTCAGCGGCTTTCCTTGATATCAGCCAAGCGTTTGACAAGGTATGGCATCCTGGACTACTGTTTAAACTAAAAACTGCACTGCCAAATGACTTTTTATAAATCCTAAAGGCTTATATCACAAACAGAAAATTTATGATAAAATATCAGAATGAAAAATCAACGATACGTGACATTGAATCGGGCGTTCCTCAAGGTAGTGTTCTCGGACCGGTACTATATTTATTTTTTACTTCTGACCTTCCTACCATGCGTGAAACAACAGTAACAACCTACGCTGATGATACCGCCATTCTGGAACTTCATGAAGACTCCGTCATTGCTTCCGCAAAACTGCAGAAACATCACTACAGATTCAGAATTGGTTAAAAGATTGGAGAATAAAAGTAAACGAAACTAAATCAGTTCACGTAACTTTCACACTAAGGAAGAATTCTTGCCCCCCAGTCACACTTAATAATTTACAACTTCCACAGGCAGAGACAGTAAAATACTTAGGTATCCACTTGGACAGACGCTTAACATGGAGAATGCATATCTGAAAGAATCGGTTGCAGTTAGAAGGTAAAAGGAGAGATATGTACTGGCTCCTGGGCTGGAAGTCTTAGTTATCAATCAGTAATAAACTACTGTTATACAAGGTCATACTGAAGCCAATATGGACATATGGTATAGAGTTATGGGGCAGTGCCAGCAATTCCAATATAGAAATCCTACAAAGGTTTCAAAATAAACTGCTAAAGCAAATCCTTAACGTGCCGCGATTCGTTCCAAACTGGTTAACACATCAAGATCTTGGGGTTCCAGATATAAGAAGTGAAATTAAGGATATAAGCAAGAAGTACTTACAAAGATTAGAAGTTCATCCAAATGAATCAGTTGTACAACTTTTCCAGCATAAACCGATTAGACGACTGAAACGTAAAAATCCAATGGACCTACCAAATATGGTGTAGAATAGGTTTAATATGTACTTAATATTAATGTGATAGGTTAGGTCAAAGGGTGAGTCATCGATGGATGGCAAACTCGCATGTCATATTTATATATATTCCCAAAATTTGATTAATGTTCTTCGAATTATGTATGTTGTAAAATAAAAAAAAAAAAAAAATAAAAATTTTTGTGGTTGCGGAGGCTTTTTTATTTCACCTCTACCCGCCGTCATGCCGGTTAGGGAATTTTCCCCACTGTTGGTTAGACTTCCCCTGATATTTTACGTTGTTCTTGTTATGTAAAGAATCCTTGAGTTAAGTACGATGGATTCGAACGCACGACCTTAGGTATTGTAGATAGCTATACTAACTACTACGCTACAAGTAAGGCTAGTTTATATGTAAAGAGAAGAATAATACAAGATAGTTTTCTATAAACATTGTTTTCAAGTGATTGTTCATTAGCGATATAGTCAAGAATTTATAAGACGAACATTAAAATAGAACTAACAAGTCAATCGAATTAGAAAAAGTGTGTCAACTGTTTTACGAGGAGAAAATGTAAAATTTTATATATTGTAAGCATTACCGATACTACTGTTGATGATAGTATGTTAGTTTGACGCTCAGGAAATTCAAGATCTAATGAAGATAGTTGGTTGAGTAACATTGCAATACGAAAACAGTCAATGCATCACCATGGGTTTATGCCGACGTAGAACCTGGAATGCATACCTGTCTAACTCAGCAACCACGGATGGAGTGATAAAGTGAAGCTTCATCAAGGTGTCAACAAGCTGCAGAGCGCCGCGAGAAACTGGTTTGATGTTAGTTTGAATGTAGTTGAAGACTGGACGACGTTTAAAATGAGTTATTCAGGAATTTCCCAGTGGAGTACGACGAATTTGACGTACGCATGAACTGACGAAGCGGCAACGTAAAAAATATTTAAGCTATTAAAAACTATGTATACTCGGTTAAAGTAATTGCTAGTAAAATTGAGAACATTAGTGCAAAGGTCGTTATAAAATACATAATCGCAGGACTAAAACACAAAGACATGATAAATGAGTTATCAATGTGCGATTTTAAAACCGTGCCAGATTTGTTACTAAAAATAAAACGTTATGACTCTACATTATTACAAATTTGAGACAGGAATCATGCTAATGTACGAAAGGACAGACCGAAAGACTCAAACTATTGTAACTGTAAAACCGGACACACAAAGGAAACGTCTGCCAGAATAGCAACCAAGGCAATAAAACTAATAGAGACGAACCAAACGAGAAAATCAATAAAAGTGAAAGTAAAATGAAGTGTTTCAAATGGCACAAGGAAACACATATTTTGAGAAAGCGGGTGACACTTTGTTAGTGAACATCACAAAAACATGCAATATGGTCTGATTAATACCAAAAGTGATCAGATTTTTATTAGAGCTGACAATTACAATAAATTAAACAACAGTAACAAGAATACTGTATTGACTGGGATGTGAGGTTTTCAAATCAAAGTTTCGGGTGAATTTAGTGATAAATTAAAAGTGGACAATAAAGAGTAATATACTAACTTTTTAATAGTTCAATCAAGTACAACTAGACATAGTGTAATAATCGGTAAACCTCTACTGCGTAACAAGTTTGAGAGAAGTAAACAGAATAATATACTATGTGTAGCCGACGACGAAATCGTCATGGGTAATAACATAGTCAAGGTGCCAGGGCTAAAGGCAAGGAACTAGTTGAAACCTATGAACCAAAAGTAACAAGGGTTACTGAAGCAGAAGCGAAAATGTACACTACCCATGAAGTTCTTGTTTTTTAAAATCCGCGACTTGCTTGGTTGAACGGCGGCATTGTCGAACAACGAGCATCAAAGTACGCGAGTCCAGTTATGCTAATGAAAAAGAAAAATGGTAGCATTCGACTTTGTATAGACTACCGCAAGGTAAACAAGAGGGTAGTAAAAGACCTATATCCATACCTTGTGATACCGGAACAATTCGATAAGCTACGAGACGCCAAGGTTTTCACCACAATAGACTTACATCTTACATCTAGACATTGAAAACAACACTGCAATCATCACGGGAAAATCACAATATGTTCTCAAGACACTTCCATTTGGATTTTGTAACAGTTCAGTGATATTTCAAAGATTTATAAATACAGTGTTTAACAAATTAGTAAGTGAAGGTATTTTGTTGGTTTATATGGACGATTTATTTCTACCTGCAAAAGACGAACTAGAAGCAGTAAACAATCTTACTTTAGTTTTTAAACAAGCAAGTGAGTTTAGTTTAAAATTAAACTGGAAAAAGTGCCAATTTTTGTAAGAAAGTGTAGAATATTTAGGGCATATAATTATAACCAATATGATTATGTCATAGCTAACAAAATTAAATAGTTAAATGAAGTGCCCTGAACCGAAAACAGTGGTGGACCTACAAAAATTCTTGGCGCTCGCAGGTTACTTCAGAAAATTTTAGAAAAGACTATAGTAACATCGCAAAACCATTATGTGACTTACTACGTAAAGACAATATGTTTGTGTTCAGTGATCAGCAGCGTATATCGTTTAACATGTTGAAGTAAAAACTGTGCGAAAACCCGGTGTTATCGATGTCGAGAGAACTTCATTGTGACGCTAGCAAGTGGGGTTACGGCGGAATTTTATTGCAAAATGAGTCTGATAATAAATTACATCCAGTTTATTATATGAGTAGAATCAGCATGAACAGAATTATAGTTGGAAATTGGAAATTCTTGCAGTGATAGAATCATTAAAAAAGTTTAGAGTATACCTGTTAGGTTTAAAATTTAAAATCATCACGGACTGTGCGGCTTTTCAAATGACTATAAATAATCCTTATTTATTGATAGAGTGGTAAGTGAATTAAGTGGATATTATTGTCAAGTGAATTTATTTACACAATCGAACACCGTCCGGGGAAGTTAACGACGCACGTCGGTGCATTAAGTAGGAACACAGTAATGACAGTAGACAACAACCTTCTAAACCTAATGATAGCAGCGCAGCATCAGGACGAGAAATTACAATTGGTTATAACGTGAAAACGTTATAATAAATGAATTGGTTTATTATGAAGATCCAGGTACAGACAGAAGACGAATCGTGATACCAAAGCCACAAGGTGAAATCATAAAAAAAGTTCATGATATTGGGCATTATAAGCTGAAGAAAACGAAAGAATCAATTAATGCTGATTATTATTTTCCAAACGTGGGCAGGAAAATAAGAATTTCAATCTAAAGAAAAAACCAGCTATGACATATGAAGTTGGAGACATTGCATCCATAAAAAGAACTCACTTTGGTACTGGATTGAAATTACAAAACAAATATTTAGGACAGTATCAAATTACGAGAGCTGTCCCAAATGAGTGGTATAGGGTAAGACGTATCGGGAAAGGGGAAGGTTCTTCTAATACACTTCTAATTCAAGTGCCGATCACACGAAGTCATGGGGCGTGTTCTCAACCGCTAATGATTCTGAAACTGAAGATGACGTAGGTCAGGGTTCCGAACAGCAAACAGATGACAACAGTGACGTATTTTCTTTGGACTTCAAAGTAAATATATATATATATATATATATATATATATATATATATATATATATATATATAAGTTAATTATTATTATATGATTAGGAAATTCTACTATTTTAATATGATGAATCAGAGAATAATACATTACTAAATGATTTATTTTATTACTAATATTTCTGTGGTGGAAAATGAAACTTATATTCCAAATGCGGCAATTCGCATCATAATACAATCAATTACATTTCATCATTCAAACAAGCAGTTACATTGTGTACGTGTATTCATAATTATCGTCAAATAAATTTACTCTAGTTTTAAAACGTATTTGAGTATTGATTATTTCTGTAAATAATTATGGTAATTATTTTATACTGTGATTGAATATAGTACTAACGTGTTGAGGACATTTCTCATTGACTTGTGTCGGAGGAAGATAATACCGAGTGCCCCATTTCCTAGAAGACCAACTATAAAGATGATGGCGAACACTATCGGCACGATGTAGGTTTCTGGCCTCTCAGAGAATGAAGTATATTCACTTTCTGTATCATCGTAACTGTAGCCCAATCTTCGGTCATAGGCATCATCGTAACTGTAGTTCAATCTGAGGTCGTATACATCATCCATTACGAGCTAAAACAATTTATTATTTAAACATGTAGATAGGTATATTAGTTACTTTCATTCTAAGAGAAAAAAAATTGCTGCGCCTTCAAAGATTCTGTTTTTTTTTCTAAATATTACCGCAAAACACAGTTACGTGTATTTGACGTTTATTTGACATTACAAAAGTTATTAGTTCTCTAGAAATGACAAAAAAGAAGTGACGGTATTAAGAAGTTATGACCGACGAAACAGAATCTCAGCCATTTGAGATAACTACAACTAACGAATCTATCAAATATCGAAACTTGTAAACAACTTAAAGAAATAATAAATATATCTAGCAGTTTCTGAATCACAAAGCAAACCCTTTATTGAGTATCAACATAACTTAAATAAAAATATAATTAACCAGAGTACCATCCAAATGATGTCAACGAAGATCATTAAAAAAATAATATAAGAGAAAGAAGAGACACTCTACAAAATTTGAGAAGAAAGGACTCAGCAAATGAAGAAACAAAAACGTTAAAAAGGGAGACTAAAGAAGAATAAAGAAGGAAGAACCGACGAGGTACACGAAACAGTTTGAAATACAACGATATCAGTTTAAAACTAAAACTCTAATACATTAAGTACAAGTAAGTTAAAGTACAGTTTTTAATTTGGACTTTTCTTGGAGATTTTTAACGGACCACTTTTTAACGGATGTCATTTTAAGAACTATTATTTTGTTAATTATATTTCAATAATTTATTGTTGTAAGCGTGTGTGTTTGTTTTAATCATTTAAGTAAGATACCTTAATTTTTCCACTTTCGATGTACATCGCGTAACATTAGATTCCAGTAAATTATTATTACTGTTGAGACACTTGTACGCCTTCTATAGAACACAAAACTGTCTTTGATCGAATCGATAAGCTGGATTTTTAGTTCGTATGGGTTATCAACAGTTGTATTTAATTGTTTCGTGCTTTTTGTTTTTAATGTTTATTATTTTATTGGTGGGTTTCCAAATTTACAGATTAAAACTTAAATTAGGTAGTGTTGCGTAAGACTGTTTTGACCGTCAAAAAATTCGCGACTAGTAAAATAGTTTCACTAAGTAAGTCAATGAAATAAAGCGGGTAAATAAATATAAATAAAACAAAGTAATTAAAAAATTCCAATTACTATAAGGGGTCACACTTTTTAGATTAAATATATTTGAGTTTCATTTACAAAATATTACATGAATGTAAGGTAAATTTGATTATGTACATAATTAATCCTAAATTTATTAGACATTAGTGTAGTACACATATATGAGGCCACGACTCCACAAAACTGCCATCATAGTCGTCGGTGATTAGTTAAATAAGTAAAAAAAGAAAATGTAGGGTAACATAAGGTTTTCATTTTTTTCAATTTTTTGTATGACGAGTATATTTGTTGTTTAGGTACATTGTTTATCGAAATTAAATATCATGTTACGCTCAAGGAAAATCATGTTACTCTTATAAAATTAATTTAATTTTCTTGTACAAACTCATGAGGTTTGTTGCTGTTATATTGTACACTATTTTTATATTTTTTATTAAATTTGAGATAAAATGTGTTACACGCCTCATGATTTTAGCCCTAATCTAATATATAACTGCGTTTATGTCTACAAAAACTACTACTGTTTTTTTAATCTAAATTGACAATTTGGTTCATAGTAAGTGTATTGTATGAAAACCAAAATTGGAAATTAGGTTTTGTCTATTTTGTACAAAGTAAATGATTATTATATATATAAATGTTACCTGAAATTCCTCTGGATTAGTAAATAGTATATATAGAGTTTATTCACTAGTTTTAAAAATAATATTTAATGACAATTTTCGTATTTTACTGTAAGTAACCAGTTTCCGACAAGTACATGTTGATTATGAAACAAACGATTAACACAAACATAAGGCCTCGCTCTTCCACTTGCTTTACTGGTTGTGCGCATACTGTAGTTGCTGGTGATATAATGCGAAAAATGACCAGTCATTGTTGTATCCAGGGTAACCACCTTCTAACAGACACTGTTTCAAATGTTGAATATGCGCAATATCATAAAAATAAGTATTTAAAAAATTATCTTTAAAAAGAGCTTTTATTTATTTTAAATGCGTAAAATAATTCATGAAGTAAAAGGAGAAAACTAGTTTAACATATGGTATATGTATTTTAATAACAAAAGCTGGGGGAGCTATATTATCTTTATAAATTATATTACTGACAGTGCCCATAGGTTCTATTATTAAATTAACTTTTATAAATACATATTACGTTTTATTATGTGAAACAAGTGATTCTAATAGCAATATATGGCGTCACAGACGATATGTATTAGACAACATAATATAAATAAACCTTAAATTTACGTAGCTCTATTTAGTGAGCTTTATAGATTACCAGATAAAGGTATTTTTAGTCATAGACATTCGTACATGGAAATTTTTTAATTTTTCATTTTTTTCAGTTGTCATAGAGAGCTTCGTATATTGGATCACACATAACAACTTTTGGTCGAAAGACGAGTAATAATCATATGTTAAAGAAACGCTCTCTATTTGAAAACATATGATTGTTATTCTTGTTCTCTTGATGGATTAATCTTTCTGTAGTAACTAGATAAACATCCGCATTTATGAAATATTTTATTTAAAAAAATGAACAATGTTTATTGAAAATGGGTACTTTAATATATGACAGCTATTCTAAAGAAGTTCTTAATAAGTTATTCAGTAAAATTGTTTACATAATACGTTGCAGTTTATGTTAGATTACGTAACAGTGTATTTTAAGTAACAATAAGAAAATAAAACATTTTTCTAATTTATATTGAATCGAAATTATTTAAAGACTTACATATTAATAAATAGTAGATAGTTTTACTTTTTCGTGGTACATAAAAGTAAAGCTGGCAAGTCTAGCTATAGCTGTAGTTTAGTCGAATGAAATATGTATGCTTAGGAAATCTATACCATGCAATAATTTCTATATGACTGTACTAAATATTGATACAGTTGACAATCAGTACTTCAAATATCCTAAAAGTCATAGTGAGAACGCAATTAAAAGCAAAAAAGCAAGCAAGTAATTACGAGCGTTTTTAATATTTATGTGAACCCGACCACTTCCGCTGATCTTTGTTCATTATACAGATTACTGTGTTGAATATGCTTAATAAATAACAAGTATTTCGTCCATATAGATAACTTATGTCATACACTATTTTTTCTTGTGAATTTATTCTTGTGTATTTTTTATTTCTGCTAACAGTTTCTCATTTTAGCAAACATTCAACTGTGAATTGAAGGTTATCTCTGTTCAGATGATCGTATGATATGCGGTTGCCGTCAACTCAAGCTATTTACTACGGGCAAGGCAAGTAACACGTGCTGACATATTGAGTAATCACATAAAATGTTATCAAAATCATAACATAATTATTATAATATTTCAAATTAAAAATTCTAAAACTAGATAATATACTGTTATAATTAGTTATAATTAGATGGTTTACAAAAACAAATTACTAAATAACAAATTTAATTACTTAAAATTACTTAAAAACAAAGCGGTTGATCAAAGATGGATTTTTTTAATTAATAAAAATATATTAAATAGTTTCTGTAAGTAATTAAAATATTTAATTACGAGAATACTGTTTAATTTTTTATATTAATTAAAAGCACTGTTAACATCAAAATGTGGAGTCACGTCTCTGCAGGCGAAATAAGTATGTAACCAACAACAGCATTACTTTCTCTTTCGTTTGTTAGCTATCAGCCACCATGCAGTGCAAAACACTTAACAATAAGTTTTAAATATTCTATTGCAATACTTATTTAGTTATTAATAATAAACATTATTTTGCGGTTAATTTACTAGATGTGTTCATAATAATATTATGTAGTTATAAAATAAACTACATTGGTGGCCCCGACGTGATCAAGTGTTTAAACTATATATACCCACGCTTCAACAAAATATGCCACACATGTTACCAAGAACTCTCGTCCAAAACTGAGCTCCCAATCACTCGATGACCGACTTAACTGGAGATGTAGAATGAAATCTACATCCTCGTCAAGATCACAACATCAGTCTACTAGATTTCGACAATGTATTTGAAAACGACAAAGCAGAATCTCAGACTTACGGTCTGCAAAAATCAACAAACGATCCAGCTCACCATCGATCGGTACCTGTAATATAGAATTCTTCTTTAGATTTTGTTAATTCCCAGTTAATCGTCAACTCCCACAATTTAACGCGGAGTCTCTGGATCTTTTGTTCGCTATAACAAAAGTGGATTTCGCAGCTAATTGTATCATCAACGATGCTCAAAAATACGGCCAACTCTTAAAAGCACTTCCTTGTAACGTGGTCCTGCAGCTTCCGGACATTGTGAACCTTCCACCACTGAAAGATGAGTACTCCAAATTCATGAATGCAATTCTCACGCGGTTCTCTATTTCTCGTGCAACGAAGTTTTTAATGGGGATGTAATCTCAGTCACGGTATAACTAGGCATACTACCAGTTGCTCTAACTAATAATTGAAATATGACAAAATAAACATATAGTACATACAAAAACGACACATCTGTATAATAATTGTGTATTTAATCAAATACCAATCAAAAAATAATACAATAAATTTATTGAGTTGTGTATCTGAAAAAAATATGGGTCCAGGACTAACAATTAATATAAAAATTTTGTATCTAATATTAATATGTTAACAATAAATCTACATTAAAATTATTAACATATCAAGGACAGATTGTCTGAATAACGTAATATTTAGAAAAGATGCACAAAAAGTACATGGATCAGTTGCGTTATTCATAATAAGAATTACATAAAAGTCGCAATGCAAATTACTAAAGCATCCAAATTACTAAAAACGGTATAACATTTTTTGCCAAATTTAATCTACTTCAAAAATATAGAATACAAAAATCCCAAAGCCTGAACACAATCCTACCCGCACTTTCTACTCACAGGGCCAGGTTTAGCAAAAATTAAAGTAAGTAATATAACGTTACAAAAATATATTCTGGTGTAGCTATTTATCATAAAAGAAAGAATGAAACCGAATGAAAAAAAAAATACAAATTGTAATTTGTATCTCCATTCAAACGCGTTGATACTTCCAACAAAATGAGTAACAAAATAACTCTTGGTAGAGCATGTAAAATATTATTGGTTTAAGGACCGAAATAAAAAATTATTAAATTAGTCGAACGGATCAAGCATTTTAAATATATCACAAATTTCATTATAAAAACAATATAAATGATACCTACAATAAAAAAAAGGATCCATTAGGGATTATTAATTCTCTTACACGTGCAAACGCGTAGCCCCCAGCAAGGTGACACTATGCAAAATCTTAAACAGAAATTAACCAACCTAAAATTAAAAATGGACGCTGACGATTTTCCAGCCATAAAATTTATCAATTCAATCGATCGTGATCACGAATTAAAATTGATATCCTGTACCCCAACGAATTCTCGAGCACATCCGAAAACTCATGTCAATCACTTAGTATCACTAAACCCTTTTTATCATATATTAATAACTCAATTACAAAGCGATAAACAGGCATTTAAAACATACCACTTGTCACTCAAACCAGTACGCTCTGTCTCTCTGCTATATCACCATCTTCTTAATACCCTCGCTCACGTGTTGTCAGCAAGAAGCGTTACCAGCTCGTTTATAAAAGTTATCCACTGTACCAAACAAGTGAAGGTGGACTCAAATAAACGTCACATTAGAAAAAAAAGCAATTGCAAAAGTTGCTGAATGAGCGTGTTGTTGGTGACAAAAACCTTTACAACTTCTTCGAGAAATGAGAGAATTACCTTAAAACTTCATCACGGATGAAATTCTCCATCAACTCTGAATTAAAGGACTCCCTCACAAGATACATCCACTTATGATCATATCTGAAAGCCTTGGACTCAACGCTCGCGTTATGGTAGATCGTCTCATGGACTCACTCGACATACTATCTGTCCTTGATTATGAACAAAATCAAGACTACCGCAACGGCGACGTTTCTCAACTGCAGTCCAGTCAACAACAGATATTAACGCGACTCAATAAGTTACAACTATTACAAAAACTTCAGCAATAAGGCATCACACAGGTACAAATAGCCATACAACAACAAAAAACAACCGATCCCGATCAAGTTCACTTACACCAAGACGCAATAGAGTTTGTATTTACTACTCAAAATGAAGTGAAGATGCCATTTACTGCACGCTAACGTGCAATTTCAATCAAAGCTTACAAAACCAAAAGAAACTTACCAAGCTAACTAGTCACTAGTTGAAGCAGTCAATGAACTACAACCACTACTACGAATTGCCCTTTGAACTTCGACATGTGATCGATAAGGCAACCATTATCAGACTTCTAGTGGATTCAGGCTCTGCAGTATCAATTGCGCTCGCCAGCATAATCAGATGCAAACCAGAGTTACATAATTTTATACTCTACGCACCATATTAGAGCATACTTTAAGATACTAAGCTAGGATTTAAATCTTCGCAGAAGCTTTCAATGAACCTTTATCGCCGCTGACACTTAAACCGCAATATTAAGAGCTGATTTTATCAAATCATTTCAATTAACGCACTTGTTTAATACTGTGTCACGCTTGAGATATGTACCTTATTACTGAAAGGTCACTAAAATAATTAGGTTAGCTAAACCAGGAAAACCGCCTATCAAGAAAACATCATACAGACCAATTTCGTTGCTTCCAATTATTGGTAAACTATTTGAAAAGTTGAGAGAACAACAAAATATTCCAAATCATCAATTTGGATTTAGAAGTAAACATTATACCATCGATCAGGTACATCGAATTACCAACGTTATAGAAAAAATTCTTGAAGAAAAGAAAATATGTTCTACTATATTACTAGATGTCTCTCAGGCGTTCAACAGAGTATGGCATAAAGGCCTAGAATACAAACTGAACAAAATGTTACCTAGACAATATAGTGAACTACTAAAGTCGTATATAGAAAATAAACTGTTCAGAGTCAAAGTAGAAGATCAATTCTCAAGTATTAAAAAATTGCAATAAAGCACGAGCAACGTCTCCAACACCATGTCAACGTGGAAGCGTTTCACCTGCTGAACACGGATTGAGTGACAAGAAGATTAAAGAGAACTGAGCCATTTTAGCTAGTTTGATGACCGACAGAAATAGAGTATCAGCAATGGTTAATACTGTGACTTCAAAAAATATTACTAATATTAAATTAACTAGAAAAAATGTTATTAGATAGTTTATATAAACTTGTTTTAACAATATTATAGGTAGAATAACTTAAAAAAAAAAACGATTTATTAATCCCTTAACTAACTTCACCACAAAGGGACAAACCCTTGCCACCAAAACATATAACATCTTCACAATAAGTAATACTATTCCATTATCTTATGGGGAACTTATGGGGAAGATACATAGGATTTTTGCCTTAACGTACAGATATAAATACATTTCTTAACATTCTTTTTGTCCATCTCAGTTTCACATAGTAATAAAATAGCACAGACTTAAAATAAGACGAGAATCAGGATTTCATTTTAAATCAAGCGTGTGTCATATAATAATGTGTAGTATGATACGAGGTTCACTTTACTGTTTTCAGAGCAAAAAGAGTGGCAAAGATCCATTTTAAGATTAGATCTTTATAAAACCTACTTCTATGTGCTAATGCATCCAGACCACATACAAAAGACGGTTATCATCACTTCAAGGGTCCTCTACAAATACCTGTTAATACTATTAGGTCTTAAGAACGCAACCCAGACATTCAAACGGTACATGGACACAATCTTCAGAAATTTAGACTTTCTTTTCATCTACATTGATAACATGTAAGTCATGTCGACGAATCAACAAGATCATGAAAAACACCTACTCATTATCTACGAACGGCTAAAATTCTCACTTACTAAGTATTAACATCAGCAAATGCACATTTGGTCAAAACGAAGTAGATTTTTTGGGTTATGTCATAAATACCAAGGGTAAAGTGCCCACCAGCAAACCTGTCGATGCAATTTTAAACTACAAAACACCTGAAACTGTAGAAGAATTACGACGTTTTCTCGACATTGTGAATTACTACAGACGCTCTATTCTTCAGACAGCTCACACACAAACAGTTCTCAACAACTATTTAAAACATTCAAAGAAGAAGAGCAACTAAAATTCATTAGACCGAAAAAGCAGCTCAAGCTTTCAATGACATTAAGCAGAAGATATCTGACGTAACACCGCAACAAGGTTTAGGTTTATTTTATAATATTATAGCGTTTATTGTATAGGCGCAATCAGTTGTTTTAAGCGTTGTTACTTCAATTCTTGTTTTAAAATTAAATAATGGCACTGGCTCACTTTGAGTTCACTAATTTTTTAAATTTTTTTTATTATTCAGTATTCATAATTATTTTTATGTTTATAGATTTATATTGAACTATTGCTACTCGTTTGACACTTAAATTAAGAAAAAACGGAACCACACTACTTGGATATTTATTCTTATATATCTTTGACTTATCAGTCTTGGTAGAGAAATAAGCTTGGGTGATTTTTTAAAAGTCCTGTCTTATTATACCAATCTTTTAGGCAGTTTAGAGCTGATTAATTTATTTTGTTTCTGTTGGAATTAAAATACATTCATTCTTAAATTAAATTACTTAAACTTGTTTTGTTTTTGTTTATATAAAACTATTATATTAAATTCAATTGTTTTATGTCAATAAGAAATCAGAAATTGTAATTGAATAGAAATTAGATAGTGTAATTGAATTGTATTAGTTGTATCAGAAATTTAGTCTGAGGACTTTCTGTATAATTTCAGTCTGAGGACTTATTGATTAATAAAATATTTAATATATAACTGTGCATATAATATCTGCTTCAATAGGTTATGGGCCCAGATTTAATTAAAAAATTAATATGACGACATCAGTGAGTGCTACAAGATTTGAGCTGTTGAGTAAGGACAATTATGAAGCCTGGAAAATTTATGTTGAGGCGCTATTGATCAAAAATGATTTGTGGGAATATGTCAGTGGTGAAAAACCGATTCCTGTTGCTGCGGAAAATAATAATAATAATAATAATCAAGAAGAAAGAAATGGATGGATAAAAATTGATCGTAAAGCTAAGTCAGAAGTAATATTAGCAATTAGTTCAACGGAATTGCAGCATGTCCGAGGTTGTAATACTTCTCATGAAGTTTGGCAAAAACTTGCCTCAGTTTATGCTTCCAAAGGACCTGCAAGAAAAGCTTTATTACTTAAGCAACTTATGCTTCACAAGATGTCTGAAGGTGGTGATGTCAGGGATCATGTAAACAAGTTTTCGGATATAGTTGATCGACTTGGAGCTATGGATATTGAAGTGAATAAAGATTTATTGTCTGTAATGTTATTATATAGTCTACCAGATAGCTATGAAGGTTTTAAATGTGCTATGGAATCACGTGATGAACTCTTGGAGGTTGAAGCTCTTAAGGTTAAGATACTTGAGAAGAGTGAAATTGGTTCAAATTCAGTTGTTGAGTTAGCTGGAAATGTAAGGGCTGAAAATCAACCGAGTTACAAAAATATTTTTAAAGGATATTGTTTTAAATGTGGAAAGCAAGGACATAAGTCTCCTGAATGTCCAACTCAATTAAAACCAAATTTCAGAAGAAATAGACCAGATAGACAGAATAGATACACACAAGAAAACCAATGTTCTCAAGCGGATGATGATACTTTTGCAGTATTTGATGTTGAATTTGCTGGTAGTGTTCCAAGTTGTCGACCTTGGATTCTTGATAGTGGCTGTACAACACATTTATGTGGTGATAAACAATTATTTAAGTCTTTAAATGAAGAAATTTGTGGGAAAATAAATTTGGCTAATCAAGCAAATAGTGAAATCAAAGGAAAAGGTACTGTTAATTTGTCGATTAGTAATGGTAAACAGCTGAGGTCAGTAGATTTTTCAAACACATTATTTGTACCAGATTTAAGGTCAAATCTAGTATCAGTTGCTAAAATTACTAATAAGGATCATGAAATTCTATTTAAAAAAGATTCAGCTGTAATTATGGATATGACTGGAAATGTTAAATTTGTTGCTGAAAGGCGTGGTGATCTCTATTATTTACAAGAAGGTAATGAAGAAGCTTGTATTGGAGAAGATAAAGCTAATTCTGAGTTATTGATGTGGCATTGTCGTATGGGTCATTTAAATGCTAAGGATTTATTTCGGGTGATTAATCAGAATACTACAAGTAAAGTAACCTCTGAACAATTGAAATGTTTGTCAAGATGTGAAGTGTGTCTACGAGGCAAGATGACAGGGTTACCGTTTTCAGGAAGTGAACGACAGAGTGAAGAACTTCTTGAAATAGTTCATACAGATATTGTTGGACCGTTTAGGACACAATCAGTGAATGGAGCAAAATATTTTATTACATTTATTGATGATTATTCTCGATGGTGTGAAGTATACTTTCTTAAACAGAAGAGTGGTGCACTAGAAGCTTTCAAAATGTATCAAAATCAAGCTGAACGTATGACAGGGAAGAAGATTAAGTATCTTCAAAGTGATAATGGTAAAGAGTATTGTAATACTGAGATGGATTCTTTCCTGCGTAATCAAGGTATTCAACGTCGATTAAGTGTTGTAAGAACACCTCAGCAAAATGGTGTTGCTGAACGTTTAAATCGAACATTAGTTGAAATGGGACGATGTTTATTACTTCAATCAAATTTATCGGATATGTTTTGGACTGATGCTGTAGCTACAGCATGTCATTTGAGAAACAGATGTCCTTCAAGAAGTATTAATGGAGATACTCCTTATCAGAGATGGTTCAACAGGGATAAAGTTCATTTAAATTATTTACGAGCATTTGGATCAACTGTATATGTCTTAGATAAAGATCCAACAAAAGGCAAATTATCTGATAGATCAATGAAAGGAATTTTTGTAGGTTATCCACGTGAATCAAAAGGATACAGAATTTGGTTACCAGAAAAGAGAAAATTTATTGTTGCTCGTGATGTGAAATTTATTGAAGATAATGTTACTACAGTTTTAAAGAACCAAGAGATTAAACAGCTGATTATTAATGATTTTGAAAACAAGGATAAACCATGGATTGAATTGATAACAGGATTTAAAAATAGTAATGAGACAGAAACTTTAGATGGAATTCCAGAAGAAAATTTAGAAGATAATGAAGAAAATGAAAATTCATCTGGTATTCAATCATCTATTCAAGAAACTCCTAGAAGAAACTCAAGAGAATATACTAGAGAAGAAAGAAGAGGACCAGGAAGACCAAAATTAATTAAAACAGGTTTGAAAGGACGTCCCAGAAAATTATTTTCAAAAGTTAATAATTGTGAAGTTAAAGAAAGGATTGAATCTGATTCTAATGAAGATGATAATGATAATGATAATATATTTGTTGGAGTAGCTGAAGTTAAATTGGAAGATGCTATTAATTCTCAAGAGTGTGCTGAGTGGAAGAGAGCAATTAAATCAGAAGTCATAAGTTTATTAAAAAATGATACTTGGAATATTGAAAAATTCACTGAAGGATTGGGACTTCAAATTATTTAAATTGTTGAAATGAATGTCTTGAGGGGGTGTGTTGGAATTACAATACATTCATTCTTAAATTAAATTACTTAAACTTGTTTTGTTTTTGTTTATATAAAACTATTATATTAAATTCAATTGTTTTATGTCAATAAGAAATCAGAAATTGTAATTGAATAGAAATTAGATAGTGTAATTGAATTGTATTAGTTGTATCAGAAATTTAGTCTGAGGACTTTCTGTATAATTTCAGTCTGAGGACTTATTGATTAATAAAATATTTAATATATAACTGTGCATATAATATCTGCTTCAATAGTTTCATACCTCATTTGTACTTGTTTGTGATTTTATGGTGAATACCAAGTGTTTCTATGATAGCTTTTTTGCTTCATGGTTTTTTGTACTACTTCTCTAAATCTTTTGAATTCGACTAACAATTCCACAGTTTTGTGACATTTGTATTCGTTGAAAGCTGTTTCCTCATTTTTACTGCATTACCACATGACTCATTCCATCAAGGTAGAGCAGGTTTGTGTGAGCCTATGTTTTTTTTTTTGAAACGGAATAGATTGTGTTATATCATCTATGTGATCATCTTCATTTTTTCTTCAACATATAAATTTCAGTTTGCTTTGGAAATGTTCCATCTTAATCCTAAACAGTTCATATCCGTTGTATGGCTTAAGATTTGAACTTGAATTGAAAAATAATCACTTCCATATATACATGTGGTAGAACTAACTATTATAGCATTGACGCTATTTGTGGCTGGCTGGTTAATTCAATTGCGGATGTATTTTAAAAAGAGAACTTAACACGTGTGTGTTGACCGTTATTTAAGAGTATTAAATTATTATTGTCCAACAATCTTTCAATTAATTTACCTCTGTTTTCCGTAATATTTCCCCATAGTCTAATATGTGCATTAAAATCTGCGAGTTAAAAAAGGGGCAAGATAATGGCGTGAATATGCTTTCAATATCTGAATTAATTATTAATTATTTGACTATTTGGTAAATATAGGTTGTAAATGGTATTTTTTTTGAGAAATATGTACTTTGAGCACGATTTCTTCCAAGTTGGATTGTATGGTTGTATGAAGCGATAAAAATCTTCTCTCACTAGTGTAATATATTGTATATTTTAATATTTAGTGTTTATATTAGCTTAAAAAAGGTTTCTTGTAAACAGATTAGAATGGAGTTGTAATCTATTGCAAGTTTTTGAAAGTTATCTAAAAAGTCGCTTAAATTGTAAACAGCTATAACTTAATTGATTTTAATTTGAACTAAACTCTCAGGGCAATCTTTATCAGTTGCATAATAGTTTCCGTTACATTTTGTGCACCTTGCAGATGTATTTGTGCATGTTGGCACTGTGTGCTCGGAACTCTAGAGGCTTAACCTTTCCATAT
This sequence comes from Panorpa germanica, assembly GCA_963678705.1. Lineage (NCBI taxonomy): Eukaryota > Metazoa > Arthropoda > Insecta > Mecoptera > Panorpidae > Panorpa > Panorpa germanica. Next base: position 22,881,177 of record OY783209.1, read on the forward strand.
TAGAGAACGCCAGTTAATTGGATGTATGGTTCAACGTCTCGGCATATGCTCCATAGGACAATATATTCTGTTAAGTTCGTTCCTTTAAAAACAGTTTACGAGTTGTCCATGGTTCGTACCATTTTAAGTACTTATTTTGCTAGTTAGTCTCTGGACCTAAGTAATTTAAAAGTTATTACTTTCAATGATATTAAGTAATGTTTCCTCTCTGTAATCAAACCTACATGGTTTATAATTGCTGGTTTTAAACTAATTATGCTTTAAAATCGGATACAACGGAATCTTATTTGCCATATCCGCCGTAGCATTGTACAATACTCTTATTTTTTCCATCTTTTTTGATTTCTATGATATTATCTTTTTCTGTTACTTAGGTAAGAATTTTTGTTGAATATTATATGGTGTTGTAATTATTATTGCCATTGTATTTATTTACATTCACTATCACACTATCATCACCCATAGGTAATGAATTGTTATTTGGAGCATCAGAAAAATGAGACCCTCCAATGCTCACATCACCATTCATTAAACACAATAAAAAATGAGGCAAAACTAAAAATTATTATTAATTAAATTCACTTTATAAATATAAATATAAGGCAAACTGAATAAGTATTTTTGACACGAAAAATAAGTATACACTCATATATATTGTATGATACAATATATATTTTTATATATTTTTTTTTTTTTATAAATACCAGTATCTAACAAAGCAATCGTGCAATCATGTTTCCACAGAACATGAAAGAACTTGTCCGTAAAAAGCGGAATGCTGGAAAGAAATGGCACATTAGTTGGGTACCACAGGACAAAACCGCTTTAAACTCAATACCGAACAAACTACAAGGGTTGCTGAAAGAAATTGAAAATTTTACAACGTACTCTGCAGATAAATGTAACTGTAATTTAATTAAATATACCTGAAATGTAAAACAGACAATATATTTGCCAAAAACCTTGAAAGAACATTCAATGCTTAGCCAGGGGAGACAACTGAGAAAAATATTACACATCATAGAAGAGTAGCAACATTTTTTTTTTTTTTTTTTATTTCTCCTATTGTTTCAGCAATCTGCTTAAGTAGGCAATTCTTACATGAATAATTAATTAAGACATGTAAGAGAAACATTCCAGTGAATGCCCTCTTGTTTTTATATACAATAAACTATTATAATATATCATATATTGTGCACTATTCCCTATCGCGGACCTAAAGTTAGGTCTATTGGTTGATATCGCCTTAATCTGCAAGGTCCCCTGTTGTCACACACGTTCAGTTGATTCGCCAACGCATTGGGATGGTTGATTAATCTATCACTATATTTTGTGCTGGATAGATATATTTCATCTTTGATGGATGCTATTGGAATGTCTTTCTGGATGACTTCGTTAGTGACGTAGTATGGTGCATCTACAATGAGCCGTAGTACTTTGTTTTGAAATCGCTGGATTATGGCTATATTGGAGTTGCATGCAGTACCCCAAAACTGAATTCCGTAAGTCCAGATGGGTTTCAGAATGGTTTTATATATAAGTACTTTGTTGTTCAGAGAGAGTTTTGACTTTCGACCAATTATCCAATACATTTTCCTAATTTTAAGACCAAGCTGCTTACGCTTTGTAAAAATGTGCTTTTGCCAGGTAAGCCTTCTGTCCAAATGTATACCGAGATATTTAGCGTCATTGGATTGTGGAATTACACAATTATTTATTTTCACATGTGGGCAAGTTTTTCTGCGCGTGGTAAATGTTACATGCGTTGATTTACTTTCGTTTGCTTTTATTCGCCATTTCTTGAGCCATTCTTGAATCATATCAAGGTTAACCTGTAGGTTCCGTGATGCCGATACTGGGTCTGTGTGTGATGCTAATATAGCAGTATCGTCTGCAAACGTAGCAACGGTAGTTTCTGTTGTAGTTGGCAAATCGGAAGTATACAGAAGGTATAGTGTGGGTCCTAGGACACTTCTGACTGGATGGGTTTCAATTCAGTACATTCGCTACCTATTTTAACCATGAAGTGCCTATTAGTCATATATGATCTCAATAGTTGATAATCTTGGTACGGAAGTTTTTTTTCAGTTTATATTGAAGACCTATATGCCACACTTTGTCGAAGGCTTGAGCTATGTCTAGAAAAGCTGCTGAACATTATCTTTTGGCATTAAAATCTTTATTAATTGTGTTAACCAACCGATGTACTTGTTCTATAGTACCGTGTTTATTGCGGAAGCCAAATTGATGTTCGGGAATTAGCTTTTTTTCATTAATGATACATTTTAACCTCTTAAGGTATATTTTTTCAAATAATTTCGATAGTATCGGCAGTAAACTAATGGGCCTATAGGAAGTAACCTTTTCCGTAAAGTAGCAACATAAAAATTATTTCAGTCACCTTCAAGGAACTCAAAAACTTAATAAAGACAAATTTGAACTGTATAAAGGCAAAAGTTTACCTTATAACAGTAAAGTAATAAATTATGTTTCCCGAGTGGTGACCGGGTGTGAAAGAATAGTCCCAATGTTGCTCATGCATGTCGTAAGAGACGACTAAAATGGCTAGCCAGTGCCTGGGGGTATAGCCCCTGGGGATTATATCAGGGGACTGGTCTTCCAGGCTAGGGGTTGGGCGTGGTGCTAACAACTTCACCCCGTAAAAAAAACCTTGTTACGAAATCTCAAGTAATTAAATCGTACGGAAAAAATTCTTGAGAAGGCCAGTGCCCACCCAGGGCTGTCGAGACACTGAAGAAGAAGAAGAAGAAGAATAAATTATGTACTAGACATAGCATTGAGAAACCTCCTACATCATTTTATTGCTGGAGTCCAACAGGTCAGTGTACATGGCCCAGTTCTGTATTTATCATATACAAGATATACTAGATCCGGTAAACTCAACAATTGCTACTTTCGCAGATGACACAGCGATAAGGGTCACTGCGAAGAATAAAGAAGAAGCTAACGGCAAACTGCTGTAAGTAATTAAGCTAAACAAAAGAAATCCACACACATAAATTTTACCTTAAAATTATCATTAACTCGAAGAAAAATACCATATGCAAATATAGCTAGACGCAAGGTCAAATTTTTCAAATTTTAATTCCATTTTTCAATTGAACTATTTAACTCGTTCTATATTAACTTTACATAAGAACAAATCATTTTTCTTATAAACTAACTAAGAAACAAAAATTTTTTTAAACAAAATATAAAATATTTTCAATTTATTCATTATTTGACAAACTTTTTTTCAAAATTGTGATTTTTTTTTTATTTGTAAATTAGGTACCAGAGTTAGCCTTATATATAAAATTTTAATAAAACTGCCCACGTGCCCCCAAATAAACATTTGAATTTCTTTTTTTTAATATGATATTCAATTATTACAAAATCCAAAATTTGAGCATTCTTCCAATTTTCTTACCGAGCCCCCTAAATTTCTCTGCGATCTTTTTATAAAATTTTAAATTTCTAAATTTTGTAGTATGTTCCATAGCGAAATACACATGCAAAATTTTACCTTTATATCTTTTACGAATACAAAGTTATACAGCAAAAAAAGAGCCCACTACTTTTCCAGTTTTTCTCTACGAAATAGGAAAATTTAAAAAAACCTTCCTAGAGCCGTTTTCGAGCTTTCAAACAAAATTCAGTACTAATCATATAAGAATATAAGATCATAAATGTACACCTGGAACATTATAATATAGGATATAAGAAATAGAGTATAAGTCACTTCAAAATAAGCTCCTGTGCATCTTTAAACTGGTCGAACGATCGCGGATATGAGAGCCAGTCAATAAACGAAAAACTAATACGGTAATAACTTTAATAGAAAATTTTCTATTATGAAAGAGCTTTAACGCTCTTAATTAAAAGAAATACTCTCTACCTACATATTATAATTTCATTTTAAAACACTTCAATTTTGATAAAATTCTATAGAATAAATTTTCTTCTAAGTGAATTTAAAAGATGATTGAGAACGTTAAAATCACCATCTACATTTTTATTATTGGATTAAAAGCACTTCAATATTTATTCAAGTCCTTTTAAATAAATATGGAAGCGGTAAAATTCTTACTTTTTAAACATTTTCAAGCTTCATCTAGACATTACAACCTCGAGACATACGTATCATTGTTTATTATAGCCTTACGTTCAATTTAAATTCATTTTAGCTATACCACCCCATTGCCTTCTAAACACTCAATGAACCTTGTACTTTCCATTCCACTTTAAACATTCACCTATATTTATAAAATATCACCCTATGCCCCCTCCTATCTTCACTTGATCAAAAGAAATGGTTCTCATTTTATATTCCAACGCTACGGTTGACTGTAGGGAATTTTATTTTATAGTTTATCGTGTTATTTAACAAAATGAATGTCTCCTTAATACGTGCGTTACATACTTATGCATCAGTTTGCGTTCCATGAAGTTCTTATACCTCGAGGTCTGAAGGTCTTCAGTTCTGTATATTTCATGTCTATTCATAGTCAAACAGAAACGAATTACTGACAGATGTTAGAATAATATTTTCTTTTTATTTTTGGGACTTTGGCTTATTTAGCCTTCTTGCCTTAAAATGTAAATGAATAAGAATTACATATAAATTGTGACAAGGATTTCAAATATTGATGTATTTCCGTCACAAATTTTTAATAAAAACAAACATAAACTTAAAATAAAGTCGACACATCTGTTTAATAATCTGCATTTTATTTCCAAACAAATACGAAAATAAAGGAACAAACGAAAATTACAATACAAATAATTGAGTTATGTATCAGAACATTGATTTAGTTGTACCATTACTACTTTACCAGGAACATGAAAACATATACAAGTAGTCTATTGATTATGAGTGAGTAATATAAAATAATGAAATCATTAATTTATTGCACCAATACATGATCATAGAATAACAGTAGCAAAAAGCATCCGGGTACAACATCAGATTAAAAAAATAATAAATGATATGATTAAAATCATCCACATTACATAAATTAAACACTTTTAAATTATACCCATAGTTAATCACTGAAATACGATTAACATAAAATACACTTCTTTCAAACAATCTATAGATCGTGACGTCATCCGTATACATTAGAATTTCAGTATATAATCACTATTTTAATTCCTGGTATGCGAGATAGACAATCATTAAATCAATCCACACTCGGCCGCATTCCTACCCCTCCCAATGGGAAACCCAGGCCCCCCAGACATATAACCCCGATCTCACCTGAAAATAACTTAATTCTCAAAAATAAACCACAGCCAATCGCTGTTACAAATGGCAGCCCACGCCGTCACAAGCCATATCATAATACAAACACTCCATCGATCGCAAAATCGATCAGTACCCTGATAAAAATCTATCCGGCTTACAAAAACTATATCAATCTTCAACACACCAAATTTAAGATATCAATTTACTCCTTATATAATCACTCCAAAACATTATCTTTTTAATTATTCAATTATTATTTTTATCAACTCTTACAATCACTGCACTCGGTATCCCGCCATAGCTGTCAATTCTGAATTCCTTTCCTAGTCGTCAACGGCTTCCAGTATCACTGTGTATCCAATGCAGTGTCTAACCGTTCGAATCCCAAGCCAACTCGATCAAATTCCAAACAAAATGGCGGTTGCTTTAAAACAACGTCACAAAATAACCATATCATATTCACTTATCAAACTTTGTATAAAATGTATAAACACTTACCTAAATACATATGAATATTAAAGTAGTTTGTCAACTTCATAAAAAAAATTTAATATATAATTTCAAAAATTAAAGACATCCCTATATTACTTCTGAAAACAGTTTATATTGTTGTAAGTAAGATTCGAGGGCGGATGTTACACCTGACATCAATGTTGCAAAAAGAGGTCGGATTGTCGTTCTAGAAGGAGATTACTCAGCTTGCTAATACATCACGCAGTGTTGCTAGTTTCTGGAAGTAGATTCTTCAGTTGACGATCATCCACCTTCTTGAATTACTCACGTTGATAAGAATTAAGTTTTTTAAGATGATTAATAGGATTCTTGTTAAGACGGTGTATTGTTGCAATTTGAGAATACTTGAGCGGCCTAAAGTATAACCTCGTTGCAACATACGACGGTTGAACAATTAGTATCTTTTAAATACTATTAATACAAACACTTTTATAAAAATATATCATTTATTCGTTGTAATATTATATCTGCATACTTAATTACAATAGTATTTTATTAGATTAAATAAGATGTCAGATATAAAACAAAATGTAATTCTTTAGTGTTATAATTTGATTAATAGTTAAGCGTGCTTACAACTGAATACTTTGATGTTACAATTGGAGTAATTGCACGAACGAAGTTACAAATCGTAAACACTTGGTTGAGACTCAGGAGAAGACTGACTTTCTGACTAGCGTACAAATTGGTATATTAACAATTTGTTTGTTAACTTTACATCATACAATACTAGTTCAGTGTTGCCAAAAATTAAATAACAATATAAAATATCCACAAACCAGAGTCAATGTTTACAAGCGCTAAATTTAAACAATTATTTGTTACAATATTAATACTAAAATTAAAGATAACATAATATAATTCTTATAAAATAAATAACATTTATATTAAAAATAGAAAGGATAAGTACGACTTATGCGTACTTACAACACCCTTCAACCCTAAAAAAGGAACGCATATTAAACAAAACATATGCGTTTCTTTCCAGGAAAAAGAAAAAGGAAGATAGGACGATATCGTACTATCACAACACCCCCTTCCAAAAAAAAAGGGACACGTATAAAAACAAAATATACGAGTTACAATTCTGGAAAAAAAACAAAAAGAGAAGCAAAGTGTCGACAACGATTCTGATCCCATTGTATAGAGTTAACACTGCTTCACAAAACAATCATCCCTGACAAAATCCATCTAACACGTCAAGGTTTTGTTGATTGGTACAAAATCTCTTTAATCTATTCCTATTAACTACCGTATACTTTCTAGGTGAAAAAAGAGAATTGACCCTTATATCAAAATTTAGTTTAAATTTTGGTTTATTACTAGTAAATTTATTTGTAGCTAAATCAATCGTAGAAGAATATATTGCACCACTAAGTTGGTCTAGTATGTCAAGTACGAGGGGCAAAGGATAAACATCACTTGTCGTCTGCTCATTAAGTTTACGATAATCGATTACAACGCAAAATTGTTTGTTCCTCGACGCATCTGCTTTTTTAGGTACCATTAACAGAGGTGCGTTAAACTGTGAGTCGCATTTTTCAATAATGTTGCTAGCCAACAGTTCTTGAATATGCTTCTCAACAATTTCTTTATGCGCATAAGATAATCTATGCGGCTTAATGTTTACAGGGTTAGGTGAGTTACTCAGTGCACTCGCACAAGATAACTTATCTACCGGGAAAAAAAATATGTTATTAAAATTATTACAGATTTCCATTAAATCTGTTAAGTATTTTGAATTAACATTTGAAAAATCTATATTATTAAATAAAAGATGTCGTAAGGATCTTTTAGGATCGTTAGGATTTCTTTTCAAAAAATGGTAAAAATTAAATTTATTTATTGGAATAATATCTGGTTTAAAATTGTCAAGTATTACATCTATCGCTGAGGAATTAGTTATAGATATGTAAAAAATATTATTGACAGGATTAATTAATGCGTTGGCTAAAAAAACTTCAGGTAGCAATTCCTTGGCTACACAAACTCCTACCGTAGAACCCGACATAGGAATTAATTTCCTAGTACGTGCTGGAACTATGATAATACTATTTATGTTCAATAATGGGAATTCAAATATTTTGCCATGTTGTGAGAATTGTATGCTGTTTGTTTCCAAATTAATTACTGCTTTAAATGTACGTAAAATATCTAATCCTATAATTCCATCATGCTTAATGGGGAAATCCTCTGACACAACCTGAAAAGTATGTTTCGACTTATGACTATCTAAAATTATAGAAGTTTTAAGTGAACCTAAAGTATAAGGCGTGCCTTCAGAAATTCCCTTTAATAAAATTTTAGATGTACTATCTATTTTGATATTATTTTTTAAAATATTTTGTTTAATCAAGGAGATTTGAGAACCAGTATCTAATAAAAATGATACGGTTTTAGCTTTGGCTGCGACTATCTTGAATTGGACAGTGTCAGCTGTTTGCTTAGCCTTAACATTTTTATTTTTACAGTTAAAATTTGTTATATCATTAGTATTTTGTATTTCTTTAATCTCAATATTTTTATTTAAACTATTAAATTTACGTAAATGGTGATTATAAAAAGAACGTGAATTTTGTTTTGTATTTTTAGTAAAAGATACTTGAGGACCATCAGATTCAAGATGCCTCGATCTTTTACAATAAACAGAAGGTTTTGAAAATACCGTAGCTCTCCTACAAATATTAATTTGCGCGACAGGATTTACCGTATCCGCATTTTCCTTCTTGATAAAACAATATTTCTCTAAATGACCATTTTTTTTACAATGGTTACAAAAAAAAGTTTTAAATTTTGTTTTGACTTCGTTAGCAAATTGTTCACTTGAAACTGGTTCACTACTAGAAATAGAATGACTTGTATCTGTTTTAACTTCAACATGCCTTCTTCTTTCTAGAGTGCGCCACCGTGTTTCAAGAAAATTCGTAAAATCATTTAAGGTTGGTAATTCAGAAGTATTTCTGTTTTCCCATTCCTTTAATGTGTTAAAATCTAACTTGGTCTTTAAAATATGTATAAAAATAAAATCTGAATGATTAGAGTATATTCCTAACTCGGTTAGAGCTCTAATCGACTCATTAATTTCATCTAAAAAATTTTTAATATTAGTTTCTGATTCTAAACGTATAACATTGTAGTTTATTAAATTGTTTACACAGGTTTCAATAAGTGCTACCTTGTTATCATAACGTTTACAAAGGATGTTCCAAACAATTTCGTAATTATCGTTTGTTAAAGGATAATTCTTTATGAGTTTGAGTGGTTCTCCTGTCAAATTTAATTTTAAATAGTGCATTTTTTCAATGCTTGATAATTTACTATTATTACGAATTAAATTTGTAAATAATTCCATGAAACTTTGCCAATTAGTATATTCTCCATCAAAAACGGTTAGTTGCATTGGACTTAAGTTTAAATTTCTTATTGAATCTATGCTTTTTGAGTCATCCACAATATGTGTATCATTCTCAAATGTTTGCTTATAATTCAACAAGTAAATAAGAGTGTCGTCATAAATACTTTCAACTTCCATAGACTTACTAACGATAGCCGTAGCTTCTTCATTTTTTAGAGTTGGAAGCAGTGCTTCTACGATACTATTATATTTGACCCAAGCCTTTTCTAAGTTTTTGATTTTTAATTCAACTATCGTTAAAGATGTTGATTGGACTTCTAAATTTTTTGAAAACTCATTGATTAGATTGATTGTATTCTCAACTAATGTGAGGGAATGAACGCTCGGTGCCATAGTACTTAATTAAAGTTATATATAATATACAGACTAAAGATTATTTTGTACCAATAAACGACTCTCCGAAAAATAGGATTCTGACAAGGAAAAATTGTTAGCGAAAACAGTAACTCACAGGAAATTTCCGATGGGGCTCAGACGCTGCAGTTGTAACAGGAAGTTAGTCTCTCTGATTGAACAGACTGCTATCTAACTGCTTCAGCTCTTTGCTTTTCCTTTTCAAAATTCCCTCTCGTTCAAAAAAAAATGTGGTTCTAAAAAAAAATATTAAACATCAATTAGTATAATTGTGGAAACAATTATAAAAAAATATTATAGTAAATATGCAAAAGTATTGGATATAATACTAAAAAAAATTAATAGCTTCAATGACAAACAATGATGCTACAAAAAAGTTAGGTTATAGCAAATATTCAAAAGTACTGAATATAATACTAAAAAAAATTAATAACCACGTTAATAATGATGCTAATAAAAAATACTTGGATTATAGCAAATATTCAAAAGTACTGAATATAATACTAAAAAAAATGATAGCTTCATTAATAACGTTGCTATATAAAAAAAATACAATTATCAATTTATAGTAATAATTATATACAAAAAAATATACCGTTCTATTATACTTAAAGATTTTCTTATCAGTGATTATGATCTATACACAGCTGTGTGCGGAATTCTGCACGCGACCAACATCGATTTAGATTATTCCAAATGTTCTAGAAGCATCCATCCATTCCCGGGGCGGCAAAAGATTTCTTTTTCCAGGTTCAGCTGGCTGTAGTTTTTGCATCCGCCGATACTTGTAGAAAATTATGTGAAATACAGATGAAATGACGTTCTAGCTCGTACTTTTCAGCAATTTTGGAAATAATCGATCGGCGTAGTGGTATCCAGATTAATTGATTTGCATCCAGGTGTAGAATATATAGAAAAAAATTTTTTTGGGCGTACCTCTTGGATATTTATGTGTAGGAATATCTCTTCGAGACCCCACCTGACACCAATGTTGTAAGTAAGATTCGAGGGCGGATGTTACACCTGACATCAATGTTGCAAAAACAGGTCGGATTGTCGTTCTAGAAGGAGATTACTCAGCTTGCTAATACATCACGCAGTGTTGCTAGTTTCTGGAAGTAGATTCTTCAGTTGACGATCATCCACCTTCTTGAATTACTCACGTTGATAAGAATTAAGTTTTTTAAGATGATTAATAGGATTCTTGTTAAGACGGTGTATTGTTGCAATTTGAGAATACTTGAGCGGCCTAAAGTATAACCTCGTTGCAACATACGACGGTTGAACAATTAGTATCTTTTAAATACTATTAATACAAACACTTTTATAAAAATATATCATTTATTCGTTGTAATATTATATCTGCATACTTAATTACAATAGTATTTTATTAGATTAAATAAGATGTCAGATATAAAACAAAATGTAATTCTTTAGTGTTATAATTTGATTAATAGTTAAGCGTGCTTACAACTGAATACTTTGATGTTACAATTGGAGTAATTGCACGAACGAAGTTACAAATCGTAAACACTTGGTTGAGACGAACCAGAGTCAATGTTTACAAGCGCTAAATTTAAACAATTATTTGTTACAATATTAATACTAAAATTAAAGATAACATAATATAATTCTTATAAAATAAATAACATTTATATTAAAAATAGAAAGGATAAGTACGACTTATGCGTACTTACAACAATATATACTCGTATATATAAAAGAAAGTTGTGTTAGTTACACTATTTATAACTCAAGAACGGCTAAACCGATTTGGCTGAAAATTAGTGGGGAGGTAGCTTAAAACTAGGAGACGGACATAGGATACTTTTTATTCCGTTACCGTGGTACGTGACATAAACCGTGGTATAACAAAACGCAACTGACATGGATTAACAAAACGCAAAAGACAAGAAAACGAAAAATTTATCAGTCAAAACATCAGTCTAGCCGTTCATTTGTTAAAAATGGTATAACAAATCGCAACTGACAGCTAAACGTAATGTTGTCTATGATTAAGTATGGTTAAATATTTGACAATTAGAAATTTTGAAGTTGACCGGTTGATGTGTTTGTTTCGAGTTTCTATTACCTTATTGTGCCGATATTATCATTAACAATGCCGCAACCAAGATGATCAAATTTTTCCTGACAAAGCTGTAATGCAACTAGGATTCGAAACATTGCGAATAAAAGGACTGAAAAAGAACATGAAATTGCACGTGAAGAGCGCCGTATTAGTATGGCTCGACTTTGTGCTTCTCAATCACAAGAGCAAAGCAAGGCTGCCCGTGAAACGGCTCTGTTGGCAAAGCGAAATCGTCGAGCAAACCTCAGAGATCAACAAATAGATCATTTTCGACGCACAAGAAGAAATTTATCAACTACTGATTTGAATCGAGCGGCATTTCGATACGATTGCAGCACTGATTACTGCTGGCATACTAGCGTTCGCATTTCCGGAGAAACGCTAGGATTGTGCTCCCTTAGTGGAAAAGTGAAATTGTCAATATTGACTCCGCCACCTGAACCATTGCATTCATTGCTTCGTGGCGGAACACCCGAATTACGACATTTTCTAGCAAACACTTAAAAATACAATAGTTGTTTCCAAATGACCTCATTTGGAGCAGACACTTTCGAAGAACGAGGACTTAATCCAACATTCAAGGTATTTATTTATTTATTTTTGTACTTACACACAATACAGTAGAAGAATAACATACTATACTTATTCCTATGTATTACGTATGCTAACTCTAAGAAAAGTGTTTATAAATCAGTAAAACTGACTTTGCTTTTGATTTTGTAGATACAAGGACAGATTCACCATCGAATTGGATCATTGCAAACTCTCGAAGACGCACAGCATAAATTTTTACAAATATACTTCATGGGCAACATGAAGGAACAACTTGATCGACGTCAAGAAAACGATACAGAAATAAAAAGAGCAATTCTTCAAGATCTGCAGCAACTACTTCATGCACATCATGCGTTGGTCAGGCTTTTCAAGAGTGCTTTGGAGCGCATGCCAAATAATGACTACAAAGTCTTGATCAGAGCGAACAAACGATCTGAAACACACGAACGCACATTTAGCGCTCCAACAATAGATATAGTTGCCATCCTGATTGTTGGTGAAAACTTGGTAACACGCGATATTGTGCTTACACGTCGCGATACTGGGCAACTGCATCAAATATCTGAAACACATCGTTCATATGACACGTTGCAATACCCGCTGATGTCTTGGCAAGGAGAAGATGGATTTTCTTTCAATATAAAAATGAAAAATCCATTAAAGAGTGCAACCCATGAATCATTTAAATACTTAATTTTTTATTTACTTATATTTATTGTCCTAATAAAAAATTGAAATTAATAAAATCCTAAATATGCTCATTTATTGCCTCTAAGGCGGAACAATGTTCGAGGGGTCAGGTAGTGTTATAATATTTCTTTTAAAATCAATTATATAATATACTAATTGTAAATTTTTTTTAAAATTACACAATTCTAGAATAGAGTATTTCAATTTAATTTACAGTGTAAATCTTATTATCTATTCAAAACTTATGTTAGACCTCTAGCAATGGCAAATTTTGTAACAGCTCTGAGCACACATACAACACTGAATTATTCTTGTTTGCCTTGTTAATTTTTGTAACTCACGCTTACAACCAACAACGTCTTTTGCTGTTCAGCATGGGATGCTTCAACAATATGTTCCTCATCACTACAGTACTTTCATGAGCAAATCGTAATCATTTAAAGCGTTGTAATATATGACCTTATTAGATGTCCAGGTTACACATATCTGTACCAATTAGATAATTCATTTTAACAATGTTTCTAATATTGCATTTTTTCTTTAAACTGGCTTTGAATCTTCGGAAAACGTATTCTCTCCTATTCAATAAATTCTCCAAACATGACCAGAATAACATTGAGCAACGGCAAAATAATTAATTGCAACTAGTCACAGTTACTTTGTCGTTTTTATTTTAAATATTTAGTTGAGTGTATCAACTTTCGACAGTTCTTAGCGTTTAAAACAATATATAGATTTATAAACATTTGCAATACATACAATAGCAACTTATTAACAGGGGTATGTGTATCTAAAATATAGTGAATAAATATAATATATAATATAAAGTGTATCAATGATATAGGTAACAAGATATTCTAGACTTTCTCTGCTTTAAAATATCTGCTTATAGTCTTCAAACATATTACAGCGAAATTATTTAACGTCAGTGAACTAACTAGTCTGTATCTAGCAGTCTGAGGAACATTAGAGGGTAGAAGGTTAGCAATCAACGATCAGTTCGACAAGGAGGAAGAATAACTGTAAGGAAGACAAGGAAGATATGCTGTTTTTATTGTAAAGGAAAGAGACATATGAAAGTACAATGCTAAAGATGGATAGATCATGCTGAAAATCGAGTTAACACTAAGGATGACACATGGTATGCTAGTTAACTTAAGATTAAGACCTTCGTATGGTTTATCTACAGTCCCATAAATACATACCCAGCACCCATAAATTGCATTCAATTATTTACTAACATATTTAAATACCACATAACATAAGATAAGAGTTGTTTTATGTTAAATAAATAGAAACAATATCTCACACTATTCTAGAACTCATAACTTACTACTTTCAACTATCTATGATTTTAAATATAACAAAAACACTAAAACAACTGTAGATAAGGACTGTGTGATCTTTCCTCTGATAAAGCCACACGCAAAGTCAAAACAACAACTTGACTTAAAACCCTTAGCTAATTTTAAAAAATAGTAGTATATATACAGTTCTTAGAGAAACTTTAAGTTAGTCTGTAAAAGTACAAGCATCAGTTCGAATCGTCTACTTTTATTTGCTCAAGAATCTCTAGAATAACACAACATTAGCTGTACGTTTTATCTTGATTCAGTAATAGTACATTTTTATCGCATACTACTGACATTTCCGCAAATTAGATTTAAAACAAACAAAAGTTTTAATTCACATTACCGCAAATTAGATTCAAAAACAAACGAAAGAAGTAAAATTAAGATTAACAAAAGAATTAGAAATTAGTGTAATAAAATAATCAAATAATATTAATGTTTTACGTAAATAATTAGTAATCGAAAGTAACAAGAAACAAGTGTAACGATTATTTTTTTTTCAAATAAAATACAGTTTACAGTTAAATATATGCCTTATTCTAAAATTAATGTAAAGAAATAGAAACAACCTTTAAACAACGACCACGACATATAAATTAATGAGCAGATTAAATTATCAAATACAAATTCGGTAATATTTTCGGCTCCCTAAAAATATACATTAACTTGCTGATAACGGGGCTACTAGTCATACTTCTTTTGGTAGCAGAGTGTTTAATACGTTTGAGTGATTTTTCGAGAAAACAGAAGTGGTAACCGGATATGAAAAATAACCTGTTTTCTTGTTGGAAGTGCAGGTAATCTGTTTTCCAGATTACCAGCTATACAGCAAAAAGTACCATTTGTTTTTTTTTTGTTTTTTTTGTTTCTCCAAAATTACGGATTTTCAGAAAATTTAGAGAAAAATCCGAGGACGCAATTTTTTTCTCTACGAAATAGGAAATTTACAAAAAGTTGCGCTAAGCCGTTTTCGACCCATACACTTGGAATATTATTATATATGAAAGTAATGTTAAACGGATAAACACTATAAAGTAAGAAAAGTATTTTGCATTTTCCAAATAGAAAACAGGTTTGTAAAACTTTTCAAATAATATATTAAATGTTATATTTTTAATAGGTACTTAAATACTAAATAAAATATAGGTATTTTATATTTTTTTTTTTTTTTTTTTTTTTTTTTTTAATTTAGGCTTTGGCTTATTCAGCCTTCTTGCCATTGGTTTTATTTGTAAAATTATATAAAAATTTACATATAAATTATAATTATTCTAATAAATACAAACAAATTGATTCTTTTTAAAAAATTAAACTTAAAATTAAATACATACTAAATAAAATATTCTAACTTAAATTACACTTCTATATTATTTTCTATCACAAAGTTTGTTACTATTTCCGCCGTTGCTTCACTTGTCATTAAACAGGACATATTAACTGGGAACTGTGCTACATTACATAAATCATTTAAAAGTCTATCAATTTTTGATGCTAAAAGATGACACCCTAGAATTATATGGTCCAAAGAACCTTCTTCTCCACATCTACAATTTGGTGTGTCTTTTATATTTATTTTGTATAGATGAGCTGGACATCTAGAATGCCCAGATTTCATTCGACAATTTGTTGAAATATATCTTCGTGAATGGTTTTTATTAAACCATGTGGTTGTTGGAATTTTTTGATTCGCTGCAAAAAAAAAATTTCCAGTACTTTGACTTTTCTCATTATATATATTCTGCCATTCTGCCATACAATTTTCTTTAATTATTTTTTTGGAATCATTTATTGACCAATTTATTTCGATTATTTCCCCATCTACACAAGCTTCTTTGGCCAGTTTGTCAGCCATTTCGTTTCCTTTTATGCCTACATGTCCAGGAATCCAAATAAGTTTAACATTGATATCATTTTTTTCCATTTTTAAAAGATATTCTTTAATTGAACATATTTTGTTATTATTATTGTTTTTGAATTTATTGTTATTTAAAGATACACAAACACTACGAGAATCTGTGAAGATTAATATATTTTTATTGTCAGTTTTTTGTATTATTTCTAGTAATTTCATAATTGCTGTTATTTCTGTATTATAAGAATTTGTGATGTTGTTAAGTTTGTATTTGTACTGTTGATCTGTATTATAATTGAAAATGCCAATTCCTCCAGTTTTAGAGTTTTTTTCGAATGAACCACCGGTAAACCATATACTCCAGTTTATATCATCTTTTGTTATATATTCCATATATTTTTGATAAGTTATTTCCTTACTGTCATTCTTCTTGAACAAATTTATTTCTGTATGTATTGTTGTCATGCTTATTTCTAATGGAAATTTGAAAAAAGGTATAATGTTGTGTACCTCTAAGTTCAAGTTATTATATCTATCAAAACTAGTTAAAAGTGCCGGTTTTTTATGAGTTGTCCAATATGGTTTATTATAAAGAACATATAGTTTAGATAATCTTGTATTTAAGGGGCCACATGAGTTATGTCTGTTTTTACAAAAGAAACTGTCTGATATTTGTTGTATTCTGATATTTACTGGAGGAATATTAGTTTGATAGTTGAGGATTTGGATTGGTGTTGAAACCATTGCACCTAATATTATTCTTAAACATTTGTTTTGTATAATTTCAATTTTTTTTAATCTTGAGTTATTTGCGGTGCAGATCATAGTACTAGAATAGTCAATATGCGGTCTAACAATAGCTTTATATATTTTTATTAAGGTTGTTGGGTGTGCGCCCCATTTGTATCCTGCTATACATCGCATCAAATTTAAGCCTTTTTGACATTTGTTAATAATATGTGCAATTTCTTTCGCCCAAGTGCTTTTCGTATCAAAGAATATACCCAGAAATTTGGTATTTGAACTAACAGTTATATTTTTATTTCTGATGGTTATTTTTGGACTGCAGTTTATTCTATGCCTTGTAAATATAACTATTTTACTTTTTTCTGACGATATATTTAATTTGATTTCCTTTAGTAAAATATCTAGTTTTCTTAATTTCGATTGTAATCTGTTTTGAACTATATCTTGTGTATGGCCCATACTATAAATAACCATGTCATCTGCATACATCAGTACTGTTGTGTTGTTATCTGATAATGTTGTTAACTTTTCTGTGTATATGTTGAATAATAAGGGAGATAATATTGAGCCTTGTGGAATTCCGTGATTACATAGTATAGGACCAGTTAACTTATTATTGTATCTAACTGTTATTTCTCTATTTTGGAAGTAGTTTATAATCCAGTTGGATATTTTGGAAGATATACCTATGTTTTCTACTTTTTCTTTTAATATTTTTAGATTAACATTGTCATAAGCAGCTTCAATGTCAATGAAAGCAGCTATCATATAATGATTTTTACTGTATGTTCTTTGAATATCGATTTTCAATATGTTTAAGTTATGCTGCGTACTTCTTGTTTTTCTAAACGCAAATTGTAACTCAGGTAATCTTTTATGATGTTCGAGATACCACTCCAGTCTGTTTTTGATGATGGATTCCATAGTTTTGCCCATACATGATAGTAAAGTAATTGGTCTGAATGATTCTTCTTTGTTTGGATCTTTTCCTGTTTTTAATATAGGAACAACGATATGTTTTTTCCAGTCTAATGGTATATCAGCAGTGTATAATGACAGATTATATATTTGTGTAAGATGATTTATTGCATTGTCAGGTAAGTTTTGTATCATTTTGTAATTTATTCTATCAAATCCTGTGCTACTGTTTTTATTATGATTTAACGCGAAATTTACTTCATTTTTATTTATGTTATTATCTAGAAAATTATCTTTTACGATGGTGGTGGTAGTAATATTTAAATTGTTGTTCTGTGGAATTTTTTTTTTAATGAATTCTTCTATTAAATTTTCTTTATCACTTATCCTTTTAGTACTATAGCTTTTATTGTTAATTTTTCTTATATTATTCCAGACAATGTTGGTTGTTGTGTTTGGGTTTAAATTCTCGCAGAAATTTTGCCATTCTATTTTTTTTCTGGCTCTAAAATATCGTCTGGTTTTAGCTTGATGTTTTTTATAATTTAAATAATTCGCCATTGTCATGTTTTTATTAAAAATAGTTAGTGCTAATTTTCTTTGAGCTATCATTTTATTGCACTCTGTGTCCCACCAAGACGGTTTTATTTTATTAGGAGTTATATTATACAATCTGGTAGATAGGATATGTATGTCTGCCGAATTATTAATAACATCTCTAAATTGGTTGTATTTGTTTTCAACATCTTGGGGATTACTTGTGATTCCATTTGTGCTAAGGTTTGAAATTCTGCTTTCTATTTCAAGGCTATATTTCTCCCAATCTGCTTTTTGAAAATTTCTCCTCGTTAAATATTCAGATGTACGGTAACGGTCTTTATTATAGTCATTCAAACAGAAAAAAATTGGGTAGTGATCACTACCTAAGCTATCTGCAAGAACTTGCCACGAAGTAATTTGTTGTGTTAACGTCATTGATACCAATGTGAGATCCAATATACTGTCCCTTGTACTGAGATTGCTTACTCTAGTTGGTTTATCCTCGTTGATAATATTTAGATTTTCGTTTTCTATGAAATCTAACAATTCGTTACCTTCATACTGACTACCTGGACAATTTATATCCCAAGCAAGATTAGTCGCGTTAAAATCTCCAGCCAGTATAACAGGAACATCTATTTGTTGTTTTATCTGTGACCAATTAGAATTAGATAGTTTATGATTCGGTTTAGCATAGATTGATAAAATACAAATTACATCAGTTTCGTTATGTGTTAAAATTATTCCAGCTATTTCGACCGAATTAAATGGGTTATTTAGCATTACTCGTTTATATTTTATAGATTTATGAATCAAGATAGCAACACCCCCGTGGGGATTATAGTTTGTATTCTGTATCCTATCTTCTCTTTCAATAAAATAACCTTTGATGTTGAAATTGAGATTTTTTGTTAAAAACGTTTCTGATAGTATGCATATATGTATGTTATGCTTCTGTAACATATGTTGTAGTTCCTCTTTAATATATCTGACTCCTCTGCAATTCCATTGAATAAAATTTATCATTTTAACTGTTTTAATTAATGATTAATTTTTATATCTGATGTCTTGTTTTTCGATTTATTTATATATTTTATTTTTTCTTTATGTTTATATAATTGTTGTTGATTTAATATTTTAGTAAATTTATTAACCGATTTGGTTTAGTAATGTGAATAGAGTTTTTATTAAAAAATAAACTTAAGTTATATATTGATGTTTTCTTACGAGTTTGGCCATTGTACACTAGATATTTGTTTCTTGTAGCTTCTAAGAGATTGGGATGTAATATTAGGGTCTTTGTTTGTATCTTTAATTTTGTCATCATTATTTTTATTATATATTGATTTATAGCAGGTATCATTATCATAATTTTCCATTGTAATATCAGGTTTCTCTTGGTTGATTTGCTTTCTGTTTTTTTCTTGATTAGTTTTCTTAAGGAATGTGTCACTTTCTTCATTGTTAGGTTTCTTTTCTTCTCTTCTTCTTTTTGGAAGTGGTTCTTTAGTGGATGTCGTAGGTTGTGGTTGACTGTAAGATCTTTGTAATGAGTTACCTGTATTTGATTTATTCACTCTGGTATTGGTTCTTCTGGTTAAAGGGTTTGGTTTGTATGTTGGAATTATGTTGATACTATTGTATTTATTAGTGATATTGGGAAAAGTCTCATTGTAGTTTAGAGCTTCAAAAGAGTTTTGAGTTCTTACTGAGTATAAATAGTCTGTATTTTTTTCTGTTAATTCTAATTTTGCTTCATAAAAACTGAGATTGTGTTGGGCCATGAGATCTTTTATCTTGATTTGTCTTTTTTTTTTCAGGACATTCATTGTCTGTAGCCTCGTGGTTAAGTTTACAATTTATGCATGTCGGATTAGGAGATGTGCATGCAGTACGTAAATGATCTTCACTTCCGCAGAATTTACATTTTGCTACTTTTGCTCTACATTTTGTGGCTGCATGTCCAAATTTAAAACAATTATAACATTGTATCGTCTGTTGTACAAATGGTTCACATGCTCGTCTCACTCTCCACATGTACACATAAGCAGGAATAGCAAGTCCTTCAAAGAATAATTTCACTGTTGTACTGGGTTCATATTTTATAGCTCCGTCAACTCTTAGTTTTCGATTTAACCTTTGCACTCTCGTTACTTTAAAAGGTGGACACTCTATATTATTTAAAATTGTATCTTCCGAATATTCAATATCAACACCTTTTATAATAGCTACTTTTGTGCACCAGTAAAATGGGATAAACGCTTCATACATATTGTTTTTCAGCAATGTTGATTTGGTAATTTCGTTAGCTAGTATTGCATTAGCACATTGAACGATTACTCTATTTCTTCCCACTATTTTAATTTCTATTATATTAGATTTATTGCTAATTTTACAAATTATTTCTGCTAATTTAAGAGAACTAAAAAATGTATTTCCATCACTATTATTTTTTACTATCATTACTTTATACGAGTCATATTTTGTTTCTGTGTTGTATAAATTATTAAATATTTTTTTAACATTGTCACTATTGTTATTTAAGTTTTTTGTTATATCACTGGATGTTTTATCTGTAGGAAATGATTTGTTAGTCACAGAGTTGTTTTTATTGTTCGGATTTTTATCGGGAGGTTCAACCTCCATATCCATATTGTTAATTAACCAGTGATAATTAAATAGAAGTTACTTCACTTCTTATTAATAACACTTAATAATAATATAAATTATAATTTAAATAAAAATAAATCACGAAAAAAAATATTATAATTTGCAAAAAAAAGATCACTATTTATTTTATTGTTTTGTTTATTGTAAATACGTGCGCTCACCAAAAAGACTCGATGTAAACTGTATTTTATATTTAAAAAAGTCATACCTTGTAGTTTCAGGTTAGAACGACTGCTTACAATGCCTAGTAAGAAAAACATTAGCTTATTAAAAAAAATAAATTAGTTATTGTACTTTTTTAATACCGGATGTGTTATTTGACATTTTACGGTACAAGCCTATTCTAAATTACATCAATATTGCTGAAAGCCTTTATAGATAGATAGCATTATCTCTTTATGTAATTGAGAGAAAAAGTACTAATGTTAATATTAAGTAAAATATTTAGCAATAGAAAATAAAATTGAAGAAGAAAAGGAAACGTCTGATTACCGTTTAAAAAAGATAACACAAATAATCAAAAGATATGTTTTAGCATTTATAAAATAGTACAGCAATAAAATAGTAGTATAAAAACAAAATTAGGGTACGGCATACACATTTTCTCAAAATTGATTTAGAATCTTTTTTAATCAAATTGGCATCAAATTTTGAAAGATTTTTAGACCTATTTTTTTTTTCGTGTGTTGTGGTGACAAAAGCAGAATACTCTTAAGTTTTACTCTTAAAAAATTATTACATTCTTTAATACAAAGCATAAGAATAGCAAAAATCTGCATTAGCGAAAGAGTAAACTCAGTAATGTAGGTTTTGTAATTTAATTTGCAATATAGATTTGTATTTGATCCTAATATACGTTTTATTATTTACTTATTCTGAACTCAATTTCATATTTTGATAACATCTGATTTTTGGGTACAAGATTATCGAATAAATTAATATTTATCATGTCATTTGCAACGTAAGGCTCAATTCGAAAGTTTCGGACGGTATTATGAGATTTAGCTGTCACTGTTTTGCAGTAGTTTGTAATCCAAATGTCAAAATTCCTTTGAAGTTTGAAAGCATCAAAGTTTATTACTTTTCCATTTACACTCGCCATAAAAATGACTACTTTTGTGGGATTTTGTGTCTCTGTAAGATCTGCTGATCTGCTGATCTTAGTAGACCATGTCTCACTATATGGAATTTCCATGTGCTTAGAGTCGTCCTTTTGTAGTCGTGACTTTGAGTAAAAACAAGTGGGGATTTCACTAATGTACAACTAGTCAGAAGGTTTACATGCTTTAGGCAACACTTGTAGATGCAATAAATATATGCTTCAATTGAAAATGCTAAATTTTATATGACGTACTGATGTACGCGGCCAAGATTAAAGTGGGGATGCATGTGCTTGTTGCATGCATTTTAAAATTAGTTCTTGGCCTGAGCTTTTATTACGCTACACGCAATAATTTTATTTTTTAAGTACTTTACAAGGCGTACCTTTAATAATAACAATAATATCATAGACTAAAAACAAATGATTGATAACTTTACATGTTTAGGAAATAATTCATCCTATTCCTAAACATATTTACTAACCACAAATGTATTCAAATAGGATTTACTTAAAATGTAATATATCGCGTTTCTTTATGTAAGAACACCATTTTCTAATATAATATATTGTAGAGAATGTAATATGTTTACGAATTGTTAATATGTCACCAACATTATTTATTTATTACGAAAACTTTTACAGTAAATGAAATTTACAGTAAATGTTTTTACGATGGTGATTACAATTTTCTTTAATTACACGATTTAATAAGAGTAAATACAATTTTGTTGTCGACCAGTTATTTTAAATTAGTATTGTATAAAAATTACCAAAAATTGAGAGCAAGTTATAGAGAGATAAGCAGTTGCGTATTAAGCCTAATAAGCAAAACTGCAGAGATATTAACGGATAAATTTTTAAAAACTAATTACATATTATTTACAAAATAATTCTGATTGCTTACTACTACAAAATAACATTTACCACTGACATACAATAACAAAACTACGCAAACTGTCTTCAAAGCTTTACGTAGAAGTGTGTATAAGAGAGTTCAGGGAATTCCAGATGTTGGAGAACCTTTAAATTGTAATTGACAGCAGATAATACCCAAATCAAATGAACCACTTATCATATTGTACGTGCCGAACACGCTAAATACATATCAAATAAAACTTTAATTCTGCAGCGTAAGTATATTAGGAACACGTGGAATAAGTTTACATTAGGGTTATGGGTTTTGTATGTTCATAACTTGTGTCATTTTTATATTCTAAATGTAAGTTTGTTTTAACGATATATTGGTGAATACAGATGAATTGTTTATATAAAATGTTTATATTCAAAAAATTAAATAGTTAATTTTTCTACATACAAATAAGTCGACCACCTGGTTTGAATAGGATAATCTTTCGGTAAAGGTTAGAACCAAATTTTGCAAATAATCATGTAGGAGCACACAAGAATGCTATTTAGTAAAGTTATGAGTTCGTTTGCAGTGTTGGAGCACGATATTTATTCGCTCAGACTTCAGTTAGTGTTCAATATATCACATAAACTATCTAAGCTGTAAACATTTAAGGGGACATAGATATGTTAGGGTTGTTTAATTAAAACATTACAATCAATTCAACAAGAATATATTTGTTAATAATCAATCCGAATAAAATATGTAGTATTATAAAAGTGGTCAAATCAACCATCGCTATTAGAAGCCGTCAGTAAGAGTGTCCAAATCCGAGACAAAAATCAGAGGTTCAGGCTTTGCCTAAACCCACACGTGCCCTTGTTACCCCTTCCCCGATATCCCTTCATCAGGTCCACAATCTTATTAGGTCATAAGTATTATGCGTAATCCATCTCCCTTGTAGATCCGAAACAGTGGTCCATTGTATTTCACTGTGCTCTGTTCCTGGAATATCTGGACTCAGCTATGCTGTGTCGCATCAACTGTTGTTATCAGATATATATTTTTTTAATATTTATTTTTTGAGAGCATCAACTATTAGTAGTTATTACCACCCATCTGACAAGAATGCAGCAGAGATAATAGTAGAGAATTCAGTTGTAATATCTCTATCTCAGAAATCAAAACAAATCGAGGACACAAAATAATCATAACTCCAACACCCGAGCTAGAAAAGTCGTAAAATAATGTAATTACTAAGTGTATATTGTGAACGGAAATTGAGTCAAAGGTTAAAGCAACTATAATGTGTGAAACGTTAAACCACTAAATAAATACGTAAAGGAATGTGCTTACCGACATGGAATAATCGCATTTTTTAAGTAATAAAAATAAACCAGTTAAATCTAGTTATAAACTAATGTAGGACTCAGTATATAATTATTAAACTTTAAGAAAGTTTGTTCATTCTTTGTTCTGTATTTGTAAAATAAATATCAACAAATAAATAAATACTGTATTATTATCATCGTTATTATTTTAGAAAATAAATGTATTAAACAAATTATTTGATTCTTTGACATTCTGACAAGAAGCTAAGATATTACATAGTTAAATACCGACTGCATTGACATTTTCCCAAATCCTTATAAGAGTACCTTGATTTCATCAGATTACCGGGATAGTACTCTCATTTTCCACATCAGAAGTGCGGGATAAGTCACCCATTTCCACACACACATATATATATATATATATATATATATATATATATATATATATATATATATATATATATATATAATATATATATATATATATATATATATATATATATATATATATATATATATATGTAGACTTTTTAATCTACATTAGTAGTTTTTGAATCTTTTACCATCCCGGTACAGACTCCGCTTTGCAGGTTAGAATTAACAACCACGTGTTGCGATTCTATTATGCAGCCTAGAACTATTCAATCTCTGTTGATAGCTCACAATTTGTAAGTTAAATCTCTAACCATCTGTTGAGATCCTAATTTGTAGGTACTTTCCCACAATTATAAGTTACAAATAACATCAGCCTAGGTTAATGTACAATACAACAATATAGTTCCTTTTAAACGAGTAAACACATAATTTGGCTATTAATAGTTTAATCACTTATCAAAGTCACAATATTACATCTAAATAAAGTTAATCAATCTTAATTATATTCACAACAAAATACACTAGATTAAATACAATATAGTTCTTTACAATGTTTATGCGTTACACCCGTAATACGCAGTACAATTGTCCATAGTTAACAACACAATATTCTTAATGAAAATACACACTAGTACTAAACATTACATTTGCTGTCTAACTCTATTGTTTACAATAATCACAATATCAATTATATTACACCTAGTAATTAATTTAACTATGATTTTATATTCACAAAATAGCAACCAAATACAACTAGTATTATTCTTTCGCCATTTTCTATTGAACACTTTTTGCACACGACACGTTGTACGTGTATTCATGAGACAACGCCTTGATGACTCATCATCTTGAACAGCTAGCATACGCCGTTCGGCTGTTTTGCTGTAAGCGAACTGCTAAGTATTTACCATTGAACGGCTATACTGTCTGTCACTGGTTTATTTATACATTTAAATATACCCCCGTTCTTATCCAAGATCTCTACCCTAGTTTACAGATTACTTATTTCTATTTCTTAAAACTAAATATAATTTAACTTAAAATTACTCCTTAAAAAATAACCCACATATATATATATATATATTATATTTATGGTAAAGGTCCTTCGTCCTTTACAATAAACACAACAAAAATATCGAAGACATTTTACTATTAATTAATCACACACCATCAGCGATTAACAAAACAAAGTTAACCGCAGTCCAACAATTTAACAAAAGTAGTTTTTTAGTTTTGAGGTCCTCACTGACTGAATCCTAAACAAAGTACCTTTACCTGTTTTGCATATTTTTCAACTTTTCATAAAAAGTGTTGCAACTTATGCAATAGGAAATATTATCTCTGGTCATAAATTGTAAGTTGGTTAGTATCGCTAAGGTTTTGGAGGTACCTGATGTCTAAGTATTGCCAAGTATTTTCTTTGGTAGTATTACCAGTACAATAATATTGGTTTAGTTTAAAAATAGCAGTGCTGAATGATGAATGAACACAGGGTGTTCATTAGTTAACAATAGTTCACATATATAATGTAAACATTTTTAAAAATGTTCTTAAATTTAACACAGATTTAAGACACAAATGTTTATTAATGTTTTAAAACACAGTGCTTTAAATTTTTGTCCTGAATTTTTTAAAACTAATATTTATTTTCAAAAGAAGAATAATATAAGAATAACTTCAGAGAAAAAATTTAATAAATGTAAGAAATATATATTAAACTTAATACAGATTTAATAATAAATTTACTATCAGGGTACATTAAATATTATTAAGACATATTATTTATTAATTTTGCTCTGACGGTATTAAAAGTAGTATAGTTTTACATCCAGTAAACATTTTGGAAATGTTCCAGTCGAAAAATAAATTCTTTTTCACTTAAATATTCTTTAGATAGATGACACCTATAAAAAGAAATTGTTACAATTTAAGAATATTTTTTCTCTTTCGAACATCATACGTTTAAATGGATTTAAGCGGATTTTATTTGCAACTATGCTACAGTATATCAAGGAATAAATTTTATATTGATATCCCTCTGATTCTAAAGGGTAAAGTGATTTTGCCATTTGCACTTTATATTACTGACATTTTCCTAGAACGGAAATAAAATTAAATTGCTTCATGTTAAAAAAATCAAACGCATCTTCAATATGTTGTCAAATTGACTTTAATATGAGCATGTATTTTATGTGAGCATATTATAGATCATCAATATATTTTTGTAGTTTAGTAAAACTGCGGTGTTATTGATTATATGCTGTGGGTATTATAAACATAAAACTAATAAGTAAGCGGTGTAGTGCTTAAATATGAAATCACGACTTATTATCTAAAATAGGCCGACGGTAAATAAATTAGGTAACAAAAAATGATTACAGAGTAATTACATCATTATTAATTAATTTATTATACATCTTACATACTTGTAAAGTCTTCTAAACTAAATCCAGTTTTATAGAAAAAAGTATGTCACAATGAATAATTAAAAAATTAATTTAAATTATTAGTAATAATAAGATTCATTTATTTTTTCTATT
This sequence comes from Panorpa germanica, assembly GCA_963678705.1. Classification (NCBI taxonomy): domain Eukaryota; kingdom Metazoa; phylum Arthropoda; class Insecta; order Mecoptera; family Panorpidae; genus Panorpa; species Panorpa germanica. Next base: position 22,908,318 of record OY783209.1, read on the forward strand.
TCGCTTTCAATTTATTAAGGTAATATAATTTTACAAAACAAATATATTAAATAAATCCAAAGAAAGAAGATTTAATTTAAATTAAATATATTGTTATTTACAATGCCTAAGGCAGCGAGTTCGAATCCGTTGTCTTTATTTCATAAAAAAAGTAATGATGTTAATATTTGTGTGATTTCTTCCTGAATGTATCCTTAAATATGTTTAACAATGTAAAATAAAAGTAAAGGAAAAAGAAAAATACTTTCGTTTACCGTTTGTTTTAAAAAGATCACATAGAGAATCAAAAGATATGTGTTATAGTATTTACAAAGCAGCAAAAGAAGTTTTATTCTTTTTTTTAATTTCGTATATTAAACATGATATAAAATAATACCAAAATTTGGTAATTAATTTTTATACAAAATTAATACACATTCTTAAATTATAAAAATTCGGTTATTAAATTATTAATTATTAATTTAAATCGGTTTACCAGAGCATTACTGCCATGGTAAAAAAAATTAAGGTACGGCATATGACTTTTTTTAATATCTGGTTCTCAAACTTGCTTTAGAAACTTTGCTCTTAAAAATGGCCTGAATATTGAGTGTACGACTGTACACCCTCAAAAAAACTTTCTAAATTTTAGAACAGGTTTTAAAGCATATTTTAGAACCAAGTATTAAAAAAAATTTAGATCATATCCACTCGAAAAATTGAATTCAGTGCATTTGCATAGATTTCTTTTACAAAGTAAGACCAAAACGTATCTTAGAAAAAATTAATAAGAAAAAGTAATTAAATTAAGAACAATTTTAACAATGAAGGTTCAGGAATAATTTATATTTATTAATTAGCATCTGTTAAAAAATGACGTGAAAGTGAGGCAGGTTTGATTAGTAGAAATTTGCATAGAGGCCTAAGATAACAGACATAAAAAAAAAGATCTTGTGTCCCTGTGTCATATAGATATAATTCGCAGTAAAATTGATTAATGATTAATTAGTGATGAAGGTCTAAACGAGTATCACAATTATGGTTAATTTTTTAATTTTTAAAACTTTATTGTGTAATTTCATTTTATCGATTTTTTATTATTTTGAAATATAATTCTTTTTAAATGCAAATGTCTGATTAATTACCAATAAAATTCGAAATGTTTGAAATGATTTTGCGTTTTATTTAAATCCATATAGTTCTAGGAATGTAACTTAGAAAAATGCCGTTAACTTATATTATAATGCACAATTCTTCTGTTTTTTATCAATGTCAAATAGTTAAACACCTATTGACAGTGTATGTATAGAACATCCCTTTATTTATCCCTACAAATACATTATTTTTAAATAATTAATTAATAAGATAACTGCTTCTTTAAATTTATTTTCACTAATTTCACTGTAAACCTACCAGTTATATCAACAAATTTTTGCTTTTAAGAATGTCTAGCACCTCGCTGCAAATCATCTCATGCCTAGCCCTTATTGTTCCCGTCTAGCACTTTTGATTTAATCCCCTTGCACTACTTTCATCACCAACCCTACTTTGCGTACTGACCCCGAGCACCCCACTCTCACCACTCAAGCACTTCTAATTCGAAACTACAGCAATTCATTTACATAATTAAAACTGCACTGTAAACTTACATTCTAATTTTCATATTTATATTTACGATATAATATTAGTTTCCACATTTACTCTCGCAACTGAAGTAAATATGTCAAATTTTAGTTATAGCAATATTTTTGCTCGTAAATATTTTTTCTACCTTCTATAAATGACAGTTTATAGAGATCCTCCATATACTAAATTTAAAAATTGATCACTTTCCCCGCCCTTTCTTTGGGGCTATTCACTATCACTTCTCCCACCCTATTCTGTTCGATTAAGTAGCACAACACATGCACCAAATTAAACCAAATCTACTACTATTTTGCTTCTATTTAATATCGTTTTGTGTTTATATTTTTTTAATATTCGGTTTATCACTCTCTGCCCTGATGTTACAATTAAGAAATTGTAGTTTGTTTTTATATTATTGTTATTAATAAGTCAATTAATATCTGCATATTAAATTCAAGCTTTGTATTTAAATTTTAGCATAAGAGCCCCTCATATACAACTACTACTGAACAAATTTGTCAAATCTTAGCACGGGAATCTATTTTGTTTGTATTTTAAATTATAGCCTTTTATCTCTATATATTAGATATTTCTGTGTTTCGGCACCTAGCGCGCACTGCTACTGGCTTATATTTCAAAATTCGACGTTCTAGCCCTGTTGCGACATTGTCTCTAAAAATTCGTGCCGCTGCTGCATAAAAATTTTAGTGTTCCAATTATTGACAAATATAAATAATTAGTGTGTCAATACATACCCCAATTTTCAACTTTCCTTATTCTATCTTTCTGTTATTTACAGCCTTAATTTCCGCCGGCACTGGAAATTTGGGATTTTTTATTTTGTTTCATTAATTACTACAGGGAGCCCACATACCAAATTTTAACGTTATAACGATTTCAAATTATTGGCAAATGTGCGTAATTATGATCTCAATACACACGGCTAATTTCAGTTTTCTATCTTTTCCAGGTGCTGAGATATTTGCAAAAGTATCTTTTGAAAATTAGCACCAGTGAAATTCAGGGAAAATCTCAGGGAGTTAGAAAGTCATAGAAATTTGGCTTCTACAAAAGATTTACCATATAAGATTTTGGTACCGGTTAAATATTGTTCTTATCTATCTATATATATATATATATATATATATATATATATATATATATATATATATATATATATATATATATATTTATATATAAACCAACGCTATTTCATAAAATCCGATGGTAATGATCCTTTATCACCTGATATTACTCACGTTCTCAAGAATTGTCTTTATAACTTGATATGATACATTCAGACGATGATTCGTATAGTATGAACGGAAATTTTTGTTTTAAACTAGAAAATAAATTTGGTATCCCAGTTTCAGCGATTCAATTTATAGCTTCTCAAATGATTAGTATGCATAAACTACGTCGAAAGCTGTAAAAAATAATTTATTATCCCACTAAAAAAATATTGGTATATCAGTTTAAAATGCAAATGGTAATATAGTGAATAGATCTTGTGAATGCGATGTATTTTCTGATATTAAATCTAAATTGGGTACAAAGTATAAACGTCAAAAGTTCTTAGAAAACCAGATGCCTTACGTAGAACCACTTGAGATATTATTAGAAGAAATGGCTGGGAAACCAATATACTTCAAGTATATTTCTTTAAAGAAAATTTTGGAACAAGTTTTCAAGAATAAATCATTAGAAAATTATTTAAAATTAGATACCGTACACGACACAATTGGTCTTATACGACAATTTTTTTCGTAAAAATAAAAAAAAGAAATTGATTTTATATCAAGATGGTTTTGAAGTTTTTAATCCTTTGGGGTAAGCTAAAACTACATATAAAATTCTCGCTATTTATTTAAATATTGGAAATTTCCTAATCAAACTAGCTCTGTGTAGACAAAAAAAATTTGATCATAATGAAAAATATGGACGAATTGTTCAGGATTTAGAAGAAATTGAAACCACTGGAATGCAATTGTATTTATTGCTGCCGATAACCTTAGGAGCCATATATTTTGGAGGATTTACTGAGAACTTTAGTAAGTCTCAATATTTTTGCAGATATTGTTTAGTTTGCAGGTATGAAAGGTTACCAACTTGAAATTGAAGTTGGAAGAATTTATTTCATATTATTCGATCAAAATAAAATATTTTTCATTTTAGAAATAGTTGAAACCTCATTCCGGCCGTTTCTTTGTACTTATGAATTAGGAAATTTTATACGATTTAAATTGTTATCTATAATTTCAGTATCCAGTGTTGAAGAATTACATATTTATAACATAGGAAGTATGTTGAATGATAAACCTAATTATGGACTGATTATTAAAAAAATTATTTCGTAAAATGTTTTTATTTAATTAAGATTGTATATAAATATTTGTAACTCCTTTATTATAATTTATTCAAATTCATTTATTCAATTCAATTCAAACATATACTTATTCCCGCGACAGAAGTCCATGACAAATAAGATGAATAATACATACTACCATTTCTTAACTTTTAACTATAATAAAAGTGCCATGAAAGACAAAAATGCTGTAGTTTTGTAACAAGTTCTAAACATAAAATGAAGTTGATAGATATTTTTAGAAGATAACACAATAGTGGATAATGATGACCTAGTTTTGGTAATTAAACAGCAAGGTAAAACTGCTAGTGTGTCTGGTGCGTAGAAATATGATGTTTAATTATTTTTACAAGTTTAGAAAAAAAATGTATTACCAAATAAACCTATGCTTTGATTTGTTTCAGATATTTCACCAAGTTTAGACTCTTCTTTATTGTCTGAAAAAAAACAAAAAGGTAATAATAATGTATGGCAACTCTTTTCTTATAAATTAAAAGAGAAAAAGGTTCAATCCACTAGTATGGTAAACGAATTTAAGGTACGGTGTACGCAAGTATATTTTATATAATTGATACATTTTCATTCCACAATTCGTTTCTTCTTATGTTTCAAGTTTTAAGGAAAAGATAATATTTTTTTCTGCAAAATAAGATATTTATGCTTCAGAAGGATAGAATTTAATAACGAATATTATGAATATGCACAGTAAAAAAAAATCTAATGTTATTTAAGGTTCTTTTAAAACAAAAATAAAATGAAAAACAATTAAATTTTTCTGTATTTTTGTTATATAAATAAATTCATTTGGAACTAATCTTCCTTGGCAAATCCGACATTAAATTTCGCATATCCGGAGAGATGTAGTATTTAGGGATTACGATTTCAAAGTTTAGAATCTACATCTCTAATACAATTACCGGATTTAAATTTTATTTTGTTTTTATATTAAATAACCGTATCGTTGGAGTCTACCAACAAACAGAATAGAAAGGAGATTTAATCATAAAATGAGAATAAAATAAATATTTCTATATTCTATTATACGAGTAAATGCAGAGCAGAGAGAATGAAAGTGGTACTATTTTAGATGCACAAGTGGACATAAATAAGTTTTTTACCATTCATTTTTAATGTTTTACTCTTTCTTTCATATAAATAATGTTTACTTTAATGATACAATTCACATTTTGGCAGGTAATTATAGATATACAACCGGTTATTACTTGTACAATGTTTTTCTAATTTTTTTTAATAAAAGTAAAATTAAGGGCGTTCGACATGAGGCGACTGATTGCAAACCTTATCCCCGAATCTGCTCGAACCGAATGAAAATAGAACTGTGTTGTCAGTAAGATAACGAACGTGTATACGAGTGAGAGAAAACACACGGCACGAACGAAACTAAACTGGTTTGGAGTACGTTTTCAGCGACTATGTTCCTCGGTCGCAGGGCCAAGCTTGGTTGCATGTGATTGCATGATTTTGATAGTGACATCGTTAACAGAGATGTGCACAAATACTATTCAAAAGTATTTATATACATACATACATACAAATACGACTGTTACGCTATTGTAAAAATTCTACAGAGTCACGAAACACTGCTCAACTACTTTGCAATCACTCGACTTGTGTGCGGTGGCCTAAGGGAGCTTCTGTTACAAATATGTATCAAAATTAGATCATTACTGACATCTATTAAATAATTTACCTAATGTTTATGTCTTATTGGTATTGTCTATTGACAATAAAAGATTACTTCTTGACAAGCAACCAACGAGTTTTATTAGGTTATGGGCCCAGTCCCATATTGGGCATACACACCCCTAATGAAAACTGGTTGAAAAATCGTTTATTTTCACCAAGTTTACAGGAGATTCTCAATTACGAAATAACTGTAAAGAATGTTTTATGCGTGCTGAGTCTTACAACTAGCTTCTTATCAGTTAGAGAATTAATAAGAAATGGCTCAACAAGGCGTTTGCATAGGCTAAACTTGTTACTGATGTTTATAAATATATATTATAAATTCTATAAATTACAAACACAGAACTGTTTTCTGACTCTTTTCGTGGTTGACGGAGACACATGGCACAGGCGGCTTGGATATCTAAACAGCAACGGCATAATGTCATCAGAGAGTACAGATTTAGTGGGGAGTCAATAAAGAATTTTGTGTTGAAGTCGGAATTTTTTGATCAGTCGAGTTCAAGTTAGTCAGATTATCTCGATGTTGAGAATAAAAGCATATAAATATAAGCTGGTAATGAAAGCCGACTGAGACCTGACGATGCGACAATAAAAGATTACTTCTTGACTGGCAACCAACGAGTTTTCTTAAATTCTTTATATTTTAGGAGGTAATAATAATTAAAAAATCATTTTTTGTCTTTAGTTATTAAAGTGATTCAATGTTATAGAAAATTTTAATACATGATACGTTACATATATGCTATAATGGAAATATGTCATATCTTGTATACACCAAGGATGCATACGAGTGTATTTTTGTACCACAATTTGTGTCGTTTAATGAAATTGTGTCGTCAAATAAAAGTCGAACCGGTGTGTTGTAATATCGTAGTGTGCATACTCAATGCATATTTCTAAATATTTATCTTGGTTCCCTTTATTTGCATCTTTTATGCACATATTTAAGGAGATTTATTGCATATAAATTGGGTCCTACTAATAATAACCATTTAAAACTATCGCAAATTCAATATCGTCTTATTATATTAGGGTCTAGTACATTTTCTCTACCCGTATTAAATCTCCATCTTGGCAAATGGCAAACGAAAATCTCAACGACACTTGTAATATGTTTTATGTTATTTAATATATAACATGATTTAAGGATACGATTATGCTATTTTGTGACACGTAAAATGTAGAGATTATTTATCAAAGAACCCTTTTTAAACCTTCATTGTGAAATATTAGGTTGAATAAATTGCATGAACAAGAAATGCAATAAGATAAAATGAACTTTCTGATCTCAGCATAATTTACAAGTTAGATAGCTGCTTATTCATAACTACTAAAATTATTCGGAATGAGTGATGATCAATGGCTTATAAAGTATTTGTATCACTGCCTTACATACAGGTCTGGAAAAGAATGTGCTCTTCTAATTTCACATATAATATATAGAGATAATAAGTAATAATGGTTTGAATTTTTAAATTATTATATGTTTGAATTATTGAAATAATAACTAAAGGTTTGAATTATTGCCGATAAAAGTATTTAGTAATATAAAGTCGCTAACTTCATTCTTGAGCATCGAATATCGTTCACTCCAAATTTCTGGAATTTCAAAATAAATTAATTTTTCAACTTTAAGTAATGTGAACTGTAACTTCTATTTTATGGTAAATAAACCTTAAATATACGTAACTCTGTTGTTATTTACTACTTTTACCAAAATCTGCACCGATGGTGGCACAAGGCAGTCTCACGACCAGACCCTTTTACGCACACCACTGCGATACTCGCCTTGTCAATTTAGGCTTTAAAATAATTATAACGCAAGTAATAGATACTGCTTCACTTGCTCCAAAACAATTAAACATTATGTTCGCAAAACATTTGTTTGACGTCACGCCAGATTCAAATGCAATAATGGGCTTGTGAAGTCATATTCTAGGGGTCGTTATTTTGATTTTTGATTAAAATAAATGTTAATACGAGGGTAATTTAATATTTCTGCGACTTTCAGTGAAATGGTGCTTTATTTCTCAATATAAGATATTTGTTTACAGGTAAATTCAAAATAATTTTTATAAAAATATAAAAGAAATAAGATATAATCCGATCAATTCCTTAGCAGGTCTGGTCCACGAAGATATTTATTTATTTAATTCCTTTACACCTTTGCCGCATATGCCTTGTACAATAATGTCAACGCAAATGCATGTTGAATTCTGGTCGCACTGGTGTGGCCGATACTTACATAAATACCGATATTAACGTTTTTTATTTAAAAATATAAATAATAAAAGACCATAACATAAGACGAGTAATGACTTAAATCTTCCCCGACTTAAAATTCTCACCCCAAGTATACGATCCCTTATTACTATTGTACTAAAAAATGACATCAAAATATGTAAATTTATTCATCAACTTGTTCATTATTTCAGTTTGTCATGAGTACCTAATGAGGCGGAAGTGACTTTAATTTGTTTTTCTGTATACGTCATTTTCGATTCATCTCTTTAGCAATTTAATACAGTACTGAATTAGAATGTCCCTTAATTAAAAAAATTACATTTGAAATACATTAACATTCCAGATTGCAGAGATTAAGACAATGATATGTTTTATTTTTATAAAAAAAAGTATAACGATAGATAGTTTTATAGTATTTTGGATCTTACATTCAAATCAAAAATTGAATTGCATTTGTGGATGTACAAATACTTTGTCTTTTTCTTTTATTCTTTAATTTAATTTATTTAACGTCGGCATGTTTCTGATGCTGAGTCCTACAACACACACACACATATATATATATATATATATATATATATATATATATATATATATATATATATATATATATATATATATATACAAGGTTCAGCGTTTACTGAACCGTAAAAAAAATTTATAAAAAATGATCAAATTTTCAAGGTCGCCACCAACGTGCAAGTGTTTGAACACCTTTGCTCTTGCTAGGAGAACTGCCTTTTGTGAATGTGTTAAGTCTTACATTTGTTGTATTTTCAATCGTAATTCATTTTTTAATATGCGCTCTATGCAGCGAGCAGATACATTGAGATTTTTCGCCTATTGAACTGCGCTTTCTCTTAGATTACATTGAACTGCTGTACTTGAATTACGGCGATTGCGCTGTTTTTGGATGTACACATCGATAGCGTTGTTTGATACTACCAGTAACTTTGTAATGTTCCGATAGGCAAAAATTTCGTTCACATGCATATGTCGGAGATCATTAACAACGGCTGGTTGCGATTTTCTAGCGAAATACAAAATAATAATACTGAATCAGTGTTACAATGATAGTCTAGTTCAATATTTAGATAACTCTGAAATATCGAAATTTGAATTAAATATGTAAATAATTTTTTTCTATCTGTTAATATTCAGCGATAAGTTCATTATAATTAAGCTTATAAATTCAACCAAACAAAATTATAATGCAGATAAATTTGTCGAATATTACTGAAATGCATACAACCCCAATATTGTTATTTTTAAGACCCTTAGGCACATTTTAGCCAAAATTTGTTCTCAATTATTCAAAAATTCAAAACTGCCTAACCTATTAAGGGAAAGTCAGTACAGTCATAGAATGGTTTTTGAAAGAATATTAGACATGTTAGGAATTGTAAATTTTTAAATAAAATACCTTTTTATTTTTCCATTTCAAATATAAAATAGATTTCATATTAGTCTTTAAATAAAAAATGAAAAATAGATATTTTAAAATTACTTTTGACAAAATAAAATACTTTTTATGTTACTAATGGAAATGTTATTTATGTCACGGATTTTTATCATTTGTTTAACCATGGGCTTATGTACTCTTTCTTAGTGGTCGACCTTTTATATGTTGAATGAAAAAGATATTAATAAATGTATTCTGTTATTTTTATTATAGGTATTAATTATGTAAATGTTGACGGAGATATAGCAATTAAATATTTGAATTGTAGTTTTAGCGCTAGAAATGGTCGGCCATATTTATGACGTAACATGTCTCACTATATAGGGATAGATCAATTATTTGTCATATTTATAGAAGTTCTGTGTTAAGTATGCTATCTCTTTTACGTTTTGTATAAAAGATACAGAAACTTAGCGGACGTGACGTCACAGGTCTTCGAATTTTCTATAACGTTGGATTCCTTTAATAATTAAAAGAAAGATGTGACTATTTTAATAATATTTCCTAAAATTTAGCGTTAAAATAAGTTATTAAAAAAAAATTGAACCTTGGAGATTTTTGTAGCCCACTTTAACAATAATTGTTTATTTTTTAATATTCATTCACGGGCTTCTAGGACCACAGTCCTTTTTTTGCTCTTCTTAATTCATTTTATTAACATTTTACATAACTTTAACAATATATTACACAGTATTATAGAAATTAAGACATGGTATATCAGTTCAATAATCTTTCATTTTTTGTCTATGAAAGATAAATTCCTTTTAGGGAGGTCTCATTATCATCCCACCAAACGAAGGAAACGTTTTATTGGTGCGGAGTTTGGCAAAAATATGTTACATTTTAAAAGCTTTAATTCTGTTTAGTTAATTGATAGTAAGTGGTCATTTAAACAACACAAATCAATAATCCCAAAATAACAGAACTAAGTAAATGTGGCGGTTAAATAGTGAAAGCAAACTTCGAATAACAAGTAACAAATTCTAATCATTAAATCTAATAGTCAGTTCTACATTTATAGATAATTTAACTGTTGAGTTATACGTAAAGTCGACAGCTTGTAGAAAGAATATAAAGCACAACAATTATATAAAAATAACATGCGACTGCATTTATTGACTATATACTAGAGAGAAACATTAGTTCAATTGCTTCTACATATGACTTACTATTATACAGTTATTTAGATCTAGTAAACCGCGTTATAATCTAGTTTAACACTCCTCCTCAATTAACTAATATGACTTAATTCAGCCTACTCCAGTTTTATCTTGATAACCCACTAGTACTCCATTGGTTTAATACCTTTTAGTTCTTCAAAACATGTTCCATAATTATTCTATTTGTTTTAGTCCTTGTAACAACTACTAAATATAACACATTTACGGATTTAACAATTTCTTAGTAATTTCACATCATTCCTTTTTGGTCGAACACCTTTATTTTCCTTTGTTGGTCATCTTAAATCTATTTTCCGATTTACTTTCGATAACGATGTCATCCATAGTTGATTCAAAACCATTTTACGATCTTGTACTGCTTAATGTTGTACTCCATTATCATTATCTGCAGTTTCATCCATTACAACATCATCAATATTATCAGTATGCTCTTCATTATCATTATCTTCCAGTTTTCCAATGTTTCACGATATTTTTTACGACGATATTCTGCTAATACCTGCTGCTTGACAAAATACATAGCCAAGTCTACTTGACTTATCAACAGCCGTAATTACGCTATCGAGGCTTTCTGGTAAAGATTCCAATAATATTACACACTATAAAAATACACATAGCCTTAATATTCGTTCAAACCGCCATTAATCTTTGAAATAATTCTGCCATTTTCATTACATGCTTTTCAATATTCTCACCCTCATTTACATTTAATCGCATAATTTTCCGTAATTCGTGCACTCGATTTCCTGGACTGTCAAGTTGATAAAAATTCCTGATGTTGATTCCTGAGTCTTCAATGTTCAATACGATAGTTGCGAAAGCCCTTTCGTCATTCCGATTTCAATTAAACTAGTCATCGGGTCTAAAGTTGTAGCTACGGCCTTTTCTTCATTAATACAATACCAAATACCTTTCTCCTTTAAGAGCATTTCGATTTTACTCGAAATGTATTTATTTCAAAATTATTCCTGACCTATTTCCATCATTTGCTTGCTCCTATCCTATGCACCATAAGCTGTTAAGATATGTAAAACAATTGTAAAAAAATAACATGCAAGTGCATTTATTGACTATATATAAGAGAGGACATTAGTTCAATTGCTTCTACATGTGGCATACAGTTTTATAGATCTTGTATACCGCGTTGTAATCTATTCTAACAATAACTGCTCTAACGTCGGGTTTCATGGGATGGGAACGAACAGTTTAATTATTGGGCCGAATAATCGATCTAAATTCCGTCCAACATTCATCGTTTCTAAGTCTTTCTAACTGAAATCATCAATCAAAATGCATTCAACGGTTTTTGCAATTGGAATGTCTCTTGGCGCCTGCAGTAATATGGTAATTCTAAATTTTGGAATTTTACAAAAATATAATTTCTTATATGCCAACATAAAAGTACCTCGCCTCTATCCGGTCTTTATGTTAAGATTCGATTAAAGTTCAATTGTAATGGTCACAACGTTGTAGATTTGGTAAAATTGTTTACGTTTCAGGTAACTTTTGTTATGTAAAATACACATATAAGTGTATAGCGAGTAAATATTAAAATTAATAAATGTTAAAGTTCTGATTAGATGAATAATGTTGAAGTGTATCAGAACGTACATAATTAACAAAACTTGGCGATATACAAGTATGTCACGAATATTTACAAATTTTATTTTCATATACAGTTCAAAGACAATGACGCAGAGTTAGAGATCCTTTACAAAATGCATTTAAGTTTCTGTGCTATAATACCTTTATTTATATTCAATATTCCTTTTGATGTCGGTATTACAGTTTCCTACATGCCCATACGTTACATTACCCTACATGCTTTTCAACAACACCAGTTGATATAACTCAAACACGGTTTATCCTTCAGTAACATATTCGTAATAAAATCTGAGAAGCGTTTTTTCTCTACAACTGTTGAGTTTCCTTTGTTCTTTTTAAAAAATCAATTTAAAAGGATTTTGACATTTTGTGTATTTTGTCTCGCATCATTATTTTTGGTTTAAGAATTACTTTGTTTCATTTTATTTCTTACGAAGTTTTCTGGAACTTTAAAACAATCCTTGAAGGATATTGTAAACTTATCAATAATATTTTGATATCAGTAAATTATATCTATTTTTCGTTTGTTCAATATAAAAATATTAGATTTCTCTTTTCTATATATAATGTTTAGTTCCTGAGTATTGCCATTAGAATCATAACGACATCTTCCTTGAATCTCTATAACTTTTTATTATTTTAAGTACAATAATGTTATTTCTTTGTATACAATACAGAAGTTCATTATTAAATATACTTAAATTCAATGAAATCTATTATTTTAAATATAATGCTTTTTTTAATTACTTGTGTACTTTTTTAATATAATAATCTATAAAGCGTTTATTATTACAGCAAAGTATGCGTGACATATATATGATATATTCATAATAAAATCATTTGAGCGACTTTGTAAAGAAAAAGAAAATTTGGCAATGCCAGTTCGGATTACAAAACAAGAAAAAAGAAAACAGAATTTTTCTGTGACTCTACTACCGTGGCGGGTCTAACAGGTGGACCAGATAGCTACCTAAGGTTTAAACCTTTTATTTAAATGGGCTTGTGTCAAATGTCAAAGTGGGCTAAGTGTTAGTTACACTATTTCTAACTCAAGGTCGTATGTATACAGTTCATCCAAAGAATGATGAATGCTTTAATTTGCGGTTGTTGCTGGTAAATGTGCGTGAAACAACGTCATTTAAGTCACTACGGACTTTTAATGGTACAAAATTCCAAACCTATCGTGCTGCATGTGAAGTACTCAATTTACTTTAACGATAGTTATTGAGATACGACAATCGTTGAAGCAATTATCTCTGCATCTCCAAGTCAGATACGCACATTATTTGCAATCATCATTTCAACATGCTTTCCATCGAGCTCATCTTACCTGTGGCACAAATACAAGGATAATATGTCAGAAGATATTTTACTTCAAATTCGTGTCAGTTTAAGAAATCCCGATCTTGAGATGAATGAGGATATACATAATCGGGCTTTGCTCTTGATCGAAGACATATGTTACCTCAAGTGCGGTAGTTTATTAGTCAGGTTAGGAAAGCCAGCGCCAAATCGTGAAATGAATGACGCATTTAATCGAGAATTGGAACGGGAACGTAAATATGATCACCAGGAATTAGATTTAGAAGTTCAAACGAATATACTCCTGTTGAATCCCCAACAAAAGGAAGTTTATGATACATAAATAAAAGCAATTGATGATGGAAATGGTGATTTGTATTTCCTGGATGCCCCTGGTGAAACTGGTAGGACATTCCTCATGTCAGTAGTTTTAGCCACTGTTTGTGCGTGATCAAACATTGCGGTTGCAGTTGCTTCTTCTGGAATAGCAGCCACATTGTTAGAAGGATGCCGTTCGGCTCATTCAGCATTAAAATTGCCGTTAAATCTTCAAACTATTGAAAAACCAACATGTAATATTGCAAAACACTCCGCAATGGCCAAAGTTTTATCAGCATCGAAAATAATCATCTAGGACGAATGCACAATGACGCTTAAACGTGCATTGGAAGCACTTAATCGAACATTGAAAGATCTACGTAATGACTCGAGATGTTTTGGAGGCGCAATGATTTTACTGTCTGGCGATTTCCGCCAAACAGTGCCAATTATTCCAAGATCAACAGCTGTCGACGAAATAAACGCTTGCCTCAAATCATGGAATCTATAGCGCTATGTGAAGAAACTTCAGCTGACAACAAACATAATAGTTAAATTGCTGAACGATACATCTGCTGAAGATTTCTCTGAGCAATTGCTGACTATCGGTAATGATCGAGTACCTGTCGACGAATTGAGCGGATTGATTTCATTTTCTCAGAATTTTTGTAGCTTTGTCTCATCGAAAGACGAACTTATAAACAGAGTATTCCCAAACATCATTACTAACCACAAAATTAATGAATGGTTGAGTGAGCGAGCAATTTTGGAGGTTTAGAATAAAGATGTAGATGACTTAAACTACATAATTCATGAGATCATCGGTACACTCATTCAAATCTATTGACTGTGTAACAAATAAAGATGGTGCCAACAACTATCACATTGAATTTTTAAACTCCTTGGATGTGCCTGGCTTACCACCGCACAATTTACGACTATATGTTGGCTCCGTAGTAATCATGCTTCGAAAAATAAACCAACCAAAACTGTGCAATGGAACGCGTTTGGTGGTAAGTAAGTTGATGAACAATGTGATATAAGCGATGATACTCAAAAGAAAATTTGAAGGTGAGGAAGTTTTCATTCCAAGAATCCTGATGATCCCAACCGATATGCCTGATATGAGTTTAAACGACTTCAATTTCCGATCCGTCTTGCATTCACCATAGCCATTAACAAATTTGTAGTCTGAATCTATAAAATTCATGTTTTTACCATTGTCAATTAATGTGGCATGTTCACGGGTCGGAAGACCATCTGCGTTATTTGTTCTTGCACCCGAAAATAAAACGAAAAATGTCGTCTATCACAAGGTGCTTCACTGAAGAGTGCAACCCATGCACAAAAATACATGGCCAATAAAGAATCATTAAAATACTTGATTTTTTTTATTTACTTCCATTTTTTATAATAATAAAAAATTGAAATTAATAAAATCCAAAATATGCTCATCTATTGTCTCTAAGGTGGAACAATGTTCGCCAGGTCAGCTTGTTATTGATAAAATTAAGCTATTATCTACTTCTCATAAAATAATAATAAAGTATAAATACTGTATGGAAGCAATGAACGAGGATGTGTCTCTTATAAATCTCTGACCACGTTACTCGCGACTCCGTTATACTAAACAATTATATATCATTATAATGATCAAAAATAACTTGTATTTAAAATAATAAAGTTTTTTTTGTGTTAAGAACGTTCCCCAAACTCAAATAAACTATTGTGCTGCTTTTTCGTACTTTATGTTTGTTTAAAAATTATTTGCCTTTTTATGCATCCACTTATCGTTAACAAAAGCATTTTTAAGGTATTATTTTCGTTTATGATTATAATCGATTGGCATAATATCAATATAGGCCAGAAGCTGAATTGAGTGTGTATAAAATTAAATAGGCTTATTTTGTGACGTCTGTTTAAAATGTGTTTTTATGATTCTAATAAGTACCATGAAGGTGACTGGATAGCTGCTACATACTGTTTCGTGTAATAATTAATAAAATACAAAAAAACTGTCGAAGAAATTATTTAAAATGTTTAGAATACATATTATTGACGTTAATTATTATATTATAAATATTATTTGAGTTTATTGGAAAATCCATATTTTTTATTAAGCTCGTACATCTGTGTCTACGGAAAACTTTACAGACATTGTTTTTTGAACATTACTTTTTGTATTCGTGCTGATAACTGATAAAACTAGTATAAGTAGACTTTTGTTTTGAATCTGTTCAACCTGAACCCGACAGCCGTAAGCATAAGAGACTGATCGATCACTTTAGTCAAGTCAAAGTTTGATAAAAAACGAAATAATGGCAAGCTTAAAGAAGGGAAGATACTAAAATAAGATATCGCTGGATATACTCGATTATAGATATTGTATAAACGACTGAAATCGATTAATTTGTTGGATTTCTTTATATAATTACAGTTTAAATGCATCATATCTATATATATCACTTTCACTATAGATCACTTTCTAGATGTTAAAGCACTCTATTTTCATCCTCGTACTCTGTTTAACTAGTAATTTAATAAAAATGTCTGTAATAATTTTCGAAATGAGACGTGCATAAAGTTATATTTTATTTTTATATATTTTTTTTGCTCGGATTTCCACTGATAATTCCTGAAAAACAAAAATAAACGTTTATCTAATAAAGAGCCAGTAGCATTGTTTATATCTCAAATTGGTTTTTGAATAATCTTATAATTCATTTTTTATAATATTACGAATACTATATAATATTATAGAATACGTTACGAATTATTTTAACTAAATAGCGCGTTTAAAAATGAATAAATGATTTATATTTGTTTATTAAAATAAATTTCTGCTAAAAAACTATAAGTTATAGTCTAGAACTATTACATTTTGTAAAATTATTAATTGATTTATTCTAACGGTTAATTTGTTTCATAAATTAAAACAATATTCTAGTAAAGCATTCGAAACAATAGTTTTAAGATCCCGGGTTAAGATTCAGGTGTGATAAAAAACTTTGAAGTTTTTTAGTTTTCACTCAATTTGTCGATATTGTCCCACATGTAAGCAGGAAATAACAGAGAAGATGAACTTCATTTTATTCGGGACAAAAGATAAATTGCATAATACAGCATGGTGCTCATTGAAAATGAATGATAGCATGAATTGCATTGAATTGAATGGATGACAGCATAACTGAGATACTCAAATCAGACATAGCAATAAACAATTATTAAAAAAATGAAATTAGTTCGAGTTTAAAAGCGAACGCATTTCTTTACATATAGGCTTGATTCTTAAATAATATTAATACAGTACAGTGGTTGAGAGTGTTGAGACCTAATGCTACTAAACTAATATTGAGACAGCACGAATGCTGATTCGATTCCCGGACCATTGCTATATTTTATGTTAATATTTGCTATTAACACCATTGCTATTGATGTCTATGTTAATATTTCTAAGTTATCAGAGTGTTCATTATAATATATATATATATGTGGGTCTATCTTACACCTTAGTGGGTGTTATCTAGATTACCAGCTGTGGTTTTATAGCAGTTTTGATGATATATAAATCCTGAGTTCCCCATTTACAATATAGTTTATTAAAGAATATTTAACACATAACTTTTGTTTAATAGTAGTTCATTTAATTATTTCACAAAGAAAAACAATTACATTACAATAATGTTAATAAAATAAAAGAGAGTTCACAATAATAATAACACTTGATTATATATAATGCTTAGGTTTGAAGACATTTTACAATGATTGCATATCACAAAGTAATGCGTAGTATAAATAGTACATAGTTTAACATTCACAACGTTTTATAATGATAAAAACAACCTAGTAATTAACACTATACTTACGTTTATAACAATAACAAATATTACACCTAGAAATATAGTTAAACTGGATTACAATTCTCAATGATATTAACAACTAGTTAACATAACATTTTCTGAATTCACAAAAGACGCCATACACACTGTGTATATATAAAATCATCCGCCATAATCAATTGCCGCGCTAAACATGCATCGTCATACAATAGCTAGCGAACGGTTTTAGAAAAACAGTTCTATTGCTTGTTCTGTTAGCGATCTGTTAAGTCAACGGCTTAGAGGTCCACATGTTGTTTCAAAGCAGCGCTAGTAACATTTAAACATATCTTAATATTAGCAAAGTTCCTAACCTATTTTACAAAGTTCTTTATAATTAAAAGCTTATAAACTTATACTAAAAAGCTATTTATGTTTAATTCTAAATTATTTCCCACACACACACATATATATATATATATATATATATATATATATATATATATATATATATATATATTTATATATAATGCCTATTATCTAATCTACTTTTCACCACTTGCTACTCTATACTTCATAAGGTCAATTGTGTAGAACTATATACCTTACGTCATATACCTATGTTACCACATTTTCTATGCCTGTGCGCAAATTAATTACTGCAGTGACACGGCCTGAAAAATGAAAATTTAAGATGCCAAAGTTTAAACCAGGGCTGTGGAGTTGGAAGCAATTTCTAGTGAATGGAGTCGAAGTCGGCAAATTTGTAGCAATCCCGAGTCCAACTCCGGCTTGAACTTTCTATTACGTTACGAAAACATTTAAATACTATAAATTAAGAAAAAAATAATCCTGGTTATTTAAGTGACTGTGTTTACAGAAATCTCATTTGAGATCCTAATAGTTTACTTTATCGGTACATGTAATATATATTGCTAGAATTTAAGGTATAGTATATAGCCTAAATTAACGTGTACACTACGAGAGAAGTAGATAATTGCATGTATTATCAGTCGCAGAATTATATACTTTAATGGAACGTGAGATAAATCTAAGCCGGAAAATATAAAATCTAAGATAAATAAAATTCAAAAATTAGCACTAGATAAAATGGAATCTTAATACATAATGGTTTTAAGTAAACGTAATATTTAGATTCATTACAATGTTGTTTTCAACTCACCAACACATTTATATAAATTCTTTTCTAAAGCCCAACCTAGTAATATTTAATCTAAATTTATCTTATTTTAAGTATTTCAACGAGAATTAATAAAATACGAATAAATAGGCTAGAGAGCATTGTAACGAACATTATTTACGTGATCTTCTTAAGAAGTTTTGTGAGTATGGTAATGGGCAAAAGGATAGGTGTAGTTCTCAAAAAGCAGTAAAAATAGATTTCAAAACATTGTATATTAGGTAAAATCGTTTTCATAACAAACAATATTTTTTGTGTTAGATAAGCCTTAAATAACAAGACCGTGTTTAGTGGGTATATTTTGTGTATATTTTCTTTTTATGTTATACACTCCAAAATATCTTAGTATAAAATTTGATCGGAGTCGGAGTTGGATGAATAAAAAGATCCAGTAGTTGGAGTCGAGTGGAGTCCCTTCTTTACCGCCTCCGCAGCCCTGGTTTAAAGTAAAGTTTAAAAAAAACTGTGTATAAATCTATATATACATTGTTCATTTATATAATTTATAAAGTAATCAACCATGGAACCAAAGTCAATACGTATTGTCTCTTTTAGGAAAATCAAAAAGAAGAAGTCTGTTTATCACTTATAAGTAATGGTATTAAAATGAAGTAATAAATATTTGTTATCCTAGTAAACAAATAATCTATAATAATCAATAAACGTCGAATTAATATTAAATAATTAAATGTTGCCAAAAATTGATAAATATCTTATTGATAATAACATTAATTATTTTTATATTAACATATACGAGTACATATATCAATATTTAATGAAATGAATATTATTTTATTGTTGACTGTACCTTCCAGCCTGTCACATACCTTTTGAATTTTGCGGTTGCACACATATACGTAGTCTGTTCAAAAAATAAGGTTAATTTTCATTTTTCTCAAAAATATATTTATTTATTCATCAATTTATATTTTGTCCCCTTGAAAGTAGTCCCCCTCAGATATAATACACTTGTGCCAGCGTTTTTTCCAATCCTCGAAGCAGTTCTGATATGCACTTTTTGGTATGCTCTTGAGCTCTCTCAGCGATTCAGTTTGTATCTCCTCAATCGTCTTAAAACGCCGTCCTTTTATATAAATCAATCTTTCAATCTTGGGAACAGGAAAAAGTCGCAGGGGGCCATATCTGGTAAATACGGTGGGTGGGGCATGACTACGGTGTTGTTTTTGGCCAAAAAATTACAAATTAAAAATTGTAATTAATTAAAAATTAAAATTTATTTTTTCAAAATTCAGCAATTTTGGAACAAACTCTGCTGCCACACGCTTCATGCCAAAATTTCCGAAAAAATTGCATGGCATTAGCCAACCGATATGTCGACATCCTCAGCATAACAATTTTCTTTATTTCCTCAACATTTTCATCGGTTGTTGATCTGCTTGGGCGTCCAGAGCGAGCGTCATCATTCACATCTTCTCGACCTTCTGTGAAAAGCTTGTACCACTTGTAAATATTTTTTTGGCTTAAAGTAGACTCACCGTATGTCACTTTCAACATTTCAAGGGTTTTGGAGCACTTGATTCCATTTTTCACACAACATTCAATGCAAACTCTTTGTTTCATGTTTTCTTCATGTTTTCTACTAACTTTTATGCCTCTCTCAAACAAACTAAATGTGCTATATAGCTAAAACTGTGAACATATGTTCGAGACGTGTGTACCAACATAACAAACTAAAAAAGTCGATAACCGAATGCAAGTAGCCCGCGAAATTTGACCTTTTTCAAAAATTTACCTTCTTTTTTGAACAGACCTCGTATATACGCACACAATCATATATCAGGTGTAGTCTTAGATTGATAATACTTAAGAGCACTGTGAATATTATCGTCGAATCAGCTGGAGCCAGGAAGGACAATAGTTCAAATAAATACCTAATAGGTCGAAAATAATGAATACCGTTTAATATTTCTCAGGTTAATTAATACATTGTAATTAATATATTAAGAGTCTACTTAATTTGGTGAAGATAATCGGATTCGAATTTATATTGTAATAATATAATATCCTCAATATTTCGGCAAATGATAGCTAAATATTAGGAGTATTGCCAATCAATTTATTTCGTTTACTTACAAAATCAACAACAATTTTTTTTCTTTACTGTTTTACGATGATTTCAATGACTAGGTCATATTTACCTATCATTGTTTTTTATAACTTGTTGAAAATGTACGTCTTAATGAGAAACATTTATTACCGATATCAAATTCCAAATTTAAAACCGAGATGAAAGTTTGAAAGGATCGTATTGAAATACTTATTTTAAAAGTAATTTTAATTTTAATTGACATAAAGTGGAATGTCTTTTTTAACTGTGGCTTAAACTTAGATATGTTTATATAATTATGTATTTTATGTTTTAAGAAATTTTATTTATAGAAAATGGTATATGTAGTCATCAACCATTGCGTCAAGATTGTCTTTAGTAAACAAAATTGTTAGTGCTTTCTCACTCTTTCCACAAGAAAGTCAAGACTTCAGTGTGATCTGAGATTATTTAATTATTAAACTAAAAACTGTATTGCAACGATGAGAAAAGAATTTATTTCAAACAAAAGGAAATAAAAAAAATTAACCCACAGGAAACTTAAAATTTTAGAAAAAATCACCAATGGCAACTTTAGACCAAAAACACCGATCATAAATAATATACACGAAAATAAAAATCTAGCTTCATATGCGATAAACGAATCACCACGATAAACGATAAGAATTATCGTGTTAGTTTTTGTCATCAATACGATTACCTCAAAAACTTTATCATAAAACTAACCAATACATGAAACTAGGTGCTGCTTGTGAAGCGAATCGGTATTTATTCTATACTTTATGAGCAGAAGGCCTCAAAACTCTAAATGCAACAAGTTTTAACTGAATTATTATAAGGTTTGGAGTAGGACGCGCTTCAAGAATAACGAAAAAAAAACCCGATATTCAATTTTAATCTGGAAAGGACTTTTAGCATTTAAATTGTAATAATATAATAATAAAATGTATAAAAAACCTCACAGAACTTATCAATTTATGATATCAAAAAAACCAAGGCTTTTTAGAGAAACATTCGACAAACATCGATATCATTTTTAAATGTAATAAAGGAAAACATATATTTAAAAGACTAATGTTGTATCAGTTTAAAGTTGATTTTCAAATTAAATAGAAATGTCTAAAAAATGTATTAGAAATTATAATGAGATATATCAAATAAAAAGAAATAAAATATTAACTGTACGTCGGCCAATTTCTGATTCACGTCCGATCACTGACTATACTTTCATTAAATAAATACATTTAGCTCCCCTCTTGCGCTCCCTATTGTGATGTTGACATGTATGTTTATTGTGTTCATAGCCCTCCCGCAATAAATCACTGTTTGTGACAGATCTACTGTTCATTGTTGGAGTTGTCACGTGTTTTAAAACTTGTATCATTTTTCCATTTCTTCTACACATCAATTAAACAACGTACATAGATTTCATTATTATTATAAAACTGTTGGAATTATTGATAATGAAGTACACAAGATTTTATAGGCAATTGATGTAATTTATACATCGATTAGCAGAAATCTCTAGAACTTTCGGGATGATTGTCGGTGAACCCAGAAAAGAAAAGAGTGACTGCACAGTAGGGATGGCGATTCTTCTTATAAAAGATCGATTTTTCAATCGATTCGACTCAAAGTTTAAAGAATCGATTCAGCGATTTTTCGATTCTTTTTGAGGTTTTATATAAAAAAAGGACACTAACCCAAAGAAAAGGAAACGATCTTTTATCGAATAAATTTGAAAAAAAAATACAAGCTTTACTTATAATTAAAGAATAAGTGAAGAGTAATTTTTGATTAATCCATAAAGTCATGTACGTTATTTATTATAGAATAAGATAATCATAATTCCCAATATTTCATGTCCAAGCTTTTAATAAATAATGTAAAAAATTGTATAGTTACATTCTTACAAAAAAAATCTCATCTCGATTTTCACGAGATCGATCCATTGTTTAAAATCGATTTAAAAAATCGATATTTTTGACTTAAAATATCGGTTTTTCGATTAATCAATCTCAGATCGCCATCCCTACTGCACATAAATTAACAACTTTTCAACACATCTGCAACGAACAAATAAAACGGATTTAAACAAAAGCTGTATTGTTTATTTACAATTTACATAACTGTTGCAATTTGTATATCAAACTGATTATGTGCAGACATCTACGTGTGGTACCCTTGCCACAAGTTCCAACTATCGGCCAAAGTGCGCACCCTACTGCCGGTAACGTAAATGGTAACGTACAAGAAATAAGAAAAAGAAAACAGTTTCTAAGTGACAGAAGAGACGTCGAGACCTTTAGTATAACTGTAGAATAATAATACTTTGTACACATACTCGTACACGCGCTATACATGTAGCAAATAAGATGTTCTTGTAATAAATATTGTTAATGTAATGTTAGACCTGTGGCTACGTGATTAAATATATGATATTTATACATTGGGTGTTTATTTGATATTAGTGTTTAACCTATTGTGTTAAGAACATATTAACGTCACAGTGATAACCCTCGCTGATACATAGAACCCCCCACATATGTATTGACTGCGTCCAGTTACAGCATACTTACTATTACCGATGTAAATACTAATGTAAGCTGTTATACAGCTGAATATATTTAGTCTTCTTTGATAAGGTGCTGGTTAAATAAACATTGTTCCATTCTATGATATGGACTAGAATATCGGGTTCCAAGGTAAATTAGAGATTTTTGTTACATTTGTACATTTCTAACGTGCCGTTTATCCGTATACATCTTTTGCAGTACATATGTTTTAACGTGTTATCTACTAAGACTATATGCACTTATACCGTTTCTTTAGGCATGACTGGCTCGATATCTACTCGATAATAAAGGACCGGCTAGACTACTCTGCTCAGATACTGGGCAAAAAGCGAGGAAAGGATGAGCAGGGTGTACGGAACGTAGATATAAACATTGGAGCACATTAAGTTTTCATATGAGAAAAAGGTAATAAGCGAAAAGAAGTTAAGGCAGTAAAGAGATGGATGGCGGAATAGAGAAAAGGAACGAGGAAAGAGAACGAATGACATAGTAGAAACAAGAGGATAGTACCAGGAAGATCGAGGCAGTAGTAGTAGCAGTAGCAGTTTTGTTTTTATTTTTACAAGGACAGTTTCTTTTTTGGAAGGAGTGTGAATGTTTAGATATAATAAGGATCAATATTGAATTAAGCACAATCAGAAGTAAATAAATGAGTTAAGGCTCAAGAATGTAGAGCAAAATGGCAAAAACATTAAAAAAAAAATAATTTAAAGGACCAGTTAGACTTTTAAATCCATACAATACTACTTCATTATTTTATCCAGGACTTTGTAGCTGTTAATTTATATACACTATTTTGGGCAGTTAATAGAGAACATAATTTACTTTTTATCTTAGAAATATACCATACGTCATTTAAAATCATTTCCTTGTACTTTCCGTTGATGATGCTTTGAACTTTGATGGTCTCTTTTCCTGAAGCAAATAAATTTTAGTTTCCAGCAGCCTTTATGTTACGTGCACTTTGAACCTTTTTTAACTCTCTATCTACTAAAACTCTTTTATGCGTATATTAGGAATTTATTAAAAACGTCTCAAAACATCTAACAATTATATACAAATAAGGAATTGTTGACTTTCTCGAAAGAAATGGAGAAAATTTTTACAACACAATTTATAGATTGAGGAAGTGTTCTACAACGTGTTTAGGAAAATATTTATGATCGAATTTTCTTGTAGTTCTATTCACATTTTCCATTAACATATACTTATACTGGATACTTATATTTTAAATTTATGGAAACATAATTTTATATTTTCAATACCATCTTATAAAGTCCGGAACCCTAATGTAATGATTGTTGATAATATAAAAATTAAGATTCAAATGAAATTTGAATATACAAACGGTACTTTGTGTAAAGCTATATAAATGTTTCTTCTATCTTATATAGTTTAGCGTTATGGTGAATGACTATAAAATAGACGATAGAAACAGTGGGAATTTTAAATTAAAATATTAGTTGGTCTATGTACACTGGCGTTTTAATACCTTTAAATATTCAAAACTTTATAAAGATACAGCTATTTTAGAAGAACAGAAAAGAATAAAAAAATCAAGAATAAAAAAGTTATGTATTGGAAATTAGAACTTGCTTGTTTCTACTTTGATTTCATATATCGCACAGGTAACAAAGATGCAGCAGCAGGTGCTCTATCTAGAATAAGTGCAACCATAAACTCAATTGTAAATTTAACCGAATTACATAATGAGTTGTGTCATCCTGGCATAACCAGAATGTATCACTGGGTTAGATCCGATAATTTACTGTTTCTAATGGAGAATATTAAAGGAATGACAAATTTATGTCGACACTGTACTAAAGTGATACCTCGGTTTTGTAAAAACCAAGGAACAATAATTGATGCAACTACCCTTTCGAAATATTAAACCTAGACTACAAATGTCCATTACCAAGGACATCAAGGAATCGTTATAAGCTTACTAAAGTTGATGAGTTTTTGAGACTTACATTTGCTGTTTGCTCTGACGTTTCGACTACTACTATTATAACACATTACAAAATTAATTTTTAGTTTTGATCATTTAAGAGTATCAACGTTAATGGAGGTAAAATTATTTTTAATACTAAATTGCAGAAATTGATAAAATGACTCAAGGAAACGGTCAAGTGGAGAAGTACAACGAAAAAAATTAGCGAAACATTCAGTTACCAAAAAACTAAAAAAAGAAGACTCGCTTTCTGCTTTGTACAATTATAAATGCTACTGCGCATGAATGAATGTTCTCACATTGTAAAAGATCTTTCAATGGTTATTCTCTTGAACCTATTGTGCAGGAGAGTGACCTGATAGAGTCAAACCCGGATTAAGCCAACGTTTGTTTCTCTGATGATTTTGAAACCTGAATCTGTTTATAACAAGTGGTACCATGATTACATGATACCTGGAAAATGGCAATCTGGTCAAGCTAGCAGGTAGGCATACGATCACTGTACATACCAACACTACTCAATCTTATACATTTTCTTTATTAGAAAATAAGTGACGTCGAGTGGCCCTGAGATCTTGCTCTATTAAGTACAACTATAACAATCAGTTAGCTGATAATGTTTGTAAACTTTTCTGTGCCCGCTAGACTAAATGGATGAACGATGATATGTAGGTTACGTAGATCAGAGAATCAATCGTATAAGGGTTACTACACTGGTTCCCATTTTGCTAGCTCCAAATTCTATCTTGTGCTTATCACTATATTTTGCTCTCCTTTTTATTTATTCTGAATTTTTGAAATATATGAATTAGAGCCTTGTTAACGTGAACCGTTTTCTTTCGACTGTTAACCTCCTGTGTCTGTAAACATATGAATCTGTGAATGGCCTTCGTTTGTATAAGATCAATTTATTTGTTTTACTGAAAAAATGATTTTAAAATGATGATTGTGAAATATTAGCTAAAATTTTATTAAAAGAAACAATTATTGTTTATACGTTGAAGATGACGTACGCCCAGGACATCTGGTACGAAAATGTTTATTAATAAAAAAATCGTTAATCTAATCTGATCTGATCATCGGTTTGTCTATTCGTGCATTTGGTATGTGGAAAAGCATGTTTTACATAGGAATTTTAACAGGGAAATATTTGTGCGAAAATGATGCAAAAAATTCTAACTCTCTGTCAATACGATTCTAGCGGCACAATATCTATGCAAAATACAGAGGCACGCTTCATGAACGAGCTCACTGCGCTGTGTAGGTATAGAAGAGGAATAGTTTTTAAATATTAATAAATTTAAGTTGTGAAGTTTAACATCATCATTCTCTTTATTTAAAAACTACTCCTTGAAAACACATTTTGTGTTTAGCGCGATAAATCTGTAAGTTTTAATTAAACTCTTACACTTCTTAACTAATAAAAATATTAATTTCCTGGTCGATAGGCAACATTATTTATTGAGTAAGTAAGAAAGTTTTCCAAATGTTTTACAAATATCAACACGGTTCATTGAACATACCCGTCCACGAAAAGTTTATTTTAGGGTTACTAAATGTTTCGAGTAATATAAAGGACAAGAACAAGAAACTCCTCCGCTGAGAAGTTGTTAAGAAATCTCAGAGGTTTTAGGAAATGAGAATATTTCATAGAATGTAATTTAAGGTGGGGTTAGGTAGAATCAAATTCCACTGATCTCATATTGTGTCGAGAAATCTAGGATTACTTTTTAGTAAGCAGTAATAAGCATATTAAAAAAGAAAGCAGTAATAATTGTCCTCTACTGACACACACTCTTTTAAATATTATATATTTTAAAATATTTTATATATCTACACATATAATGCCACTATTATAATGTTCGTAATGTTCCAATTTAACATGGAAAACTCATAAGAACTCATAGATATTTATATATATAGAGCGATAGAGCGATAGAGCGATAGAGCGTTATATATTTATATATATCTCCGGTAACAAAATCGTATATGGTATCTTCTAAACACGGCGCCTACAAAGTTTTTTAAATTTTGATATGATGTCAAGGACGAATTTCTAAGACTTTCTACGTCCCTAAATTTTTCCCTGAATTTCCGTGGAAAAACTTATACTGGAAAAACTGAAAAATTCGAAAAAATACTTTTGCTAATATCTGACGAACTAGAAAAGATAGAAAACTGAAATTTGGTGTGTGTATTGAGATCATAATTGTGCACATTTGTCAATAGTTGGAAATTTGAAATTTGAGTTCAGTAGCGGCGCGAATTTCCGGGGGCAATTTTAGAATAGAGTGAGGACGTTTAAATTTAATATGTGGGCTCGCTGTAGAAAGTAATTAATGAAAAAAAAATAAACAGCCCCAAGTTTCCAGTGGCGGCGGTAGTTAAGACAGTAAAAGCTAGAAATATTGAAAAAGTAGTATTTAAACTTAATGTATGTATTGAGACACTAATTGCGCATGTTTGCCAGTAATTGGATTACAAAAATTTTAATTAAGTAGCGGCGTGATTTTTAGGGGGCAATGTCGCAACAGAGCTAGAACGTTGATATTTGCAACGTAGGCCTTATATAGAGTGTCATTAAAGACAAACTATAGAAAACTGTAACTTTCCAGAGGCGGCGGGCGCTGGGGGCCAAAAACCTTAATATGAAATATGAAAGGGAAATATTAAGGGGAAATATGAAATATATAGAGATGAAGGGCTATAGTTTAAAAAATATGTTCTTAGATACAAATAAAATAGATCCTTGTGCTAAAATTTAACAAACTTGTTCAGCAGCGGTGGTTTGTGGGGGGTAATAATGCTTAAATATAAATACAAAACTGAAATTTAGTATGCAGATATAGATTGACATATTTATTACGAAAATACAAAAAAAACTACATTTTCTTAAGTGCAACATTAAAGTGGGGGGGGGGGGGTGCTGATAAACCGAGTATAAGAACAATATAGAGGTACAACGATGATATTTTGCATGTAGAATATTAAATAGAAGCTAAATAGTTCTCTATAAGTCAGATATTCAAATTACATTCAGTAGTAGAATTGGATTGATTTTTGGTGCGTTTGTTGTGCTGTGAAATCGAACAGGAGTGAGAGGTACAGGGGGGAAATAGTTAACAGCCCCAAATATCAAAAAATAGAAAAAGTGAAAAAATAGAAACTATGCATGTGCATATTTGCGAAAATAAATTTAACCTTAGTAGCGGCGTGAAATTGGGGAAGTGGGGGCGGGAAAAAGCTTTGCCAAAGAACTCAATTTTGAAATTTCGATCATTTATAAAAGTAGGGGTAGAGGTAGAGGGGTATAAAGGTAGAGAGAGTTGCTACGAGGAAAATAGGTTGCTATGCCTAAAATTTGACAATTTTATTTCAGGAGCGGGGATTAATGGGGAGATTAATATTATAACGTAAATATAAATACGAAATTTAGAATGTAAGATTACAGTACAGTTTTAATCATGTAAATGAATTGCTGTAATATCAAATTGGTAGTGCCTGATTGGAGGAGACTGTGGCGCTGGGGTTCAGTACTAAGTAAAGGTGGTGTTAGAAGTAGTGGCGATAGATTATAATGGGTCTGGGAGGTAACCGTGTTGCAGAATATGTGCTTCGGTGCTGAAAGTGAGGGTGGCGGGGTATAAGGATTAAATCGAAAGTGCAATAACGGGAAGGAAAAGGCATAGAGATGAGATTATTAGGAGCGAACTGCTAGGCTTTCTTAAAAACATAAATTAATTGATGTAATTAGTAGGTTTACATTGAAATTAGTGAAAACTTTATCAAAGATTTATCTTATCGAATAATTATTAAAAAATAATGTACTTCTAAGGATGAAATTTAGTATGCAGGTTGCCAGTAAAGTATTAAATTTGAAAACTAATTGTTAAGAGAGTAGTACGCAGGGGGTGGAAGCGCAGGATTATTTAATGATTGCGCTAAACGGGGGGGATAGGAAAGTGCTCTAATGAGCGATGATGTTCAGGTAGGCTGTAGTATTGCAAGTGGGCGCATTGTGGCAAAGGTGCAGATGAATACAATTAAAAATGCGAGAACGATACAGAGCATGGAGCCAAGAGGTGATTGGTGTTTAGGGGCGGGGCAGTGGACATTGTTCAATACTGTGCTTCATTATGGTAAATGATAATTTTACGCAGCGGGGGCTCTGTGAAAGTACTATAAGGACCGACGATGCTCAGGGAAGAAGCGATGCAGAGTGCTAAAAGTAGGAGGCGCTCCATAACGGAAGTTTAGAGAAATCAAATTAAAAGTTCGGAAACGTAAGAGAGCATGGAGCCAAGAGGTGACGATTTGGGCTTATGGGCGGGGCACTGGAGACTGGTCAATACAGTGCTATATTACTGTAAATAAAGGAATTATAACAAAATAAGGAAATATAAATTTAAAAAATGATATATTTTAGCGAAAATTACTTAAAAATAATATTTTGAATTATTTTCAATTTATCAAATAGCTTTTTTTTATTCACAAATATTAAATACACGTCGCTTTGCGACGGGGCGAAGCGCTAGTCCTATATTATAATGTTCCAACTGTTTGTTTATATTCTGATATGTTTATCATCTACTTATTATAATGTTCGTAATGTTCCAATTTAACATGGAAAACTCATAAGAACTCATAGATATTTATATATATAGAGCGTTATATATTTATTTATTTATTTATATATATATCCGGTAACAAAATCGTATATGGTATCTTCTAAACGGCGCCTACAAAGTTCTTCAAATTTTGGTATGATGTAAAGGACGAATTTCTTAGACTTTCTACGTCCCTGAATTTTCCCCTGAATTTCCGTGGAAAAACTTATACTGGAAAAACTTAAAAATTCGAAAAAATACTTTTGCTAATATCTGACGAACTAGAAAAGATAGAAAACTGAAATTTGGTGTGTGTATTGAGATCATAATTGTGCACATTTGCCAATAGTTGGAAATTGGAAATTAAAGTTCAGTAGCGGCGCGAATTTCCGGGGGCAATGTTAGAATAGAGTTAGAACGTTGAAATTTAATATGTAGGCTCGCTGTAGACAGTTATTAATAAAAAAAAAACAGCCCCAAATTTCCAGTGGCGGCGGGAGTTGAGACAGTAAAAGCCAGAAATATTGAAAATGTAGTATTTTAACTTAGGGTATGTATGGAGACACTAATTGCGCATGTTTGCCAATAATTAGATTACCAAAATTTTAATTCAGTAGCGGCGTGATTTTTTGGGGGCAGTGTCGCAACAGAGCTAGAACGTTAAAATTTGGAACGGGAGCCATATATAGAGTGTCATTAAAGACACACTATAGAAATTTGCAACTTTCCAGAGGCGGCGGGCGCTGTGGGCCAAAAACCAGATATTTGAAATATATGGAGATGAAAGGCTATAGTTTAGAATATATATTCTTAGATACAAATAAAATAGATCCTCGTGCTAAAATTTGACAAACTTGTTCAGTAGCGGTGGTATGTGGGGGGTACTAATGCTAAAATTTAAATACAAAGCTGAAATTTAGTATGCAGATATAGATTGACAATAACAATAAAAATATAAAGAAACTACATTTTCTTTAGTGTAACATTAGGGCAGAGGTAATAAACTGATGATAAGTACGATAAAGAGGTACATATTTGGACTTTAATTTAGTAGCGGAGATATGTGAGAGGCTCTTATGCTAAAATGAACAAAACTGGAAAATTCGAAAAAATACTTTTGTAAATATCTGACGAACTAGAAAAGATAGAAAACTGAAATTTGGTATGTGTATTGAGATCATAAATGTGCACATTTGCAAATAGTTGGAAATTTGAAATTTAAGTTCAGTATTGGCGCGAGTTTCAGGGGGCAATGTTAGAAAAGAGTTAGGACGTTCAAATTTAATATGTAGGCTCGCTGTAGACAGTAATTAAAGAAAAAAAAATAAAAAGCCCCAAATTTCCAGTGGCGGCGGGAGTTGACACAGTAAAAGCCAGAAATATTGAAAAAGTAGTATTATAACTTAGGGTATGTATTGAGACACTAATTGCGCATGTTTGCCAATAATTGGATTACCAAAATTTTAATTCAGTAGCGGCGTGATTTTTTGGGAGCAATGTCGCAACAGAGCTAGAACGTTGATATTTGGAACGTGGGCCTTATATAGAGTATCATTAAAGAAAAACTAAAGAAAACTTTCCAGAGGCGGCGGGCGCTGGGGGCCAAAAACCAGAAATATGAAATATATAGAGATGAAGGGCTATAGTTTAAAAAATATGTTCTTAGATACAAATAAAATAGATCCCCGTGCTAAAATTTAACAAACTTGTTCAGTAGCGGAGGTTTGTGGGGGTACTAATGCTAAAATATAAATACAAAGCTGAAATTTAATATGCAGATATAGATTGACATATTTATTACGAAAATATAAAAAAAACTACATTTTCTTAAGTGCAACATTAGAGTGGGGAGTGATATACCGAGTATAAAAACAATATAGAGGTACAACGATGATATTTAGCATGTAGAATATTAAATAGAAGCTAAATAGTTCTCTATAAGTCAGATATTCAAATTACATTCAGTAGTAGAATTGGATTGATTTTTGGTGCGTTTGTTGTGCTGTGAAATCGAACAGGAGTGAGAGGTACAGGGGGGAAATAGTTAACAGCCCCAAATATCAAAAAATAGAAAAAGTGAAAAAATAGAAACTATGCATGTGCATATTTGCGAAAATAAATTTAACCTTAGTAGCGGCGTGAAATTGGGGAAGTGGGGGCGGGAAAAAGCTTTGCCAAAGAACTCAATTTTGAAATTTCGATCATTTATAAAAGTAGGGGTAGGGGTAGAGGGGTATAAAGGTAGAGAGAGTTGCTACGAGGAAAATAGGTTGCTATGCCTAAAATTTGACAATTTTATTTCAGGAGCGGGGATTAATGGGGAGATTAATATTATAACGTAAATATAAATACGAAATTTAGAATGTAAGATTACAGTACAGTTTTAATCATGTAAATGAATTGCTGTAATATCAAATTGGTAGTGCCTGATTGGAGGAGACTGTGGCGCTGGGGTTCAGTACTAAGTAAAGGTGGTGTTAGAAGTAGTGGCGATAGATTATAATGGGTCTGGGAGGTAACCGTGTTGCAGAATATGTGCTTCGGTGCTGAAAGTGAGGGTGGCGGGGTATAAGGATTAAATCGAAAGTGCAATAACGGGAAGGAAAAGGCATAGAGATGAGATTATTAGGAGCGAACTGCTAGGCTTTCTTAAAAACATAAATTAATTGATGTAATTAGTAGGTTTACATTGAAATTAGTGAAAACTTTATCAAAGATTTATCTTATCGAATAATTATTAAAAAATAATGTACTTCTAAGGATGAAATTTAGTATGCAGGTTGCCAGTAAAGTATTAAATTTGAAAACTAATTGTTAAGAGAGTAGTACGCAGGGGGTGGAAGCGCAGGATTATTTAATGATTGCGCTAAACGGGGGGGATAGGAAAGTGCTCTAATGAGCGATGATGTTCAGGTAGGCTGTAGTATTGCAAGTGGGCGCATTGTGGCAAAGGTGCAGATGAATACAATTAAAAATGCGAGAACGATACAGAGCATGGAGCCAAGAGGTGATTGGTGTTTAGGGGCGGGGCAGTGGACATTGTTCAATACTGTGCTTCATTATGGTAAATGATAATTTTACGCAGCGGGGGCTCTGTGAAAGTACTATAAGGACCGACGATGCTCAGGGAAGAAGCGATGCAGAGTGCTAAAAGTAGGAGGCGCTCCATAACGGAAGTTTAGAGAAATCAAATTAAAAGTTCGGAAACGTAAGAGAGCATGGAGCCAAGAGGTGACGATTTGGGCTTATGGGCGGGGCACTGGAGACTGGTCAATACAGTGCTATATATAAAGACACGTTAGCAGTTCGCAACAGACTATATTTGACATAAGAAAAAGTTTTTACACAACAGATTACAGATGGCGTTACTAGTTACAAAGTAGTGATATTTTGATACCTATTACAATACCCCCACTTATCAGAATAATCTAAGTACACATGATTACACAGAAACAATGCCAAGTAAATTCATAAACTTATAATGTTTCAGATGACAAAGACCTTTTGTTAAAATATCTGCAGGCATTTCTTCAGTAGGAATGTACTTAACTTTTACAAAGTTGTTCTTTACAACATCTCTAATAAAATGACAACGCACATCTATATGCTTGGATCTATTATGACTCTGACTACTCGAAGCTAACTTCAATGCACTTTGGTTATCACAATACAAATCAATTACATTAAATACATCAGTAATTTCATGCATTAAATTTCTTAGATAAATAGCTTCTCTTGAAGCTTCAGAAAGAGCAGTGTATTCCGCCTCAGTACTGGATAATGAAACCGTTTTCTGCTTCCTACTTTGCCAGGAAATGGCAGACCCTGACAACATAAAGCAAAATCCAGTATAGGATTTTCTATCTAGAGCATCACTTGCCCAATCACTGTCTACAAAACCTTGTAAATTACTATTGTTATTATTGGTATATTTTAAACAATAACTTTTAGTATGCAGTAAATATCTTAATACACGTTTACAATAATTCCAATGTATGTGACTATAACAACTATTAAATTGACTGAGATAGCTAACACAGTAAGCAATATCTGGTCTTGTTAATACTGCCAGATACATCAGACTTCCAATAAGTTTTTGATAAGGAACATCAGGTAAACATTTATCAGATGACTTATCTAAATTCAATTTAGGCTCAATCGGAGTACTTTGTGTCTTACAATCAGACATTTGAAATTTAGAAACTAACTGTTCAATATATTGTTGTTGATCTACAGTAATAACATTTTTATTTTTATCTAAATTTATTCTCATGCCTAAATATTGTCTTACAGGTCCCAAGTCTTTTAACTTAAATTCTGAACCTAATACACTTTTTAATTTATTTGTTTCAAAATCATTGTTTGAAAAAATCAAAAAATCATCCACATACAGGGCCACTATCACTTTAATTTTACCAGTTATTTTTGTAAACAAACATGGTTCATATTGACTATTTTTGAAATCTAATCTACTCAAAACTTCTTTAACTCTTTCATACCATGCCAGGGAAGACTGTTTTAGCCCATAAATGGCTTTATTTAATTTTAAGACCTTTCCCCCACTTTTGTTTACAAAACCTTCAGGTAATGACATATAAATATTTTCTTTCAAAAAACCATTAAGGAAAGCAGTGGTTACATCTAGATGTGTTATACTCATTTTCATTTGAACACTAAGTGCAAACAACAATCTTAGAGTAGAATGCCGCACTACCGGTGAAAAAGTATCTGTATAATCAACACCTGGTTTCTGCGAGAAACCTTTTGCCACTAATCGAGCCCTATACCTTACATTGTTTTCAAAATCATACTTTTTATTTAGCACCCACCTACACTTCACTATTGTCACATCACCTGGATGGTCCACAAGCTGCCACGCATCACTGTCCTCAAATGACTGTAATTCATCAGCCATTGCCTGCTTCCACTGCTCCCGGTCAGGCCCTTCAAGAGCCTCTGAGAATACAATCTCCTCCGATGCTGGAACAGTACTGGAAACACATATGTTGCTAATACCATAGCGCTCAGGCTTCTTTCTCTGACGCTTACTTGGCACATCTGGCACTTGCTCAGGTATTGATACTGCTTGTTCTGGAACATCTTCAGTGTTTATTTCAGTCAGTGTTTCATTGTCATCAGTATGTAATGAGGAACCTGAAGAGCAATCTAAAAAATCTGTTTCTGAAACATTATTAGACAGATCCCCCACTGAATCTCTGCTCTCCCCCACTTTATCTTTACTTTCCTCCACTAAATTGTCGGTAGGATTTTCTTCATTGGATATCCAAATAGCTGACTCTTCACTGACTTCCTTGATAGGTGTTACATCTTCTATCACTATTATATCTCTACTGATCATTACAGTGTTCTTAGAAGGATTGTACACACGATAACCTTTAACACCATCACCATATCCAACTAGAATATGTTGTGTAGCTTTCTTGTCCCATTTCAAACGTTTCTGTTTGGGTACATGCACCATAATTTTGCTTCCAAACAAACGTAGGTGACTTAAGTCTGGTTTTGATCCATACCATAACTCATAAGGTGTTTTATCCAATCCTGATGCAATCGATCTATTTTTCAAGTACACAGCAGTATTGGCTGCTTCCGCCCAAAATTTCTTATCTAAATTTGCATCATATAGTAAACATTTGGCTTTCTCAACAACTGTACGATTACTCCTTTCACAAAGTCCATTTTGCTCAGGTGTATAACAATTTGTTTTCTGGTGTATAATTCCAGCTTGCTTCAAATAGCCTTCAAATTCCTTGTTACAAAATTCTAGTCCATTGTCTGACCTGATCACCTTTATTTTCTTACTCTGTTGATTCTCAACCAATGATTTGAACTCTTTAAATCTGTTCAAAGCTTCATTCTTTTGCTTCAGAAAATAAATAAAAGTCATGCGACTATAATCATCAACAAATAACAGGAAATAGCGAGCACCACTCAAAGAACTTGTTTCCATTGGGCCGCAAATATCTGTGTGGATTCTGTGTAAAGTTTCTGTACTCCGCTCACCCACATGAGAAAATGGTAATCTCATTTGTTTTCCCTCACAACAAGTAGTACATTGTGATTTGGTTATGTCAAGTGAGTTATCATAAGACAAACCATCAACAATACCATTTCTCATTCTGTGCATGTCTTGGCTGTTTATATGTGCCAGTCTTCTGTGCCATAACTTTGCACTAGCT
This sequence comes from Panorpa germanica, assembly GCA_963678705.1. Taxonomy (NCBI): domain Eukaryota; kingdom Metazoa; phylum Arthropoda; class Insecta; order Mecoptera; family Panorpidae; genus Panorpa; species Panorpa germanica. The sequence continues at coordinate 22,944,534 of OY783209.1, forward strand.
GTAGTAGCCAACATACAACTTTGTGATTGTAATCTCAACTTATAAACACCATCAGATAAATCAGCTGTCGCCACCAAAACATTGTTCTTGTCTCTAATATAACAGTTTTTCTTTGTAAATATCACATGATTGCCATTCTGAATGAGCTCACTAACCGACAATAGGTTGGTTGTCAGGCTAGGCACACACAACACATCTTTCACTATTATATTGCATCCAAGTTTAGAAATAATGTCAACTTCTCCGGAACAAACAACTGGCACTTTTGATTCATTTGCTACAACAATTTCTGGTATACATGGAGTTGTGTTCATGTTCTTTACCCAATCTTTATTTGCTGTTATGTGTGCACTTGCGCCGGAGTCAATGTACCATTCGTTTTTGTTATACTTTCCGTTTAGGAAAACAACGTTAAACACGCATTTATTTGTGTTTTTCTTCAACATTGGGCACTGATTTCGATAATGTCCATCCTCTTTACATTTGAAACAAGTGATTGTTTTTGCTGATGTATCTGCCGCGGTCTTTTTGTTCGACATTGGGTTGCCGCCATATTTCTTTGGTTTACCGCTGCTGCCAGAATTATATTTATTTCTCGCTGCAAATGCCGCCGTACCGCCAGCTGCACCTTCAAAATCACTGGTTACTTCCATGTCGAGTAACTTCGACTTTATAGTATCCGCACTTATCGAAATGCCAGAATGTTCTATTGCCATTATCATTGGAGAATAGCGATCAGTCAAACCTGCTAATAATAATGATCCGACCCATTCATCTGTTATTGTAAATCCAGTGCCATTTAACTTTTGAGCCGTTTCGATCATTTGTGTGACATAGGTAGTCATCGAATCACAGTTTTCAAGTCTTATCGAAATCAAATGTCGAAGTAAGGTTATTTTTCTTGAGAAACCGGAGTCATCGAACATGGCTTTCAATTTTGTCCATAATTCTGCCGAGCTCCTGGTATTCCTTATATGCACGTACAATGCTGGATCGATGGTTAAAATTAGCTTTGCCTTCGTTTTGGAGTCGTCCACTGGCTTAACTTCGAAGTCTGCACTAGGTTTGATGTACTTTTCCATCCCTTCTAGTACCAACAAGTTTTCGGCCGCGAAACACCACTCATCGTAATTCTCTCTGCCTTTTAGCTTTGGCACACTCGCAATATAGTTCGTAGTCATGTTTCCGCGAAAAAAAAAACGTAACAATTTATCTATTTTATACTATAAAAAAAACTGATAAACCGGTAAATTTGCCCATAACCTATAAAGACACGTTAGCAGTTCGCAACAGACTATATTTGACATAAGAAAAAGTTTTTACACAACAGATTACAGATGGCGTTACTAGTTACAAAGTAGTGATATTTTGATACCTATTACAATACTATATTACTGTAAATAAAGGAATTATAACAAAATAAGGAAATATAAATTTAAAAAATGATATATTTTAGCGAAAATTACTTAAAAATAATATTTTGAATTATTTTCAATTTATCAAATAACTTTTTTTTATTCACAAATATTAAATACACGTCGCTTTGCGACGGGGCGAAGCGCTAGTCCTATATTATAATGTTCCAACTGTTTGTTTATATTCTGATATGTTTATCATCTACTTATTATAATGTTCGTAATGTTCCAATTTAACATGGAAAACTCATAAGAACTCATAGATATTTATATATATAGAGCGTTATATATTTATTTATTTATTTATATATATATCCGGTAACAAAATCGTATATGGTATCTTCTAAACGGCGCCTACAAAGTTCTTCAAATTTTGGTATGATGTAAAGGACGAATTTCTTAGACTTTCTACGTCCCTGAATTTTCCCCTGAATTTCCGTGGAAAAACTTATACTGGAAAAACTTAAAAATTCGAAAAAATACTTTTGCTAATATCTGACGAACTAGAAAAGATAGAAAACTGAAATTTGGTGTGTGTATTGAGATCATAATTGTGCACATTTGCCAATAGTTGGAAATTGGAAATTAAAGTTCAGTAGCGGCGCGAATTTCCGGGGGCAATGTTAGAATAGAGTTAGAACGTTGAAATTTAATATGTAGGCTCGCTGTAGACAGTTATTAATAAAAAAAAAAACAGCCCCAAATTTCCAGTGGCGGCGGGAGTTGAGACAGTAAAAGCCAGAAATATTGAAAATGTAGTATTTTAACTTAGGGTATGTATGGAGACACTAATTGCGCATGTTTGCCAATAATTAGATTACCAAAATTTTAATTCAGTAGCGGCGTGATTTTTTGGGGGCAGTGTCGCAACAGAGCTAGAACGTTAAAATTTGGAACGGGAGCCATATATAGAGTGTCATTAAAGACACACTATAGAAATTTGCAACTTTCCAGAGGCGGCGGGCGCTGTGGGCCAAAAACCAGATATTTGAAATATATGGAGATGAAAGGCTATAGTTTAGAATATATATTCTTAGATACAAATAAAATAGATCCTCGTGCTAAAATTTGACAAACTTGTTCAGTAGCGGAGGTATGTGGGGGGTACTAATGCTAAAATTTAAATACAAAGCTGAAATTTAGTATGCAGATATAGATTGACAATAACAATAAAAATATAAAGAAACTACATTTTCTTTAGTGTAACATTAGGGCAGAGGTAATAAACTGATGATAAGTACGATAAAGAGGTACATATTTGGACTTTAATTTAGTAGCGGAGATATGTGAGAGGCTCTTATGCTAAAATGAACAAAACTGGAAAATTCGAAAAAATACTTTTGTAAATATCTGACGAACTAGAAAAGATAGAAAACTGAAATTTGGTATGTGTATTGAGATCATAAATGTGTACATTTGCAAATAGTTGGAAATTTGAAATTTAAGTTCAGTATTGGCGCGAGTTTCAGGGGGCAATGTTAGAAAAGAGTTAGGACGTTCAAATTTAATATGTAGGCTCGCTGTAGACAGTAATTAAAGAAAAAAAAAATAAAAAGCCCCAAATTTCCAGTGGCGGCGGGAGTTGACACAGTAAAAGCCAGAAATATTGAAAAAGTAGTATTATAACTTAGGGTATGTATTGAGACACTAATTGCGCATGTTTGCCAATAATTGGATTACCAAAATTTTAATTCAGTAGCGGCGTGATTTTTTGGGAGCAATGTCGCAACAGAGCTAGAACGTTGATATTTGGAACGTGGGCCTTATATAGAGTATCATTAAAGAAAAACTAAAGAAAACTTTCCAGAGGCGGCGGGCGCTGGGGGCCAAAAACCAGAAATATGAAATATATAGAGATGAAGGGCTATAGTTTAAAAAATATGTTCTTAGATACAAATAAAATAGATCCCCGTGCTAAAATTTAACAAACTTGTTCAGTAGCGGAGGTTTGTGGGGGTACTAATGCTAAAATATAAATACAAAGCTGAAATTTAATATGCAGATATAGATTGACATATTTATTACGAAAATATAAAAAAAACTACATTTTCTTAAGTGCAACATTAGAGTGGGGAGTGATATACCGAGTATAAAAACAATATAGAGGTACAACGATGATATTTAGCATGTAGAATATTAAATAGAAGCTTAATAGTTCTCTATAAGTCAGATATTCAAATTACATTCAGTAGTAGAAATGGATTGATTTTTGGTGCGTTTCTTGTGCTGTGAAATCGAACAGGAGTGAGAGGTATAGGGGGGAAATAGTTAACAGCCCCAAATATCAAAAAAATAAAAAAAGTTAAAAAATAGAAACTATGCATGTGCATATTTGCGAAAATGAATTTAACCTTAGTAGCGACGTAAAATTGGGGAAGTTGGGGCGGGAAAAAGCTTTGCCAAAAAACTCAATTTTGAAATTTCGGTCATTTATAAAAGTAGGGGTAGATAAAGGTAGAGAGCTAAAAATATGACAAAAATTTGACAATTTTATTTCAGGAGCGGGGATTAATGGGAAGACTAATATTATAACGTAAATATAAATACGAAATATAGAATGTAAGATTACAGTACAGTTTTAATCATGTAAATAAATTGCTGTAATATCGAATTGGTAGTGCCTGATTGGAGGAGAGTGTGGCGCTGGGGTTCAGTACTAAGTAACGGTGGTGTTAGAAGTAGTGGCGATAGATTTTAATGGCTCTGAGAGGTAACCGTGTTGCAGAATATATGCTTTGGTGTTGAAAGTGTGGGTGGCGGGGCATGAGAATTAAATCGAAAGTGCAATAACGGGAAGGAAAAGGCCTAGAGATGAGATTATTAGAAGCGAACTGCTAGGCTTTCTTAAAAACATAAATGAATTGATGTAATTAGTAGGTTTACATTGAAATTAGTATAAAATTTATTAAAGATTTATCTTATCGAATAATTATTAAAAAATAATGTACTTCTAAGGATGAAATTTAGTATGCAGGTTGCCAGTAAAGTATTAATTTTGAAAACTAATTGTTAGGAGATTAGTACGCAGGGGGTGGAAGCGCAGGATTATTTAATGATTGCGCTAAACGGGGGGATAGAAAAGTGCCCTAGTGAGCGATGATGTTTAGGTGGCCTGTAGTGTTGCAAGTGGGCGCATTGTGGCAAAGGTGCAGATGAATACAATTAAAAGTGCGAGAACGATACAGAGCATGGAGCCAAGAGGTGATTGGTATTTAGAGGCAAAGCAGTGGACATTGCTCAATACTGTGCTTTATTATGGTAAATGATAATTTTACGCAGGGGGGGCGCTGTGAAAGTACTCTAAGGACCGACGATGCTCAGGGAAGAAGCGATGCAGAGTGCTAAAAGTAGGAGGCGCTCCATGGCGGAAATTTAGAGGAATCGAATTAGAAGTTCGGGAACGTAAGAGAGCATGGAGCCACGAGGTGAAGTTTGGGGCTTATGGGCGGGGGCACTGGAGACTGGTCAATACAGTAAAAACTGTATAAACCAGTACAACTGGTCATACTGTAAATAAAGGAATTATAACAAAATAATATTTTTAATTTTATTTGCGATATATACAGCAGACTTGGAGGGGGTAATGGAAAGAGGACAAGATGGGGAGGTGCTAATAGGAAGACAATACAAAATATGGCCTTAAGCATATGCTGACGATATAGTCCTGTTGGCAAAAAGGGAAGGAGAGCTGCAGGAGATGGCTCGCCGGCTAGGGAGATATATAGACAGGAAAGGACTAGAGTTAAATGTGGAAAAGACAAAAATTATGGTATTTAAAAAAGGGGGTGGAAAAATAAGACATAAAAAGTTGGAAATACAAGACAGAGGACATTGAGGAAGTAGAAGAATTTAAATATCTGGGCTACACTTTTAAAAAGAACAATGGAGAAGAGGCTCAGATAAGGGAGGTAGCAAAGAAGGCGGAGCTAGCAATGCGACGGGTATGGGACTAGGGGAAAAGGTATTTGGGGGGGACATACAAAAGAGAATATGGATGTTTGATAGACTGATAGCCAGTATGATGTTGTATGGAGCAGAGGTTTGGGGGTGGAAGGAGCAAGAAAAGTTGGAAAGAATACAGGTGAGATATATTAAATGGTTACTATGGCTGGACAGGTGCACGCCAGGATACATGGCTATGGAGGAGCTAAAATGGGATAAGATACGAATTAAAACAGGGGAAAGAGCAGTAAAATACGAAGAGAAATTGAACAGAGCGGAAAGCAAAATTTTAAATAAAATAAGAGAGGATAGCATAAAGAATGGGGGGGGGGAGGAGGTACAAAAAAGACAAAATAGTACTTTGAAAGGAATGGAATGGCGATCGAGGAGGCAGAGAGGAGAAGAGAAGGAGGCGCAAGTGTGGAAGAGGAGCTAAGGAGAAGGGATAAGAAGATACAACAGCAGGAGAGAATGGGAAAAATAAAAAAAAGTAACTACAATAAAAGATATAAAAGGTTATAAGAAAATACTGTGCCTCAGTACCTTATAGAAAAAGACATAAAACACATAAGAAGAACAGCAAGGTTTAGATTGGGAAATGAGGAAAAAGGAAACAGATACTGGGAAAACAGTGAGGAAAGAAAGTGTAGAGTGTGCGGAGCGGAGGACGAAACACTGGAGCACATTAAGTTTGAGTGTAAGTAGCTAGCGAAAGGAATCTTGGCCAGCTATTAAAGAGAGGCAGTGAAGGAAAGAGGTGGATGGCGGAAATAGTAAGAAGGAAAGGAAAAATAGAAGAATAAATAAGTTGGTGGAGAATAATGTAAATTTAATTGTAAGTTGAAGTATTTGAAATGTATTAAAAATGTAGATTGTAAAGCCGAAAGGCGAACAATAAACAATATTTCAGGATTATTTTCTATTTATCAAATAACTTTTATTTATTCACAAATATTAAATACACGTCGCTTTGCGACGGGGCGAAGCGCTAGTCATCTTACTATTATAATGTTCGTAATGTTCCAATTTAACATGGAAAACCCATAAGAACTCATAGATATTTATATATATAGAGCGATATTTATATATATATATATCCGGTAACAAAATCGTATATGGTATCTTCTAAACGGCGCCTACAAAGTTCTTCAAATTTTGGTATGATGTAAAGGACGAATTTCTAAGACTTTCTACGTCCCTGAATTTTCCCCTGAATTTCCGTGGAAAAACTTATACTGGAAAAACTGAAAAATTCGAAAAAATAATTTTGCTAATATCTGACGAACTAGAAAAGATAGAAAACTGAAATTTGGTATGTGTATTGAGATCATAATTGTGCACATTTTCCGATAGTTGGAAATTTGAAATTTGAGTTCAGTAGCGGCGCGAATTTCTGGGGGCAATGTTAGAATAGAGTTAGGACGTTCAAATTTAATATGTAGGCTCGCTGTAGACAGTTAATAATGAAAAAAAATAAACAGCCCTAAATTTCCAGTGGCGGCGGGAGTTGAGACAATAAAAGCTAGAAATATTGAAAAAGAAGTATTAAAACTTTGGGTATGTATTAAGACACTAATTGTGCATGTTTGCCAATAATTGGATCACCAAAATTTTAATTCAGTAGCGGCGTGATTTTTTGGGGGCAATGTCGCAACAGAGCTAGAACGTTAAAATTTGGAACGGGGACCATATATAGAGTATCATTAAAGACACACTATAGAAATTTGCAACTTTCCAGAGGCGGCGGGCGCTAGGGGCCAAAAACCAGATATTTGAAATATATGGAGATGAAAGGCTATAGTTTAGAATATATATTCTTAGATACAAATAAAATAGATCCTTGTGCTAAAATTTAACAAACTTGTTCAGTAGCGGAGGTTTGTGGGGGGTACTAATGCTAAAATATATATACAAAACTGAAATTTAGTATGCAGATATAGATTGACATTATTATTACGAAAATATAAAAAAAACTACATTTTCTTAAGTGCAACATTAGAGTGGCGGGTGATAAACCGAATATAAGAACAATATAGAGGTACAACGATGATATTTTGCATGTAGAATATTAAATAGAAGCTAAATAGTTCTCTATAAGTCAGATATTCAAATTACATTCAGTAGTAGAATTGGATTGATTTTTGGTGCGTTTGTTGTGCTGTGAAATCGAACAGGAGTGAGAGGTATAGGGGGGAAATAGTTAACAGCCCCAAATATCAAAAAAAAGAAAAAGTGAAAAAATAGAAACTATGCACGTGCATATTTGCGAAAATAAATTTAACCTTAGTAGCGGCGTTAAATTGAGGAAGTGGGGGCGGGAAAACGCTTTGCCAAAGAACTCAATTTTGAAATTTCGATCATTTATAAAAGTAGGGGTAGATAAAGGTAGTGAGAGTTGTTACGAGCAAAATAGATTGCTATGCCTAAAATTTGACAATTTTATTTCAGCAGCGGGGATTAATGGAGAGACTAATATTATAACGTAAATATAAATACGAAATATAGAGTGTAAGATTACAGTACAGTTTTAATCATGTAAATGAATTGCTGTAATAGCGAATTGGTAGTGTCTGATTGGAGAAGAGTGTGGCGCTGGGGTTCAGTTCTAAGTAACAGTGGTGTTACAAGTAGTGGCGATAGATTATAATGGCTCTGGGAGGTAACCGTATTGCAGAATATGTGCTTTGGTGCTGAAAGTGAGGGTGGCGGGGTATGGGGATTGAATCGAAAGTGCAATAACGGTAAGGAAAAGGCCTAGAGATGAGATTATTAGGAGCGAACTGCTAGACTTTCTTAAAAACATAAATGAATTGATGTAATTAGTAGGTTTACATTGAAATTAGTGAAAATTTTATCAAAGATTTATCTTATCGAATAATTATTAAAAAATAATGTACTTCTAAGGATGAAATTTAGTATGCAGGTTGCCAGTAAAGTATTAATTTGGAAAACTAATTGTTAAGAGATTAGTACACAGGGGGTGGAAGCGCAGAATTATTTAATGATTGCGCTAAACGGGGGGTATAGGAAAGTGCCCTAATAAGCGATGATGTTCAGTTAAGCTGTAGTGTTGCAAGTGGGTGCATTATGGCAAAGGTGCAGATGATTACATTTAAAAGTGCGAGAACGATACAGAGCATGGAGCCAAGAGATGATTGATGTTTAGGGGCGGGGCAGTGGACATTGTTCAATACTGTGCTTCATTATGCTAAATGATAATTTTACGCAGCGGGGGCGCTGTGAAAGTACTCTAAGGACCGACGATGCTCAGGGAAGAAGCGATGCAGAGTGCTAAAAGTCGGAGGCGCTTTATGGCAGAAGTTTAGAGGAATCAAATTAAAAGTTCGGAAACGTAAGAGAGCATGGAGCCAAGAGGTGACGATAGGGGCTTATAAGCAGGGGCACTGAAGACTGGTCAATACAGTGCTTTATTACTGTAAATAAAGGAATTATAACAAAATAATATTTTGCATTTTATTTGCGATATATACAGCAGACTTGGAGGGGGTAATGGAAAGAGAACAAGATGGGGGGGTGCTAATAGGAAGACACTACAAGATATGGACTTAAGCATACGCTGACGATATAGTCCTGTTAGCAAAAAGGGAAGGAGAGCTGCAGGAGATGGCTCACCGGCTAGGGAGATATATAGACAGAAAAGGACTAGAGTTAAATGTGGAAAAGACAAAAATTATGGAATTAAAAAAAGGGGGTGGAAAAAGAAGACATAAAAGGTGGAAATACAAGACAGAGGACATTGAGGAAGTAGATGAATTCAAATATCTTGGCTACACTTTTAAAAAGAACAATGAAGAAGAGGCTCAGATAAGGGAGGTAGCAAAGAAGGCGGAGCTAGCAATGCGACGGGTATGGGGACAAAGGGAAAAGGTATTTGGGGGGGACATACAAAAGAGAATATGGATGTTTGATAGACTGATAGCCAGTATGATGTTGTATGGAGCAGAGGTTTGGGGGTGGAAGGAGCAAGAAAAGTTGGAAAGAATACAGGTGAGATATATTAAATGGTTACTATGGCTGGACAGGTGCATGCCAGGATACATGGCTATGGAGGAGCTAAAAAGGGATAAGATACGAATTAAAACAGGGGAAAGAGCAGTAAAATACGAGGAGAAATTCAACAGAGCGAAAAGCAAAATTTTAAAGAAAATAAGAGAGGATAGCATAAAGAATGGGGAAAGGAGGAGGTACTAAATTGAAAATATTTTTTATTTTGATAAAAAAATAATATTTTTTTAGTCAATTTAAATGTGTGTGTATATGTGCGCGAGTTTATTTATTAATTCAATTTAAAAATAGAACAGTTAAATATGAAATTTAATTACGAATTATTTTATTGGATTCAAATGATACACGCCAAAAAGACGTCGCATTGCGACGGGGGTAAACTCAAGTATATTATAATGTCCCAAGTGTATATTTATATTCTTATATGTTTATGTGTTTATATGTTTGGTTCGAATTTTGTATGGCATCTCGAAAACGGCTCCAGGGAAGTTTTTAAAAATTTCCTATTTCGTAGAGAAAAAAATTGTAAGACTTTTGGCGTCCCCGGATTTTTCCCTGAATTTCCTGGAAACCCGTAATTTTGGAAAAACTGGAAAAAAAGTGATCCCCTCTTTGCTGTATTACTTTTAATTCGTATAAGATAGAAAGTTGAAATTTTGCATGTGTATTAAGGTATTCAATGCTGACATTTCTCAAAAATTAGAAATTCAAAAATTGAAAAAGGGGGGGCTAAAGAAATTCGGGGGCCCGGTAGGGAACTTTGGAGAAAATTCATTTTCTGGATTCTAGAATAATTAAGTATATTATTAATAAAAAAAAAATTCAAAATTTTAAAATTTTATTGGGGGGCACGGGGGCAGTATTTGCCGAGAGTAAAAATTGTGCTAGAAAGTTGAAATTTTGTATATAGCCTAACCTTGGCAACTTATTTAGGAATCGAAAAAAAAATCCCAAGTTTTGAAAAAAAGTTGTTCAAATATCGCATAAATTCAAAATATTTTTTATTTTGATATAAAAAATGTATTTTCTTAGTCAATTTGTATGAAAAATTAATTGTTATTAAATGTTATATCAATATAGGACGAGTTTATTTATTATTTCAATTTAAAAATTAAATTTTGACTTGAAATTCAAGCCACTCACAAAAAACAAACGTCGCTTGCGACGGGGGTAAAAGCTAGTATATTATAATGTCCCAGGTGTATATTTATATGTTTATATGTTTGTTTGTTGCTGAAATTCGTATGGTAGAATGAAAACGGCTCCGTCAATGTTTTTGAAAGTTTGCTATTTCGTAGAGAAAAAAATTCTAAGACTTTTGGCGTCCCCGGATTTTTCCCTGAATTTCCTGGAAACCCGTAATTTTGGAAAAACTGGAAAATTTGAAAAAATACTTTTGCAAATATCTGACGAACTAGAAAAGATGAAAAACTGAAATTTAGTATGTGTATTAAGATCATAATTGTGCACATTTGCCAAAAGTTGGAAATTTGAAATTTGAGTTCAGTAGCGGCGCAAATTTCCGGGGGCAATGTTAGAATAGAGTTAGGATGTTCAAATTTAATATATAGGCTCGCTGTAGACAGTAATTAATGAAAAAAAATAAACAGCCCTAAATTTCCAGTGGCGGCGGGAGTTGAGACAGTAAAAGATGGAAATATTGAAAAAGTAGTATTTAAACTTAGGGTATGTATAGAGACACTAATTGCGCATGTTTGCCAATAATTGGATTACCAAAATTTTAATTCAGTAGCGGCGTGATTTTTTGGGGGCAATGTCGCAATAGAGCTAGAACGTTGAAATTTGGAACATGGGCCCTATATAGATAGTAATTAAAGGAAAATTAAACAAAATTGCAAATTTCCAGTGGCGGCGGGCGCTGGGGGTCAAAAACCAGAAATATAAAATATATAGAGATGAAAGGCTATAGTTTAGAATATATGTTCTTAGATACAAACAAAATAGATCCCCGTGCTAAAGTTTGACAAACTCGTTCAGTAGCTGAGGTTTGTGGGAGGTACTAATGCTAAAATATAAATAAAAACCTAAAATTTAGTATGCAGATATCTGCATCTGCGTCAATCTGCAGATTGACATATTTATTACGAAAATTTAAAAAAAAAACATTTTCTTAAGTGCAACATTAGAGTGGGGGGTGATAAACCGAGTATAAGAACAATATAGAGGTACAACGATTGAAAAAAAGTTGGTACAATAACGAATAAATTGAAAATATTTTATATTTTCTTGAAAAAAATATATTTTTTTAGTCAATTTATATGTGTCAATGTATTGTGCAAGTTTATTTATTATTTCAATTTAAAAATAGAATTAAATATGAAACTTAATTATAAATTATTTTATTGGATTCAAATCATACACGCCAAAAAGACGGGAGTAAACTCTGTCTATCTTATTTATAATATCCAAAGTGTATGTTTGTTTGCTTATATTCTTATCATCATCATCATCCTATATTATAATGTTCCAACTGTTTGAATCTATTCTTATATGTTTATATTCTTATATTCTTATATGTTTGGTACTGAATTTTGTATGGCAGCGCGAAAACGGCTCTATCAATGTTTTTGAAAATTTTCTATTTCGTAGAGAAAAAAATTCTAAGACTTTTGGCGTCCCCGGATTTTTCCTTGAATTTCCTGGAAACCCGTAATTTTGGAAAATCTGGAAAAAAAGTGATTCCTTTTTTGCTGTATTACTTTTAATTCGTAAAAGATAGAAAGTTGAAATTTTGCATGTGTATTAAGGTATTCAATGCTGGCATTTCTCAAAATTTAAAAATTCAAAAATTGAAAAAGGGGGGGTTGAAGAAATTCGGGGGCCCGTTAGGGAACTTTGGAGAAAGTTCATATTCTGGATTCTTGAATAATTAAGTATATTATCAATAAAAAAAAATATAAAATTTCAAAATTTTATTGGGGGGCACGGGGGCAGTATTTGCCGAGAGTAAAAATTGTGCTAGAAAATTGAAATTTTGTATGTAGGCTAACCTTGGTAACTTATTTACGAATCGAAAAAAAAATCCCAAATTTTGAAAAAAAGTTGGTCAAATAACGCATAATTTGAAAATATTTTTTATTTTGAATTAAAAAATGTATTTTCTTAGTCAGTTTGTATGAAAAATTAATTGTTATTAAATGTTAAATCAATATAGGACGAGTTTATTTATTATTTCAATTTAAAAATGGAATTAAATTTTGACTTGAAATTCAAGCAACTCACAAAAAACAAACGTCGCTTGCGACGGGGGTAAAAGCTAGTCTTATATTATAATGTCCGAGGTGTATGTTTATTTTCTTATATGTTTATATTCTTATATTCTTATATGTTTACGCGATTCGTATGGTAGCTCCTAAAACGGCTCCGTCAATGTTTCTGAAAATTTCCTATTTCGTAGAGAAAAAAATTCTAAGACTTTTGGCGTCCCCGAATTTTTCCCTGAATTTCCTGGAAACCCGTAATTTTGGAAAAACTGGAAAAAAAGTGATCCCTTTTTTGCTGTATTACTTTCAAGTCGTAAAAGATAAAAAGTTGAAATTTTGCATGTGTATTAAGCTATTTAATGCTGACATTTCTCAAAAATTAAAATTTCAAAAATAGAAAAAGGGGGGGTTGAAGAAATTCGGGGGCCCGGTAGGGAACTTTGGAGAAAGTTCATATTCTGGATTGTAGAATAATTAAGTATATTATTAATAAAAAAAAATTCAAAATTTCAAAATTTTATTTGGGGGCACGGGGGCAGTATTTTCCGAGAGTAAAAATTGTGCTAGAAAGTTGAAATTTTGTATATAGGCTAACTTTGGTAACTTATTTACGAATCAAAAAAAAATCCCAAATTTTGAAAAAAAGTTGGTCAAATAAGGCATAAATTGAAAATATTTTTTATTTTGATAAAAAAATAATATTTTTTTAGTCAATTTATATGTGTGTATATGTGCGCGAGTTTATTTATTATTTCAATTTAAAAATAGAACAGTTAAATATGAAATTTAATTACGAATTATTTTATTGGATTTAAATGATACACGCCAAAAAGTCTTCGCTTTGCGACGGGGGTAAACGTTGCTGGAATTTAAATTTTTACATGAAGTTCAAGCCACACATAAAAGACAGACGTCGCTTGCGACGGGGGTAAAAGCTAGTATATTATAATGTCCGAGGTGTATGTTTATTTTCTTATATGTTTATATTCTTATATTCTTATATTCTTATATGTTTACGCGATTCGTATGGTAGCTCCTAAAACGGCTCCGTCAATGTTTCTGAAAATTGCCTATTTCGTAGAGAAAAAAATTCTAAGACTTTTAACGTACTCGGATTTTGCCTGAATTTCCTGGAAACCCGTAATTTTGGAAAAACTGGAAAAAAAGTGAGCCCTTTTTTTCTGTATTACTCTTAATTCGTAAAAGATAGAAAGTTAAAATTTTGCATGTGTATTAAGCTATTTAATGCTGACATTTCTCAAAAATTAAAATTTCAAAAATAGAAAAAGGGGGGGTTGAAGAAATTCGGGGGCCCGGTAGGGAACTTTGGAGAAAGTTCATATTCTGGATTGTAGAATAATTAAGTATATTATTAATAAAAAAAAATTCAAAATTTCAAAATTTTATTTGGGGGCACGGGGGCAGTATTTTCCGAGAGTAAAAATTGTGCTACAAAGTTGAAATTTTGTATATAGGCTAACTTTGGTAACTTAATTACGAATCGAAAAAAAAAATCCCAAATTTTGAAAAAAAGTTGGTCAAATAAGGCATAAATTGAAAATATTTTTTATTTTGATAAAAAAATAATATTTTTTTAGTCAATTTATATGTGTGTATATGTGCGCGAGTTTATTTATTATTTCAATTTGAAAATAGAACAGTTAAATATGAAATTTAATTACGAATTATTTTATTGGATTTAAATGATACACGCCAAAAAGTCTTCGCTTTGCGACGGGGGTAAACGTTGCTGGAATTTAAATTTTTACATGAAGTTCAAGCCACACATAAAAGACAGACGTCGCTTGCGACGGGGGTAAAAGCTAGTATATTATAATGTCCGAGGTGTATGTTTATTTTCTTATATGTTTATATTCTTATATTCTTATATTCTTATATGTTTACGCGATTCGTATGGTAGCTCCTAAAACGGCTCCGTCAATGTTTCTGAAAATTGCCTATTTCGTAGAGAAAAAAATTCTAAGACTTTTAACGTACTCGGATTTTGCCTGAATTTCCTGGAAACCCGTAATTTTGGAAAAACTGGAAAAAAAGTGAGCCCTTTTTTTCTGTATTACTCTTAATTCGTAAAAGATAGAAAGTTAAAATTTTGCATGTGTATTAAGGTATTCAATGCTGACATTTCTCAAAAATTAGAAATTCAAAAATTGAAAAAGGGGGGGTTGAAGAAATTCAGGGGCCCGGTATGGAACTTTGGAGAAAGTTCATATTCCAGATTCTAACATAATTAAGTATATTAGTAATAAAAAAAATTCAAAATTTCAAAATTTTATTTGGGGGAACAAGGGGCAGTATTTTCCGATAGTAAAAATTGTGCTAGAAAGTTGAAATTTTGTATATAGGCTAACCTTGGCAACTTATTTACGAATCGAAAAGAAAAATCCCAAATTTTGAAAAAAAGTTGGTCAAATAACGCATAAATTGAAAATATTTTTTATTTTGTTAAAAAAATATTTTTTTTTAGTCAATTTATATGTCATGTATATGTGCGCGAGTTTATTTATTATTTCAATTTAAACATAGAATTAAATATGAAATGTAATTACGAATTAATTTATTGGTTATAAATCATACACGCCAAAAAGACTTCGTTTTGCGACGGGGGTAAACGTTACTGGAATTTAAATTTTTACATGAAGTTCAAGCCACACACAAAAGACAGACGTCGCTTGCGACGGGGGTAAAAGCTAGTATTCTTATATTCTTATATGTTTGGTACTGAATTTTGTATGGCAGCGCAAAAACGGCTCCCACGATCTTTTTGAAAATTTCCTATTTCGTAGAGAAAAAAATTGTAAGACTTTTGGCGTCCCCGGATTTTTGCCTGAATTTCCTGGAATCCCGTAATTTTGGAAAAACTAGAAAAAACGTGAGCCCTGTTTTGCTGTATTACTTTTAATTCGTAAAAGATAGAAAGTTGAAATTTTCATGTGTATTAAGTTATTCAATGCTGACATTTCTCAAAAATTAGAAATTAAAAAATTAAAAAAAATGGGGTTGAAGAAATTCGGGGCCCGGTAGGGAACTTTGGAGATAGTTCATATTTTGGATTCTAGAATATTTAGGTATATTATTAAAAAAAAAAAATAAAATTTTAAAATTTTGTTGGGGGGCACGGGGGCAGTATTTGCCGAGAGTAAAAATTGTGCTAGAAAGTTGAAATTTTGTATGTAGGCTAACCTTGGTAACTTATTTACAAATCGAAAAAAAAAATCCCAAATTTTCAAAAAAAGTTGGTCAAATAACGCATAAATTGAAAATATTTTTTATTTTGATAAAAAAAATATATTTTTTTAGTCAATTTATATGTGTCAATGTATATGTGCGAGTTTATTTATTATTTCAATTTAAAAATAGAACAGTTAAATATGAAATGTAATTACAAATTATTTTATTGGATTCAAATGATACACGCCAAAAAGACGTCGCTTTGCAACGGGGGTAAACTATAGTAGAGTTAAATATGAATTGTAATTACGAATTATTTTATTGGATTCAAATATACACGCCAAAAAGACGCTTTATGACGGGGGTAAACTCTGGTGGAATTAAAATTTTTACATGATGTTCAAGCCACACACAAAAGACAGACGTCGCTTGCGACGGGAGTAAAAGCTAGTTAATTTATAAATTTGTAATATTATTATATTATTGTGAGTTAAATTTAGAATGAAATTTATCATAGCAATATTATTATGTTAAGCATTTATTCTTGTTTTCAAAACAACTGAACTATTATGTACAAATTATGTTATATACTTAAATAACTATCTAATTAACAATATACATTATAGAATACTAGATTACTAATATTGAAACATTTATTTTAACATATATAAGCCTGACGACTACGACTGTCACCGAAAATTGCTATTATTAAAGTACGAATCGTATGCTCGGTGTTATGTAGAGATTTATGCTGCTTTCAAGATAAAAGAGTTTATATATACATGTAAAGACTAGACTCCATTGAGGAATAATTCCGCGCAGAAAAAAAGCGTAAACTCTGTAACACATGGAATCGGTGTATGAACATGCACACATCACAGGTTTTAATTCTGCGCGAAAAAAGTATCTGTAGATTTCTAAAGTATTATTTCTATCTCATTGAGGAATCATTCCACGAGATTTTCTTTTACAGGTTTTGAGTACATAAAAGGTTTACATATTTTTATATATAAACGTATTCTTTCACGATTCTCTAAATTTAATCATAATTTCACATTTATGTAATACTATTTCAATATTGTACTTGTAAACAAATTCAACATAACTTATTAACTACTTAAGTGAAAGCCTCTAGTATACCAATAATGGTTCTGTATATGTCTAGTAAACATTTATCCGCAGACTATTCTTTATAGGACAAGATAACTCACTCCACAAATAAGGAAACATACATCAAAGATCACTTGAATCCCTTTCAGGCTCTTACCATACACTGGATAGCGTTGAGACGCCTTGAGAGATACTCATGAATGTGAAATGATTAAAGCGGCTCATAGGGAAAGTTTCGACGTATTAAAGGGGAGAAACGGTAGTGTAAAACTGAAAAGTAATTTTATAATGGGCATCTATTGACAAATAAATATGATTTTCAGATTGCACCATCCTTTAAACGATATGTGTCAAAAGAGTAATGACGTTCCGACCTTTAGATTACGAGTTTCAGTTGTTTTAGTGACGCTACTTTTGTAATTTTTAAAACAATAGAAAACTAATTCTACTGATATGCAACGATTGTATTTGGTTATATTTCTGAGGTTGTTTAGAGTCTGCTGGGTTTCTATATTTCATTTCATTAGTTTATACAACACATGGGCTGAAAAGTTCCGGGCGTAACAAAGAAAACACAGTTTCTTTGGTTCAAAATTAGCTTTATTCATCAACGTAATGCGCCGCTCTAACATTTCAATACCACTTTTGTAGAACGATTTATCTTTTGCCTCAAAATAGGCCTCAGTTTCAGCGATAACCTCTTCATTCGTGCGAAATTTCTTACCGGCGAGCATTTCTTTCAGGTCTGCGAACAGGCAGTAGTCGCTGGGAGCCAAATCTGGCGAATACGGTGGATGTGAGAGCAATTCGAAGTTCAATTCATGTAGTTTTGCCATTGTTTTGATTGATTTGTGACACGGTGCGTTGTCTTGATGATGTTGGCTTTCGGGCACTTTGGACGAGGTTCACCAGTTGCTGTCCACTCAGATGACGATCGTTTTGATTCCGGAGTGAAGTGATTAATCCATGTTTCATCCATTGTCACATATCGACGCAAAAATTCCGGTTTGTTAGGTTTAAACATGGCCAAACACTGCTCAGAATCATCAACACGTTGTCGTTTTTGGTCAACATTAAGCAAACGCGGCACCCACTTTGAACAGAGCTTTCTCATAGTCAAATGCTCATGCAATATAAAGCCAACACGTTCTTTTGATATCTTTACGATGTCAGCTAACTCACGCAACTTCACTTTTCGATCATTCCAAACGATTTTGTGGATTTTTTTTATGTTTTCTGGTGTTACCGCCTCATTTGGACGTCCACTGCGTTCTGCATCATCGGTGTGTCTATGACCACGTTTGATGTCAGCAAACCAACGTTTTATTGTTGTTTCTGATGGAGCGGAGTCCCCATAACACTTTTCAAGCCATTGCTTCGCTTGAACGGTATTTTATTCCATTAAAAACCAATGCTTTATCAACACACGAAATTCAGATTTTACCATTGTTTTGAAAATTATAAAAGTAGCGTCACTCTTAGCACAATAACTCACAGACTACTGAATAGAATATCATGAAATTTTAAGAGCTTTTCAGCCCATGTGCTAATATAAACTTATCACGGCTATTTATTTCGCCTCTTAACTACCTTTTTGTTTCGTTATTGTTACTCAGAGTTTGATGAAATTTCTTTTCTCGCCCCGTTTCTTAATATTTGATGTCAAATTTATGCACTTAATGGACTTTTTAAATTCATTCGCTAAATATAAGGTCCTTAACTAGGCTAGGATATTGATCACTTAGTTGAAGCAGAGTAAAGTAATTAGGAAACCAATTTTTAAAACCAATATATTTGCATATATTCAAAATATTCATGTAAAATTACATTTAGAATCTAAATATGTGAACTACATGTTATTTCAAGCCAGAACATTTAACGGAGATATTTCTATGAAAAACTTCATGTATACACAATGTTTGAATTCTCAAGCTTTTTAAGATGTCATCTTATATTTTCAAAATGTCTACAGTCCACAATGAATAACAGCTTTTGCTTCCTGTCCACTAAATTCTTTATAATAACAATTGACAATACACTGCAGCGCTCGCCGGATGACGCTTTAAGTTACATTGAAGTTAGAGACTATTTGTCTGCAGTTATATGTCAAGTTGTCAGAACTCTGCAACAGACTTATTTGATACATCTGTATTTTACTGTTGCGTTAAACAAAGTCTGTAACTAAAGAAGTTGCTATATAGTTTTGTTATATTCGTAACCGTCACCCGTAGGATGTTACACATTATAGTAAATTATAAAGGATATTGTTAACTAATTCTTCCGTAAATTTAAAGTCAACTGGCAATTTTGAAATAAATTTATTGAAAGTCGATAGATACGAGTTCATAATAAAATTATTTGGATTTTAAATTTTGTTTAGACTACTCAGAAATTTAGCTTTGTTTAATTTAAGGTGGTATTTGTACTTATTGTGCATTGATATTTTCATATAAATCCTGAAAAACCTTTGAAAAACTACAACGCTTATCTTGTCTTACTAACTTTTACGTCACCTATATTTTTTCGTATTTTTATGTTATTTATTATTATCATTTATTCCTTAATTAGATTTATGGGGTTTGTACGTTCACTCCTAGAAATCTGAGTTTGTAGCAACAAATAAAATGCTTTTCATAATTGATAATGGAAAGTATGACATTAAGTATGAAATTAAACATGAATATTCACTTTATGGATAAATGTTTGTGACGAGGTATTTTATTACTTTAAATTAGTATTATATATCATTAAGATATTTAAGCAGAAGATGGTCTCAAAAATGTTTTGTGAATATCCAGACCACATTTGTTCCTACATGGTCGGGAGGTTCTATAATGTAGGAGAGTTTCATATTGAAAAATAAAATATATTTTCCAACTTACGACGATTGTACAATAGCATATGCAAATCTAAGTACAGCGTCATGTTTTGTTTTTTTTTTCATTAACTGTTGCGTCTGTCGCTGACTTAGCATTGTCATAGACATTTGTCAAAAACCACTATTACTGGTTTCATTAATATTATTCTGTAATCAGTAGTTTCACCATACTGAAAATATAACTTTCTTCTACCTTTACTCTCGATTATATTTTCCCGTCTTTAGAGGTACTTAGTATTAGTTTGTTTCTCATATTAATTACAAAAATAACAGAAAAGTGGTAGCTTAGTGGATAAGGCGCTATCGTACAAACATAAATATCTGGGATACGATCTCCAGCAAAGTTGTAGATTCTTTTATGTTATTCTCTACAGTATTATATGTTTTGGGTAATATTGCAACGTGCACATTTCTAGCTGGCCCAGGAAAGTGTTTTGTTACCATCTTTAATTTTTAAAGGAATTTTTTCTTTTTAAATGTATTGTCTTTTGCTCATTTTATTTGTCTGTAACTCATTAAAAACGTTTCATTAGGAATTTGAGAAAATTTCTGAAGTAACAGCAATTTATTTGCAAGTTTTATTTCTTATTGAATTAACTTATACATCAAACAAATAACTTTTAAAACTGAATATAATAACATGCCTCATGCATTGTCCTTACGGCGCAGCGTGTTTAGGTATAACATATTACAGCTTTATGTATGAGCTATAAGGTTTCTGCTGAATTATCGGTAAAAAAGGAATATACTTTGGCATTCTACTCAATTCAATTCTAAATAGTGCCTAAGTAGAAAATTGTTTTTAGTGCATGTTAAAGTTTGTAGGTAGCGTTACTTTAGCTTGGTATGCAAGAATATTTTGGTAAGTTAAACGCAACGTTACTGACAATAAAATATATTACTAGACATTAACAAATATTAAGATGTTAATATTATCCAGGTGTCTAGTTATATTTCACGCGTAAAGTACATTTTTAATGTAGCTTTAATATTACTTTTTAATCATATTTGTCTTGTAAACTAAGAACACGGTTACTGAGTAAAATGTAAAGCAATTTTTCGCAATTTTATTTATTTTTGATTATAATTTTTATTGAATCTTACTGTTTCTGTCAGTGGCAGATTAACCAGCTCAAAGAAGGATGGAGCCTACGGTCGATTTCGTAGGCGACAAACTAGAACTCTTTCTTTGCTATACAGAAATTAAAAAGATTCATATTTACATACCTAAATGTTATTAGGCCCACACAAACAATGCAACATGTAATATGTTTCGCCACTTAGATTCATTTTTCTACAATTTGCGTATTCGCGTTTGATTGTGGCCCGAGAACAAGTGACACAAACGTTCGCCAAGTGTATCTGACCTGTAGGCATATGCCCAAATAGCATAGGCACAGGCTTGGTGGCACTGAGGTCGAGAGGGATATATATATAAAGTGGCAATACAAACGGGAAGTATTGTTCCGTATTTACTTCAAAAACAAAAAAGCAGCCTCGGTTGCTTACATTCTGCAATTACTGATATGTATTTATATTTTCATAACCAATTAATACTTTACAATTTTTCTGCTAGTATCTTGTAATTTTTTAAAGGTTTCGTGGATTGTATAAATAAATTCGTAGCATAACATCGACGATGCGTATATACTTATAGTAGGTAAGTTATCATAATATACAACAATAAGTCATCCTTAACGATTAAGTAAGACTCATTTTTATTAGGTTAAATTATGCAAAAAACTATAAATTATGCAAGTATAAGTAGATGTGGAACAGGCGAGCCGTGTAAAATATTTTTGCAAGTTTTTGCCCTCAGTGAGATATAAAGCTGAATAATTTTTTTTTTTTAATTATTTGGGAACTCAAAACACTGAGGATGAACTGTCGTGGACAATCATATGATAATGCCATGAATATGTCTGTGTACAATGGCTTACAGACTAAAATTAAAAGCCAAGCACCTTTTGCTTTTTAGTTCGTTGCTCTGTCCACATTTCAAATTTAGTGGAAACTGTGACTACTAAATTTTGCACTGAAGTTTGTCGCTTATTTACCTTGTTTCAAGAAATCTAGTTTTTATTTAATTCTACACAACGCTGGCAAAAATTACTGACTGATATCGTGAAAGGGAAAAAGCTAAAAAGAGGTTATATGACACTTTGGCCAGCTAGAGATCGCATGTAGAAGTTTGAGAGATTCTTTGCACGAAGTCTTCAAAACTTTGGAATTCATCAAGGAATTCATGAATTGCACTGAAAAGAATTTGAATTTATAAAAACTGGAAACGGCGATAATGGCTGTTGTATAGAATGTTTTTTTGGAAAGAATAAACGAAGTGAACGTTCAAATTGAGGATCTTACCGTAGATTTGATTACTGTTGCTGATATTTATGAATCTCTTTACTAGTTTTTCGTAGTTGAACGAGAAAATTTTAACTATTTCGATAAAAAAGCGATGTATTTAAGCATATTAAAACATTATACAAAATAAATGGATAAAAGACAACCGAATAGAAAGATATTTATTATGAAACATCCGATAAAAAAAAATAGAAT
The DNA here is from genome assembly GCA_963678705.1 of Panorpa germanica. Lineage (NCBI taxonomy): Eukaryota > Metazoa > Arthropoda > Insecta > Mecoptera > Panorpidae > Panorpa > Panorpa germanica. Next base: position 22,966,877 of record OY783209.1, read on the forward strand.
GCCTGCGAGTGATACTTTCAGGGTTAAGATACTTCTCGTACTTATTGATAGACTCGTATCCAAATTAGAAAAACGGCAGGAAGCCTACAACAGCTTTTCATTTTAGACCGAAAGAAGTGAATTGTCATCATCAATTGTTATGGTACAGCCTTTTTCTTGGATTAAATGTATCCTAATGATGTTGAGACTGTCTTAGTTCAGGAATGCATGCATTTTAAATTACACCTTTCTTTTGAATTATTTTTTTGATAAAATCACATTTTGGTTCATTGGAAGGTCTATCTTCATTAATGCGAAAGCAGAATTTGCAAAACGTTTATACAAACTTGGACATGGCAGTTTGCATGGCACTATGTACACCAGCTTTAAATTGGTAGGGTGAGACAAGATTGTCTTGCTTAAAAAGAGTAAAAGATTATCTAAAATCTACCTTAAGCCAAGAAAAGCTAAACGCGTTTGTTTTTTTGTGTATAGAATCAGAGCTAATGAACAAGATTTCATACGACAATATAATTGATGATTTTGCGAGTAGAAAATCACGCAGAAAGGAGTAGTAAAATTTTTAGCTTAATTGAATTTCATCGTCATCATCAGCCGGATTATTAGCAGGTAATTAATTATATTGTTTTAAAAACTGTAAGTAAGCGCAATTTAAATTATTTAATTACTTTTACAGAATGTACATTATTATGTAGGTAGCATTAAGGCATTTAACTAGTGATTCAACTATCCCAACTATAGCAATCTTAACTAAACCGTTAAATTGTAAAACTAATGGTGGCATCATAACTTGAAAACTTCACTGGCGGCAAATGCGTCAATCTGACACTAGTTTTTGTAATAACAAATTTCATAAATTTGAAGGAAAAGCAGACGACATATTTTAATATTTATAAATGGCACAGCAGTAGAACCGCATCGTGCAGAACAATAATATATAAAAAATTGTTTCACATTATTATATATTTAAGTGCATCAACTAGATAGTTATTATCTCTAAAAACAATATATATATATGTAGGTTTTTAATCTACATTAGTAGTTTTTGAATCTATTACCATCCCGGTACAGACTCCGCTTTGCAGGTTAGAATTTACAACCACGTGTTGAGATTCTATTATGCAGCCTAGAACTATTCAATCCCGGTTAATAGCTCACAATTTGTAGGTACTTTCCCACAATTATAAATTACAATTAACATCAGCCTAAGGTTGATGTACAATACAACAATATAGTTTCTTTTTAAACGAGTAAACACATAATTTGGATATTAATAGTTTGTTTAATCACTTATCAAAGTCACAAAATTACATCTAAATAAAGTTAATTAATCTTAATTATATTCACAACAAAATACACTACATTAAATACAATATAGTTCTTTACAATGTTTATGCGTTACACCCGTAATACGCAGTACAATTGTCCATAGTTAACAACACAATATTCTTAATGAAAATACACACTAGTACTAAACATTACATTTGCTGTCTAACTCTATTGTTTACGATAATCACAATATCAATTATATTACACCTAGTAATTAATTTTACTATGATTTTAATACACAAAAATAGCAACCATATAATACCCATTATACTTCTATCGCCATTTTCTATTGAACACTTTTGCACACGACACGTTGTACGTGTATCCATGAGACAACGCCTTGATGACTCATCATCTTGAACAGCTAGCGTACGCCGTTCGGCTGTTTGCTGCAAGCGAACTGCTAAGTATTTGCCATTGAACGGCTATAGTGTCTGTCACTGGTTTATTTATACATTTAAATATACCCCGTTCTTATCCAAGATTTTAACCTAGTTTACAGTTTTCTTATTTCTATTTCTTAAAACTAAATATAATTTTACTTAAAATTACTCCTTAAAAAATAACCCCACATATATATATATATATATATATATATATATATATATATTTATATATATAAAAAAAACAATATACGATTATATAATGTAAAACACTTGACTTGATTGTTTACTTGAATATCAAAAAATAGAATTTATTATTGCACCTGTCTAATGTTACATTTGAATGAAATAAAAATTAACGTGTTTAACTTTGCATAGAATCATCGGTAATTTTTCATCTTTTTAATAACTTTTGCTTTAAAATAAATTTTTCTCAAAGTCTAAGAAAAGGATATTAGGTCTATGAAATTAGAAGAACGGGTTTTTTCTTACATACTGTAATATATACATTATGTATAATAGAGCACTAAAAATATTCTATTAAAAGTTAAGATCAAAATTCAATAATAGACGAAGTTTCTGCATTTTGTGTAAAATGCTTCATCAAGACCATATTTTGAAGTTTCTAAATCTTTCACTATGTAACAAACCTATCACCGTGTAATAATAATACTCAAGATTCACTTCTATAACCTTTAATCAGATATAATTTGACTAGTGATATTTTCTTTTTGTATCATAATAATTAAATCTAAGACTACTAGATTTCATAATCATTTCATTCTTCCAGCCTCTTTAGTGTTGTACGTAGTCTGCAAGATGGGGCGGTGGACGTCTGTTTCGCTCGGGAGGTTTCTTTACAATGGGTATGTCATCATTAAAAGGATTAGTAAGAGGTTCTTGTCTTAAATTTTCTATCGGTGTAGTTTCTGGTGGGTGTAGCGTTATATTTCCTTCGTCTTCTTCATCAGACATTTGAAGATTAGATTTTTCTGACAATATATCGCTTCCTCGAGGAGCCAAATGGCGAACTGATATTGTACTCTCTCTTCCAACTGCTAATTTAACATGAGCATATTCTAAATTAGCTTTAATTAATTCTACTTCTTCTACCAATGGATCATATTTGCTGTTTCGCACCATCTTTTTCATTAGAACAGTGCCTGGAATGGTTAGCCATGTCGGTATAGAAATACCACTTAACGATTTACGTTGATGAGTAAACATTTGTTCGTGTGGAGTTGCATTGGTAGCAGTACATAATAGAGATCGTATGAAATGTAAAGCTGAGTTTAATACTGTTTCCCAATGCGTAATTGACGTATCTGTCGATTTTAACAATAATGTTACCGCTTTCCAAATAATGCCATTATATCGTTCAACTTGTCCATTCCCTTGAGGGTTGTAGGGAGTAGTATTGCTAGTAGCAATTCCTCTGGCATGTAAGTAGACTTTTAAATCCTGTGACATAAAGGAAGATCCTTTATCTGAATGTATAAAGAAAGGCATACCAAAGTTATCAAATACGTTTTGAAGGCATTTCTTCACAGTAGATGACGTCATATCAGAACATGGAAAAGCAAAGGGAAATCTAGAATATTCGTCTATAATTGTTAGCATGTATTTGTTTCTTGAACCTGAGGTATTGGCCCTTTAAAGTCTATGCTTAGTCGTTCGAAAGCGGAAGTAGCTTTAATAAGTTTCCCTGAATCATTTTTATGAAATCTGGGTTTCAGTTCTGCACATACTTTACATGAAGCTGTCATTTTTTTAATTTCCTTTACAGTGTTAGGTAGATTTCGGCATCGTATGTAATGCGCCATTCTTGTAACTCCAGGATGACATAGATTTTCATGTAGATTGATTAGTGTATTGTTTAGTGTAGTAGTACCACAGTATCTTGAGAAATTTTGATACCTTAAGTAAAGCCACATATTCTGGAAAAAGTATCAGCTGCTAGATTATCTTTTCCAGGACGGTAAATTATTTCGTAGTTGTAACATGATAACTCAAGTCGCCATCTCATTATTTTGTCATTTTTAATTTTACCGGCCCCTTTAAACATAAAAGATACTGACTTTTGGTCAGTAACTAATTGAAATCGATTTCCTATAAGATAATGTCTCCATTTCCTTAATGATTCAACGATAGCATATGCTTCTTTTTCAATTGCTGAATGTCTTCTCTCACTTGGTGACAATGTTCTTGAGAAGAAAGCAATTGGTCTTCCAGACTGGTTTAGTGTAGCAGCGATAGCATTATCAGAATCGTCAATTTCTACAACAAAGGGAACGTTATCTTTTATAGCCATCACTTAAGATTTCCTAACATCATTTTTCAAATTTTCGAAAGCTTCTATTAGGTCAGGAGTCATTGGGAAAGATTTATTTTGTACTAGTGGCTGAATTTTCTTTGAAAAATTAGGTATCCACTTAGAGTAATATGCAAATAATCCAATAATCCTACGTAATGATGCTATATCTAATAGAGGTTGTAACTTTTCTAAGGGTTTAAGTCGATCAAAATCCGGTTTAATAGTTTTATTTGTTATAGTATATCCTAATAGATTGATTGTAGTTACGGAGTAAGTACATTTCTCTTCATTTAATGTTATGCCAAATTTCTTTGCTGCATTAAGAAATTTCTGTAAATTTTTATCATGTTCTTCTTGAGTATGTCCACAAACAGTTACATCGTCAATGTAAGCGTAAGTATCTTTAAGATTTTCTGTTTGTATTATCTTATCAATAGTTCTTTGAAAACTGGCTACAACATTAGTTACTCCAAAAGGTATGCGACAAAATTGGTATAGATTATTACAAGCCTCGAAAGCCGTATACTTTCTTTCTTCTTTCTTTATTAAAACTTGATGGTAGGCGCTTTTCAAATCAAGGGTACTGAATATATTATATTTAGCAACCTTACCAACAATTTCGTCTATGTTGGGTAGTGGGTAGGCGTCCAAAAGAGTGAATCGAATAATTGTTCTAGAATAATCAATTACCATGCGTTTCTTGTGATGTTCATTAGATGTGACTAAAACTTGTGCACGCCATGGAGAATCACTAGTTTCTATAATTCCTCCCTTGAGCAATTTTTCTATTTTAGCCTTAATAAATTTCTTATCAGCTTCACTATAGCGTCTTGATTTAATAGCTATTGGCCGACAATCAGGAGTCAAATTAGCGAATAATGATGAGGAAGATATCTTGATGGAAGTTAATCCACAAATATTTAGATCAGATTTGGTCCCTCCAAATTTTATGCACACCGAGTTATGTTGCTTGAGGAAGTCATTTCCTAATATAATATCGGTACATAATTCTTTCATTACCGATAGCTTGATTCCTTTATATATATTCCCTAACATTTCTATTTCTACATTACAGTATCCAAATATACTTGACTGTAATGATGTAGAAGCCATGTAGACATTCCCAGTACAAGGGATAACTTTTAGTTTCCTCTGATTTGCTAAATCTCCATTGATAAAGCTTTCAGAGCTTCCAGTATCTATTAAAGCGTCAGTGAGTATACCATCCATCTTAATTGTAGTTATAGCAGGAAATACCTGTTTACATGTAGCAACAGATGTTATTGCTGATAATCGTTTAGGAGAAGTAGTTTCTCCTCTAGATAACGTAGAGGAGGATCGACATACTTTTGCATAATGCCCTACCTTTCCACATTTTCTACATATGGATTCTTTAGCAGGACAAACGTTTCTGTTGTGCTTAATATTCACGCAAAAATAACATTTTTGAGATGCGGCAGCTACTATAACATCATTTTACTATACATCTGTTATGATGCTAGAGATGCTATAGATGCTACTATAGCATCTGTTTCTTGACGATAATGTTTTCCTGTAAAACACCATTCGTGCTGTGTACAGGAGTATCGTAAGACTGAGAATGGAGTTGAGCATCTTCCATAGCTCGTGCCTGATCATAGGCAACTTGTAGCGTTAGGGTAGTATTTTCTAACAATCGTTGTCTAATTGTTGCAGAAATTACACCATTTATAAAACTGTCTCTTATAAACTCATCCCTATTGGTCTCCAAAGTTACAGCTTTAAAATTACAATCATTTGCTAGTTGTCTGAGACTTCTTAAATATTTATCCAGTGTTTCATTTGGTTGTTGCCGTCTCGTGGCTAGTAAGTGTCGAGCGTAAATTTCATTTATTGGTTTTTCATAAATTAGTCGTAAGGCGTTAATGGCATTTTCATATGTTTTGCAGTCAGCTATATATTCGTAAATACTAAAAGAAATATGATTTACCAGGAGTTTCAATGAATCAGGATTTTCTACGGTTTCCAGATAATGTTCGAAAGTTTTCAACCAATATATCCATTCTCTTGTTGCAGAATTTGAATTTGGATCTGTTTGAAATTTTTCCGGTTTTAGAGGATTCGACATTTGAAAATGATATCTGATTAAAATGTAATAATAATACTCAAGATTCACTTCTATAAGCTTTAATCAGATATAATATAACTAGTGATATTTTGTTTCTGTATCATAATAATTAAATCTAAGACTACTAGATTTCATAATCATTTCATTAATTAAATCTAAGACTACTAGAAATCATAATGATTTCACACCGCACGTTATTCTGCAATTTTTCAAATAATTTGAGGAAAATAAATTTCGTTACGCACTGTAAATTTTAACACGTAAACCCGATTCTTGAATCCAAAAAAACAATTGAAATTATACTAATGTATCCCATTTTTTTTATTCACATTATTTTATTAACTTTCTTATTACATTATAGGTGTCTTCAAATACACAGTTTTACAATAAATTCAACATATTTCTTTCTAATAAAATAGAAAGAGACACTTGTATGGGAGAGTATAATTTTACATAGATATTCTGCAACAGTTTTGACGTTCACGTGCACAGACGTCAATACGCGAAATTAAAACTCTTCTATTTTTCTCTTTATTTTCTCTTACGCGCACTTTAAGCGAACAGAGTAGGCGATGTAAGGGGTCTAGTATTTTGCACCCAACAACGAAAAAAATGGGATATGTGCTTGAAAATAAAAATACAATCACTCGGTATATTGTTGGAAAAGTCCATTATCGTTTTTTATTTGTGAATAAGTATTTGTCCAAAAGCTCTGTGAATGTGTTATGAGCTAATAAAGACTCAAATGATTTTGTTGGAATGACTTTGGAGAGTCATGTATGTAGATTTCAGCGTTGCAGACACACTTATCGTGAATTAATATTATAATACTGTGTGCTACGATTATAGAGTATACAGCAAATTGTATGAAATGTGTACTACATATTCTCTTGTGAGTAATAAATTTAGTACAGAAAAGTACTGCAAACAAGAGAAATGTTTTGAGGACAGTTTCTAAAAAGAAAACTGCAAAAATGTTTGGAATAAGTTAGTCACTACTTCTTTATAAAATGAACCTAAATAATTTTGAACATGACCAAGATAACGATTATTAGCAACATATGCTTGCTCTTGAATAATACAGTAATAAAATATTGAAATGTGTACGAGAATTAAAGAATTTGCTAACGAATTAACACGACATCTTTTAAATATGTAGTTGTATATTTTGTAAATAGTTTTAATTTAAATATTAGCTTGTAAGTTCTATTACTGTATTATTCAAGACGAAACATATGTCGCTTATAATCGCTTTTTTGGACTTCGTGATACTGACGTCCCAAATAAGAAATCATAACCATCTACTCGTAACCTAGTAAACCATTTTTTTTATCAACGGCGTGAATCATCTTTTACAGGTACTTAGCTCATTTTAGACAACATGTTTCACCACACGGGTGATCTTTAGCTAATATTAAACATATTGAAAAGAAAATAGTTAAACGATTATTGAACTTATTATTTGGTTTAGTACCTTGCGAATACAAAAATACATATATTAGACAATTTTTACCTTTATTCGGGTTCACCTAAGCCTGTTGAAAAAGTATTAATTATTAATTAACCTTATTAATTAAAAAAATTGTAAAATAAAAATTAAATTATTTATTATCGCGTGTGCTAACAAAAGTCCAAATATTATTTTGAAAATATTTTATGGCATTAAAGTTATCAATCTCTACGACAAGGCATCGGCGAAAAATGTGTGATATACCATACGCTGGAATCCAGAACACTATTTGTATAATGTGATTATAAATGCCCTTATACCTACTTCAATAGTTACTATTTACAAAGAAAACAAACAAAGGAATTTGTAATAAAAAAAAAATCAAATATGCTGTGGGTCTCAGTGTGTCGATGAACTCACTGCAATTTTTTGAAAAAGTACTTTGCAGTACGGAAAAAAAATTTGTAGGAATAATTTCTAGCACTAGACGTTTCTCAAAATTTTATAATTATATTCCAACGTTGAATATCCTGATACTTAATGGGTTAGTGAAACTTTAAGAGGAGTCAAGAGAGGTCGCGCTGTCGAGTCATCCACTATTGCTTTCACGATTATTTTAGACCGTTTCAAAAGAAGCAAACCCTTTAATTTAATTGATATTTCTAATATAACATAATATTGTTCGTCGTTTTGGGATAATTTCGATATGGATAAGTAGTTTTATTTGAAGTAAAGGTTTAGTTTTATTTGTATTTGAAATAAGGATAAATGTTGCTCTGGTGTCTGTGTAGACAGTTTGTTAGGGATATGAGGTAATGAGGTAGTAGGATTATTTATATATTTATGTTTAACTAAGAATAAAATGTTTAGAGGTGTGATTGCCGGTAAGGTCGGAAGTACAATGGACAGGAAAATCCAATATATAAATTTAGGTAAAAAAAATATAGAATAATAATAATAAAAAGAATAAATATATAAAGCTCTACTTTCTATAAATGTTATATGATCTACTATATACGAATACTATAACACTATGTTATAATACACAGTCTCTATCGTAGTCGAGGTAGATAGGTCCCGCTCAAGTCGTAGAACGTTCGATATCATCGCTTGGGACAGGTTTCAATTCCTAAAAATAAAACAAATTGATTATAAAGAAAGAAATATTTAAAGCCTACTGCACACGTAACGTGTTTTAACCCGGACGGAACGTGTTTTAATCCGTACGGAACGGGAAGACAATATCGTTTCATATAAAATGTATTGGAAAGTGCATACATCACGGGTGGCGTTGAAGGAACGGGAAAAAATATCGTCGACGACGATGTTTAGCACGTCCCGCCTCGTGCGAGGCCCGTTCCGTACATGGTTCCGCTGCGTATGCATAGCCTTCTGCACACGGGACGTGCTTTAAGTAGTGATGTGCGTTGCGTATTTATCAATTGGACATATTGAATAAATAAATAAATAATAATAATAAAAATATTAAAAATAAATAAGAATAGTAAAAATATTTTAAATAAAATAGACGACGAAAAATTAGTGAGATCAAATCCATGTTTATACAGTTTGGCAGATCCAAAGTATTTAGATATGAAACATAAAAATTATCTGTGGTGTAAAGTTGCATTAGAATTATCGCTCACTGAAAACGTTTGTAAATTTTATTTAATTCATTTATTGCATCATATACACTCATAATTTTGCAATAGATCTTAATATGTAACAATTACAGTTTAACTTTTTTATGTTAAAATCAAAAGACAGGTAGGTAAATAAAGACTGTCATGTTTTACAATATCGATATTTATTACATCAATATAATCAAGTATTATGACTTTTAATTATGACAGAAAGAGATAAAGCACATTTTGGTTAAAATTAGTTTGCATTTTAGTTTGGGTTACTTATTTTATTCATTAGGCATGTTAAAATTCATCTTTGCTTATTAACAACACTAGCACGTTACTTTCGAGTCACTGTCACGGTGCGTATGCACTCGGTGGGTTTAAAATCCCGTGCGTGTTTACCTAATACCACGTTCCGTCTCCGTCCCGTCCACGTCTCGTCCGGGTTAAAACACGTTACGTGTGCAGCAGGCTTAAATCTATAAAACAGAAATCCATCAAATATATATTTTAATAAAATGTGTCAGTTTATTAGAAATATAACGGCACAATAATACATGCAAATGTGTACAAAATAATTCAATCAGAAAAACAATCTTTATGTATCACTATTACATAATCCAATAAATAATCGTACACGTGTTTCTTAACATTACATCAGCTCTCAATTTGTACATAAAATATAAATAAAAATAAATTATGACAAATATAATAAATTAAAACACCAGATGTCAACATCCTTTTGAATTAAACAACAGGATGTCTAAACGGATCTTAAATTAAATATAAAATACACATATTACGGGTAAAATTATTCAACAGGTAACTACACGGTTTGTTTTTCTTTCAAAACTAATTTACCTTAATATAATCAACCCATCGATCTACCAATCCCATCCATCACTATAAGATTTGGTCTGGGGGACCCAGTTACCTGGTAGACGAACCACACCCAATAGGGACAATCAGTACATCGTAACAAATGTAAATTGGTCAAATGAATTTTAACCAAAATATCAACTCTAATCTACCTTCAATTACACAATATTACCCCAGATTAAACTTACTCAATAAATTTATTTAATTAAATACTTTACTCACTGTTTAATTCTGTTTCATTATATTATCACCATGTTTTGTACAATTACTAGTATTCATCCAGCTATTCTTGCAGCTCTCTGACTTGCTGTTTTCAAGTCGGTTAAGACCGAAGCCCAGAATTATAATCTCCTAGGTATGAAGTAACCTCTTATACCCCGAATAGATTCAATTTGCATAAAAACCCGATGTAATAACGATCTCAAATTATCCAATCACAAGTTTACACCACTGTAGCAATAAATCGTACGACAATTATTGCCGTCTGCCGTTTTATTGCTACAGAATAGACTTAGAGGTGCGTGCGGAATAGTGAGAGTTGTAGAAAAACATATAAGAAATGAAATTAACTGACGATTGAAAAAAGTGTTATAATGAAAGAGAGATAGCGGCAACGAAGGAAAGAAGACTAACGGAAGAGGAAATAGAGGTAAAAATTGTGATGCAGGGGAGAGTTTTGAAGCTTCATCAACAGTATAGGATGAGGAAAATGAAAAAAGGATGGTACGAGGTAGGAAGTAAAGCATAAAACAAGGAGTAAAAAAAATAGGAAATGGGTAAGTAAGAAAGGCAGCAAATACTGGAAATCAGAAAGAAGAGGAAAGATAAAATATTAAGAATAGGTGTAAGAAGAAAGTGCAATGCGAATTCGACCTGATGAAAATCATGAAGAGGCTACGGATAAAAATGATGAAATTAGAGCACAATAGGAGTTTATATCAGGAGAAAGTGAGTTGTCGCTTAAGCCTTGAGAAGGTATGGCAAGAAAAGAGGAAATGAAGAATATAAATGACTAAGAATTAAGAAAATAATAACTTTATTCATAAAAATATCTTTTAAATATTTTAATACGCAAACTCTAAAAACAAAATATTTTAGTTTTTGACCTAGCCACAGTCTGATAGCAAACGATAAGCTAATAAAAATTATTCGATTTTAACTTAAAAAGTTACAATAAGTTTAAAAGTAGGAGTATGTTTCACAAAAACCCAGGAGAAACTCTAACATAATAATGAGATGCTTAAAGTGTCTCGCTAGGACTTGCTCCTAGTAAACTGATATTCACTGCACGTATAGGGGCAGATAGAGTTTTCCATACGTTTAGAGTTCTTCTATTGAGAACTAGTGACTTTGCAAATGATTACACATATTGATTTCACTTAAATATATTTATTGATTAATGAATTATTTAATTACATGCAGCAGGCTAAACATGAGCGTTAGCCTATATATATATATATAATATATAAATATATATATCTTTCGCTACTATGTTTTTTCTAATTTAAAATAATATAATTGAGTTTATATTACATTGTCCGAAATGATATTCATAGAGCGCGCGTATTGTTGTTGGAAAACGAATTTTATCTGATGCAATAGCGTTTTCGGGGTTAAAATGTCAAGCACTGTTACACAGCTATGTCTTGAGAGTAGGGGTAACGGAGATGAAAGTTCAGTTACGTCGTACAGATGAACCCTAGCGTTTGGTTCTAAACTAAGTTCTAATTGAACATATCTTAAACTAACAATATTATTCTTAAAATAACAATACCATTCATAATATCTTTTACTAACAATAGGAAATTAAAATTACACATTTATGAATTATTTCATTTTAACCGCCTATATTTTCTTGTGCCTTGCTACAATTTCTTTGTCACCATTTCCTCATTCTCCTACCATCTTGTCTTTAACCTCGTCACTCACCTTTAACCTTCTTTATGTTCTCTCGACAAACCTTCTATTATCTTTTGACGATATGTCCTAAAATTTCATTTTCCACTCCTATGCCGATCACCTTTTGCTCCCTTGCCGATCATCCTTTTCATATCTTACCAATTTCCAAAGTTTTTGATCTCTTCATTGTACATTCTAAATCTTTGAGCTATTTTTCATATATCTTCCCTTTATCATTTCCATATCTCCTCTTATCCTGAAAAACCTTCCACTGTCTCTTACTCTTAATGTGTTTTATATTGTCCTCTTTCAGCCGTACGTAACCTATCTCCTGTCTTTATTTTCCACTTTCCTGCATTTTACCTCATTCATCTATTTTATTCTATTTGCTTGTTCTTATAGTGTTTCTATCAGGTCACTTTCATTTTTCACTTTTCTTTTACACTTATTCTGAAATGCTAAAGCGTTTCCTCTTCCCTGTCACACATTCTGCAACTAAATCTAGTAATAGTTTTCACACCTTTGGTTTTCCAACTACCGTGGTAACCTCTTTGTCCATAACCTTTTGTATCTTGTGTTGCAACTGCTTCATTCATCCTCCTCATCCTCTCCTGTTGCAGTATCTCCACGTTTTTTACTTTTGTCATATTTCTAACTTTCCACTTCTGCAGCTGTTGTCCTAATTATTATAATATCTTCTCCATTCACCTATTTTGTATTCCCCCTTTACAAATTAGTTTCACCACAATTCTCACGATTCCGTTCTACCATTGGACTAGACTGGATATACGGACTGTTAAAGGTACAATTTCCCAACATATCCTGCTGCATCTGAAAAATTCAATTTACTAAAAAACGATACCCATTGGGATACAACAATCGTTAAACCAATTATCTCGACATCTCGAAGTCAGATACGCACATTATTTACTATCATCATTTCGACATGCTTTTCATCGAACCCATCTAACCTGTGGCACACATACAAGGATAATATGTAAGAAGATATTTTACATAAAATTTCAAAAATCTTTAGATGAATTAAGAGATACATAATCGGCCTTCGCTCTTGATCGAAGACATGTGTTACCTCATGTACGGTAGTTTATTAGTCAGGTTAGGAATGCCAGCGCCAAATCGTGAAATAAATGACGCATTTAATCGAGAATTGGAACGAGAACGTGAATATGATCACCAGGAATTAGATTTAGTAGTTTAAACTAATGTACTCTTGTTCAATCCCCAACAAAAGGAAGTTTATGATACATTGAAGAAGGCAATTGATGATGGAAATAGTGGTTTATATTTCCTAAATGCCCCTGGTGGAACTGGTAAGACATTCCTCATGTCAGTAGTTTTAGCCACTGTTTGTGCGCGATCCAACATTGTGGTTTCTAGAATAGCAGCTACATTGTTAGAAGGATGCCATACGGCTCATTTAGCATTAAAATTGCCGTTAAATCTTCAAACTATTGAAGAACCAAGATGTTATATTACAAAACACTCCGCAATGGCCAAAGTTTTAGCAGCATCGAAAATCATCATCTAGGACGAATGCACAATGGCGCATAAACGTGCATTGGAAGCACTTAATTATTTCTTAATTATTATAACCTGTATTAATAAAGCACTTAATAAAACCAGTAATTCCATATCAACAGCTGTCGACGAAATAAACGCTTGCCTCAAATCATCGAATCTATGGCGCTATGTGAAGAAACTTCAGCTGACAACAAACATGAGTTGCATTGATGAACGATACATCTGCTAAAGATTTCTCTGAGCAATTGCTGGTTCTCGGTAATGATCGAGTACCTGTCGACGAATCGAGCGGATTTATTTCATTTCCTCAGAATTTCTGTAACTTTGTCTCATTAAAAGACGAACTCATCAACAAAGTATTCCCAAACATCATTACTAACCACAAAAATAATAATTGGTTAAGTGAGCGAGCAATTTTGGCGGCTAAGAATAAAGATGTAGATGACTTAAACTATATAATTCAGAATGAGATCATTGGTGTACTGTATTCATTTAAATCTATTGACTTTGTAACAAATGAAGATGATGCCACAACTATCCAATTGAATTTTAAAACTCCATGGATGTGCCTGGATTACCACCGCACAATCTACGACTAAAGCTTGGCTCCGTAGTAATCATGCTTCGAAACATAAACCAACCAAAACTGTGCAACGGAACGCGTTTGGTGGTAAGTAGGTTGATGGACAATATGATTTGCGCGACGATACTCAAAAGAAAATTTGAAGGTGAGGAAGTTCTCATTCCAAGGATCCCGATGATCCCAACCGATATGCCTGATATGAGTTTAAACGACTTTAATTTCGGATTTGTGTTGCATTCGCCATTGCCATTAACAAATCACAAGGCCAATATATATATCTATATATATATATATATATATATATATATATTGTTACAATTTTACTTAGCGACGACGGGGTTCTTTTTAGTTGATTGCCGAGCGGAAGCAATTGTTTACACTATTTAGTCGCGTTGTAACTTATATTTAGAAATAGCCACAATTCAAATTAAAAGAAGGATTGACACTTTTATAAACTTATTTATTAACGCAAAAACAATTACAACAATTAACAACTGTTTACAATTACTCTTTATTATTTCACTTAATTACTGTTGCTGACTGATTATTACTCGCGGACTGGCTGCTGATGTAAAACTCACTCGCGACGCAATGCTTTGCTCCTTTTTATATTAGCGGTTTACGCAGTACAATTCCCCTGGTCTCGACACTTTTGACTTTCCAGAACATTCCTATATTTACTCAAATACGCTGTTTGACCTTCCGACTATTTCTATGACGTTCCTGTCCATACGCGTAGTATTTGATTCTAGAATATTCACATGTAAACAATAACACCAGTTGGTATGCAGTTGTTTATATTCATTTCCAGGAACACACACGCGTATCAAGTTATGCGCCAACTAGTAAACAGCCTCGTTATCGAAACGTCTAGATATTTGTGCAGGGATGCGTAACCTTTTCTGCTAATTAGTTTATAACTATAATTTTTGTATCCTCAGACGCCCGCAAATTCGTAACACTTTCCCCCTCTTAAAAGCGCTCGTCCCGAGGGCTTATAATTTTCATCGGGCGGCTGATTCCGTTAACTCCCAGTCCGGAGCATTTTCACCCTCGTACTTTGCGAGTCGGTCTCGGTGAACAATCATGCATTTTCCTCGGGCTGATCTCTGCACTTTGTAGACCACGTCCGAAATGACAGCCGATATTAAATACGGTCCTTCCCATTTGGCTTGTAGTTTAGGGCTTCGTCCTATCTTCTTCTTAGGATAGTAGAGCCATACCGCATCACCTCTGGAAAAACGCTGACTTTGTTTTCCACAATCATAACGCGTTTTCGAGCGATCCGTCGCTAACGGAAGGCGTTCTCTCGCAAGTTTGTGGATTTTTTCTAGTTCTTGCGCTAGGGTTTCGCAGTATTCTTCGTTGCCACTAAACTTTCTTTCGGGAGGAGGTCCGTACATCAGGTCACAGGGTAACCTGAGTTCACGTCCCATTAGCATAGCGGCTGGAGTCTGCCGTGTTGCTTCGTGCACCGCTGACCGATATGCCAGTAGAAACAGAGGTATCAACTCGTCCCAATTGTCTTGGTTAGTATGGACAAATTTCGTCAGATATTCCTCTATCGTCCGATTTAGTCTCTCAACCATGCCGTTCGACTGCGGATGTAATGGTGTAGTTCGGGTTTTATGCATGCCTAGAAGTTTCGAAATCTGTTGGAATACGGCGGCTTCAAAATTTCTTCCTTGATCCGAATGTAGCTCTTGGGGAACTCCATAACGCGATACTACTTCTTGCACAAAGACTTTTGCAACTGTAGTCGCTTCTTGATTCGGGATAGGAAGTATTTCAGGCCATTTGGTAAAGTAATCCACCACGATCAACACGTATTTATTGCCGGTTCGGCTCCGTGGCAGTGGTCCTAAAATGTCCATTCCAACTCTTTCGAACGGTGCTCCCACCGTGTAGGTATGCATAGGTCCTCGATTTCTCTGTCGGGGTCCTTTACTGGCCGTACAAGTGTCACAATTTCGACACCAACGATTTACTGAGGCTCCGCAACGGGGCCAGTACCACCTTTGCCGTATCTTCTCTAGTGTTTTATGCACCCCGAAATGTCCACCTGAGAAACTATCGTGTACTTGTTTCAATATATCCGGGACTAGTTTATTAGGTACTATCAGTTGTCGAATGGGTGGCCTGTCGTCTACAAAATGCCACAACCGATATAGCCTTCCATCGTGAAGTTCTAAACAGTTCCACATAGACCAATATTCTTTTACACGAGGACTATAGGCTGATACCTCTGGCCATTGAGGTCTAATTCCTGTCTTTTTCCATGCCGCAATGAGTGCCAGATCTTCATCTTCTTTCTGTGCTTCACCTACGGTGTCACCCAGTTCATCTTCTGCTTGATCAGTCCTTTGAATTGAGCTATCTGCAGGTGGAGGCGAATCATTATCCACTGTTACTTGAGTTTCTTCGGTTTTAGCCTTCGCCCGCGTCAAGTATCTTATGGGAACGGTTGCTACTGGTTCTGGTATATAAACCTGAATGTTGAGCTCCAAATCGTAGAACACGTATCTCAGCAGACGCTCTACATGTGCCCACGTCAAATGATCGTGTCCGCAACCTATTTGCGGAATGGCTAACTTCTTTACTTGTTGCTGCAGGATGTGTTCTCGTAGTGATACCAATGATTTCCATAAATCATGATACGTTGGTTTTCCGGAACTCCTCCGTTTTGTAATCAGGTAATAAATAAATCTTCCATCCTTTTCCAGAACTGCAACTTCTCCTACCTTTCTCTGTTGTTCTCGAAGCTTTCTCAGATCTCCGAATTTCTCCTTGAATGTTACTGCAATACCTTTACTCATGTGCAGGTCTTCGGCGACACAATGGGCTAACGAGTATTCAGAGGGTGCTAAGAATAGGTCATCCCTGATGTATTCCATGTTCATTTTGATTTCTGCTTTTACTAGTGTGTCGGGATCCCATTTTTCGGCATCATCATAGTTAAGAGGTAATCGACCGTTTTGCAAATAGATTTGAGTATGTCGTATAAGTATTGCCTCATCGGGTTCGCTTTCAGGCTCCTGTTTAGCCTCCTTACGTTCACAGTGGTTACATCCATTGGTTGCACACGGTCTTCTAGACAATGCGTCTGCATTCGCGTGTTGGCGTCCTGGCCGGTACTCGATTTTATACTGGTATTCGCTTATCTGTTGTAGCCAACGTGCTAGTTGTCCCTCAGGCTCCTTAAAATTTGTTAACCAGGTTAACGAAGCGTGGTCGGTACGAATTCGAAATGGCTGGCCCCACAAATAGTGTCTAAACTGTTTTAGAGCTTTAACGACTGCCAGAAGTTCTTTTCGCGTAACACAGTAATTCTGTTCGGCCTTCGAGAATACCCTACTGAAGTATTCTATTACGCGTTCTTCGCCTTGTTGTACTTGTGAAAGTACTGCTCCCATTCCGGTATGCGATGCGTCCGTATCCAATATAAATTCTCCTACACGTTGGGGAAAAGCAAGGATCGGTGCATTTGTAAGCTTTCCCTTTAATTGGTTGAACGAGTCTTCACATGATGGTGTCCACACAATGGGTCGCCTCTTCGTAGTTGGTTTCTCCGTAAGTTCATACAGCGGTTTTGCAATCTTCGCAAAGTTTGAAACAAATTTTCTGTAATAAGCACATAACCCAAGGAAACTCCGCACTTCCGACAGGTTGGTGGGTGTCGGCCAGGTCTGAATAGCTTTCACTTTTTCCGGGTCCGTAGATACTCCATTTCTAGTGACGACATGTCCCAGATATCTTATTTGCTCGGCACAAAGGTTGCATTTCTTTGGGTTTAATTTAAGGTTTGCTGTTCGTAATCGTTGAAATACAATTTTCAAATTATCTATTTGGCTTCTAGCATCTTTGCCAAGCACCACTATGTCGTCCAGATACACGAGGCATGTTCCCGGAGGTAAGTCTTTTAAGACGCTATCCATTAATCGTTCAAATGTTGCGGGGGCATTACATAGACCAAAAGGCATTACTCGAAACTGCCAGAGACCTTTCCCGGTCGTGAACGCTGTTTTCTCCCTATCTTCTTGTTTTACTTCTACTTGCCAATATCCGCTCCGGAGATCAAGAGTGGAGAAGTATTTAGACCCGTTTAATACACTAAAAAGGCTATCGATACGAGGCAACGGGTATGCATCCTTTAGCGTGACATCGTTTAATCTCCTGTAGTCTACGCAGAATCGCTTCGTTCCGTCTTTTTTCTTTACTAGTACTATCGGTGATGCCCACGGACTTGTTGAGGGTTCTATTATTCCGTCTCGCAGCATTTGATCCACCATGGCGTCAACTTCCTCTTCTTGTCCCCATGGCAGTCTTCGTGCAGGTTGTTTAATTGGTCTAGCGTCTCCTACCTTTATTGGGTGTTGCACTAATGTCGTGTGTCCCACGTCTTCTATTCCCGATGAAAAAATGTCCTGGTTGTCTTGTAGTACCATCTTCAGGTCATGAGATTCTTCAAGAGTTAAGTTTTTATTTGACTTCTCATAGACGTCCTGTAGGTGGTCCGGAAGGGTCACTTCTTTATCATCTGAGAGCTGTATGTTTTTTGTAATACTCGTTCTGATATTTAGAGTTTCTTCAGTGTCATCTTTCAACAACTTGAGCCGGTCTCTTCCTATTTGTATAATGTTAGCTCTTGGAAAAATTGTGCAGTTTATTGAGGACATCCAATCGTAGCCTAGAACACATTCTTCCTCTATTGGTGCTACGAGGAATATAAAGTCTCGGATCGTGTGGCCTAACCTGATCTTTAATTTAATTTTTCCGGAAACGGGTGCCGTATCTCCAGTAATTGCTCGCAATACAATGGGAGCTGCTGGTGCAATGATCTGCTTCATAAATTCTTGTCGTCTAATGAATTCCAATCCCACTTCTGACACCAAATGTTACAATTTTACTTAGCGACGACGGGGTTCTTTTTAGTTGATTGCCGAGCGGAAGCAATTGTTTACACTATTTAGTCGCGTTGTAACTTATATTTAGAAATAGCCACAATTCAAATTAAAAGAAGGATTGACACTTTTATAAACTTATTTATTAACGCAAAAACAATTACAACAATTAACAACTGTTTACAATTACTCTTTATTATTTCACTTAATTACTGTTGCTGACTGATTATTACTCGCGGACTGGCTGCTGATGTAAAACTCACTCGCGACGCAATGCTTTGCTCCTTTTTATATTAGCGGTTTACGCAGTACAATTCCCCTGGTCTCGACACTTTTGACTTTCCAGAACATTCCTATATTTACTCAAATACGCTGTTTGACCTTCCGACTATTTCTATGACGTTCCTGTCCATACGCGTAGTATTTGATTCTAGAATATTCACATGTAAACAATAACACCAGTTGGTATGCAGTTGTTTATATTCATTTCCAGGAACACACACGCGTATCAAGTTATGCGCCAACTAGTAAACAGCCTCGTTATCGAAACGTCTAGATATTTGTGCAGGGATGCGTAACCTTTTCTGCTAATTAGTTTATAACTATAATTTTTGTATCCTCAGACGCCCGCAAATTCGTAACAATATATATATATATATATATATATATATTTATATAGGTACTAGGTACTTATGTGTTGCTCTGAAATCGAACACATTTATTTTAGTAATTTACATACACTTTATAATAATTATACTGTTTAACTTAAATCATAATATCCTACCTAAAATAAATGAAACGACATTTAAAGTTTATTATTTAAATTGTCAATTCCTTTTTATCTAAATTTATAATACCTTACTATTATACACAATGAGTTCTGTCGATTACAAATATCAGCTGTGTTGTCTGTTATTCCTCACAATGTCAATTATAGAGCCCATGAGTATATGGTCACTGTTTTACTGACTGACTAGCTTTGTATTAACTCATCAAATAAAATTTCTTTACATCTATATACCAAAAATTTTCTCCTTCTAACACCACACCCTTCCCATCAACGCAACAGCCTCCTTTACCATTGCTTTTACCTTTATTCTCTAAATATGTAATTTCCTTTACCTTTTCTAATCTCCAGTCCTTTCTATCTCCCGTTTGTTTTCTTTCCTCCTCTTTTTTAAATATCGTCATTTTTTTCCTCATTTTCCATTATTTCCTTAAATTGACTACCATTTTCTTCTCCTCATGATATTTTTTCAATCTCTCTATTATTTCCTTTATTTATTCCTGCGCTTTCGCTAACATCACAATATCATCCACATATGTTAAAGTGTAAATCTATCTGCCTGTCTCTTTTTCAATACTTCTTTTAGGCCTCAGGTACAGCGCAAACAACGTAGAGTTCCAGGGACATATCTTTCACTCCTGTTATTGTCCTAAATTTTCCTGCTTCTTACTTTCAATCTTATTCGTATTTCTTCACACATCACTGTTATTGTATTTATTATCTCCTTCCGTTCTTCTTCCACAGCATAGTTTAAATATAAATCCATCACTGCCATTTCTATGCTGAAACCCGTTTTGTTAACTGGTAGTGCCTTCTTCTTTTCTATCAAATCTTTCAATCTCTTCTCAACTGCTTCCAATTTTTTCTATGCCCTTCTATACCCTTATATAGAAAAATAATACTCAAACAAAAAAAAAAACAATGCATTAAAAATACAAATAAATATTATATTAAATTGAAACAATATTAAATACGGTTGAACACTTGTATCGTGATTTTAGTAATGAAAAATGTTACATCAACCACTGTGATGATATAAATATGCATTAAATTGTATATAACTAAGAAAATATAATATATATGACAATACTTTTGTAGTTTTATTAACTGACAACAAATTAACTACTAAATATTTTATATCTATACTAGCGGACCCGACAGACGTTGTCCTGTACACACGTCTTTAATTTCATACTTTTTTACATAATTTGGTGATATACTTGGCCTTGAATTTTGAATGTGGATTCAAAATTACGGCCATCTTCATTATGAATAATTTTTGTTGCTGCAAATGATGTCATTTGGAAGCATGAATTTAATTTACGAATTTTCCGTAAAAATAATTTCGATTGAGATGTGATTCCAGCTAAAAGCGTTTTTAAAGGTTCTGGTGGTGGTTTTAGCGGTGGCAGTGATATTTTTCCAGATGCGCAACATAAACCAGCTGATTCACCTTTGTACTTGAAAGCATGACAATGTTGACACTCTTTGTCCATACTACCAATCGTGATCAATGCATGTGATGAATAATCTATTTCAGGATCATATTCAAACGCGAGACGATTAAGTGATGCTCGTGCCAATGCTCGATTATCTTGTACTCGCTGTTGGTTACGTTCTCTATGTGCGTTGGTCGCTCGTTGACGTGCCTCTCGTTGTCAATGTATTAGCACGAAGACGTTGAGCACGTTGCTCTAAATTTTCATTTGCACGTGTACATGCAGCTCGATCTCTTAAATTTACATTATCCATAGAATGTTCTTCTACTGTTCTATTCAATCGATGATCATAAACTAATTGCGCGTGCTGAGTACGTCGACCAATATTTCTTGCTCTTCCACGAAGACGTGGCATTTTTCTACAAAAATAAAATATTGCAAAATAATAAACAATTAATATGAGTTAGTTATTGATAATGAATTTTTAATTAATTAACTCAAAAGATTTATTATGACAAATTTTAGATAAAGAACATGTAATCGCATTTTGTGAGTTTTTTTATTTAATATCTCCAAAAATGAATTAATTGTCAATAAAAATAATTAAAAAAATTCAATCCTCTAACTACACAAATAAACTTGAAGGTTATGTTGGTTGTTTAAAAAAACATCTGAATTCACAAAATTATTTATAAACACTTTAAAACTCTTTAAAAAATAATTACATTTAATATTTTAATCAGCACATGAATTGAATAACAAAATTTTTTTCAAATTAATCGTAGCACCATCTGTCGGGACAAACTAAAATTGAAATAGAATAATATTGAATGCGATGATAGCGCCGTCCGCCGGATCTAATGTAAAACATTCCAAAATCAACAACTCCTTATAAATAAGAAATTAATTAAAAAAACATTTTCCAGTAGACCAAACTGTAAATCTAAACCATTCTCGAATCTCCACGAACACACACAAAAAATTTCATCAAAATTGGTCCAGTCGTTTAGGAGGAGTTCAGTCACATACACACGCACACAAGAAATATATATATTAAGATATAAAATAATAAGAGTAACAAAAACATGTTGCTGAAGGCAATTTAATATATTCAATAATTACACAAAAACAAAAGCTTATTAATAACAAAGCCTACTGAATATGACAAATTCAATACTTTCCCTTCATTTTACAGTTAGGTATTTCTTTTTATAAGTTATTTTTGATAGCACTAAGTCCAAGTTTATTACATAACACTATGTGTCTCGGTCTAGGCAAGGGTTTTGTCAATAAGTCAGCTAGTTGATTTTCAGATGAAATTTTCTTCACGCTGATTTCATCCTCGGTTACAAGTTCCCAAACAAAGAAGTGTCTTACACGAATGTGTTTAGTTCTTTTATGGAACTCCGGGTTTTGTGAAAGTTTCAAAGCTGCTTCATTATCAATGTAGAGGTCAGGATTACTTTGTAGCTCCACCATATTTGCCATCAGCCTTTTCAGCCACACAGCCTTCTTAGCTGCCTCACTAGCTGCTACAATCTCAGCTTCTGTGGTTGAGATGGCCACTGATGACTGCCGCTTACTAATCCAGGATATGCAGCCACCTGCATACATGCTTAATACTCCAGAAGTGGACCTACCAGTTGTAATGTCCCCTGCATGATCAGCATCACTATAGCATAACAATACTTTTTCACAATTATTTTTATAAATGATTCCACGATCCAAGGTTCCTTTTATATATCTTAAAATCCTTTTAACCTTCAACCAGTCTTGATAGGTTGGATTTTCTAGTGACCTGGACAATACTCCCACTGCAAAAGCTAAATCAGGTCTTGATCCAATCATGAGGTACATTAGTGCACCTACAATCTGTCTATATGAATAACCAGCAATGTCATTCATTTCTTTCCCTGCTTCAGTAGTAGTTGATGTCTCTAGTGGAGTTGATACAGGTTTGCATTCTTCCATTTTAAGATTTTCTAAAATCCTTTTAGCATTAGAAGATTGACTTAATTTTATTCCATTATTCGATTATTCCAATCTGCAGGTTTATATGTTATTTTAAATTCATTTTTCAGATTAATTAGAAACTGGTTAAACATTTCTTGACTATTTGAAGCCAAAAGTCCGTCATCAACAAATATAGTCAACATAAGTTTTTCATTTCCATTTTTCATTACAAATAAACATGGATCAGCATCACTTTGCTTAAACCCAAGTTTATACAGAAAATTCATTAAAGCGCTGATTCCAGCATCGAGGTGCTTGTTTCAATCCATACAAACTCTTCTGCAGTCTACAAACAAGTGCACTACCATCTTTGTAGCCATTAGGTTGCTTCATATAAATATGACTCCCTTCATTATCATTATTTCCATATAGAAATGCAGTAGATATATCAAATTGAGTCAATTGCAATTTTTCATCTGCAGCAACGCTTATCAGAGCTCTAACTGTACTCATTCTAGCCACTGGGCTGAAGGTTTGATTGTAATCAACATTCTTCTTCTGCATATACCCTTTTATAACCAATCGGGCTTTAAAACGTTCTATAGATCCATATGGATTTTTCTTTACTTTGTATACCCATTTACAAGGTATGGGTTTTATACCATCAGGCAATTTTTCTAATACCCATGTGCGGTTGTCAAATAAGGATTTCATTTCCTGATCCATAGCAAGTTTCCATTCAGAATAGTACTGGCTCTGCATAGCCTCTTTATATGTAGTTGGTTCATTATAGTCATTCATTATGGTATCACAAGACATTACAAAATCGGTATATCTTTGAGGTGGTTTTAAAGTACTTCTGTCACGAAGTCTAGGAACGGTAGATCTTCCAAGATTCTCCAATTCTTCCAATTCATCCTCACCCGATATTTCTTCTTGTGAACTTTTAGAAGACAAATCCTCATCAGCTTCAGGAGGATTTTCACAAATTTCCTTCTGAGGAGGTACAATATTTGCATTTTCTAACAATTTATTTGGTATAACAGTGACTTCACCAACACTTGAAGAAAGAGGTCTTTCATTAAATACAACATCACGACTTCGAATGAAAGTACCACTTTTGCACCAAATTCTATAACCATTAGTGTCATAGCCAACAAGTATACCCTTCAGGGCCTTTTTGTCCATTTTCTTTCTCTTCTGTTTTGGAACATGAGCATAGCAATCTGAACCTATTATTCTCAGATGCTTTATATATGGCCGTTTCCCATGCCATAACTCGTATGGAGTTTTTTCCAAAATACTAGAAGGTCTAGTTCTATTTAATACATATGTGGCAGCATTTACAAATTCTGCCCATAAGAACTGTGGTAAATCATTTCTTGAATGCATCATGGCGGGCAGTCTCTACGACAGTGCGATTTTCCCTTTCACAAGGATTTTTGTTATCTTTAGCAGAGATAAACTATTAATTTATATTAATCAGGTTTATTATTTAATTAAAATGTACACATGTGTTATGGAGTCACAGAGTATAGAATTACATAGTAGGACGGTATTACAGAGTACAGTAATACCGAGTGTAAAAAGAAAGGTAGAATAGTCAAACCCTAGAGGGCGCTAAATTTAAATCCAACACTCCCTCTAAATTTAGACATTCTAACAACAAATTATAATTAATTGAGTGTCAAAAATACATGAAACTATTAATCAAGTTATAGTACAAGATATTTTAACATATCACTTAACAAAAGAGTTGTAGTTAAACATACCAAGTTTAGATCTTAAGAATTGGAATTTATCTTTTGACAATGCTTTAGTTAATATATCTGCATATTGATCAGCAGTGCTTACAGATTTAAGATCTATAATCTTTAGAGAATATTTTTCTTTTATGAAGTGATACTTAATATCAATATGTTTACATCTTTTATGAAAATTTATATTCTTAATTACACTGATGGCACTTTGATTGTCCAAATGTAAACACATAGTGTCTTGTTTATATTCACCAATATCACTTAACACTTGCTTTATCCACATAGCTTCTTTTGTTGCAGCACAGGCGGCCATAAATTCAGCTTCTGTTGTTGACAGAGCAACCGTCTGTTGGCGTTGGCTTGACCATGTTACAGCAGCACCATTCTTTATGAAGACGTAGCCAGTAACTGAGCGTCTTTTATCAATATCGTTTGCATAATCAGCATTACTATAACCAGTAACAGCTGGTGGCTCTGATGTTGATGAGTAATTCAGGCCATAATCTTTAGTATCCTTCAGGTACTTGAAAATCTTCGTGACAGCATTCCAGTGTGATTTGTTATAGCAACTTAAAAATCGACTTACCAGGCTTACGGCAAACATAATTTCTGGTCGACTGACTGTAGCCAGATGCATAAGAGAACCTACAGCTTCTCTATAAGGATAGTTTTTCTCTGGTTCTCCATCTTTCTTTTGTAGCTTGACATGGGGGTCCACTGGAACAGTGTTCGGGTTAGCATCAGTCATGTTAAACTTCTCTAACAGTTGTTCAACATACTTGGTCTGAAGTATAAAAATACCGTTGCTAAATATCTCAATTTGCATGCCCACAAAATTACTTGGTGTGTTCAATATTTTTACTTCCAGCACAGATTGTAGTTCTTTGGTTATTTCTTTCAGAGTGGATTCAGTTTTTAAAAATAGTAGGCCATCATCCACATACAGACAAAGATAACATTTCTCATTATTGACATGACCAACATACACACATTGATCAGCTTTGCTGTTGATGAAGCCAAATTTCTTTAATATTGAGTAAAATTTCTTATTCCAGCTTCTGGGGGCTTGCTTTAAACCATACAGCGACTTGTTGAGCTTGCATACCATGTTGTTTTCACAGGATAGACCTTCAGGCGGAGTCATAAATATAGTCTCTTCAAGTTCACCATATAAAAATGCAGTTTTTACATCAAGTTGTAAGATTTTAAGTTTATTTCGAACAGCCATGGAAAGTAATAAACGTATTGAATCATACCTTACAGTCGGAGCGAAGGTTTCTGTGTAGTCAATACCTGCGGTTTGTGCAAATCCCTTAGCACAAAGTCTTGATTTGAACCGTGGACCCGTTGACTCTTCTTTTATTCGGAACACCCATTTACTACCGATCACTTTGGCATTTGGAGGTTTTTCTATCAATGTCCAGGTTTCATTTTTCTTATGAGCATCAAGTTCTTCATTGATTGACTTTTTCCATTCATTTTTATTTGTTGAATGTACTGCTTCTTCATATGTTACAGGAACACAGGATGAGAATAAACACAGATGAGTGTGTTCTTCAGTACATGGACAGTTGAAATTCTTATTTTTTCTTTTATTTCTTGGTCTCAATGTCACATTACTGACAGAAGGAGAATCAATTCTGGTGTTAGGTAAGTATTCACTGTCGGATGTTGACCTGTTTCCTTTCTCTGTTTCATATGAACTTTCTGAATTTGTGTCGTTGTCAATCAAGCTGTCCTCTTCTGTTGTTGCATTTTCTCTGCTCTTTATTACCTTTCTAGTATTTGGCAATGTGAATCTGTATCCTTTTGTATTGTCGCAGTATCCGATGAAGATCATTCTTTGAGCCTTTGGATCCCATTTTCTGCGTTTTTCTTTAGGTAGATGAACCATTGCTTCGCAGCCAAATATACGCATATGATTAACATTTGGTTTGCGTCCAGACCAGATTTCCATAGGAGTCTTGAAAGCTAAGGATTTGGTTGGGGAACGATTGATGATGTAAGCAGCAGTGTGTATTGCATCTGCCCAATACAACTTCGGCAGACCAGCGTTGAGTAGCATGCACTTCGCTTTTTCAACCAGTGTCCGATTCATACGTTCCGCAGTCCCATTCTGTTCAGGCGTGTATGGTGTGGTGGTCTAATGAATGAATCCGGCACCTTTCAGGTAATCAGAGAAGGCTTTGTTATCGTATTCAAGTCCGTTGTCTGTACGAAGAACCTTTATATGAGCATCCGATTGATTTTCAACTTCTTGCTTGAATTCTTTGAATTTACTGAGCACTTCAGACTTGTTGTGAAGAAAGTATACTGAAATCTTCTTGGAATATTCATCTAGGAAGGTTAAAAAAATAGCTGCTCCCACCGAGAGACTGGGTTTCCATTGGTCCACATACATCAGAATGAACCAGTTCTAGGGGTTTGGTGACTCTTAATCCATCACTTTTAAAAGGTAACCGTGTCTGCTTTCCTTCTTTACAAGTTATGCATTTCAGATTTTCTGTATTTCCTGAGAAAGTTAAATGCTCTGTGTTATCAGACAATTTTTTCAAAGTTTGGAAATTAAGATGTCCCATCCTCTGGTGCCAGCAAAAAGCATCTTTTTCATGTTCAACACTAGACATGTGCGCTAGGCTTTCAGACATGTTCAGTCGGTACATGTTGTTTACAATGCTCGCAGTTGCTATAATTTGATTCTTGCTGTTCATGATCACACAGCCTGAGGTATCAAATTTCACTTGGCCTCCATTTTTAATAATTTGGCTTACAGATATCAGATTAGTTGCCAATTCAGGAACATATAAGACATTTGTGAACAGAATCTTATTCTCTTGCCCGTTTTGGTCATAAATGTTTAAGCTGACATCTCCTGAGCTTTGCACAGATAACACTTTGTTATCAGCAACACGAATGTTCTTTGTTATAAGGGTAGTTTCCTTTACAATTATATTCTTGGTCTTAGTCATATGTGCCGAAGCACCGGAGTCTATGTACCAAGCATCATCATAGTGGGATGATGTAACAAACACAGCAGCATAAGAAGAGCTAGGTTTCTGAGTCTTGTTCATGGTTTTGTATTTGTTGCATTCAGAACGTTTATGTCCATATTGATTGCAGGAATAACATCTCGGACCCTTGTAGAACTTCTTCTTTACAGAGTTGTTATGAAACTTCTTGTTGACAGCAAAAGCCGTTGTTTTGTTGTCTGAATTTCTAACATCTTGCAATAGTTTTGCTTTAACACTGTCTGCAGTTATTTTTGTGCCTGAGCTTTCGATCGCAATAATCATTGGTTGATATGATTCGGGCAGACCGGAGAGCAGCAATGTCCCGAGCCACTCGTCGTCCACTTTAAAGCCAATGTTGCGCAGCTTGTGAGCAGTTGACATAATTTTGCTCACATACTCTTCTATACTTTGACATCCACTTAACGATGTGTTACATAAATCACGTAGCAGACCAACTCGGCGTGTAAGTCCTGAGTCGTCGAACACTGCAGCCAATTTGTCCCAAACTCCTTTGGCCGTGTTTTCCTCTTGGATATGAACGTAATTGATCGGATCAACCAGAAGAATTAACTTTGTTTTCGCTTTTGTATCACGTTTTGAATCTGCGGGTGACGCCGGGTTAACCTCAATACAATCCCATAATTCTTCGTGTTGTAAGTATGTTTTCACTGCGAATTGCCAAGTCGAATAGTTTTCACGGCCGGTTAACTTCTCGATTATTGCCAGTGAATTATTCGATGCCATTTTTATTCGTTGAGAACACTTTATACACAAAGAAGAACAGAAACAGTTTCAACAGCCACGTTTTCTTTTAAGGTTATGTTCACCACACTAAAAGTCTTTATCCACTTTTCCGAAAAACACACATTAAACGTCTCTAGGTTTATCTGGACTTAACTGGGCCCATAACCTGTTATATTTAGCAGAGATAAACTATTAATTTATATTAATCAGGTTTATTATTTAATTAAAATGTACACATGTGTTATGGAGTCACAGAGTATAGAATTACATAGTAGGACGGTATTACAGAGTACAGTAATACCGAGTGTAAAAAGAAAGGTAGAATAGTCAAACCCTAGAGGGCGCTAAATTTAAATCCAACAATTTTGCTGTGGTGTATATGGCATAGTCAATCTTTGGGTAATCCCCTTCTCTTGTAATATTTTTCTGACCACATTACTATCGTATTCCCCTCCATTGTCACCTAAAATAACTCTTACACGGTGACCAGCATTTTCCGATGCAGCAAGCAATAATTTAAATTTTTCAGGTACTTCAGATTTCTCTCTCATAAAATATACAAATCTAAATCTAGAGAATTCATCTTTAAATATCACATAATATTTAAATTCAGATTTAGATGATTCAAAAGGACCACATACGTCACTAGATATTAGCATACCTGGTTTATCAGGTTTATCTCTGGTTCCAAATTTTCTTCTATGAGTTTTACCGTAAACACAGCCTTTACACAGCTCAGTATCCAGTTTTACCTCAATCCCAAGTTCTCTTTTAATTGTGGCTTTCACATGCCGTTTATTTTGATGTCCCATCCTTTCATGGTACAGTTGCAAAATATCATTACTATTCACAGTATTTACAGAATTTTGAGGAAAAACAATTCTTATGTCTAATTTATATAGACCACCAGGGTGATTTCTACTCCCAAACAGCATAAGCTTCCCATTTATTTTAAGTTGGCAACCAGCAACATTGGAAACAAATTCACTATTAATTTGTTTGTCATGAGCAGCTAGAGTTGAAAACAGATTTTTCTTAATATCAGGGTCGTACCACACATCTGTTAAAGTTAGGTTGTTCCATTGGTTATTAGTAATTGCTTGAACCTGAACAGTCCCTTTACCTACAGCTTTAACACAATCACCATTTGCAGTCATCACATTACGAGTAATATTTTCATCAAATGGTGTGTACTCAGAGAACACATCACTTCTATTTACTATGTGAGTCGTCGCTCCACTGTCAACATAGAAAAAATCATCACTTTTTTCAGTATTCAGAACAAGACTTGACGACGCAAAAAGTATATTTGTTTCATTTGTTCTACATGCCTTATCATTTGATTTATTACTTATCTCAGGTTTAGGTCTTCCATCTGCCTTCCATTTATTACAAAAAATTATTTTATGTGGACCTTTACAATAATTACAAATATATTGCTTCTGGTTAGATTTATATCCCCTATATTTCTCATTCTTACCACTGCTAGAGGGTTTATGAGTGAGAAGTGCTTCATGACTAATGTTCTCTTTCCCATTTAACGTCCTCTCATACATACAGAGTTGTGTAGTGAGGTTATCTATAGCTATCTTCTTTTTTAGGCACAAGCATCCAACTAGATCTAAATGAAAAATAATTTTCAGGCAAAGAATCCAATATTTTACAAGTTAATAATAAATCTGGCAATTTTGAACTTCCATCCTTTGTAAGTTCAACATTTAAGTCATTCCATATGTTTTTCAATTTAGAGGTATAACTTGCAATGTCATCTAATTCATTCCTCTTATAACTTAAAAATTGTAAACACAAATCAAAGGCTCGATCCTCAGCAGACCCATCAAAAAGCCGATTCAGTTCACTCCAAACTTCAGCAGAACTCATAAATCTCATTACAAGCTTCAGAATGTCCTTAGTCATATTTGTAGTCAGCACTAACAGTGCACAGCTATCAATTTTAAGAAATTCTTCAAGTTTCTTGTCAAATTCCGATTTCTCAATTGTCGTAGCACCTAGCTCAGGCAGCTGAGGAGCTTTTATTTTTCCTTCCACAACATCCAATGCTCCCTTTATGCTACGTAATAGAATAATTGCTTTGTATTTCCACGTAGTCCAGTTATTTTTACCTTCAAGTAATTTAATTTGTATTCTTAGGGAATCCATTGTTCACCATGTGATTATGTAGTTTTAGGTAGCCAAAAAGTATAATACGACAGAAACGCAGAACTAATATTTATTCTTTTTTAAACATCTGGGTACCATAATCTTTTGTAGTTTTATGAACTAACAACAAATTAACTACTAAATATTTTATATCATCATATATTATAATGTCCCAGGTGTATATTTATATTCTTATAGTCTTATATTCTTATATTCTTAGATTCTTATATTCTTATATTCTTATATTCTTATATTCTTATCATATATTATAATGTCCCAGGTGTATATTTATATTCTTATGATCTTATATTCTTATATGTTTATATGTTTGGTTCGAATTTTGTATGGCATCTCAAAAACGGCTCCAGGGAAGTTTTTGAAAATTGCCTATTTCGTAGAGAAAAAAATTCTAAGACTTTTGGCGTCCCCGGATTTTTCCCTGAATTTCCTGGAAACCCGTTATTTTGGAAAAACTGGAAAAAAAGTGATCCCTTTTTTGCTGTATTACTTTTAAGTCGTAAAAGATAGAAAGTTGAAATTTTGCATGTGTATTAAGCTATTTAAGGCTGATATTTCTCAAAAATTAGAAATTCAAAAATTAAAAAAGCGGGGGTTAAAGAAATTCGGGGGCCCGGTAGGAAACTTTGGAGAAAGTTCATATTCTGAATTCTAGAACAATTAGGTATATTATTAATGAAAAAAAATTCAAAATTTCAAAATTTTATTTGGGGGCACGGGGGCAGTATTTGCCGATAGTAAAAATTGTGCTAGAAAATTGAAATTTTGTATGTAGGCTAACCTTGGTAACTTATTTACGAATCGAAAAAAAAAATTCCAAATTTTGAAAAAAAGTTGGTCAAAAAAGGAATAAATTGAAAATATTTTTTATTTTGATAAAAAAAATATATTTTTTAGTCAATTTATATGCGTCAATGTATATGTGCGAGTTTATTTATTATTTCAATTTAAAAATAGAACAGTGAAATATGAAATTTAATTACAAATTATTTTATTGAATTCAAATGATACACGCCAAAAAGACGTCGCATTGCGACGGGGGTAAACTCAAGTATATTATAATGTCCCAGGTGTATATTTATATTCTTATATGTTTATGTGTTTATATGTTTGGTTCGAATTTTGTATGGCATCTCGAAAACGGCTCCAGGGAAGTATTTAAAAATTTCCTATTTCGTAGAGAAAAAAATTCTAAGACTTTTGGCGTCCCCGGATTTTCCCCTGAATTTCCTGGAAATCCTTAATTTTGGAAAAACTGGAAAAAAGTAATCTCTTTTTTGCTGTATTACTTTTAATTCGTATAAGATAGAAAGTTGAAATTTTGCATGTGTATTAAGGTATTCAATGCTGACATTTCTCAAAAATTAGAAATTCAAAAATTGAAAAAAAGGGGGTTAAAGAAATTCGGGGGCCCGGTGGGGAACTTTGGAGAAAATTCATTTTCTGGATTCTAGAATAATTAAGTATATTATTAATAAAAAAAAAATTTAAAATTTCAAAATTTTATTGGGAGGCACGGGGGCAGTATTTGCCGAGAGTAAAAATTGTGCTAGAAAGTTTAAATTTTGTATATAGGCTAACCTTGGTAACTTATTTACGAATCGAAAAAAAAATCACAAATTTTTAAAAAAAGTTGTCCAAATATCGCATAAATTCAAAATATTTTTTATTTTGATATAAAAAATGTATTTTCTTAGTCAGTTTGTATGAAAAATTAATTGTTATTAAATTTAAAATCAATATAGGACGAGTTTATTTATTATTTCAATTTAAAAATGGAATTAAATTTTGACATGAAATTCAAGCCACTCATAAAAAACAAACGTCGCTTGCGACGGGGGTAGAAGCTAGTATTCTTATATTCTTATATTCTTATATTCTTATATTCTTATATTCTTATATTCTTATATTCTTATATTCTTATATTCTTATATTCTTATATTCTTATATTCTTATATTCTTATATTCTTATATTCTTATATTCTTATATTCTTATATTCTTATATTCTTATATTCTTATATTCTTATATGTTTATATGTTTGGTTCGAATTTTGTATGGCATCTCGAAAACGGCTCCAGGGAAGTTTTTGAAAATTTCCTATTTCGTAGAGAAAAAAATTCTAAGACTTTTGGCGTCCTCGGATTTTTCCCTGAATTTCCTGGAAACCCGTAATTTTGGAAAAACTGGAAAAAAAGTGAACCCTTTTTTGCTGTATTACTTTTAATTCGTAAAAAAAAGAAAGTTGAAATTTTGCATGTGTATTAAGGTATTCAATGCTGACATTTCTCAAAAATTAGAAATTCAAAAAGTAAAAAAGGGGGGGTTGAAGAAATTCAGGGGCCCGGTAGGGAACTTTGGAGAAAGTTCATATTCTGGATTCTAGAATAATTATGTATATTATTAATAAAAAAAAATTCAAAATTTCAAAATTTTGTTTGGGGGCACGGGGGGCAGTATTTGCCGAGAGTAAAAACTGTGCTAGAAAGTTGAAATTTTGTATATAGGCTAACCTTGGTAACTTATTTACGAATCGAAAAAAAAAATCCCAAATTTTGAAAAAAAGTTGGTCAAATAACGCATAAATTGAAAATATTTTTTATTTTGAAAAAAAAAAAAAATATTTTTTTAGTCAATTTATATGTATGTATATGTGCGCGAGTTTATTTATTATTTCAATTTAAAAATAGAACAGTTAAATATGAAATTTAATTACGAATTATTTTATTGGATTCAAATGATACACGCCAAAAAGACGTCGCATTGCGACGGGGGTAAACTCAAGTATATTATAATGTCCCAAGTGTATATTTATATTCTTATATGTTATGTGTTTATATGTTTGGTTCGAATTTTGTATGGCATCTCGAAAACGGCTCCAGGGAAGTTTTTAAAAATTTCCTATTTCGTAGAGAAAAAAATTTTAAGACTTTTGGCGTCCCCGGATTTTTCCCTGAATTTCCTGGAAACCCGTAATTTTGGAAAAACTTGAAAAAAAATATTACTTTTAATTTGTAAAAGATAGAAAGTTGAAATTTTGCATGTGTATTAAGGTATTAAATGCTGACAATTCTCAAAAATTAGAAATTCAAAAAGTGAAAAAGGGGGGGTTAAAGAAATTCGGGGGCCCGGTAGGGAACTTTGGAGAAAGTTCATATTCTGGATTCTAGAATAATTAAGTATATCTAATATATAAAAGAAAGACGGGTTTGTTGCAACACTTATAACTCGAGATCTGCTGAACCAATATTCATGGTTATTGATTCGTTGGATTTGTCTTCGCCCCGAATAGCATAATACATCTTAAAAACAATGAAAATATATAAAACAAAGACGGGTTTGTTACAACACTTACAATAGCATAATACATCTTAAAAACAATGAAAATTCGAAATTTAAAAAACTCGACAATGAAAACTCGATACTTAATCATTTCAATAAATGCTGATTTGTTTATTTCATGTCAAACATTTGTTGTCATGACAACATGTTGTAACAACTATCATTTGTGCGTTCAGAAATTTATTTTTTGTAAAATGTCTCGAAAGTTCAGGTACTGTTATATTTGTTTGTTTTAGACATTAATTTGTGTAGATTATTTATTAATTATTTAATTTTTAATTTCAGAAAATATTACCTAAGATTTATTGTACAGGTTAACAAAAGTGTAAATGTCTTTTTATAGGTTATCTATAACTATAATTTTTCTTGATAAGCTATTCATATGTAGTGCTTATATACTCTTTGAGCTATTGTCTATGTCTCGAAAGTGGTTTCTTGTGGTTTTATGCGAGTGCACATTCAGTATTAATATTAATAACAATGCCGCGTCGTAGAAGATCTAATCTTTCCCAGCGGAGCCGTAATGCAATTAAACAACGGAATATCGCGAGTCAATTATCTGATGAAGAACGAGAAATTGCACGAGAAGAGCACCGCGTTAGTATGGAACAAAGAAGGGCCTTAATTCGTGCTTCTCAAACACAAGAGCAAAGAGAGGTAGCCCGTGAAACGGCTAGGTTAGAAACGAGAAATCGTCGAGTTTATCGTACAGATGAACAGAAGAATAATCTTCGAAGTGCAAGAAGAAATGGTTCAAGTATTGATTTGAATCGAGCAGCGTTTCTATATGATTGCACCATCGACTACAGCTTGCATCGTTTTCGAGCAGCATTTCTATATGATTGCACCATCGACTACAGCTTGCATCGTTTAGTTTGCATTGGTCCAATGGACGTTGTTTGCCAGCATTGAGGTTTGCTGGTGAAACGCCTGGTTTGTGCTGCCTTAGTGGTAAAGTGAAATTGCAATCATTGGTCCCGCCACCAGAGCCATTGTGCTCCCTGCTTTATGGCGAAACACTAGAATCACGACATTTTCTAGCGAACACTCAAAAATACAATGTCTGTTTCCAAATGACTTCATTTGGGGCGGAAATTATCGAAGAACACGGATATAATCCGACATTTAAGGTAATTTACGTTAAAAACTATATTTTCTATGATTGTAAAAAAAATCTGGAATGTAGTTTGTTAGATTTCTGTATTTGTCTCTGAAATAAAAATGGCATGTTATTATTTGAAAAAAAAAGTGTTTGTAAAAAAAGTGTTTGTCAATCTAACTATAACTATGGCTTTGACTTTACAGATTCAAGGCCAGATTTGCCATCGCATTGGATCATTGCAACCTATAGAAGATGCACAGCATAAATTCTTGCAAATATACTTCATGGGCAATATGGAAGAACAACTTGACCGGCGTCAAGGGATCAACACAGCTACGAAAAGAGCAATTCTCCAAGATCTGCAGCAAATGCTTCATGAACATCATGCATTGGTCAGGCTGTTCAAGACTTCAAGAAATCTGTGGCGATATGTAAAGAAACTTCAACTGTCTGTAAATATGAGAGTTGCATTGTTGAACGATCTATCTGCTGATGATTTCTCGAAGCAATTGCTGACTATCGGTAATGGCCGTGTTCCTGTTGACAAATCGAGCGGTTTGATTTCATTTCCTCCAAATGTTTGCAATTTTGTATCATCAAAAGACGAGCTTATCAACAAAGTATCCCCGGATATCATTGCTAACCACAAAAATACTAAATGGTTAAGTGAGCGAGCAATTTTGGCAGCTAAAAATAAAGATGTAGATGACCTTAATTTTATAATTCAAAATCAAATCGTAGGTACTCTGTATTCATTCAAATCTACCGACTGTGTAACAAACGAAGAAGAAGCCACTAATTATCCAAGTGAATTTTTAAACTCCTTGGATGTGCCTGGTTTACCACCGCACAATTTAAAACTTAAGGTTGGCTCGGTAGTCATCATGCTTAGAAATTTAAACCAACCAAAACTGTGCAATGGAACGCGTTTGGTGATAAAAAAACTGATGAGCAATGTGATTCACGGGTCGATGCTTAAAGGAAAATTCAAAGATGAGGAAGTTCTTATTCCAAGGATTCCGAAGATCCCAACGGATATGCCATTTGAGTTTAAACGAATTCAATTCCCGATTCGTCTTGCCTTCGCCATGACGATCAACAAATCACAGGGCCAATCCTTGACTATTTGTGGCCTCAATCTAGAAAATGCATGTTTTTCTCATGGTCAATTGTACGTGGCATGCTCACGTGTCGGCAAACCATCCGCTTTATTTGTTCATGCGCCTGACCAAAAAACAAAGAATGTCGTTTACCACAAGGTGCTTGAATGAAAATCCCATTAATGAATTAATCCGAGTGTATTCCAATCTGCACAACATAGTTTTCAATAATTTTTTTCTGACATGAGTTTGAATTACTTAATTATTATTATTTTTTTAATTTTTATTCTCATTCTGTATGTTTTCATCATCATTCATCATAATAAAATACTTTTATGTTTCTATCTATATTAATAAATATTATTTTATATCATTGTATTACGTTCATCAAAGCCTAAAAGGTAACACGATATGCATTGACTGTTAGGCGGTACGAAGTTCGCCGGGTCAGCTAGTTATTAATAAAAAAAAATTCAAAATTTTATTGGGGGGCACGAGGGCAGTATTTGCCGAGAGTAAAAATTGTGCTAGAAAGTTGAAATTTTGTATATAGGCTAACCTTAGTAACTTATTTACGAATCGAAAAAAAAATCCCAAATTTTGAAAAAAAGTTGTTCAAATAACGCATAAATTCAAAATACTTTTTATTTTGATATAAAAAATGTATTTTCTTAGTCAGTTTGGATGAAAAATTAATTGTTATTAAATGTAAAATCAATATAGGACGAGTTTATTTATTATTTCAATTTAAAAATGGAATTAAATTTTAACATGAAATTCAAGCCACTCACAAAAAACAGACGTCGCTTGCGACGGGGGTAAAAGCTAGTATATTATAATGTCCCAGGTGTATATTTATATTCTTATATTCTTATATGTTTGGTTCGAATTTTGTATGGCATCTCGAAAACGACTCCAGGGAAGTTTTTAAAAACTTCCTATTTCGTAGAGAAAAAAATTCTAAGACTTTTGGCGTCCCCGGATTTTTCCCTGAATTTCCTGGAAACCCGTAATTTTGGAAAAACTGGAAAGAAAGTGATCCCTTTTTTGCTGTATTACTTTCAAGTCGTAAAAGATAGAAAGTTGAAATTTTGCATGTGTATTAAGCTATTTAATGCTGACATTTCTCAAAAATTAAAATTTCAAAAATAGAAAAAGGGGGGGTTGAAGAAATTCGGGGGCCCGGTAGGGAACTTTGGAGAAAGTTCATATTCTGGATTGTAGAATAATTAAGTATATTAATAAAAAAAAATTCAAAATTTCAAAATTTTATTTAGGGGCACGGGGGCAGTATTTTCCGAGAGTAAAAATTGTGCTAGAAAGTTGAGATTTTGTATATAGGCTAACTGGTAACTTATTTACGAATCGAAAAAAAAAATCCCAAATTTTGAAAAAAATTTGGTCAAATAACGCATAAATTGAAAATATTTTTTATTTTGATAAAAAAATAATATTTTTTTAGTCAATTTATATGTGTGTATATATGTGCGCGAGTTTATTTATTATTTCAATTTAAAAATAGAACAGTTAAATATGAAATTTAATTACGAATTATTTTATTCAATTCAAATGATACACGCCAAAAAGACGTCGCATTGCGACGGGGGTAAACTCAAGTATATTATAATGTCCCAAGTGTATATTTATATTCTTATGTTTATGTGTTTATATGTTTGGTTCGAATTTTGTATGGCATCTCGAAAACGGCTCCAAAAAAGTGATCCCTTTTTTGCTGTATTACTTTCAAGTCGTAAAAGATAGAAAGTTGAAATTTTGCATGTGTATTAAGCTATTTAATGCTGACATTTCTCAAAAATTAGAATTTCAAAAATAGAAAAAGGGGGGGTTGAAGAAATTCGGGGGCCCGGTAGGGAACTTTGGAGAAAGTTCATATTCTGGATTGTAGAATAATTAAGTATATTATTAATAAAAAAAAATTCAAAATTTCAAAATTTTATTAGGGGGCACGGGGGCAGTATTTGCCGAGAGTAAAAATTGTGCTAGAAAGTTGAAATTTAGTATATAGGCTAACCTTGGCAACTTATTTACGAATCAAAAAGAAAATCCCAAATTTTGAAAAAAAGTTGTTCAAATATCGCATAAATTCAAAATATTTTTTATTTTGATATAAAAAATGTATTTTCTTAGTCAGTTTGTATGAAATATTAATTGTTATTAAATGTTAAATCAATATAGGACGAGTTTATTTATTATTTCAATTTAAAAATCAAATTTTGATTTGAAATTTAAGCCACTCACAAAAAACAAACGTCGCTTGCGACGGGAGTAAAAGCTAGTCTATATATAAAATAATAAGAGTAACAAAAACAAGTTGCTGAAGGCAATTTAATATATTTAATAATTACACAAAAACAAAAGCTTATTAATAACAAAGCCTATTGAATATGACAAATTTCAATAAATACTCCACGTTTTTCCATACATTCATGTTTACAGATATAATAAGTAAAGGAATCCGTTAAAAATGTCTTTTAAATCGTTACGTGTATGCTTAGCACAAAGATTAATGGAAATTAATTAAACGAAAGTATAGAAACCGGTCAACAGTTCATTATCACATTTTAGTGTTCCAAAGCATTTATGTGTTCTTAATGTAACTAGAATATTTTGCACAATTTCTACAACTGTGGTTACGTTACGTTACGTTACGTTACGTTAGTAGATTAAGGCCCGGATGCTCATCTAACTATTCAACGTATAGATAGGTACCTAACTGTTCATAGATATCGCAATAGTTATCACCAGTTACAATAAATCCGGTTGCTGCGTATGAAAACAACAGTATGTTAACTATCGTTAGTTACCCGATGTGATTTTATATTTATTTTAATAAAAGTATCACTCAATAGCTGGTGCTTCTATTAATGTAACATTATTGTGTCAGATTTTATAGTTGTTATGTCGTTATCAAAATATTTTGTTTGATTGTAAGTAAAAAAAAAT
The DNA here is from genome assembly GCA_963678705.1 of Panorpa germanica. Taxonomy (NCBI): domain Eukaryota; kingdom Metazoa; phylum Arthropoda; class Insecta; order Mecoptera; family Panorpidae; genus Panorpa; species Panorpa germanica. The sequence goes on from OY783209.1 coordinate 23,006,271, forward strand.
TGTTGTATTTTATGTAAAATATTTGTAAAATAGTCTGTAACTGTTATTATTATATAATTATCTACATGGAACATTTAAATGAAATAACCGATGCCTTTATTCATAGAAAATGGAAATAATGAGGACGATCTACAATTAAATAAGAAAATAATAATATTTAACTCCGAAAAAGAGCATAAACTTGAAAAACTGGAGCAGAGCGAAATATTAATTAATAAACAAATGGAGATATTACAAATGGAGAAAAGAGTAAATTGCAACAAAACAATAAACAAGTTGAAAAAAGAAATTAAAGTATTAGAATTAAAAATAATGTTAAATGAACTACAAAAATATACATAATTTTTCTTAAATTTATTCTTAAGTTTTCACCTATTTGAATTAAGTATTTGTATACTTAAAATAAATATCAATGTTTATATTATATTAATACATATGTTTAATTTGTAACAATCAATAATTTCATCATTATCTGAAATAGGATTATAAAACAGAGTCTCTAATTGTACTTTGTCCAGCTATTCGATGCGAGTAATCTTCTACGTTTTGTATTTCGTTATGAAGATTTGAATAAACAAACTCCTCATCTTCATCAATTGCAATATTGTGCAGCACAGGAGATTCCACAATAATACTCATTGATGTTTTCAGTTGGCATCTAAGTCCTATTGAAAGACATGGTAATCTTCTCTTTTAAATTCCAAAAGTGCGTTTAATTTAATTTCTTGTTTTAATATGAGCTTCGTTGTATTTTTCCTGTGCTTCTGTTTGCGTTGTTAATGTTGGAATTATTAAATGCTTTCTTACAAGGTATCCAGAATCTCCAAATAAATAGTTCTGTCCAAAAGTGTCACCTTCTGGATTTAGTTTCAGTATAGATGCGTCAAATATAGTTGCATCATGAGTCCCTGATCAACTAGCGTTGCAGGCATATTGGATATTAAATGAGAAAAACACTTTCATCTATATAGTTCATAGCGACTTTCTCCCTTGTATTTTGATATTGGTACAATCTATACATTCTATTACTCTTGGAAACTAAACTTTTAAATAAATTCTACAGCTGCAGATTGAACTTCCTGAATTCTTATCATTGAATTTCCATTGCATTATTTATGTTCATAATTACATTTTTGCGAATGGATACTTTTTCTTGAACTATATAATTTCCTCGTCAGATGAATAGTTTAATAATGAATCACTCGATTCACTGAATACTTGTATATTATACATTTTTTATATTTGTTTAATTTTAAATCAAAGAAATATGATTTTTTTAATCTTTTCAGGTTATTTTCAAAATAGCTCAAAATAATATTTTTGACACTAAAAAAAATATGGCTGACTTAACTAGACGATTCGATAATTAAAGGATAGAATTCGTATAGTTAGACTTAACATACTGTTTATCGTTGTGCTGTCACTAACTATGAAAGCAGCAACCCGATTTCATGCTATTGAATAGTTACCGGCTCAGTTATCGGACATCGGATAGGTATCTATGAAACCAGCAACCGAGCATGTTTGTGTTAACAGACCACAATTTTATAGCGTTTGTGGCGATTATTAAATATTTTTAAAACGTGATTTTCTACGTTATTTTCTTAACTTCTCCTTCACTTGTAGACTATGAGCAGATGATTATGCAGTTCAAAGTAGTGGCATAGTTTCTTCACTACATTTACGAAACATATTTGTTCTGGAGTAACATAACTATTCGGAGAAATATGTGGTTGGAAACTCAGAAAATGAAAGGAATGTTACAAACTAAAACTATTATAAAATGTTCTCTCGGCATCGCGGAACCTGTAACATATGTTAAGAACGTGTAAAATGTCTAATAGATTGCAGTGCATTATATTATAGTCTCATGTATAAAAATAATGTATTAAGTTTGTTAATCACAGAATGTATTCTAATTCCTTAAAGTAAAAATTTAAACAACAATAAAAAATAATTCAAATATGTTTCTCGGATAAAAGATCCATTCAGTGTATTCCAAAATTTAGTGTTTTTATTTTGTTAAGGCTTTCTTGTTTGGGTGTTTCACAGGTTTGTTTCTTAGTAGCATCTGTCGTCTTCGGCTATTTATTACCTTTTGACTTTTTTAGCAAAGTTCTAAGCAGATTCCGTCAGATCTAGGAAGAACGGTGACTGGATCGACTGAATGCATTGCGTTGTATTGAAGAAACCATAAGAATATAAAATCTTTATCACATATTCAAACCTTGAATTATTATCAAAATATAAACACTAGAAATCTATATAAAATCATAAAAACTTTTATCAAACAATAATCAAAGTTACATTACATCATGTATCAGATAAGTTAGATCCAATATAAACCAATACTCCAATGAGAAAACTAGAATTAAATAAATATTTTGGTACACAACTAAATTTAAGTAACACTTTTATCCGAAGATGCATTCAGAGAACGATTAATAGATTTACCACAATAAAAATTACGCAATAAGATAACCAAATAAATATCGAATAAATATATTTGTATCCATGAGATAAAAAAGGAGTAAGGATATAGCGAATACCGCGAATAAATTTCATAAAATTAAGATGTCCTTAACATCAGCTCCATGCGGTAATCTAAAACAAAAAAATATTAATCATCCACCCAACATGTTTTTCGTTGATGTAAAATTAATTTAAAATCATTAAAAAGTTATAATCAACTAATATTGCAAAACCTTAATTAGCATCGGTTGAGCTGAATCCCTAAACCCAATCGTTCACTAAATGACAAACTACGTCATCATTTTAAGGCAAAAAATGTAATGAACCAAAAATAATAAAAACAATAAAAGAAAGTAATGTCACCAAAAGGGAATTCAATGAAAGAATTCATAAAAATTAGACTTCAGGATTTTGTCATGATATGGATAATAATAATCTTTATACGCTAGATGGTTTTACATAGCTCACAGTGCCTATCAGAGAAACTATCAGAACGTGATCAAACTCCTCCACTTTAAAAACGGAAACATAGAACACTAAAGAACCCAAGCTCATCCGCAAGTAACCCATAAAATTGATCATTGCTTAATTTAGCAATGGTTTAACAACACTGTGAGAAAAGTGCGTTTAAATGTTTCATAGAAAGAGGAAACCAGACCAAAGAGGTGAAGACTTAAAACTCTATATCTGCGACAGCTTTACTCCCATCGACTTCAAATATTGACACAATAAACTTAAGCGAAAAAAAAATAAAAACACTCACAAAGTTATATATTTCGTCTAATTTAAATCGCATAAACACCTAAGATGCATAATCCTTATAAATAATTCTTTGTTACATAATGACCTCTCTTTCAGGCTCATTATACATATTACTAGCTTTTACCCCCGTCGCAAGCGACGTTTGTTTTTTGTGACTGGCTTGAATTTCATGTCAAAATATAATTCCATTTTTAAATTGAAATAATAAATAAACTCGTCCTATATTGATTTTACATTTAATAACAATTAATTTTTCATACAATTTTTATATCAAAATAAAAATATTTTGAATTTATGCGTTATTTAAAAAACTTTTTTTCAAAATTTGGGATTTTTTTTTCGATTCGTAAATAAGTTACCAAGGTTAGCCTATATACAAAATTTCAATTTTCTAGCACAATTTTTACTATCGGCAAATACTGCCTTTGTGCCCCCCAATAAAATTTTGAAATTTTGAATTTTTTTTAAATTTATAATATACTTAATTATTCTAGAATTCAGGATATGAACTTTCTCCAAAGTTCCCTACCGGGCCCCCGAAATTCTTTAACCCCCCCTTTTTCACTTTTTGAATTTCTAATTTTTGAGAATTGTCAGCATTGAATACCTTAATACACATGCAAAATTTCAACTTTCTATCTTTTACGAATTAAAAGTAATACAGCAAAAAAGGGCTCACTTTTTTTCCAGTTTTTCCAAAATTACGGGTTTCCAGAAAATTCAGGGAAAAATCCGGGGACGCCAAAAGTCTTAGAATTTTTTTCTCTACGAAATAAGAAATTTTTAAAAACTTCCCTGGACCCGTTTTCGAGATGCCATACAAAATTCGAACCAAACATGTAAACACATAAACATATAAGAATATAAATATACACTTGGGACATTATAATATACTTGAGTTTACCCCCGTCGCAATGCGACGTCTTTTTGGCGTGTATCATTTGAATCCAATAAAATAATTCGTAATTAAATTTCATATTTAACTGTTCTATTTTTAAATTGAAATAATAAATAAACTCGCGCACATATACATTAACACATATAAATTGACTAAAAAAATATATTTTTTTATCAAAATAAAAAATATTTTCAATTTATGCGTTATTTGACCAACTTTTTTTCAAAATTTGGGATTTTTTTTTTCGATTCGTAAATAAGTTTCCAAGGTTAGCCTATATACAAAATTTCAACTTTCTAGCACAATTTTTACTCTCGGCAAATACTGCCCCCGTGCCCCCAAATAAAATTTTGAAATTTTGAATTTTTTTTTATTAATAATATACTTAATTATTCTAGAATCCAGAATATGAACTTTCTCCAAAGTTCCCTACCGGGCCCCCGAATTTCTTCAACCCCCCCTTTTTCAATTTTTGAATTTCTAATTTTTAAGAAATGTCAGCATTGAATACCTTAATACAGATGCAAAATTTCAACTTTCTATTTTTTACGACTTAAAAGTAATACAGCAAAAAAGGGATCACTTTTTTTCCAGTTTTTCCAAAATAACGGGTTTCCAGGAAATTCAGGGAAAAATCCGGGGACACCAAAAGTCTTAGAATTTTTTTCTCTACGAAATAGGCAATTTTCAAAAACTTCCCTGGAGCCGTTTTCGAGATGCCATACAAAATTCGAACCAAACATATAAACATATAAGAATACTAGCTTTTACCCCCGTCGCAAGCGACGTTTGTTTTTTGTGACTGGCTTGAATTTCATGTCAAAATATAATTCCATTTTTAAATTGAAATAATAAATAAACTCGTCCTATATTGATTTTACATTTAATAACAATTAATTTTTTATACAATTTTTATATCAAAATAAAAAATATTTTGAATTTATGCGTTATTTAAAAAACTTTTTTTCAAAAATTTGGGATTTTTTTTTCGATTCGTAAATAAGTTACCAAGGTTAGCCTATATACAAAATTTCAATTTTCTAGCACAATTTTTACTATCGGCAAATACTGCCTTTGTGCCCCCCAAAAAAATTTTGAAATTTTGAATTTTTTTTTAATTTATAATATACTTAATTATTCTAGAATTTAGGATATGAACTTTCTCCAAAGTTACCTACCGGGCCCCCGAATTTCTTTAACCCCCCCTTTTTCACTTTTTGAATTTCTAATTTTTGAGAATTGTCAGCATTGAATACCTTAATACACATGCAAAATTTCAACTTTCTATCTTTTACGAATTAAAAGTAATACAGCAAAAAAGGGCTCACTTTTTTTCCAGTTTTTCCAAAATAACGGGTTTCCAGGAAATTCAGGGAAAAATCCGGGGACACCAAAAGTCTTAGAATTTTTTTCTCTACGAAATAAGAAATTTTTAAAAACTTCCTTGGACCCGTTTTCGAGATGCCATACAAAATTCGAACCAAACATATAAACATATAAGAATATAAGAATACTAGCTTTTACCCCCGTCGCAAGCGACGTCTGTCTTTTGTGTGTGGCTTGAACTTCATGTAAAAATTTTAATTCCACCAAAGTTTACCCCTGTCGTAAAGCGTCTTTTTGGCGTGTATATTTGAATCCAATAAAATAATTCGTAATTAAATTTCATATTTAACTGTTCTATTTTTAAATTGAAATAATAAATAAACTCGCACATATCCATTGACACATATAAATTGACTAAAAAAAATATATTTTTTTTATCAAAATAAAAAATATTTTTAATTTATGCGTTATTTGACCAACTTTTTTTCAAAATTTGGAATATTTTTTTTTGATTCGTAAATAAGTTACCAAGATTAGCCTATATACAAAATTTCAACTTTCTAGCACAATTTTTACTTTCGGCAAATACTGCCCCCGTGCCCCCCAATACTATACTTAATTATTCTAAAATATAGAATATGAACTTTCTCCAAAGTTCCCTACCGGGCCCCCGAATTTCTTCAACTTGTCAATTTTTGAATTTCTAATTTTTGAGAAATGTCAGCATTAAATGCCTTAATACACATGCAAATTTTCAACTTTCTATCTTTTACGAATTTAAAGTATTACAGCAAAAAAGGGCTGACTTTTTTGCCAGTTTTTCCAAAATTACGGGTTTCCAGGAAATTCAGGGAAAAATCCGGGGACGCCAAAAGTCTTAGAATTTTTTTCTCTACGAAATAGGAAATTTTCAAAAAAATCGTGGGAGCCGTTTTCGCGCTGCCATACAAAATTCAGTACCAAACATATAAACATATAAGAATAGATTCAAACAGTTGGAACATTATAATATAGGATAAGAATATAAGAATATAAGAATAGATTCAAACAGTTGGAACATTATAATATAGGATATTTTTTAAACTATAGCCCTATCTCTATATATTTCATATTTCTGGTCTTTGGCCCCCAGCGCCCGCCGCCTCTGGAAAGTTGCAATTTTCTATAGTGTGTCTTTAATGACACTCTATATAGGGCCCACGTTCCAAATATCAACGTTCTAGCTCTGTTGCGACATTGCCCCCAAAAAATCACGCCGCTACTGAATTAAAATTTTGGTAATCCAATTATTGGCAAACATGCGCAATTAGTGTCTTAATACATACCCTAAGTTATAATACTACATTTTCAATATTTTTGGCTTTTACTGTCTCAACTCCCGCCGTCACTGGAAATTTGGGGCTGTTTATTTTTTTTCATTAATTACTGTCTACAGCGAGCCTACATATTAAATTTGAACGTCCTAACTCTATTCTAACATTGCCTCCAAAAATTTGCGCCGCTACTGAACTCAAATTTCAAATTTCCAACTATTGGAAAATGTGCACAATTATAATCTCAATACACATACCAAATTTCAGTTTTCTATATTTTCTAGTTCGTCAGATATTTGCAAAAGTATTTTTTCGAATTTTCCAGTTTTTCCAAAATTACGGGTTTCCAGGAAATTCAGGGAAAAATCCGGGAACGCCAAAAGTCTTAGAATTTTTTTCTCTACGAAATAGGAAATTTTTAAAAAGATCGCAGGAGCCGTTTTCGCGCTGCCATACAAAATTCAGTACCAAACATATAAGAATATAAGATCATAAGAATATAAACAAACACCTGGGACATTATAATATATGATAAGAAAATAAGATCATAAGAATATAAATATACACCTGGGACATTATAATATAGGATAAGAATATAAGAAAATAAGATCATAAGAATATAAATATACACCTGGGACATTATAATATAGGATGTTAACTTGACTGTTCACGCATATGCCCTTATGTCGCAAAGCAGTAAAGAAAATATAACCTTAATATCATAAAATTTATTTAAATAATGATAATATATACTTATATATACCATAGAGAGAACTGTAGCCCGCTTGCAACGTAGCAAATCCTCTCGCTAACCTTGAATGTTACCAAGCCTATCGCAGTAACTGCAACAAGAATCGATACTAAACAAACCAAAAATAACCCATGTTTTACGAACTATGACGATTTGATCTTAAACTGACGAAATTAAATGTTGAACTTACATGCATTTTTAACTTGTTACCAGCTAATAGAATATTAAAATAAACCATTGAGTTTGTTTCCGATTGGTTTAGATAAATAACGAACGATTTATTTGGGTTTATTACCGATGTAGACAGTTCGTTCAACTGACATACACAAAACACATATAAATATGTCTACAATACACCTACGGAATAAACAGCCATTTTTAAATTTATTGTTACATTCCACTTAAATAAACGTAAACTTCTACGAAAGCAAATAAACGAACTTTACAATTCAAACATGTCAAGCTGAGTAGCAGTTTATATTTTGAATTGGCACAAATACTAATATAATACTTAAGCTTTATAAGCATTTTACATAAACTTTTATAAACTTTTAATATACTTTCTGTATAAGACTACTTTAAGTTTGAATAGGCAAGTCCAGCTTCAAAGAAAATTGTTAACTTTCAAATGCTCTACTAGTCAGAGTAATAAATATGTTTTAGGACACTTTAGAAAACATAGAGTCTCTTGTAGAAAATATAACAATCTAAATAAAACTAAATACCAGAAAAAATATCTCTACTTCTTCTGTGTGTTGTTGTTGTTTCTGTTGCTCTGCTTCCACCCTTTAGACAAAAGAAACACTTTTAAATCTCCTCTTATTTCCTTTAATCAAAGGCTGGATAATCATTTGGTATGGCTGTGAAATTTATAAAATTAAAACAATATTAACGTAAATAAAAAAAAAACACATTACTTAACCAATTGACATATCAAAAATCACTGCAAAGAACCAAATTGCAGACAATAACATTGCAGATAATTTAATTAAAAACGGAAAATCCTTTTAAAAGATGAATAAACAACGGGCTTGTGAACAATGACTAAATTTCTGTAAATCTGTACTATATATGGATACAGGTGGTTATCAGGACATCAAATGAAAAATTATTTTTTATGACTCTTTATATTATAGGAAATATTAAAAATTAAAAAATGCATTGTGTCTCTTTATTTATTAAAGAGATAAAAACGTTATACAACACTCTTTTATTGATAAATCGAAAATTCAAATTTGATATAGCCATACGTACGTTTTTTGATATTAAACTTTATTATAATAAAGAATTAAAAAAACAATTCTGAAAAAATAAGTTCAAAAGTCCATCGTTTATATTCATCACCTGCATACATAATATGTTTCATTAGTTTTATACAGACGATTTTCAGAATTATTATAAACCTTAATTCAAGTGAGAATAATGGATAATAAATAGAGGGAGATAATATTTGATAACCAGTTTTAAACAAAATTATGAAAAGAGAGTCATAAAATAATTGTATGATGAAAGGAATGCATCCAAAAATATATCCTTATAAGGTATTACACCTTATAAGTGCACATGAGATAGTGTTAGTATAATTTAGTTCTCAACTAATGCTAAATCAACGCTCTTCTCTTACTTTCATCAGGTTTCTCTAAGGATGTTTGGGGAGTCATCCAGTCAGTCTCTGTACTAGATGATGAACTTTATAATTTTATCTTTTACCCTGGGTTAAAATTATTCAATAAGCATTTATAATAATATGTAGCACGTTTGATTGAAAGCGTTGCAAAATCTGAATGTTAGAGAGTGCGGCAGATCCCCAGAGTTGTATACCGTAAGTCCATAAATGTTTCAATATAGATTTATTTTAGCAAAATTATTCAAACGGAACCTGACAAAAGAACAAAAACCCGTATTAGACCTACGATCTATTATACTACCAGCCCAATTGGTATCAACAAAATCTTCAATTTCAACTACATCTTTGTATATTTTAAATAGTAATTTTTAGTTTCTTTGAGATATCTAAGTATTTTTTTTGTTTAATTTTAATGATTACTTGTATAGCACTTATTAAATTGAGAAAACTTATACAAAATGATATCTGTGGTCTAGACCAATCGACTGTTGATACGAAATATCATTATTACCAGATTCAGTTTTTTTAGTATCGAATTTACTGTCCATGGTCTCTCCCATGGGAGACATGGGAGAAATAGACTGCAATTATTATTTTCCTTTTTTACCAATTTTTGTAAATATACAATGGTCTAAACGACTCTAATAAAACCCCACCTCGCATAGATATTATTCAATCTTTCATACCATGATCTAGAACACTGTTTCACCCCATAAATTTCTTTCTTTAATTCAAAAAACTTTTTCTTATCACAATAAATATCTGGCTATATCATATAAATATCAAGAAATTATATTTCTTTAGTTGGTAACACTGGCCAGAGATATTACAACTGCGTTCTAGTTAGATGAGCTAACGGTACATATTACTTTTAGCTACTTTCATTGTAGTGTGTGCCAACGGTCAACATATGTTATTAATGTTGTGCATAATGTTAAGTTATTATAAAATAAGATAAAAAGAAATTTACAATTTAAATAATAAATTTTAAATGTCGTTTCTTTGATTTTAGGTAAGATAGTATTATTTGAATTAAACAGTGTAATTATGATAATGTATATGTAAATTACTAAAATAAAACTCTTTGATTTTAGAAGCAACACATAAGTTTATTTAAAAATATAATTCGTAAAATGTCTTATAAAACAACATTCTTAGTTAAAATAAAAAAGAAATTGAAATACTATGATTTAAATTTGTTGTATTAGGGTCAACAGACGGAAAGGCAAATCTAATATGCATAATCTCTATTGAGACAATGGATGGACGTGTTTTAAGGTCCCAGATGAGCTAAAGCCCACAAGTAAGCACAATGCTATATTTTCTTGTAACGTGTTTACAAAAATTAAAAATCACTTAAAAAAACATCAAACACGATCAGTATTGATCCCTCTAAATACGGATTTGAGGAAAATATATCTAGATGTACAGAAAATACAATTCCCTCACACAGTAACACTAACAGCAATGCGCCACAATAAAAAATATAGGAATAATTGTAGAACGGTTTTTAATAGAAAAATTTTCAAATAAAACATCAAATACTGACCAATGGATTAGTGAACTTCAGAGTGAATGTGGAATATTTAAGATTCTACATGATAAAGAGAAAATTGATATATTAAAACAACATAAAGCAGTGCCTGGATATAAATACCGAATGGGCGCAGTATGGAAGAACAACTCTTGTGAAACATATGGAAATAAAGATTGGTCACAAGTAAAATACGCGTTTTCATTTAAATTTCAAGATGGATTGTTACTGGATTATGCTACAAAAAAAAAAAGACTTTTATTAAAGAAACAATGTGAAATTTTATTAAGATGAGATTTTCAGACTATGTAATGGAAAAAATTGATAAAAACAATTTCAGCAAAAATAAAAGAAATACCTATGATTGTAAAGGAAAGTTTGATGAAATGAAATCATATAAAAGTTCGGTTTCGGTTTCATCCTGAAGAAAGATGCTGGTTCAAACAGACGGAACAATGCAATCATAAAGAGAAATATAAAAAAGCCGTACACAATTCAGTGATTGATGTTAAACTCATGTATAATGATAAAAAAACGAATTAAAAACATTTGGCATATATGATTCAGGCTCAAACGTTTCTTAAATTAATAAAACTGAAAAGAGAAAGAAAGAATGATGCTGAGTGATAATTTAATCAACAATAATGGTGATTATATTGTGTCATGTTATGTTGTTAATATGAGTAATTTAAATACTCAACAAAAGTCAGAAATACACAAACTGATAAACACTTATAAATCAATCTATGCAAAATACAAATTTGACATTTAGGAGAGGTACGCTGTATAACATTTACACGCTTAGTCATATAGTGTAAAATGAGCTAAGAGCAAAATAGGGGAATATATATGCTATGTTGATCTTATTAAACTTAGAGCAGCGCTTAATATGGTGGACAGGGAGACGCTGTAAGAGTTAATGTAAAGGAAAAAACTTGATGAGAATCTAATTGAACTAATTGAAGAAATTTATAGAGACACAAAAAAGAGAGTAAGAGTTGAGTGCGACGAGTCAGAGGAGTTTTGGACGGATAAGGGTGTGAAACAAGGTTGCCCTTTGAGCCTTGCGCTAATTTCAATATACATTTCAGATATGGAGGAAGTAATGAAAAGGGGTCAAGACGGAACAGAAAATATGGACCTAAGCTTACGCAAACGAGATAGTCATATTGGTAAAAACGGTTGGAGAACCTAGACAGGAAAGGGTTACATCTGAAAACGGAAAAACAAAAATCATGGTGTTTCAAATAGGATCTAGAGAAGGTGGAAATTTAAAACAGATCACATTGAGAAAATAGAGGAATTTAGGTATCTAGGGTACACGTTAAAAAAAGAAGGCCGTAGCGAAGAAAGCGGATTCAGCAATGAAAAGGGTGTGGAGATTAGGAGAAAATGTGTTTGCTGCGTATATGCAAAACGACTATGGATATTTGATAGACTTATAACGAGTACGATGATGTACGGAACAAAGATATGGGGTTGAGAGGACAAAGAGAAATTAGAAGTAATCCAAGAGATATACATTAAATAGGTTCTAGGGCTGGACAGGTGCACGCCGGGATACATGATAATGGAATTAAGAAGGTAAAAGATAGGAATAGAAGCAGGAAGGAGAGCAGTCAAGTTCGAGGAGAAAATGAGTATCGCTGAATCCTAAGGAAAATTAGAAAGAAGGGTGGGGGAGGAGCCGTGAAAAAAAGAAAGAAGTACTTTGAAAAGAATGGAATGGAATTGGAAGAAAGAGCAAGTGTGAAAGAGGAGCTAAGGAGCAGACACAGAGAGATACAACAACAGGGAAGAATTGAAAAAATTAAAAAGAGCAAAAATAATGAAAGATATAGGAGGGTTTGGAAGAGAGAGATACCAAAATTCATAAGAGAAAAAGACACAAGAAACATGAGAAGAATCGCAAGATTAAGATTGGGAAACGGAGAAAAAGGAAACAGATACTTGATATATAAAAATGAAAGGAAGGAATTAAACGCTGGAGCACATTAAGTTCTCGTGTGAGAAAAAGGTAAAAAGCGAAAATAATATTGTGCAGTTATTGAAGGGTGGCAGTGAAGGGAAGAGGTGGATGGAGATAGAGAAAATGAACGAAGGAAGAGAAGGAATGGCATAGTAGAAACAGGAGGGAGTGTAGTAGGAAGAGTGAAACAGTATTTGCTTAAATTTACATGTTATGTTTTTATTTTTATTTTTTCTCTTGGAACGAGTGAGAATGTTTAGATATAATAAAGATCACAAATGTAATTAAGCACAAAAATATTTAATAAATAAAGATTTATAATAATTTAAAGATTTTAGGTAGAAGAATGTAGTGTCTAATGGCAAAAACATTAAATAAATAAAAGAAAAATAGCACAGCTACTTGAAAAAAAAACTTATACAAGAATCTAAAAGTTCGTTTGCGCCAACGGTTGCGGACTTTATCTTTAAAAAAAAAGACAACAAGAAACCAAGATTATGTATAGATTTTTGAGATCTAAATAAAATAGTGATACGTCAAGCTCAATCATTTTCTTTGATTGTCAATCTAGTGATTAAGACAAGAAACCCAAATACCTTAAAACACTGGACACCAATTCAGCCTTCTGGTCAATTCCGCGAAAAATTGAAGATTGAAAGAAAACTGCCTTCGTAACGCAAGAAGGGCATTATCAATGGACATGTTTACCTTTTTTGTTTAAAGGTAACATTTTGAGAAAGTAAGCCTAATGATTTTGTAGTAAACTACATAGATGATATCCTAATATTTTCTAAGACTTTTTCTGACCACACTAACAACACAATTGATAGAAGCTATAAAAAGGGAGGGTTTTAAAAAGTATATATAAGGCATACTTGTAAAAACAATTAAATCAAGTACAAAAAATAGGCAGTTTATTCAGAATGTTTAGCTATTATAGAAGCAATAAGCTACTGGCAATACTGGCTAATAGGTTTGGTCGTTTACAGTATATTCTGACCATAAACCATTTGAAAATTAATATTAATATTAAGTTTACAACAGATGACGAATTAAAAGAATTATTAAATTATTTACCACAAATTGGAAATTGGCTTTTACCAGTAAAATACCATGGAACTTCAGATGAATTTTACAAAAAACTTTTTATGTATTTGATATTTTAATATTTTTTTTTTATGTTTAATGTTTGTGCATATGTAAATTCCTTAATGAAATATAATTTCCTTAATGTTTGTGCAAAGTTTCGTTACGAAAAAGATGGGAAAAATGTAACTTTCTGTCAAATTTACATTCTGTAAATTTTCTTTTATCAGTACAATAACGGAACTTCAAACTAGTTTTACAAATAACTTTTTATGTATTTGATATTTTACTATATTTTTTTATGTTCAATGGTATTTACTTAATATTTGTGCCATGTTTCGTTACAAAAAGAAAAGGAGAAATTTAACTTTATATGAAGTATATCCTGTAAATTTGCTTTTAAAAGTAAAATATCACGAAACTTCAGATGAATTTTACAAAAAAAAAATTTTTTTGTATTATATTTTAATATAATCTTTTATGTATATTTTGTTTATGTATTTAAAATATTATTATATTTTTTGTATGTTCAATGTAATTTCTTTAATGTCTGTGCAAAGTCTCGTTACGAAAAAGAAAAGAAAAATTAAACTTTTTGCCAATTGATGTATATTCAGTAAATTTGCTTTTATCAGTAAAATATTGCTGATTTCCAGATGGAATTTGCATAAAACTTTATATGTATTTGGAATTTCAATATACTATTTTTTATAGTACATGTGCTATCCATAATGTCTGTGCAAATTTTAGTTATGATAAAAACAGGGCAAATTGAACTTTTTATTAAATTATATATATACCATGTGAATATATAAATATATATATATGTAGACTTTTTTAATTATCTACATTAGTAGTTTTTGAATCTATTACCATCCCGGTACAGACTCCGCTTTGCAGGTTAGAATAAACAACCACCTGTTGAGATTCTCTTATGCAGCCTAGAACTATTCAATCCACATATAAGCCTCAATTTGTAGAGTAGACCCTCTAACCATCCAAATATATCCCGGTTGATATTCCAATTTGTAGGTTTATTTCTACAACTATCCGTTGTGACGATCAATTTGCAATATAACATAACAACATAGTTTCTTTTATACGAGCAAACACATGGTTTGGATATTGATAGTTCATTTAATATTTACACAAAATATTTACACAAAATTATACATTTACTTCTGAATAAAGCAAATTAATCTTAATTAAATTCACACGAAAATAACACTTGATTAAAATACAATACAGTTCTTTACAATGTTTTTTGCATGTTACACCCGTAATACGCAGTACAATTGTCCATAGTTAACAACACACTGATATTATAATGAAAATACACCCTAGTAATTAACATTACATTTGCTGTATAACTCTAATATTAACGCTGATCACTTTAACAAAAATATTACACCTAGTAATAATTTTTAACTTGATTTTAATTCACAATTTCAACGACCATATAAAACTTAATATACTTCTATCGCCATTTGCTTTTATAATCAAAGTCCTTCTTCTGAGCCTCGCCCAAAACATCGTGTCATCATTTCAACAGTTAGCGAACGGCCCTGCCCTCCGTCCCCTCAGGCGTTCTCTTGGCGCGGTAAGCGAACTGGGTCTACAAGTACTGCATTATAATATTTGAATGCATCATGATCTAAGCAAAGTTTTTAACCTAGTTTACAGATTTCTTACTATTACTATCTCTTAAAACTAATTATATTTTAACTTAAAATTACTCTTAAAAAATAACCCACATATATATATATATATATATATATATATATATATATATATATATATATATATATATATATATATATGTATATACCAATAAAAGTAACTGTTTAGTTTTCTTTTGAATTCTGAAATAGTGGTTACCAATTATGTATAATATACTGCTGAATGCTAGCTTATTTACCGCACGAGAGTCGCTCAGACTGCTACGGTTATATCGCTAAATTCATTATCATTTAAATTATGCGATGGAATCTAAGAAAGAAATTTTTTAAGCCTTTTCATCATAGAATTGCAATGAAGGCGATAGAAAAACGCTAGATCGTCGTTTAATATCGTTAATCACTAGATCGACAATCAAAGAAAATGATTGAGCTTGACGTATCACTATTTTATTTAGATCTCAAAAATCTATACATAATCTTGGTTTCTTGTTGTCTTTTTTTTTAAAGATAAAGTCCGCAACCGTTGGCGCAAACGAACTTTTAGATTCTTGTATAAGTTTTTTTTTCAAGTAGCTGTGCTATTTTTCTTTTATTTATTTAATGTTTTTGCCATTAGACACTACATTCTTCTACCTAAAATCTTTAAATTATTATAAATCTTTATTTATTAAATATTTTTGTGCTTAATTACATTTGTGATCTTTATTATATCTAAACATTCTCACTCGTTCCAAGAGAAAAAATAAAAATAAAAACATAACATGTAAATTTAAGCAAATACTGTTTCACTCTTCCTACTACACTCCCTCCTGTTTCTACTATGCCATTCCTTCTCTTCCTTCGTTCATTTTCTCTATCTCCATCCACCTCTTCCCTTCACTGCCACCCTTCAATAACTGCACAATATTATTTTCGCTTTTTACCTTTTTCTCACACGAGAACTTAATGTGCTCCAGCGTTTAATTCCTTCCTTTCATTTTTATATATCAAGTATCTGTTTCCTTTTTCTCCGTTTCCCAATCTTAATCTTGCGATTCTTCTCATGTTTCTTGTGTCTTTTTCTCTTATGAATTTTGGTATCTCTCTCTTCCAAACCCTCCTATATCTTTCATTATTTTTGCTCTTTTTAATTTTTTCAATTCTTCCCTGTTGTTGTATCTCTCTGTGTCTGCTCCTTAGCTCCTCTTTCACACTTGCTCTTTCTTCCAATTCCATTCCATTCTTTTCAAAGTACTTCTTTCTTTTTTTCACGGCTCCTCCCCCACCCTTCTTTCTAATTTTCCTTAGGATTCAGCGATACTCATTTTCTCCTTGAACTTGACTGCTCTCCTTCCTGCTTCTATTCCTATCTTTTACCTTCTTAATTCCATTATCATGTATCCCGGCGTGCACCTGTCCAGCCCTAGAACGTATTTAATGTATATCTCTTGGATTACTTCTAATTTCTCTTTGTCCTCTCAACCCCATATCTTTGTTCCGTACATCATCGTACTCGTTATAAGTCTATCAAATATCCATAGTCGTTTTGCATATACGCAGCAAACACATTTTCTCCTAATCTCCACACCCTTTTCATTGCTGAATCCGCTTTCTTCGCTACGGCCTTCTTTTTTTAACGTGTACCCTAGATACCTTCTCTAGATCCTTTTTGAAACACCATGATTTTTGTTATTCCGTTTTCAGCTGTAACCCTTTCCTGTCTAGGTTCTCCAACCGTTTTTATCAATATGACTATCTCGCTTGCGTAAGCTTAGGTCCTTATTTTCTGTTCCGTCTTGACCCCTTTTCATTACTTCCTCCATATCTGAAATGTATATTGAAAATAGCGCAAGGCTCAAAGGGCAACCTTGTTTCACACCCTTATCGGTCCAGAACTCCTCTGACTCGTCGCACTCAACTCTTACTCTCTTTTTTGTGTCACTATAAATTTCTTCAATTAGTTCAATTAGATTCTCATCAAGTTTTTTTCTTTAACTCTTACAGCTTCTCCCTGTCTAGCATATCAAGCGCTGCTCTAAGATTAATAAGATCAACATAGCATATATATTCCCCTATTTTGCTCTTAGCTCTTTTTACACTATATGACTCAGCGTGTAAATGTTATACAGCGTACCTCTCCTCAAAATCATATTTGTCTTTTGCATAGATTGATTTATAAGTGTTTATCAGTTTGTGTATTTCTGACTTTTGTTGAGTATTTAAATTACTCATATTAACAACATAACATAACACTATATAATCACCATTATTGTTGATTAAATTATCACTCAGCATCATTCTTTCTTTCTCTTTTCAGTTTTATTAATTTAAGAAACGTTTGAGCCTGAATCATATATGCCAAATGTTTCTAATTCGTTTTTTTATCATTATACATGAGTTTAACATCAATCACTGAATTGTGTACGGCTTCTTTATATTGCTCTTTATGATTGCATTGTTCCGTCTGTTTGAACCAGCATCTTTCTTCAGGATGAAACCGAATACCTTTATTTGAATTTTCACAACTTTTATATAATTTCATTTTATCAAACTTTCCTTTACAATCATAGGTATTTCTTATATTTTTCTGAAATTGTTTTTATCAATTTTTTCCATTACTTAGTCTGGGAATCTCATCCCAGTAAAATTTCACATTGTTTCTTTAATAAAAGTCTTTTCTTTTTTGTAGCATAATCCAGTAACGATCCAGCTTGAAATTTAAATTAAAACGCGTATTTTACTTATGACCAACCTTTATTTCCATATGTATCACAAAAGTTGTTCTTCCATACTGCGCTCACTCGGTATTTATATCCAGGCACTGCTTTAGGTTGGTTTAATGTATCAAATTTCTCTTTATCCTGTAGAATCTTAAATATTCCACATTCACTCTGAAGTTCACTAATCCATTGGTCAGTATTTGATGTTTTATTTGAAAATTTTTCTATTAAAAACCGTTCTGCAATTATTCCTATATTTTTTTTCTTTGTGGCGCATTGCTATTAGTGTTATTGTGTGAAGGAATTGCATCTTTTGTAATCTCGGAAATAAATATTGGTCATTAAACTGTACATCTACCTTCTGTTGACCGTCTAAACTTTGTAACATAATTAAAACGATAGAAACATTAACTTGTGTGAGATTTGTATAACCGTTCATGAGTCTACTACTTCCCGCCTTCTACTTAGTCCGACCGGAAAAATAAAGTTTCTAGAATAATAAGTAATCGATTATGTTTAGCTTTGTTCATCACATTTATAATATCAAAACATTATGTGTTTTATTGTATTTCTTCTCGAGTAATCTGTATGTAGTATCTGTCATTTAAATAGCACTTTTATGGTAATACTTTAATATTTAAATAGAGAAATCAGATCCTAAATGTATTATTAGTTGAACCAACATAATTGCAAGAAAACGTATTTTATAAAATATAAACAATTTTTACACGACTAAATAAGCCACAGTTCTAAAACAGATATGTATTTCTCGCATAAAAATAAAATATACTTGTCTATAATGTGCGTGACCCCGACTGTCTTTACTCTTTAAGTTAAATATATTACATTAAAGTATATTTTAAAAATAATCTTTTTTCAAAAGCTTGTCTCGTTAAAGTAATTAACGAATCTATTCATTAAACAGGACATAGTAGAGAGAGAAAGTAATTAATTAAAGTAAATGTAAAATAAATGTAGACATTAAAATGAAAAAAATAAATATAAACATTATAGTGTAATGTTCGTAAAGGAAATGACTTAGATTTGAGAAACTAATACTCTAGAAGTATTATAAGCATTTGAAGGTTTAAAATATGTAGTAAATATATTTATGACATTAAAATAAATACAAAATGAAAACCATAGCTATTTTACAAATGTCTTTTAATTAAACGGTAGAGCAATGTATTTATTTTACTCAAAACATATTAGCTTCTGTAAGAGTTAGATATTAATTTTTGTTGCACAGTAATTTAATAAAATATGGTATACGTTTAATGTAAAATATAATTTTTACAATCTTAAATAAACCATAAATACTTGTATTTGTATTTACAGTGTAATGTAACAACGAGTAATCCTATTTCTATTCGGTTTATTCAACAATGTGATAACTAATGTTTCTTTATTTATAATAAGGAAACAAAAATTATTATGAAATCTTTATGATTCCATTGATTATGATTTCCATTGTTAGAAGAACCCCATTTGACTATTATGATTTGGATGGATCTTAATTTACCTTTACTCAATTTTAGGCTTATTAAAAGATCGTTTAGAAATTGTATTCAATCATAGCCCAGGTCTCCCATTTAGTACACAGACGTTTTTCAAATAAACTACTTCCCATTTATAAATTAAATTAATTTTTCTCACTCAATCAAAGTGCTATCTATATCATTCATAATCCTAATTTTTGGGTACAAAACAGTATCGCTTGGTACTGCTTAGCCATATCACAATATAACTTTACAAAGACTTTACTTAAGTTTAATGAAGAAAAAGAAGTCTTTTGTAAAATTTCACAGTTATTGAATTTTTCATCAACAATTCGTAACAGTTTAATAAATTTCAATATCTTTTGTAATAATCAGGTAAAAACGTTAAAAAAGCATATTTTCGATATTGTTTTTTGACGACACAGTTAGTATATAATTATTTCTATAATTACTACATGATAAAATAATATTTAAGGTATACTTTGTAAATTTTTCATAAATAAATATCAAGAAATGAGGCATTGACAGCGAATCTCCGCAAACGTCACAAGAAAAAGAGTGATTGCGATGTCACTCATAACTCAACACTAGATTATCTGAAATCAAAAATTTAAAATGATTTTAATAGTTGATAAGTTCATTCAGGTAACGCTGTCGAATTTTTTAATTATATTGATTTTTCATTATTTTACTGTACTTAGAAGTCAAAATATCGATTTTTCATAAAAAGAATCAAAAACTTTGTTATTTTAAATAACTTTAAAATAAAACAATAGCTAATATAAATAAACTCGACAGCACTACCTCGGCATTGTTGTAAAGAGAGAGTGTGCAAAATTTTAAAACGATCGATACAGTAGATTTTGAGCCAGAGAGGACACCGACTCTGAAACAGCTAAGTGTGAGAAACAGCGTTTAAAAGTTTCAAAGAGAGTCAAAACCAAACTAGAGACAAAGACTTATAGCTCTATATCTCCTACAGGTTTGTGTCTTTTACTGACAAAGCATATTTTCTGTTTCGAACTGTCTTAAAACAGTTTGGTTTCAAGGCCTGACACCTACATATGTTTCATAAGGAAGTGAAAAGGAGTAAGACAAATTTGTCGAGATAATATTTCTATGGTAATAAAATAGTTATGTCTGAACAGAATCGCATGTGTGTGCATTCACATATGTGTTCACACTCTGTACAGCTGCCTTTAGACAGTCTTGTCTTTAGTCTGCGGTCACTATAACGGTCCTCTAAATTGTAAAAATGAAATATTGTTTAAACGAACCGCTTATACGCAATTAGGACAAATTATGCTAACTTTATCTACAAATGAGATAAAAGTTGCGAAAAATACCTAACAATTTAAAACTATGCAACGCGAGGCATTCCTTTATAAAATTTACTACTCCCATTATTTAAAAGAAAACATTACTTAATAGAATAGCATTTTCCTTGAGAGACTTTCAAGCATTTCGTTGACATTTTCTTTATAATGTTAACCTAATACTGTTTCTTTACCGTATACCGTATCTTCAATATCTTTTCTCTTTCCCATTGCTGTTTAAATCAGTCAAACGACTTTGATCCGGATCCCGGAAAGAAATATTTTAAAATAACGTCTATCACCGCTTCCGTTAGAGTCTTTGCATTTTTCTGACATGCTACAGAAAACATTAACTTTTAATTTGATTTTAGGTTCTGAAAGTTATAGCTTTACCAATTTTAAAGTATTTTATGGATATTTAGAAACTGGAGCAATATGCTTTTTATACATACCTTGTTGTACATATTTTTTTTATTTTAGATGATTTCTAACAGTCACCAAATAGGAAATAAAATGTCGAAGAGTTACAATTACAAGAGTTACAAAGAGTTACAAGAGTATAAATACTCAATTTATTTAATTTCTTTTTTCAGACTTTGCTGACTCGTCTACCGATTTTGACCTTATGTCAGTAATATCAGTTCCTTTACATATATCTGAATTTTTAAAATTCAGTGTATCTGATTTATCATTATTAGATTATTTTCAACTCTATTGATTTTAACCTAAAGGTCAATAACATCAATTTTTAATTTATCTGAATTTTAAAAATTCAGTGTATCTGATTTATCATTATCAGATTTTTAAACTCTATTGATTTCATGAAATTAGATTCGTCTATTATTACGTCTGCTACTTTAACGTATTTTTCATTTTCTACATCCCACACACTATAATCATTTGGTTCATACCCTACTAAACTTTATATACCTTATTCTTTAAATTTAGATTTACTAGTTTTGTTATGAAAATACTCGTAAAATGTTGAACCAAAAACTTTTAAATATTTTACTTGTGACTTATTACCATGCTATAATTCATACGGCGTATTATTGTTTACCGCTCTAGTCGGTATTTTATTTATTAAATAATATAAATTAAATACGTAGCAGTTAATACAGCATTTTTGTTTAATTGTGGGATACGTGCTACAGTTGTTATATAGGTGATAACTTTTTTTTTTAATATTTATTTTATTTGTGCATCAAATCTTAAAAGTTGTTGGGAACTATTCTCGCAGAGTTTGAATAAAATATTATAATTACAAGATGTATATTTTAATAAAAAGTATTATGTATGTAGCATTAGCACTGGTTTCACAAAGAGCGTCCTTTCTGTACCACGTTAGGATTCACAAGGTTTGTCTTGCCTCATGCGCCATGACGAAGCACTCTCGGTAATTTTAGTTAGTGTTACCAATCGCAGATGGCTCATGTGTTCCTTGTACTAGTACTACGATGGTATCTACATTAATATCTACACTGGTAACTTACTTTACTATGACAACACATATATTTATAATTAGCGGTGAATACAAAACTAATTATTTACTATAATTACAACACGCCCCCATATTCACAGCTTATTATAATTACAAAAGTTCTTAAACCTAAACAGTCTTTGACACATATTAAATCGCTGATATTATTATAAGTTTAAAGGCACTTTGATTGTCAATATTTAATCGTCCTTCACATTTAACACTTCTGTTAATTTCAATACTTAATGGTCCTCCTACTGATGCTTGACGTTTGCTGTTCCGAGTTTTAGCTCCGTTGCATAACGTTAAGACATTTCTTGTGTCTAAGGCATTGGCGTAGTCAGCATCAGAGATATCTTCCGTATACATTCCATAATTTGTGTCACCTTCTTTAAGTTGTTCTGCATCTTGCGAACTGTTGGGTACTGTGGAACTTGTGAGTAACACAGCTTCTCTATTTCTGATCCTTATTATTTTCTCGGCGTCCTTTTGAACCTGACTCATTTGCATACATTGCTCTAATTTAACGCGCTTTATCTTGGCTAAATTTACTATATTCATTTCGCGTTCATGGAGAAGTTCTAGCAGCACCTGTACCATAGTGTGTGTGCATCTGCAATGACACAAACTCCTGAAGATTCAATAACCCGCGTAAGTTCTTGGCCCTGTTGCAAAATCTGGAACGTCGTGTTTTGCACGTGACTGACCCTTTAATTGTGTAGCAGGAGAAGTTCCTTCCCTTTTTGTACATCGTGAGATAACTCGCTGTGTTGCAGTTCTTCTGTCCACCTATCCAGTTAGAAACATACATCCAGTGCATCTCGTTCAAATAGTCGTAGCCTTAAACATAAATCAAGTCGCATTTTTCTTGTGTCCCACAATTCCTGAAGTTCTCCACGCTGTTTAGCAAGTCGTTCCACAGCTCCTGCTACGGTTGACATCGAGCCCGTAAAGTCCGTATTCCCCATAGACCTTATTTCCTGTAGAAGCTCCTCTCCTAGTCCCTGAGCTACAGAGTGAATCTCCTGTACATTGCACTCACTGGTCTGTGTTAGTTCTTCAACTGCTGTTAGTAATCTCTCAGCTTTCCTGTAGGTGTTCTGAGCAATATTTTCAAAGTGTTCATGCGACTTTTGAAACACTTTTGCCTCCTGTATATTTCTGCTAATGTCTGTATTATTCTTAATAAAAACTTCATCGTGATTTTCAAGCCAATCTAATAATTGTTTCACATCTTCTTGCAATAGTTCTGCGTCTATGGCCTCTTGCCATTCTGTCCCATTTTGACTCTTTAACGCCTCTTCATTTGAGTTTGGTATTCCTGCTTCAACAATGTTGGCTTCGGTGAAGCGTATTGGTTTTCTCGTATTACGTCTCGGTCGATTTACCTGGTCGACTTCAGTTTCATTTCTTAATTCTCTGGTCTCGTTTTCAATTACTTCTTCTTGATTGTTGATTTCCCCTTTTTCTTTTTCGATTGCTATTTCTGACATCTGAGTTGGGTTTTCTCTGTCTATATTATTACTTTCGTTGAATGTTACATTTCTGGATACTTTGATTTTCTTTGTGGTTGTGACGAACAGTCCGTAGTTTGTCGATTCCTTTTCATAACCCACGAATATTAATTTCTTACTTAATTTCCAGCTTCGTTCTAAGTGCATCTGGAATATGCATGAATGCGTCACAACCAAAAGTTTTGCTATGGCTCAAGTTCGGTTTCTTTTTCATCTTGTTTCTTTTTTCTCTTTGTTGCCGTTCTATTAAGTATGTATACTGCTGTATTTACAGCCTCCGCCCACAGCTACATTGGTTTCTTGCTTGTGTAGAGCATTGATCGTGCACTTTCCATAATCGTTCTGTTATCACGTTCAGATCTTCCGTTCTGTTCTGGAGTATATGGTGCCGTAGTTTCTATTAGAATACCTTTGCTTGAAAGGTAACTTTAAAACTCACTGTTGCAGTATTCTTTCCCGTTGTCAACTCTCAGAATTTGCGGTCTGTAGCCAAATTTATTTTCGCATATCTTTACGTATTTTTGAAAGCACGGTAAGACGTCTGTTTTGTGTTTAATAAACCAAACCATTTTAAAACCAGTATGGTCGTCTTTGAATAGTACATAGTACCTACAACCACTTACAGATGGTTCAGACATTGGGCCGCATACATCACTGTGTATGATTTCACCGGGTCTTCTCATTGTTTTGGTGTGTTTCTTGAATTTCAACTTCTGTTGCTTTTCTTGCTGACAGCCTTCACAGAAGAATTCGTTGGTGTTCTCAATATTCACTCCTTCCACTAACCCTTTCGTAACCAATTCGCAAAGAGTCTTAACATTCAGATGCCCCAGTCTTTCGTGCCAAACTTGAAGATTTGACCTTACTGTAGTATGTGCTTCCATGGTAATTACAGTTTCGATTTGTAGCTTATACAAGTTGTTTGATTCTTGGATTGCACTGGCTACTAACATTCCACGGTCGTATATTTCCGCTGTCTCGTTTTGCTTTACTATTTTCATCCCTTTTTTAGTTATCACACCTTCAGAAAATAAGTTCTTCCTCAGCTTGGGTATATACCAGACATTTGTAATTAATCCATCCACACTTCTGCCTTTAATTAATTTCCTAATCTTTACAGTGCCGATGCCTTCTACAGGTACCTCTTCATTGTTGCCTAGTTTGACAGTGAGCCCCATACAGTCACTGAACGTATCAAAGAATTCACGTTTGTATGTCATGTGGGTTGAAGCCCCGCTATCTAGAATCCAATCTTCTTTGCTGATAGTCTGGTTGCATATTTCTGCGTTGAAGGCGCTGTGATTACTATGATGTGGCTCCTCTTCGTATTGGTTCGTCATCTTTTTACAATCTCTCGCGTAGTAACCCTTCCGATTACATTTAAAGCAAGAGACATTTTGCTTATTTCTTCTACTGTTCACTTCTGTTCTGCAATCCCTCGCGTAGTAACCCTTCCGGTTACATTTAAAGCACGTCACAATTTTCTTGTAAATCTGCCTTCTTTCTGTATGTACTGTCCTAGTAGTTGCTAGAGCGACTTCTTCTTCTTCTTCATATTTAGTGAGATTCGCCTCCTCATCCAACAAACGTCCAGTTAAGTTGGCCATGTTCTGTTTCGAATCCTCCACTGACAACCATGCTTGCCTAAAGTTACGATACTTGGATGGTAGCGTACTCAATACTTTAGTCATGATTGCAGTATCACTGAGAGTATCGCCTGACTCTCGTATCTGATTTCCAAGATTTTCCACTTTAGAAATGTGTTGCACCATCGTCTCGTTAAGTGCCATTTTGTATTGATGAAACCTCTCGTGAACTAACATCTTATTTGTTTCCGATTTCATCTCATAAATAGAACTAAGTTTGTCCATTATTTCCTTGGCCGACTCACATTTTTCGATTAGTGTAATTTGCTGTAGTTCCATCGAGCTGGTTATGATGCACATCGCCGTTGCATCTTTTTGGTTCCAAGTTTCCAAATCAGCTGTTGCGTTAACCCCTGGCTTAACTTCGGTGCCTGTTGTACACTCGTACACGCCCTTCGATTTCAATATGCACTTCATTTGAAATTTCTATTGCTGGTAGTTCTTACCACCAAATTTGACGATGCTAATACTGTTGGTCATCTTAATCTTGTTGTTCGAGCACAATCTTAATGTCTAAGTAGTCTCTCACACACGAGGACTTATTAATTTTAATGTTCGAGCACAATCTGTTCATTAATGTCTAAGTAGTCTCACAAGCACGTGTGGACTTATTAATATTACCGTTTTTAGCCCAAAAAGTATATTAATTTCAAAATAGTTTCGATGAACTTAATAATATCACTTTTCCTTCACCACAAACACAATATTAATGTCTAAATAGTCTCACAAGCACATGTGGACTTATTAATATCACCTTCGTTTGTTTCAAGATGGCTGCCTCACTTTTTTCTCAAAACCCTGATATCTTGTAATATATCTTTTATTCAATGCTGCAGAAGATCGTAATATGGGCCCATAACCTGTTGGGAACTATTCTCGCAGAGTTTGAATAAAAGATTATAATTACAAGATGTATATTTTAATAAAAATTATTCTGTATGTAGTATTAGCACTGGTTTCACAAAGAGCGTCCTTTCTGTACCACGTTAGGATTCACAAGGTTTGTCTTGCCTCATGCGCCATGACGAAGCACTCTCGGTAATTTTAGTTAGTGTTACCAATCGCAGATGGCTCATGTGTTCCTTGTACTAGTACTACGATGGTATCTACATTAATATCTACACTGGTAACTTACTTTACTATGACAACACATACATTTATAATTAGCGGTGAATACAACACAGTCATTTGTTTTTTCGTGGAATAAACATCCTTTCCGCGCATTTTAAAATAAATGTATTTAAAAATTATTTAAATAATTTAAATAAATTATCATAAATTAATAATTAGGTGTAAGAATTTGATTTGATTAAAAAAAAATGGAAAATAATAATAGGAAAAACACCTTAAGTGTAGACTTCGTCGAAGTGATTTATAGAATGACGTTTACCGAATTACACTTATTTTTAAAAAACGATTTAAAATTATCAGTGGAAGATGTGATGGCAATTCAAGTGAATGGAAACAAGATGATTGTGAAAATTGCAGAACATTTATTAATTGATAACATTATTAAAATGACAAATGGGAAAATAATTTACAAAGGTACGGATGACAATAATTATAATGTTTATATAGAAAGAGCAGATAAATTCACAATTGTAAGAATGCACAATATAGAATATGAAATTCAAGATATAACGATACAACACGCACTACAAGGATATGGTACAGTTATTAGCATCAAAAAAGAAACATGGGGTAAAGATATGCCTTTCCCAGTTTATAACGGAACAAGATCAATAAAGATGATTTTAAAGAAAGAAATCCCATCGTACATACCAATGATTGGCAGAAAGGTTTGGGTTAGCTATGCTACCCAAAAGAAAACTTGTAGGTTTTGTGATAGAGAAGACCATTTAGGACAAGATTGCCCTACTAAAATTAGTAACAGAATAAATTCAAATGGTTTCGCACGCAGCTATGCAGCCATTGCGGGGAATACAATGAATGACAAAGCCGTAACTGATTGTGTTGTTCCAACTGAATCAAAAAATGAAGAATTAAGTTTTGTCAATAATTCAATTTTTCCACCCTTAATGCTAAAGAATACGCAAAATGAAACAAAAATCATTTCAACAGCTATTAAGGATGATACTATTGCGATTGTAAATAATAATGATAATTTGTCCAAAATTCCTACAGCACACAAAGAAATTAAGAGAAAAATTGTAGAATCATCGTCAAATGAAGATACTTTGGCAAATTCTGAAATTGAAGATTGCTCAGATAATTCCGCTGCATCCAAAATGGATATAGGATTGGAAAAAAAAGATAAGAAAAATAACAAAAGACCAAAGCAACAAAAAAAAGTGACAGGAAAAGCAATGGATATAAAAGATAAAACAATTGAATAACCTTAATTTATTCAATATCTTATTAATATGGTACTAAGAACATTTGCAACATTTAATATCAATGGATTATCCTCTGTAACATCTAAAATTATGCTGAAACAATTTATTATAGACCACGATTTGGACATAATTTTATTACAAGAAGTTAATATAGAAAATTTAAGTTTCTTCAAACATTATTCCTATATCTCGAACATTGGCATAAATAAAAGAGGAACTGCAATTTTGTTAAGGCCTGGAATAGAAGCTACAGATTGCATATGTGAAGAAGATGGACGTATCCTATCGATAACTGTTGAAGGTCATAGATTAGTAAATATATATAATTTTTCAGGATCCAAATATAGACAACAACGCATAAAGCTTGCTAATGAAACTATTGTCAAACATATTAACTTTAGACTACCTCTAATCATTGCTGACGATTTTAACTGTGTGCTGAACCAGAGAGACCAACTTGGGAATCTAAACTTCTGTTCTGGATTAAATAGGTTAATAACTGAACGAATTCTATCTGATATTTGGATCCTCAAGAATAAAACTCAACAGGGCTTCACTTACTTTAGGGGAATGAACATAGCATCAAGAATTGATAGAGTTTATGTTTCTGAAGATAGCCCTCACTGTAGAATACTCCTACTATAAAATGTTTTACTAAGATCCTTGTTTTGTAGTTGTAATATTAAGAAATAAATGAATATCAATAAAAAAAAAATACAAAACTAATTATTTACTATAATTACAACAAAAGTTATTAGCACTTAAAAAGCATATACATTTACAAACATTTACAATACATCATTCGTTATTCATAATTCATAATTTACAACTTATAAATATATCTAAAATTAAGAAATTAAATTTGTTTTGTTTTTAAACTTAATAAGGTTTTTCAGATTTTCTTTGCTTTTTTATATCGGCCTATATTCCTGAGGTATATTACAATCTTGTCTGAGAGACGAGTATTTTGAGCAATGGAAAATAATATGCTTTATTGTTAGTAGGTTGTTGCTTTGTTGACAAATTGGTTGTGGTTCTCAAATAAGTAGGTATAAGTATAATTTGTAAGGCCTATCATATACATATTACTACTTCCAGCCTTCTATTTATTCCGTCCGGTAATTCTTGTTTGCAAATTATTGGTTTCACTTCCCTTATATTGTTATCACTTTCTTCACTCCATCCTTTTTGCCATGAACAATTTTTTATATTTTTGATTTTGTTCTTTAGATCTGAACATGTAATTCTTGTTTCTTCTAGAATGCGTCCTGAATGGATTGCAGGTGATAACTTATTCCTTAGCACAGTAACTTTACATTTTACTTGATTGAATTGTATTGTATTTGAATTGATTTATTTTTATTTTATTTAATTAACGTCGCCTTATTTCCAATGCTGTGTCCTATCACCGTCGACCTTCTTCCTTCTTGTAGTTGTGGTGTCGTGGCCTCATATATGTGGTCTACACCACTACTTAATAAATGTAAGATTATGTATATACATAACCAATATAAGTTGGTAACTTACAAACTCAGAAAATATATATCTGGTCTGGGGATCGAACCCGAAGATACATATTAATTTATTGTATATGCCTTCTTTTGTTGTAGATGTTTTAATTCGTTTGAAAAAATACCTTCGCTGAACTTTCTTGATTATTATTTAGTAAAATACTGGGTTTTTATTTTCTAACACTTATATTAACACACAATTTGAAATAAGAGGATACATATAACAATACAAAATATGATGGTTCTTGATTTAATTAAATTTGCTCTCGTTACTGGGTTGAGAGCTCTAGATGAAGTGGTCTGAAATTGCAACGGACCGCTTCAAACTCGAATATAAAAAAGCAAAAGAGCAAATCAAAACTATATTTAATAACAGAAAGCATAATAATATAAAAGAAATGAACAAATAAACAAAACAATACAATATTTTCAATTAATCCAAAAAAGTACAAAAAATATTACATCAAATCGAGATTTTACTTTAACATAACTCCCGGGTTGGAATTACTTAGGAATTCCTAAGCTTCCTGATTTGGGAGTATCGCTAAGTTGCGAACTGCTCTCTTGATGGGGCCTGTAGAAGTCTGCACTATAGCGACGCGTTGTTGTTGATCTGGACCAGATATCAATTCAGTAATTCGACCTAGGATCCAATTAAATGGAGGAGAATTATCGTCTTTTATTAGTACCAGCGAACCGATTGCCATTTCAGGTCCTGAAGTTACCTTCCACTAAGTTCGCTGTTGAAGGTGATGAATGTAATCCGATGTCCATCTGCGCCAGTAGTGTTGGATGCACTGTTGAACATAATTGAATCGAGGCAGCTTGCTCATGTTAGTAACATTTGAGAGATTTGGAATTGTAGTCAACAGGCGGCCAATAAGATAGTGACCTGGGGTTACGGGTAGGAAATCGGAAGGATCGTTGGACATTGCATATAAAGGTCGAGAATTTAATATTGCTCCTATTTGGACCAATATAGTATAAGTGTCCTCGTATGTTAAGTTGGAATTTCCCAAAACCTTTTTTAAATGTGATTTTGTACTTTTAACATTAGATTCCCAAAGGCCACCAAAATGGGGAGATCTGGGTGGAATAAATTTCCAAGAAACTGATTGATCCGAAACTGAATTTATAATTGTATTTTGATTTACCCTATTGGAAAAAAACTTGGACAACAAATTTTTTGACCCAACGAAATTCGTATTGTTATCAGAATATATGACGCTGGGTTTTCTCCGGCGAGACATAAAACGTTTAAGTGCCGAAAGAAAGTTTTCTGTGGTTAAATCCGTCACTAATTCAAGGTAAACTGCCTTTGTGGAAAAACAAATGAATAAGCATATATATGATTTAATTAAAATGCTCCCGCGACCTAATTTATTCTTAATCATTATGGGACCCGCATAATCAATTCCCGTTGTTTTAAATGGAAATTCAAAGGTAACCCTATCACTGGGTAAATCACCCATTATCGGGTTAGGTAATTTAGGACGGTATTTAAAACAGGTGACGCAATTGTGAACTATTTTCTTTGCTAAGGACATACCTGATAATGGCCAAAATTTTTCGCAGAGAGAAAATAAAACCGCTTGAGGGCCAGCATGAAACATTCTTCTGTGTTCATAAATCATTATTATTTTGGCCAAGGGGTGATCAGACGCTAAAACCACAGGGTGTTTTTTATTGAAGTCAAATTCTGAATGTTTTAATCGTCCACCAACACGTATAATTCCATGCTCGTCGATAAAAGGATTTA
The DNA here is from genome assembly GCA_963678705.1 of Panorpa germanica. NCBI lineage: Eukaryota > Metazoa > Arthropoda > Insecta > Mecoptera > Panorpidae > Panorpa > Panorpa germanica. The sequence goes on from OY783209.1 coordinate 23,037,469, forward strand.
AAGACAGCAGTCTGCTTGACTTGTTTACGTGTTGGTTTTTAATCAAAGATTCAAGTTCTGATGCAAAAGATTCCGACTGTGATACTTTAATTAAAACGTTCATGGAAGTTTCTAATTCAGATATGGTTAAAAGTCCAATGGTTTTATTTTTAGGATTTGAACAATTTTTTATGAAACGCATACAATATGCAGTGACTCTTTTTAAAGTCCTTAACGAGGAATATAAACTAAAAATGTTTAATGTTAATTCGACATTGGCGCTTATAATAGTAGGTTTCTTTTTGTCAGGTAAAGTGTCTACCATGAAGTTATTTAACGGCCATGTCTCATATGAATTAAATAACCAGGAAGGGCCATTCCACCATAAAATATTATTCAACAAATTTTGGGGTTCTATACCTCTCGATATAAGATCAGCAGGATTAGACTTAGAGGCAATATGACGCCATTGCACTATAGACATCATATTACTCTGTATTTCTGAAATTCTATTTGCCACAAAAGTTTTTAATGTGCTCGGACTTAGTTTCAACCATGACAAAAATATAGTTGAATCGGACCAAAGATATATATTTGAAATTGTAATGGATAATGTGTTTGTCACTTTGGATGTCATTCTATTTAATATAATAGCTGAACATAGTTCAAGTCGAGGTATTGTTATGGTTTTTAATGGTGCGACTTTAGATTTTGAACAGAGAAGTGTTATATTGCAATTATTGTAAGAGTCGATACTCTTTAAATACAAGCATGCTCCGTACGCTTTCTCAGATGCGTCACAGAATCCATGAAGTTCGTTTTTTAGGCTATTCCTTACTAAGGTGTGGCGTGGTATACTCAAAATGTTAAGTTTGCTCAGATTGACTATCAAAGATGTCCAATTAGTATGTAACTTAAGCGGAATTGGATCATCCCAATTTAAATCATATGACCATAACATTTGCAATAGTATTTTAAAATTTATAATGTACGGTGAGAGAAGTCCTAATGGATCAAATATTTTAGATACAAATGACAAAATAGTTCGCTTTGTAATTATAAAGGGAATATCAATGCTGGTAATGTTGTATTTAAACGAATCAGTGTGAGGATTTCATTCTACGCCTAGGGTTCTTAATTTATTTGTATCGCCTAATTGAATGTTATTAATACAGTTATTCAATTGTTCGACTTGCTGAATTGAATCGGGAGAATTAGAAAACCATTTTCGCAGCTTAAATCCGGAGGCCTTTAAAATTGAGTCAATTTCTACACATTTATTTGATAATTCATCAACTGTTTCCGAGCCAGTAAGTAAATCGTCTACATAAAAATCTTCTAATATCGCTTTAGACGCAATGGGATGCGTTAGTTTACACTCATATCCAAGCTGGCAGAGGCTTCTTATAGCTAAGAATGACGCAGACGCGGTTCCGTAGGTGACTGTATTTAATTGATATGACAATAATGGATCGCAAGGACTGGATCGCCATAAAATCTGTTGAAGATTTCTTTGCGCAGGGTTTACCAAGACCTGTCGATACATCATTGCGATATCGGCAATGACTACATATGGGTATTGTCGAAATCTAAGTAGAATTGATAACAGGTCATTTTGGATTGTGGGTCCTACTGCCTGTAAATTATTTATTGAAATGCCTGAAGTGGTTTGCATTGACCCATCAAAAACAACACGAAGTTTGCTGGTTGTGCTGCTAGGTTTTAGCACACCATGATGCGGTAAAAAAAATGAATTTTCTAATATATTTTGGTCAGGGTTAACGGTCATGTGATTTAATTTTATGTATTCGTTCATAAAATCTGAATATAACCTTTTAAGTTCTGGGTTTGCGATTAGTTTTTTTTCAAGTAAAAGAAATCTCTTCATTGCTAGAGATTTGGATTCGCCAAGTAAGTTAGGGGATTCCTTGAATGGAATTGTGACTACAAATCGACCGTCTTCATTACGTGTCATGGTTTTTTGGTAATGAGTCTCGCATTCAATTTCTTCATTAGTGTGAGGGTTTGCATTTTCCACAGACTCAATTTCCCAAAACTGCTGGAGTTGAGTTTGAATTTCCATGTCTTGTGACATATAACAATGCATGGATCTAGTTCTATTACGCATTCCTGTGATAATCCATCCTAATACAGTTTTTTGAACTGATAAACCGTTTTTTCCAAGGCTCATTTTACCAATGCTTAATGAATGCCAAAATATATCAGCGCCTAATAGTAAATCAATCCCTTTGGATTTAAAGAATAATAATTCAGCAAGTTTGACTTATTTTGGTAACTTTATATTTGGTGATTCAATGTCACATGTGGGTACGTTATCTGTTATTTTGTTAATGACAAAACAACTCAATGGCTTTGAGAAAGTATTGTGCATTGAGTTCAAAATTATGTTTATTTTATTATTTCTTTGTGTTCTGGACCGTCCCAAACATAATACAGCAATATTGGCTGGTTCAAAAGGTAATTGTAACTGGTTTGCTAATTCTTTCGTAATAAAGCTAGTCTGGCTACCGCTATCGAGGAGAGCACGAGCCGTTACTAGTTTACCATTAGCATCAGGAATTTCAACTAGGGCTGTTGACAATAATACACTATTAGACTCAGAAACTTGACCTGTGAGAGTGAATTTATTATTATTATTATGATTTGACTCTGCAGTTGGGATAGAATTATGTAAAATAGTGTTATGCCGCCCTTGGCATAAGTGACAATTAAAAACGGATAAACAACTTTCGGCAAAATGTCCAGGCCTTAAACAATTAAAGCATAGATTTTTTTTTACCAATCTCAATGTATCTACCATCAATAGTGAGCTTAGAGATACTAGGACATTTATAAGTCAATTGTTTATCATTACAGAAGAAACAGGTGGGCATTTTAGTAGAAACAAGTGATTTGCGCAAATTTGACCTGGGGGTAGGTTTGTTATTATCCCTTGTTTCTAAGATTTTGGCTCTTTCTGATAATGTTCTTAAAAGAGATTCGAAAGTGGGATTAGGTACTCTCGACTCCGGTGAAGAATACCACTTTTCCTGAGTATCTTTGTCAAGTTTCTTTAATATAATGTGCGTAATGATAGCATCGCAACAATATTCTCGTGGTATTACGTTTTGTAGTGCCACTATATGTTTCCTTACGTGCGTGGTAATGGTTCTTAAGTTGGCACTGGATTCAATATTTGTGGATGGCGTGTCTATAAAGGATTGCAAATGGTGAGCGATAATTAGTCGTTTATTATCATATCTATCTGATAGAAGTTGCCATGCTGATTTATAATTTTCTGGTGTTACTTCCACGGATGTAATAACCTCTAGAGCATCACCGATTAGTAAGTTTCTTAAATGATAAAATTTTGTGGAGAAATCGTATTTTTGTTTGGAATGTACTAAACTAATGAACATGGACTTAAACTGTGACCATTCCGTAATATCTCCACTAAAGACTTTAATTTCTATTTTCCGTAATTGTTCTGAGTCCGTATTTCCGCTACAGCATTGGTTATTACTTTCTTTGATTTTAATTTTTGAATTTTCTGATTCATCAATTACTTTATTCAGTAACGCCATTAATTTACTATATTTTTTTATGAAATCATTTACATCGACGTCTATTTTACTTATTTCTGTTTCATCTTCAGAACCGCATAATATCTGTCTTTCTAGGGCAATGGATTCAAATTGATCTAGAAGTGGATTAAGTAGGGAAAGTCCTATTTTTATTTCACTTAGCTCATATGTTGTTGCGTCGTTGGGATTAATTAGTTTAGACTCTTCGATATACAAATTCAGTTTTTTAGTTAATGCTGCGCTTTGAATTTTCAGCTTTTTTGCCAATGCCATCGTAAACGAATAGTAAAATATATTTTATGCAAAATTAAAAAACACTCAAAAAATTAAAAGACAATCAAATTATTTATAATTAAATTGAAATTATACTGAACTGATACAAAACTGTTGAGTATAAACGCCAACCAAAACAATGCCTTAAAATAAACTGAATAGATTGTGACGTCACACTATTGTGCTTCAATAGAATAGAAAAATGAATAATACTTTTACAATAGAATTGTTTAGATAGGGTATCTATATTGCAATTTATAGAAATTCTGGACAAACGTTTGCCTGGTAGACAAATTGATATGACTATTTGGTAAACCAAAGAAGTTGATTTTTAATAAATAATACGTACAAAACTCCAAAATAAGATACTTGGTACAATTTATGAGGACGATAGTGCATGTAATAAATATAGGAAAAATAATATAATAGGAAATTCCCAGGTCACTTACTAATTTAAATGATCTATCCACTATGAGACTGCCTGGTGATGATATTAAAACGCTGGATGCGGATGTCTGGCCACGATGAAGCTTGCTCGTATGGATGGTGTTTTCCAAGTTCTTGAAGATAATTTTCTTTCGAATGCTCAGTGGAAGTTCTCCGTTTGTAAGACGTTGAATTTATCCGGCTCGAAGGACCAATGTTTTGTTGTAGATGTTTTAATTCGTTGGAAAAAATACCTTCGCTGAACTTTCTTGATTATTATTTAGTAAAATACTGGGTTTTTATTTTCTAACACTTATATTAACACACAATTTGAAATAAGAGGATACATATAACAATACAAAATATGATGGTTCTTGATTTAATTAAATTTGCTCTTGTTACTGGGTTGAGAGCTCTAGATGAAGTGGTCTGAAATTGCAACGGACCGCTTCAAACTCGAATATAAAAAAGCAAAAGAGCAAATCAAAACTATATTTAATAACAGAAAGCATAATAATATAAAAGAAATGAACAAATAAACATAACAATACAATATTGTCAATTAATCCAAAAAAGTACAAAAATTATTACATCAAATCGAGATTTTACTTTAACATGCCTTTTTGGGTTACAATCTGCTTATATTAGTCTCTCATTTCGTTTACTAAGTTAACAAATATATTTCATATATATATATATTGTTACACTTTTTATCGGGCGACGGCGTGTTTTCTTTTTAGTTATTGAATGTTTCAAATTCAATTATATTTTTATAACATAAGTCGCGTTGTGTAACTAATTAAAAATAGCCACATCTATAAAAGTCTAAATGATTCTTACTTTTATTAAAACCGCTTATTTTTATCCCTCAAAATTACAATATTCACAACTCAAAACAATTCTAATTCAATCTCCACTCAAAACCATTACAATACTAACTATTCCAAAAACAATTGACATTCTCTAGCTTTTGTTTATTTAGCTCGTGATCTCTATATCGTGATGATCCCGTCAATCCGTAACATTTTCCCCCTCTTTAAAGCGCTCGTCCCGAGTGCTTATAATTTTCATCGGGCGGTTGATTCAGATAATTTCCAATCTGGAGCATTTTCACCCTCGTACTTTGCGAGCCGGTCTCGGTGAACAATCATGCATTTCCTCGGGATGACCTCTGTACCTTGTAGATCACGTCCGAAATGACAGCCGATATTAAATACGGTCCTTCCCATTTGGCTTGTAGCTTAGGGCTTTGTCCTCTCTTTTTCTTAGGATAGTAAAGCCATACTGCATCACCTTTGCAAAAGCGCTGACTTTGTTTCCCACAATAATAACGCGTTTTCGATCCGTCGCTAACTGAAGGCGTTCTCTTGCAAATTTGTGGATCTCTTCTAATTCTTGCGCTAGGGTTTCGCAGTATTCTTCCTTGCCAATAAACCTTCTTTCGGGAGGAGGTCCGTACATTATGTCACAGTTTCGACTCCATCGTTTCACTGATATTTTCTTTCACACCGGGGTCAGTACTACTTCTGTTGTATCTTCTGTAGGTTGGTTTATGTCCATTGATGTTTACCTGATTGAATCCACGAGAGAGCTTTTTAGTCTTCATCTGATTGAACTTGTTAGGGAGCTTTTTCGGTCTTCACCTGTTTGTACTTACAAGGAAGCTTTTTCGGTCTTCTCCTGCTTGGACCCTATAGGGAGCTTTTTCGGTCTTCGCTTGTTTGCACCCATTCCATTCTATTGAGTGTTAGTGTTGAGGGAAGTTGCGCCATTCGCAGTAGAGTTTTTTCCTCTGTCGTAAGGCCATTGATGTTCTCTTCTTCTTGAATTACTACAGCTTCTGTTTCGATTTGCTTGATTTCGATCGTGTTCTTTGCGCATGGCAGTAGTAGCTTGAGGAGCAGACAATGCAGTGGAAGCACTCCATGTACGGTTCACTTCAGGAACTCGTATTATGGCTTCCATCTGAAGCGCGGTCGCTAAAACTTCGTTGATGTTCTTAGGTTTCGCTAGTAATATGGCCTCTCTTATTTTTCGCTCCTTTGCAGCGTTCGTGAAATACTGTACTTCCCAGGTTCCTAGTGTATCTCTGGGTGCTCTTCCTACAGCAAGGTTCACTACATGTTCAATGTTAGTAACCAGGTCTGCTAATCTTTCTCCTGGAGCTTGCTTTCCGTTTACCAGTTGCGTACAATATAGAGCTGAAAAATTCTCTTGGTCAAAACGTTGGCTTAAAACTGTTTTCAAAGCAGAGTAGCTGCGCCGTTCGTCCGTGATCATGTTTTGAAATGCGATTAGGGCCGAGCCCTGTAATATAGCTGCTAACTGGCCCGCACACTCTTTATCATTCCAGCCGTTGTATTCTGCTATGGCTCTAAATTGTGATTCATTTTCTTGCCATGCAATATTTCCATTATAAAGGGCTGGTTTCAAAGTATTGGCTTTCGTCACCGTATTATTTTGGGAATTTTCTATAACTTGCACTCTCTCGGCATGTTGTGCTAACTGGGCTACTGCCAGTTGCTTCCCATTCTTTGGAACGTTTTTAATGCGTTCTTCTATTTACTTTTTGGATCCTTTGCAAGCTTCTACTAGAGCTTGCATCTGTACTTGTAATGCTAAATTCTGTTCTTGACACTTCTTCAAGATTTCATCTTTAAACTTTTCAGTCTCTTCTATATATACCATTTTCATCTCTCTAATTTCTTTTAATAACTCCTCCATTTCTCCATTCTCCATTTTTATTCCGTTGTGTTTTAATTGATTTTTAAACTACTGTCTAGTATTTCCTGGAAGGTTCTAGAATTCTTTGGAATTTTCCGGAATTTTCTAGATATTTCTTTGAAATAAATTTTACCGTTTTTTTTTTTTTTTCTTTGGGCTTTTCTCTTCAGCGGTCTTATCCGTAGCTATCCCACTTCTGACACCAAATGTTACACTCTTTATCGGGCGACGGCGTGTTTTCTTTTTAGTTATTGAATGTTTCAAATTCAATTATATTTTTATAACATAAAATATAAAAATAGCCACATCTATAAAAGTCTAAATGATTCTTACTTTTCTTAAAACCGCTTATTTTTATCCCTTAAAATTACAATATTCACAACTCAAAACAATTCTAATTCAATCTCCACTCAAAACCATTACAATCCTAACTATTCCAAAAACAATTGACATTCTCTAGCTTTTGTTTATTTAGCTCGTGATCTCTATATCGTGATGATCCGTAACAATATATATATATATATATATATATATATATATATATATATATATATATATATATATGTGGGGTAGAAATTTAAATAAGTCCAGGTTGACGCCTCAAGTGTGGGGTGACAATAATCCTATCCTTATTTATGTACCACATTTAGCAGTTTCAATGATATCAATCCTTAAGTTGAGCCCCCATTCACGTTATAGTTTATTAAAAATAAAGTTAACACATGACTTATGTTTAATAATAGTTCATTTAATTCTTCCACAAAGAAAAACAATTACATCACAATAAAGTTAATTTATCAAAAAAAAGTTCTCAATAATAATAACACTTGTTTATATACAATGCTTAGGTTTGAAGACCTTTCAATGATTGCATACTATAAAGTAACGCGTAGTATAAATAGTACAAAGTTTACATTCACAACGATTTACAATGATAAATACAACCTAGTAATTAACACTATACTTGTTTGCAAAAACTCCACTATTTATGCCTATAACAATAACAAATATCACAACTAGCAATACTGTTAAAACCGATTTACAATTCTCAATGATATTAACAACTAGTTAAAATACCATATTCCTGAATTCACAAATGACCTCCATACAAACTGTGTATGCTCTCCATTCGCCATTTTCTTAATCCGCGATACGCTGCCTGTTGAACATGCCTACTCACATGTAGTAGCAAGCGTCTGGTGTCGAGAGTACGGGGTTCACATGCCTCATCGCATGTAATGGCAAGCGACTGGTGTCGAGAGTACGAGGTTCACAATTCATTTCTGAACATTTACATTTAAATATATCTTAATATTAGCCAAGTTCTTAACCTATAAGACAGAGTTCTTTTAATTATTATTTCTTAAAAACTAATTATAACTAATCTTAAATCTAATCCCACTTATATATATATATATATATATATATATATATATATATAAACATATATAGAAATATGTTATTGAGTATGCAACGTAGAATGGCAATACGTGTGAGTAGTGCTTATCGCACAATCTCGGCAGAAGCTGTCCAGGTGATAAGCGGAATAGTACCTCTGGCACTACTGGTGGAAGAGCGGAAAAGGGTCTATATTGAAGAAGAAGAGAAACACCAGGAAGTAAGGAAAGAAGTTTTAAAAAAGTGGCAATGCGAGTGGGAGAAAGAGACCGGTAAAGCGGTGTGGACTAAAAGGCTAATACGGAAGATCAGTACTTGGAAAAATCGAAAATACGGGGAAATTGATTATTTTATAACACAATTTCTCGGAGGACATGGATGCTTTAAGAGTTACTTGAAGAGATTCAAAAAGAGAGAGTCCGACAAATGTTGGTACTGTGAACATGTCGATACACCAGAACATACGTTCTTCTATTGTGGCCGATGGACGATGGAAAGGGAAGAAGTACGGACGATAACGGGAACCACACTGACCGTAGATAATATTGTTAATATTATGGTGGAGAAGGAAGAGTATTGGAGTGCGGTTCGAGTCTTCGTCACGAAAATTCTCAAAACCAAGGAACTGGACGTCAACACAACATCGTAACCGGAACTCGGGTATCAAGATCCAGTCTGAAGGAATGCAATTGCGGTACCAGATTGTGGTCTAGATGAAGAGAGGGGGAGTTTTAGTTAGTAAGCGCTCTTCCAGCGAGGGTGAATCCAACACTTCCCGACGGGCTGTCAGGCGACAGTCTTATAGAAGATTTCTCCTCCTCACCACAAAAAAAAAATATATACATATATATAATCTTATATTTAATATGTACTTTTAAATTAAAACTAACTTATGCTTTCAATAAAATCTTTAAATACAGGAAATAAATCTTATTTTAAAACATTTAAATATGTTACGCAATGAGTTTGTTTGCTCCTTTATAAATTAGGCAAAATAATCTTTATTTTGAATTGCTAAAGAAGTGAACGGACCACTTACGTCGGAATGTTATAAAACATCTAGTTATAAAATTCTTTATATTTATTGAATGGTAACCGCGAGTTATATATTTTCTGGGAGCCTAATTGGTTAATATTTTCGATATTACCAAATTTATATTTAAGTAGATTAATTTACTTTATAAATTTATTCAATCGTAATTTTGAAAACGTTGTGCTAGTTCCTATATCGTGGTCGTCGTTGTTTATAGGTTGTTAGTATTTGTTGACATTAGTATTAGAATGAAAACATATATTTAAAAAACTGTATTTCATTTAATAAATTCAAATGCTAAGTTACACTTGTTTCTTTTGCACTTTCTGCTTTTGTCTTTTTAGACTTTTAGAAATGAATAGAAATTGATTATTACTGAATCAAAGAAACACGTACAGCGATTGTGGTGTTTCTATAGAGATTCTTTGAGCAAGTATAAGTTAAGCGATCTCGATTGATGCTTGCACTTTTACAGACTAAGTCAAAGTATATCTAAGAACTGTATATATACTAATTGTATATTATCCTAAGGGTAGGACCCATAGTCAAGTGTCAAGTGGTTCTTGGAATCAGCGTGGGACTTACTACATAGGTTACAAGAGTCACGGTTCTGACAGTTTTTAAATGTATAAATTATGATTTTTGGGGTAAAGTAAGATATTGGTTCTATTTAATTACTGAACATAAAAGAACTCGTGTTATTTGATATTTTAGTTAATTATTGAATGCAATTTATGAGAATGTAACATTAAACATCTGTAGGTCGTAATCCCATGTTAACTCGCGTTTGTTTACCATTTAAAGATGCTCAACCAAATCGTCATTTGCTGAAACTTGATCAGTTAGCTTTGAATCAACTATCATTTGTTTATTTTTTAAGTTCTAAAAATTTATTGTTACTAATGTGACCCAAACGCTTTTGCCATATTTTATAAATATTCTCCACAATACTATTTGCTTGTATAACGGGTTAGGGGTAGTCAGAATTTTCAAAAAATCGATTTTTTTTTTTGCATTTTCTTAAAGTATAATATTTTTAAAATATTGTGTGAAAATTTGAAGTGAATCCGACAAATTCTTTTCGAGTTATTTAACAATGACCAAAGGACGCTCGGGTGCTACGTGGCATTCAAGAGCAGGTAGCTAGAAACAGCTGCAAGCAACCGACCTTTCGGGTTTCATTGTCATGAATATCTCCCCATTTTCACGATTATTCTCCCTTACCTTCTGATGTTTTAAAAGCTATCAAGCCTATATACGAAGATCTTAGTAATGAAAATTTACTTTCAAGATGTGTAGGTGGATTCAATCAGAATAATAATGAAAGCTTTAACCAACTAGTATGGAAAATATGCCCAAAAACGGTAAATACTAGTTATACTATCGTACAAATAGCTGCATACGTTGCTATGTGTATATTTAATGAGGGTATAAATTCATTATTAGTCTTGATGAATACACTAGGACTTAATTGTGGGCCTAATTCTCATCGGTATGCAGAAAGAATGGATGCTGCACGTATCAAAGTAGCAGATAAGCGCGCTAATGATAACACCCGAGAAGGTCGATTGCAACGTAGGCACCAGCAAATCGATATTTTGGAAGCTGCTATGACGTCTGAAGAGCTATTATATGGTCCAGGAATAGATGACTCAGTGTAAGTTATTAAATAATTCTTATAATTCAACATAAATCCATAGCAAAAGTTTAAATGCGTTTTTCTCAAAACTATGTTTTCTGAACTGGTGATCACTGTAACTTAAAAACTGCTCGGTAGATTTCAATAAAATTTCTTGTACTTTTGAAATACATTAAAAACTTTCTTCCTTCTTTCGGATTTTTTTTTTTTTCAAAAATTTCGATTTTTTTTTAACAATAAACTGTCGGTTTTTTTCTCGAAAATTTGAAAAAAATTTCCTGAGGCCGCCATTTTGTTAATTTCGAAAAAAAAAAAAAAAAAGCTTTGATCATGCACAAGATTATCTATTAATAAAACTAATTTTTCTTGTCCGATTGATTTTAGATGAATCTCCAAGGACTTATGATGATCATTGCAAAGGACTTCGGGAGGAACGGGCTCTACAAAAACAGCGATAACTTTTTGAATTATTAATTTTTTTTTCTGAAATTTTCGTGAAGTCAAATCGAAACGTGTTCTAATAAAGATATGTTTTTATTTTTGTCAAATAAAGTAATTAACTACAAAAAAAAAATTATTGAAAATCATCATTTTTTCAGGCCTCTGAGTACCCCTAACCCCATAAGCCAGTGTAACTTTCTGCACTTAAGATGTAGTTGCTTACGTTTTTTCGTGATGTGCTTTTTCCAGAATATGCGCCGTTCTAAATGTATAACCCCCCCCCCCTGGTGCTTACGAAGGGTTAACTTAGATTTTCCTTTTTGTTATTTTACAACTCATTTATTTTTTAAACTTTACTTTGTACTTCATTTATTATTTAGACTTTATCGGAATTATTTTAAATTATTGCTTTGCTCAAACGACTTAACATCATTATTTAACGAGATTATTTTATAAAATTACTCTTCATTCGAACTACTTTGGTAATCACAAATTTATTTTATTTTCTAATATATATAAAACGTTATCTACGCAGCGCCACCTAATTAAAATTTAAGCTGTAAATTAGGAAATCAGCTAATGAAATATTAAACATTAATAATAAAAAGAACAAATAAATAAAACTAATGATTAAAAAGGTTTTGTTACCTAATGTAAATTTCATTGCAGTTAAATTGTTTATTGACATACCAGTCATTACAGTCTTACCACTTTTTAAGACCTTTACTCCCTTATCATCGAAGCTGATCGTCATCCCTGCGTTTCGAAATTTTGTTGCCGACCGCAAGTTGTAGGGGAAACCAGGCGAATGCAGAACATCCTCCAGCCCTGTATCACTGATGCCATTCAGTTCCTTTGCGCTGTAGCATATATGAATGTACCATTGTTTACAACGGATATCTTGTTTAGATTTAGGTCAAGGTTTAGGTCAGTTTTCCAAAAAAAACTATACCTAAAACTGGCATGGTTTCTAAATTTTTCATAATGTTACATAAAAGCATTCTTCTTGATTTTTAGTATTTTTTATTCCAGTTTGTTGTTTGTATGGAATATAAGTACACTTATTCTCTGAAACATATTTTATTTGGGGTTGTTCGTATGGTGGCTCAAAAATGGTTCAGCGCATTTTCTTGAAAATTGCCTATTGCGTTTAGAAAAAAATTCTAACACTTTCGGCGTCGCCGGATTTTCCACTGAATTTTCTGGAATCCCGTTATGTTGGAAAAATAAAAAAAAAAATTACATTTTGCTGTATAACTTTTATATCATAAAAGATTTTTGTATGAAAGATGGTATGATGGTAAAGATGGTATGTAGGCTAACTGTGGTACCTTATTTCTATATTTAAAAAAAAACCAAAATTTTGAAAAGAGGTTGAGCAAATAACGAATTAATTTAAAATATTTTATATTTTGTTGAAAAAAATATATACTTTTTGTCAGTTTATATGAAAAATATTAATTTTAATAAAAATGTACATATTTTTCAGGTGTATTTTCGTTTTCAGTTTCCGGTATTACTTCAAAATATTCATAATGTTTTCCAGGTACATTTTCATTTTCAAAATATGATTTTTATATGTATTTCTTGTTTCAAGTGTCTCAGAAGTACCATTTCTGAAGTCTCCATAGGTTCAAAGTATCTAGTATCTTGTTGAAAAGGTTGATATTGTGGTTTTGGAATAAAATGTGTTGGGTTAAAATAGGTTAATATTAATGTGTGAATGGGGTTGGTGATGGTTTTGGTTGGAAATTTAGTGGTTAAGTTATAAATTATTATTTCGGCTAATAGTATTTTTTAAAAAGTACAAGTAATTGTTTTGGTTGGAACAGTGTTGGCAATAGTACCATAATGGAGGTAGATATACCATAGTTTTGACGTTTGTACAACCTTCCATTCTTTTTGTACCATAATGAAGCAATCTACCATAATTTTTGAGAATCAAAACTTTATGAATTATGAACTTGATTTTTTATTAATAATTCTTATTTATTATTACATTAATTTTTATTAATATTTCTAATCAATTATCTTTTATAATTTTATATCTTTTAGAATTTATTACTTTATTGTATATTATACATGATATGGCGATGCCGTCTTAAATGACGACTTAATATTTTATGATTTATGTCCGTAGTCGCCCCACATGTCCTTTTAACGGTTAAAATTTTAATATTACATTAAGTCCTTTCAACAGACAATATTCCAAAACAATCCCAATCCAATTCAGACGACAATGATAAAGTTTTTTTGCCAAATATTTAGTAATTATAATTTTTAAACATTAAAGTATTTGTAAAGCGCTACCAATTTATATTAATACTAATAAAATATATTAAAAATATGAGTATTTTATTTGTTACTTAAAAAAAAGATATATATGTATTTATTTAATTATTATTTAATAAAATTATAAATAATAACTTCTTTAATAAAGATAACAACTAATATTACCTTTCTTAAATTAAAGAAAATACATCTATTTTTATTTTAATCAAATTTGAATTTGGCGCTACGAAGCATCGAAATATATTCATTTCAATCAAATAATTCATTTAATCTACCATATTTCTTGCAAATGTACCATAAATTTACGATCTGGGTACCATATCTTTATTTTTTAGACCTGTTAACCTTTGGAAAGATTGGAAAGATGGTTGGAAAGATGTATATTGTAGTTTATGGTGAGATGATTTAAAACTTTGTGTTGGTTTATCTGGTGTATAAGATGAGTAGTATTTCCACCGCATGAATTCCTTATTTTTTCATCTAACACAGGCACATGCCTGTGCCATATAACACTCCCATAGTAGTGTTTGTTAATGATGGAAGACACAATACATTCCTTTTGAACTGTGAACAATGGTTGGTAATGCAGGCCTCAAAAAAATTCGAAATATTTATAGTTACTAAACACAAGAATAAGTATTTGCTAGTAAAGGTTTTAAAACGGTATTCAAATAACATTATTCACCGTAATTTTGTCATAAAAATATTCGTTCGCTTCCACTTATTATAATTAACCGAAAATAAAAGTTTGTTTCTAACCTACAGGTAAAGATAACTATATTAACATTTAAATAAACTAAAAAAAACACTGTAGAAAGAAACTTTAATTGCAAACTTCTCTTGTTCGAGTTTGTATATACGAGTATACGATTCTGTTTGAAGCATTTGTCAAGCAATCCGCAGATACTGTTGTATTGCGTCTATAGATTTAGTTGAATAATCTTATTATATTCGTTCGTGGAAATGAGCAAGTATTCAATGATTTTATTCGTCATCAACTTAACGCTGTTTTGACGTTTCAAAGTAATGAAATAATAATTTAATAATAAGAAAACAAAGTAGTGATAATTGAAACGTGGTGCTGAGCTAATTAAACACAACTAAGAGATTAATTGATAAATTTAATTATAGAAAAGCAAGGAAATGAATAAAGACATTTTAATCTTAATAACGTATAAGATAATTTAATATGTGCTATGACAAGCCTGTTAGAAAAGTCTGTGGCATCGTTACAGTAATTGAAATAATTAACTTACGGAATAAAGAAAATGTCGAACGAAAATATAAGTCTCTTTTTGACACAATCTCATAAATTAAATAAAATAATTATGTAAAAAAACATTTAGTCTTAGTCTTTTTTATTTAGCTTTTATAATTAAACACTGACGCTAGAAGGATAAAAATTTGAAATCAATTTATCAGTGCAGTAGTGCTGGATTAAGGAATTAGATTTTAGTGTCTAAGGACCTAATCCTGCTAATTATAGAAAAAAACAAATAGTCTGATTTATTTATTTATAAACTCACTTTTAAATATAAACTTTTAACTTGATGTTGCGAATTCCACTAACAGCACAAATACATTTAAACAAAAGAAAAATTCCACTCAAGAAGTAGTAATGTAATGACCACTGTTATAATATATGATACTGACGAGTCTAACAATTGGCCTAGAACTGCAATTCGTGTTTAATCTCTATACAGCGCAATATGTTCTGTGTTTAATTGTTCTTTTATTTGTATTTTTTGTATGTATGTATTTTTATTTTTATCGTATATGCATTTTTCACCTTGAAATTCGATTACAATTTACGTTCCCATTACAATTTCTAACTTATCAAACTATAAAAGTTCAATTCATTTCATTTCTTTCTATTAAACACTATCTGTCTTTTAGCTTCATTTCCTCTACACTCTCTTTTACTTTCCTTGCAATCTCTTCTCCAGCTCAATTTGACTTTTCACTTTTTCATGATCCCCTCTATTTGGTCGATAGTACCGCGTTCTTTTTTATCAAATTAGTTTATACCCTATAAACTATTCTGCTTCTTCTCAATTATCTTTATTTTCCTTTCTCTTGCATCTAAGAACATTCATCAATTCTATTCCCTTCTCCCTTACTTAAAGAACTTAGCTGAAATTTAGAAGAAGTTAGATCAGGTCGATTTCGCTATTCACTTTCTCCTTACATCTACTCCTTTTTTTATATTTAATTTAGTGTTTGAACTATTGACAGTTATTAGCACTTGAACCAATATAAATTTCATTTATCAACAATTTATAAGATATAATTTATACATTATATCATTTTTTTCAGCTTCTTATGACCATTTTATTTCAAAACTTTTAATATCCTAATCTGTTTCTATTTCAACAATAACTGCATCACGATCGCCTATCGCTTCATCGATACATCGCTTCCACTATGGTGTCACCCGTTGCATTGCATTCCTGATACTTACTTCTATTACCACTTTTCTTTATTACTGTGTATCACTTTTTTCCACAGTTCTACCAATTGTGTACTGCTAATTAGGTCCACCCAGTGCATAACTTTGATTCTTTTAACTTTAATCTATCTCTTCTTATAAGGCTGTTTTTCTTAAATTATTTTTCCTTTACTTTTCCTCTTTTTATTTTCTTTTCCGACCTTTTCTTTTTCATAAGCACATACTGCTCCTCTCTTCATTACCAATTCTAAAATTTGCAAACATTTTCTTCTTTTTCTTTTCTCTATCTTGTATTATATCTTCCTTTATATATATCCTTCTCAACCTATCCTATTGCTGAACCTCTAAATTCTCTTTCTTTCTTCTATCATTTTTCTCACCTCTCTTCTCTTTTCCATTAGTCCGTTGAACTCGTAAATAACATCTAATATTTCTAAATTAAAAACAATGAATATTTTAAACAAGTTTAATAAGTATTATTTTATAATAATATGGGAACAGTATAACGATTCAAACACTTCAAGTGTAGTATATATGTGTCGTTCATATACCTACTCAAAAAAAAGATAATCACCTTGGACATATCTGATATGGAAACAAATCCTGTGCCATTACTGTTTCTCCATTATTCAAGTCTTCGCTTTTTCTTTCTATCTAAGATCTCTTTACTTTACCGATATGGCTAACAGAATTGAGTACGCAGTCAACTGACCATTTCAATTAAACTTTAAAGCTGTAGATCTTCAGACAAATCGATACTCCTTAAGATTTGTAGTGACTTTGGAAAGCAGAACAACATCAAGTTATTTTATAAAGTCTATGGGGTGTACCATAAGTAGGAAACCAATGAATTGAAAGACCATGAGGGTGTCGCTTCGAGTAGTAATTCTCAGAATAGTCAATTAATATTAATTTTTATTTTTCATTTCCAGAACAAATTGCAATAATTTCGGAATTAATAAAGACGGAAACAAACTTAATGAAATAAATATAATCATTTTATAATATATAATCATATAAAATATATAAAATATAAAAACAATTAGATAATTCGAAAGTAGCAATTATTTTGTGCAAAAAGTGAGACTCATATCCACAAAGCCCAAGATTGCGTCAAAGGAGTTCATATTAATAATATTAACTGAAATTGAAATTCTGCATTTTGGGGGGGGGGGGGGACTTCCTTATTTGAAACGCGTGTCACACAGCGGCTTTAATCCTTAGAAAGTGGGGTAGTGTGCATTCGAAAACACGTAGCCGAACGCTTTGGTCTAGTGGACCAGATAAGAGCACATGTTTGTTTTACTTTTCCAACGACCGTTCGATCATTGCAATCCAGCGTGAATTTAAGACACAGTTTAATATCGTGCCTGCAGGTCCTTACTGCAATCCAGTTATTCCTGATCAAAATCTTATTCATTAGTGGGTGGATATATTTATGGATACTGGTAGTGTGTGGAAAATTATATAAGGACCTTGAAGAACCACCAGAAAACGTCAAAACACTAAGGTGGTTTTAAAAACCTCTAAGGGATCTGCACGCAAACATGCAGCTGAACTTACAATTTCTGGTCGCACAGTGAGAGAAATTTTAGAAGGAAGTCATGAAGATTTAAAATTTTATCCATACCAACTGGCAGTGGTGCAGAAACCTAATCCACTCGGTTTTGTTTTACGAAAAAATGGATGTGAAGGCTTTATCGAAAACATACCTCATTACGCACTTGTGTTTTTCAGCAACGAGGCGATTAAAAGGAATTTTAAAGAAATTAAAAAAATGGATGTGAGAGATGTGTGGTTCCAACATGATGGCGCCACGTCTTACACAGCAAAAACGTTAATAACTCACTTGCACAAACATTTCCCGAACATCTCATCATCGTAAGTCGATCTTATTAATAAATATATTTTTATATTTTATATAATATATTAATAATATTTATATATTATTAAATATATTTATATATTAATTATATTATAAAAATAATAATAATACTTGTTTTTTGGTAAGTTTTAAAGAAATGATATATGAATGAGTACTCACATAAAGATTAATGTTTTGCCATATTTTATTCTAGCATTTTATCCTCAGCTATCTTTAAACTCGACACCAACAGATCTTAAAGTGTCTAAAGTCTATGACATTCTTAAGATTAATAAGCTTTTTATTTTGTACAACAAAATATTTATGGGTTTAGAGGCTCATAATATTCCACAGGAATGTTATTTTTTAACGATCAAAAGAGAAAAGAATTTCTCATTATAACAAGTATAATTAGTTTAAAATTATTTTATAAGTTAAATAAAGAAAGTTATAAGGTAAAGAAATATTTTCAGTGATGTAAAAACGTATCAAACTTCACACGAACTAAAATGTAATCAATACACATGTATATTGGTGTTCTAAAAATGAATGCGCAGTTTGTAGACTTTATTCATACGTCCATGCTTGTGGGGTTTTAGAAGGCAATGCATGTTCCATTCCAGCTTTATCCAACTCTAAGACCTTTATTTGGAATTTGTTATGTGTGCTTGCTTTCTTTGGGCTATCCTTCAAAGAACTATATACTTTACATGAGGCTAGTTAGTAAGGCTAATAAGCCTGCTTCAAGGTACAGTATTTACTTTGCAATTTAATACAAGGTACAAACACACGCGCATGCACACGTAATACACACATACTTAAATTTAATAATCAGTAGGGAAAACTTATATTCATTTCATTCTTAAAATTTATTTATAACATTGACTAGAAAGTTATTATAAATTCATTAAAACGTCTATATCAAACCAAAATAATTCATA
Source organism: Panorpa germanica (assembly GCA_963678705.1). Taxonomy (NCBI): domain Eukaryota; kingdom Metazoa; phylum Arthropoda; class Insecta; order Mecoptera; family Panorpidae; genus Panorpa; species Panorpa germanica. The sequence continues at coordinate 23,056,512 of OY783209.1, forward strand.
TGATATAAAAATACATGAGTCAGTCCGCAGAAACATTCGTAGAGCCAAGTTTAAACACTAGTTTTGGCGCAAATGTATTTAAAGAGAAAAAATAGTCTAGTATAGATAATTATCACTTCTCTTTGTATACTGTTATATGTATTTATGGTTTACTTAACTTAAAAAAATTCCTTTTGTTGTCATATTTTATGAAAAATTTAAGTTATTTAAAGTCTGTAAGATCTACAAGATTTACGAGTGTAATGTTATCTAATGAAAGGATTTATGGATGTATGAGCGAGAAAATAATTTTCGATTTAAGGACTAAACATTTTTTAAGTGTAGATTCCTGCTCAAATAATTTACTGTAACAATTTCAGGGTAGGTAACTGTTCATATTTAAAAAAAATTTATTGTTGAAAATTTACATAAATTACTTTGCTCTTATGGAGAAATGGGTACATGTGATCATAACTATATAAATATAAGTATGTTCTGTATTGTGTCGTATGAAAAAACACTATTCATTAGAAAGGTGAATATTGGCGTGACACGTCAATATTTTAAAAATACTATGTATCCGTTCATCCTGAAAAGAAAATTAGTAATGAAATTCAAATTATGATATTTAATAAATTATTTTTCTCCATATTTGACACTTGGCAACGTCGCACTGCTATAATAAGCGTCACAGCATAACAGCGGGAAAAACGGTATATAAAGATTTAAATATAACTTTATTCAGAGCTTTCAAAATAAATATTACGTGATAGTAACAGCAAATATTAAGTAGAACAATTAAGAAAACAGCACATATAGAGAATTAAAATATTTATTAACACTTTAATAATTTAATAACATAACATAAAAATTATAATAATAGTGATTAAAATTTATGTAGACACATAAAAATTATTTTTTTGCAGTTCTTCAAGTTTTTGAAATAATGACTTTTTAATCATTGGTTTTTTTATTTTACTATGTTTATTATTATTTATTTCTAGTGGTCGTTTTTTACAAAATAATCCTTGCTTGTTACGTTTTTGAGGTATATCCATATTTACAAAACATTCAAATGTCACCGGGAAAAAAGTAACAAAAAAAAAACTGTGTTGCCAAATGTAAAATTTAAGTTACGTGATAATTTTCTTCACCTCACCCCGCAAATGATTAAGTCCATCCCCACTCATCAAAATTTACTATTACACCTTCACTCATAAGTGATTTTTTTAGTTATTTATTGACAAATATATTGCTTAATGTTAGTAAATAATAAAAGTTGTATGATAACCGATTAATTGATCAATTTACGTTTTGTATTTAGCGGGTACATGTATGTACTCGTGTATTATCACTGTAACCAAATTATATTGCAATAAAGAAATAATTTTATAGGCGAATCAAATTATATTAAATTAAGTAATTATATAGCATATAAATTACTTACATCTACATTCTTAGTGCAGGTGTAGTATGATAATAATGTTTGACCAGCTCTTATAATTTTCCAAGTGTTGTACTCTAAATGTTTTTACTGTCTTCGTATCCTACCCTACCTCATCATTATCCCCTTGTAAAATTCTTGTGAACTATGACATTGAACTAGATGTCGCCGTAGTACAACAGTTATAGTATTTGTCAAACGAATAAGTGTTTTTCCAGGCTACTCATCCAGATGTTTCTTTTGTTGTGAAAGTTTCGTTTTTTTATATTGTGCTTATAAATATATTTATTTTCTAAATAATAACTAAATTAATGAGATGTAAATACTCGTATATTATTTTTCATAACAATTCAATAATGTGATATACTGAGGTACCTACTCGTCGTCTATTGTGCTGTGATCTTGACAACAACACTTTGTGCAACTTTCTTAATTCGCGGAACCTGCATCGGATTTCTACTGAACTTTTTAACAACGTTAATTGTCAATCTCGGATATTTAAAAAACTTAATTCGAGCAACGTGTAGAAGTTCGCCGCCTTTCAATTATATCGTTCTTAATCTTGATAACTTGTTTATTTTGAGGTTATTTCATTCGGAACGTGGTTGGAGATTTGGTTTTAATTTTTTTCAATAACAATCTCTTTCTAAAATTATTTTAGTCGTTTAAAAATATTTCAAGTACATAGTTATAACCGTTTTTAATATTTGAATAACAATTATATTTAAATATGTACAATATACACATATTTACATACATAGAACGGTTTTAATCATAAGTTTTACCAGTTGACTTAAGTTTGAATAATCTCAATGTCCATGAGTTTTCTTAACATCTCTTAAAATTCTATTTTAACGAATAGTTTAAAACATAATCTAAATGTTATAAATTAAATTTAATTGAATAAAATGAGAACAGATGCTCAAGGGTTTTTTTTTTGTTACTTTTAATGTTAAAGCTTAGCAAAGGTTTAGTTTATAGAATATATTGGCGACACCGATATCAATCGTCTCGACTTATCTTATCTTCTAATTTATAAAACACTCATCAAGTCAACAAAGCACTAATTATACAACAGATAATGCTCCGAATATGACAGAAAAAATTGGTACATTCGACAAACGAATTGTTTACAATTCAAAAATTTCCGTTTGTTTCTGATTATGTCTAGTACAACTCATTTATAATTGTACATAAATATATTTCAGTATTTTATATACTATAGTAGAGTACATAAAAGGAGTTAAAAGCTGGTATTATTTATATTAAAAAATTTAAACAACTAGCTGAATATATTATTTAATATGGACTGAAATTTACGAAAACATAGCAACTACGTATTAACTATTTAAATATTTTAACTGCAATTAATATAGAACAAGTTAAATATTTAAATTGAAATTTGAAATGACATTCAATTCGCACACAAAAGACAGTCGTCACTTGTGACGGAGGCAAATGATAGTATTAATAAATTGTTACTCACACATAAGTTAAAGTCCAAAAATCAGTTTAAACCAACTCAACACCAAGTGTGCCATGCAGGATTATAATTTATTTTTGCATAATGGAATATATCAAGTTTTGTAATAAAACGTGATATTTTAAAGCTTAAAGGCGAAGAAGTTTTTATACAAATTATATTAATTAAACTGCAATGGGGTCATACTAAGAGTGCCTTTGTATTTAGTTTAAATGAATTTTAAAAAGCAGTCATAATCATTATGAAATAAAATTAATTAAATAATATATTTTAAATAAGTTTTTAATTATAAAGAAGCTTTTGCAAATTCATATAATCAATAATGTACTTACTGATAAGGTATGTATAAACACAATTATACAAAATAACAAGCGAATGCATTTATTGAGATGTTAATGGCTTCCTTCTTTATTCTCGGTACTACCCTCTATGCCACCCACTTCTTTATCCTGTTATCTTTCCATCGTTGCATTCTCTTATTAGCTGCTCTATTTTCTTTTTACTGTTTATTTTTACCTTGCATTTCTCTTTTGCAGGTTCTGCATAATATTACCTTTTTTCCAATATCTACAGGCGTTCTCTTTATATCCCTTTAATCTTTTGATTCTGCTTACGTTCTTGCTCCTTTTCTTCTATATTTGCTGGTAGCGTATTCTATCTTTTATTATATTTTTCTTATCAATTTATGTCATCCCCTATTGTTGTAGTATCTCCTTGTCCCTCTCTTTCTCTTTTCCTTTTCTGTCGTTATTCGTTTCCTTTCATAAAACTCTCTACTCCTATTTGTTTTCTGCTTTCCACCTTCTATCTTAACCTCTTTACGTATAAGTACCAAGATTTCACTATGTGCAATGTTCATTTTTCCTTAAAACTTACTGATCTTCTCCATGCTTCAATTCTTATTTTATTTATTTTCAATTATTACATCACAATATACCCCGGCATTTATTTATCTAATCTTATTACCCATTTCAAATATCTTTCTTATATTTTTTACAGCGCTTTTTTGCTCCTTTTACCCCAAGATATCTGCTCCATATAGCATCATACTCGGCAGTAGTCTATCAAACATATACAACATTTTCTTTATATTTGCCCCAAACAACAACTTCTCATCAACGCTCAACACTCTTTTTATAGCTAATTGCGCCTATTTGGTTCTGTTTTTTATTCCTTTGCTAGTTTATTTCTTGGGTTCATTGCTGTCATTGGTTTGTTCTTGTCGCGGGTTTGTCCCTATTCTGGGTATGTTCATGTCCTGGTTCCACTACCTGTTAAAGTAGATAGTCAACAAAGAATAATCTAAAACGCTATTTTATAAAAGTTCATAGGATTGCATTTATTGTGATGTATAATAGAAAGATGTATAGTTCAATTGCTTCACTAACTGGCGTACTATTATACTAATATCTAGTACGCTGCCTTACAAACTATTTCAAAGATACTCAAGAGCCGAGTACCCAGAAACTTATTTCTACTGCAAATACCGACAAATTATAACTTAAAGTAGATGGAAGTGGGTCACTATATCCTGTATTCACAAGCCAGTAGTTTATTTAATATCATCAGGTGAACTATTGTAGTTAAATAAAAAATAACTTACCTTCAGAAAATTGCGCCAAAAACGCAATAAATATAAATACGAGTATTACCTTAATGCAACAATACATAGTACTAAATTATTAATCTAATATATAAAATTCTCGTGTCGCGGTGTTTGTTCCCAAACTCGTCCGAAACGGCTAATCCGATTTTGATAAAATTTTGTGTGCTTATGGAATAGGTCTGAGAATTAGCCAACATCTATTTTTCATACCTGTACGAAATAAAACCATGCGAGTATTGTAGATTGAATAATTTATTCAATCGTTTAATGATAAAATTAATTTACACTTTTTAATAACTTTAACCAAAATTCTTATAATACAAGATGGTTGCGAACTATGATCTTGACAGTGTAAAAGCCCAGAACACAACTGACTTGCTTGCCATATGGCTTCGCCGTATACACCAAAACCACAGTATTATTGTCCTGCGTATAACTTCTACCAGAGACAACAATACATTATAATATTGGAATGTCAGCAGAGACATCTCTTATGTTCTGTACTAATTTTGTACTGAACAATACCCCTAAATGTTAAGGGTGGTCCACCCCAAAATTTCTTTTTTTATTTTTTGGACAGAATGAATCTTTTTTATTCTTATATGATTCAGCATTGAAAAATACATTTGATTCTAAATTTTCACCCTTATACGATCAATCTGATTTTTAATCGCGATTTTTATATTTCGCACAAACACTGCTCTATTCAGAAGTACCACGCTATTTTACATGGGCTCAATCAAAAAAATGGATGCCCGCAAGCAAGGCACACCAGTTGATGCATGCCCCTGTTTATTTAAATCAAATAATTTGGGTCGTGTATATACAGTCTGTCCAAGGCAGCATGAGTGCTTTTATCTGCGACTGTTGTTGGTTAATGCCACCGGACCATTGTCATTTCAAGATATACGTAAAGTAAATGAACAACAGTATCCAACGTATAAAGATACATGTCTTGCACTAGGCTTGCTAGAAGACGACAATCGTTGGGACAATACACAGGAACACAAATTCGTCTACTATTTGCTATAGTACTGACGACATGTTTCCCGGCCCGAGCACAAATGTTGTGGGGTAATCACAAAGATTTGATGACTGAAGATATATTGTATCGACATTGTACAAGGTGCAACGATTCAACGATACCGTTCAGTGACGCAATGTACAATGAAGCATTGATTGCTATTGAGGATCATTGCATTGTCATTGCGAATTTACCTATCAGTCATTTCGGTATGAGTTCACCAAATCGAAGTGCATCTGATTTAATCAACACAGATATAAATCGTGAACTGCAGTATGATGCTGTCGAATTGGCAGCGACTGTTACTCGCAATGTTCCACTACTAAAAAATGAACAAAATACAATTTACGACCGCATTATGCTGGCAGTTTCGGCAGAACAAGGATGATTCTTTTTTTTGGATGCACCAGGTGGAACTGGCAAAACATTCCTTATTTCGCTATTTCTTGCTGAGATACGATCAAAAAATGGCATCGCATTGACAGTTGCATCATCTGGCATTGCAGCAACTTTATTAGATGGAGGCAGAACAGCTCATTCAGCATTTAAGCTGCCATTAAACATGCAAAATAATCTAAATGCAGAGTGCAACATAAAAAAACAATCGTTCATGGCGGCAGTACTGAAACAGTGTAAAATTATCATTTGGGATGAATGCACTATGGCACACAAACATTCGCTTGAGGCATTAGATAGGATATTGAAAGATTTAAAAAACAACGACAAACTATTTGGCGGCACTCTCTTACTCCTTTCAGATGATTTCAGACAGACACTTCCCGTTATTCCACGTTCAACAATTGCTGATGAAATCAACGCTTGCTTAAAATCATCGCGACTGTGGCGTAATGTTGAAAAAGTACAACTGACAGTAAACATGCGCGCTCATATGCTTCAAGATCCATCTGCCGAAACTTTCTCAAAACAACTGTTAGATATTGGCAATGGAAAAGTTGCTGTACATGAAAATACTGGATGCATAAAATTACCGACGGATTTCTGCACAATCATAAACTCACAAAATACTCTTATCGACAATATATTTTTCGATGTACACACAAAATACAAAAATCTTGAGTGGCTGGCAGAAAGAGCGATTTTGGCAGCAAAAAATGTGGACGTCAATGAATTAAATTCTAAGATACAACTGATGAAAACAGCGTTTGCCTGGTCAGCTAGTTAGTATATAAAATTATACAATTATACGCGATTTTTTAGTTATTTCTAAGACATTAAGCAACAACGAAAATGAGATTCTTTACACATATATAATAAAGTATTATCCCCACTCTGCTTTCTATTAAGAAATACATTAAGAATGTCAAAATAAGTCGCAAAGTTAATCTTAAAGACATTAACTCATGCATTTGCCACTTGAAATGTTTCAACATAAAAGTGAGTTTATAAAGAAAACATAACTTTGATAAATCTTAACAAACTTAACTTACCTAGACAACTAAGAAGACTTTTAGTTTATCTTAATTAAATGCTATCTAAACTTCATGTGATGTTTGTTCTTGTGTTTGTCGATGTCACCGTGAAAAGAAACTTTGTTAAATAATGAATTTAAGATACCGTCAACTAGTTACTTTTTGGTATAGCGCTTCCTATATGTAAGGTCATTATTAATTATTCACAAGAAGCAGACTTAACTAAGGCCAACAAAGTTGGAAAGAACGGTAATCATATAATGGCATAGACATGTGAGTAGAACCAGGAATGAAGCATAATGAGATGTACATGGAGAGTAAAAGAATACATACAAGAATGACAAGTGCAGAAGGAAATATCAAAAGCAAGTAGAAAACTTAAAAAAAGAGAAGGATAAGCAAGGTGAATGGAGAAAACAGAATAAAAAATTGAGAACTGAAAAAAGAATAAACATAAAGTAAAAGACAAAAATTTGGCAGTCGTCAAGGATAAATGAATGTTTATAAGTCATGTTTCAGTAATAACTTGAAAGAATTGAAGTTTTTAACAAATTCAACAGTAACTTCATGATTTATTTAAAAGCACGTAAAGCAATTTCTAGATCTTTAGCTTTATCTACTTTATTTGCAAGTATTTACACTATCAGGAATGCATGGATTATGGTATATGCAAGGGTCGTCGCTCGAAATGTTTCCAATTGCACGCTGCTGTAACAACTAAACGGCTAATAACAGCGCACTTATTTCTTACCAAACGTCAGTCTGTTATGTTCTTTAAAAGCTTACAGAAGCATATCGTTTGCGTCACAGGTAAAAAAACTTATCGTAATGGAATTCAAATGCAACAATATTATTGCATTGAACTTGGCTGGAAAATCGGAACCAGCCATTGTTAATGAGTTACATGTGTGACGTCGAATCTGGTGGTATTTTGCTGGATTTTATTTAGTGCCGTGTTTTACTGCAGTTATCGGAATATGCATTCATTACTATCGGCGTTACCGTGAGATTTGCCGCATTGAGTACGGGCTGCAGTGACGACAGTTATTGATCGGACAGTGAGAGGACAGCAGAACGCATGCAAGGTTTCTTTGGGTTAAGAGTTGAATGTTTTAAGATTTTAGAATTTAGATTTGGTGATATTGTTTTTTATATTATATTAAAATTTTATTTAAATTATTTATTTATTTGCCTTGACTTTTATTCGTCATAGCCACCATCCTACATATTACACATTTTTAAATATTTTATTTTACATCTATTTTTACATATTTCACATTTTATAAATTTATTTTACATCTATTTTTACATATTTCACATTTTATAAATCTATTTTACAAATTTCTAAATATTTAAATAATTCACTAATTAATTTTGAATCACTTAACAAAAAAATAGTATTAACAGGAAAAGTTTTAACCACATCTAATATTTCACTATTGAATTTTGATCTTTTTATTATTTTCACTTTCTTTACTCCAGTCTCCTTGCCACGAACAATTTATTATATTTCTGATTTTGCTTTTAAGTGAAGTAAAGCCATCAATTTTTCATTCAAGAGTTACCGGTCAGATTATATAGAAGTTTGGAAGTAGTAATATGTAGACTTATGATAGGTCATACAAATTATAACCCAATGTTCACAGCCAACATGAGAACAATGTAACAGTCCACTAAGGGTAAAACATATTATTCTTTAATGCTCGAGATACTCATCGCACAAACGAGAATGTAATATGACTCAGAATATAGTCTGATATTTGAAAGCAGGGAAAATCTAAAAAACCTTATTGAGTTTAAAACAAAAGCAATTTAATCTCTTTATTTTAAGTATGTTTTTAATTGTAAATTATAAATTAATATATATTGGTTTTAAGTGCTGATAATTTTGAAAGTTGATGCGCTCTAATAAATATTTAAAAAAAAGCTATTGTGTATGGCTAGAGTACAAATCAAAAAAAAATTTAGACCAGCTAATTGCTCTGCCAAAGCAAGCGTGCCAATGTCGCTTAACACTCGTTTTCATTGAACAGGGCGTAAAGTAAAATCAACAAATCTGCTATAAAAAGATTTTAAACAATGCTTTGTTACCTCGTGCACATAAGCAATAGGGTTAAAAAATTTGCCATTTCAACGAGACTCGGCACCAACCCATAAATCCCGTAAAACACAACGTTCTTTACAAGAGAAAGTTGTTAGCTTCATTTCATCATAACAATGGCCACTATATTCCCCGGACTTTATCCCAATGGATTTTTTCTTCTCAGTCATTTTTGGAGTTCAAAGTATCAACTAAAAAATATGAGACGATCGACTCCTGACTCATAATTACTCTTTGCTGGGAATTGAACAAAATACAATCAGACCATTTGTTCTGCGTGTGAAGCTTTCTCGCCGACGTCGAACAATAACATTTTTTTTTTAAATTTAAAAAGATTTTACGATAAACTGAAGTTTTTAAATCAAACTTGACAAAATGACTGCATTTTTAATTGGGAATACTTCGAGCGCCGACCTCTGTAGTTTGTGTAGCTGAAAGAACCATTCGTAAGTTTTGATGATTGATTTGAGGTAAGTTTTGAGTGATGTCTGATTTCATTAGCTCTTAAATCTATCTGGTACTAATTAGTGCTACTATAAATTATTTTGGCAATTGGCATGTATAACCCTTGTCATGCATGGTAGAATAATATCACCGGTAATTTTGGTAAACAATTTGTATTCAGCAGGATATATCTGTAGTTAATAAGGTGTAGCTTTGAATCGTACCGTTAAAATACTTAACTAATAAACAAATTATCAATAAACATACTCCTCAGTTAATTTGATTTAGATAAACAAATGAATTAATTTAAAAAAAAGACAATTAAAAGCAGTTACAATTAATTTAATTAGTAGAACCCAACGTAGTCGTATAACCTAGTATATAGCATTATTATCTAGTTCAAATAGTTAGTTAGTAGAACCCATCGTTGTCGTAAAACCTAGTATATAGCATTATTACCTAGTTTAAACCTATCGTTGCAATACAATCCATTTAGTTAGAAGAACCCATTGTTGTCGTAGAACCTAGTATATAGCATTATTACGTAGTTTAAACTTATCGTTGCAATACAATCAATTTAATTAGTAGAACCCATCGTTGTCATAGAACCTAGCATATAGCATTATTACCTAGTTCAAACCTATCGTCGCAATACAATAATTATATTTAGTAGAACCCAGCGCTGTCGTAGAACAAAGTATATAGAATTATTACCCAGTTTAAACTTATCGTTACAATATAATAAATATAGATATAAAAACAATTTTTTTAGGTTAAACCAACAAAATACTCGTAATAACAAGAAATATTATATTTCTCTGTAAAGTTAACAAATCATGCAGTCCATTTTAAACCTAAGGTTTAAGCGACCAACCAAAATTATTCAGTAATTTAGAGCATTAAGGGCATTTATCGGTGAATATTTTTGTAGTGGAAAAAGTGCGTTGGCTGCCAACGCTGTGTAAGTACAGTAATCAAAATTTGAAGAAAAAAAGTTTACAAAATGATAAATAAAGGTTAAAACTAAGTCGTTGTTAAAATAAAACAAAAATATTTTTTTTGGAAATATTTAAAAATTAAGTTTGAAATTAGGTAATTTTTAACTGCATATAACTTAAGTTTGGTTTGATATATTAAATAAGCGATTCAACAACAACGTAGATTGCACCTTCCTTAACAATATTCTTTTATAGTAATGAACTATTAAACTTTAAGCAAAGAGGAATACGTTGGCAGCTAATGCATTAAAACATTCATTTTTTAACAAATTTACAATCTGTTTAGAGGCGCCCTACGCGGTGGTTTTTATAAGCTAATATTATAAGTTACACATATACAGTTATAGATAAAATTGTGTTAGTAGTGGTATAGCGTACAGTCTCGAGTCTCGAGACTCTCGGTGTTTTGTTTATTGTGAGATTCTGGAGCGATAACAGCATTTGAAACGAATAGCTAATAGAATTCAAAGGATGGAAGTTCAAAAGAGTTATAGAAAAGGCTTTAAAAATCGATTGCGGTTGAGCGTACGCACTAAACCAGGAAAAAATTTAGAAAAGGCGCGGTAAGTATTTTAAGAAAATAATCAATTAAAATCAAATTCAATAATTACTAGTCAATATCATATTATATTTTAAAGAGAAGCATTATCTTCGCCACGAAATTTGGTACAAAGTAGCATAAACGCTAAAGAAATGTCGCCGGTTGCATCTACTTCAATATTAGAAGACAAAAAGAAACGCTTGAGTTCTCACCGGACATGGGAATTATGGAATCCAGCAATATTACTAGAATACTAGAGGACAAAATTCGAATTTTGCATGGAAGGAAGAAAGATTAAAACGTTTGACGGCATCATGGTTCGGACAAATGTGCAGAATGCGACCTTCAACAAATAGGCTGAATACTGTGAAATCTATGTTATACTCAGATTTTAGTGGTACAAAAAGTACTCGTTATGGTATTGATCATGAGCCTTTAGCAATAGAACAATTTCAAAATGAATGCAAAGTCATTGTTCAAAACTGTGGCCTATTTGTTGACATAAAAGAAGTGTACTTGGGAGCAAGCCCAGATGGCCTAGTAGGAGAAGACTCCATTGTAGAAGTCAAATGTCCGGCTAGTGTTTCCAACCTGACTCCAATGGACGCTATATTGAAGAAAAAGGTTTCTTTCGCAGTTATAAATAACAACTTAATGCAACTGAAAAGAAGTCATAAATATTACTATCAAATTCAGGGACAGCTTCATATTACAGGAAGGCAATATTGTTATTTTATATTTTGGACTCCTTTAGGCTATCATGTAATATTGTGTTCAATTTTAATAACACTTCTTATAATGAATTGGCAATCATAACAATAAAATAACTATAAAAATTATAAATGTTTATTTCAGATAAGACGAGATGATGATTTCTGGATAAATGAAATGGAAAATAAACTAAAGAAATTTATATGAATTTTCTTTTGCCAGAAATTATAAAAAAGAATAATTCTTTGTAAATTCTAAATATTTCTAACATACTTGTATTTTTATAAATAAATTTATTATTTTAGTTAAAAATTCTTTTAATTGAATTATAAAATTTACTTATATATTATTGTCAGTAAAATTCTTTCACATACTGTACTTTATATAAACATGCACTTATGAGCGCGTGTTAGTGTAACACAGTAACACTAACCCATTGAAATTGGACTATGTGTGTTTCTTCAAAAAAAAACCCGTCTTCACCCGCAATTTCCTGACCCGACGGAATATTTCAACGATAAAGGCCCTTAAAAGGTTGCATTCGTCGTGTACAAGTGTAAACGCTTTAATAGATACTGGAAGTAATTTATCAGCAGTACGCAAAGACTATTTTGAGGCATTAAAGAATATTAAGTTATATGACTCTGCTATAACAAACTCTCTAGTAAATTCTTTAGGTGGGATAAAATTAAACATTGAAATTAATTCAGAATATTACACTAGTTGTTTTGAAGTGTTACCGTCACATGTTATGCATATGAACATGGTGATAAGTTTGAACATTACTGCTAATGCTAGAGTAATTATATACGATACTGGTGTTAAATTTCATAAACTTTTTAATGATAAGGATGACACTGAAAGTTAAATTAAACAATTAATTACATTAAGAATAGACAATGGTGATAAAGAAAGTAAACTAGACTTATCTCATAAAAACGATAAAAATGTTGTCAATAAAATACACGAACTAGTGGATAATGATATACCAAAAGTGTCTCTCAACTCTAAAATTAAAATGAAAATTACATTAAAAGATAATACTCCTATATTTTTTAGGCCACGTAGACTACCACCTGCAGATCGACTAGATGTTCATGAACAGCTGGATAATTAGTTAAAAAAGGATATCTTACGAGCAAGTAATTCTGATTACGCTAGTCAGATAGTATTGGCCTCCAAGAAGGACGAAACAAAACGCATTTGCTGTGATTATCGTCGTTCGAATGAGCAAGTAATGAAGGATAGGTATCCACTACCTATTATCGAGCAACAAATCGACAAACTCCAGGGTAGCAGCATATTCACCACATTGGATTTGAAGAATGGTTTCATTTATGTACAAATACGTGAAGATTGCAAGAAGTATACCTCGTTTGTTGTAGATAATGCGCTGTTTAAATTCAACAGAGCTCCTTTCGGATTTTGTAATTCCCCTGCTGTTTTTCAGAGACATGTAACTATTATTTTTAAGGACTTAATGCAAAGGGGTATAGTAGTGTTGTATCTAAATGATATTGTGATACTCGCAACGAGCTTCCAGGAAGCTCAAGATAATTTTGAATTAATGTTACAGACAGCTTCTAAACATGGACTAAAAATTAAATTAAAAAAATGTCAAAGCAAATAAATTACAAGGTTATGTAATTAAACAAGGCACTGTTCGTCCCTCTAAGGATAAAGTCAAAGCAGTCAAGCATTTTTCGAAGCCGAAGACGACGATACAAGCAAAGAACTATGCAGGAAAGTATATAATAGAAAATGAATTATTATACAGGTTAGAAGACGATCAAAAGCTGTTAGTGATACCAAGTAACATGCAATCAGAAATAATAAGTAAAGCATACGACATAGGACATTGTGGCTTGAATAAATGTCAAAAAACAATTACCAGAGAATTTTGGATCAATAATTTAGCTGAAAAGCTTAAAAACTGTATAGATAATTGCATAGAATGTATACTGGCAACCAGAAATAAGGGTAAAGTTGAAGGATACTTAAACTCTATACCTAAGGTAGGTTTACCTATAGACACATGGCAAATAGACCATTTAGGACCTTTACAAACAACAAGCAAAAAGTATAAACATATTCTCGGTATGGTAGATGCTTTAAGAAAATTTGTTTGGTTGTTTCATACTAAATCAACAGGCACTAATGATGTATTACAGAAATTGAAAGTGATAGCAGAAGTATTTGGAAACCCGAGAAGGATAATTTCTGAAAGGGGTACAGCCTTCACTCTAACAGATTTCAAAGATTATTATACTGCAGAAAACATTGAACATGTGTTATTAACTACAGGAGTACCTAGCGGTAATGAACAGGTTAAAACGATAAACACAATTATTGTACCTGTGTTAACAAAGTTAGCCCTAACAGATCCTAGTAAGTGGTATTTACATGTAAGTAAACTACAGTTAATGCTAAACAGTACATAATACAACAGTACAAATAAGAGGTGTTAAAATTACACCATTTGAATTAATGATTGGGGTTAAAATAAAAACCAATTAAGACATAAGAATAATAAATTTGTGTTGGCGCAAAATGTCGTGATTCTCGATGTAACTCAAAATCACAATGTTAAGCATTGTCTTGATTGTTTCTTGTCGATTTAAACACGAAACAACCAATTGTGTATATAAAACAGGTGTTGGTAATTTACATTTAGTAGTGGAGTGTATTTTTATTAAGAATTCACAGAGAAACACACTACTTAATAATTAAATGAATTTATTTGAAATAAGCAGAAAAAGCACGTGCACAAAATAACAATGTATTATATATGTTGCTAATTTAGACTCTTAAAATTAAGAGAGCAACCTGTATATAATGGCGACGATGATGCAAGGCATTCCTTACGTGTCATTTGACAACAAGTACCATTGTCCACCTACAGTATATTACGCAATGCATTATGTTTGCCTTGGTAACGTCTATAACTACCGACTTGGTTGCTTAAGTGAGACAACTAGGTGGCGGTTGGTTATTATTTAATATTTAAACCTTAAAATTAAAGAAATTCGCAAACAATTTGATTGCTGAAGAAATACAAAATGAATTTGTAAAAAACCAGATAAGCTAAGAGAAGAAGTTAAGAGGAATATTTTAAAAATTTAGCAAGAAAACAGGAACAGCTACAATATAAAATGCAAAGCACCAAGGCAACGAACACAATTTGCAATTAGCAATACAACGAAAACAATTTGCAACAGGAGCTAAAGTTAAAGCAAAATTATAAGGACCATACAAAATAACGAAAACTAAAGGCAATGATCGTTATGACGTGAAGAAAGCAGAAGAATGTGAAGGGCTAATAAGAACTTCTACGGCTTCTATCAGCAGATATGATGAATCCATGGGCAGGATGATTGTAGTACCTGAGGACAGTTACTAGTCAGGAATGTCAGAATGTGGGAATTAATTTAAGAAATAATAATAATAAAGAACTTTGTATAAATTGGTTAAAAACGTTGTAAATATTAGGTTATATTTGAATGATACAAGCGCTGCTTTGTAAATGAATTGTGAACCCCGGTTCGCTGCTTAAACAGTTACAGCACAGTTTCTAAGAGAACTGTTTCCTAAGAAGTTTTTTGTTGATACAATATAGACGCGTGGGAATAACTATTCTGAGTACTACACAGAGAAATATGGTGTCGTTTTTACCAACAAGTAAATGTTGTTTAACTAGTTGTTAAAATAATTGTGAATATTGTTATTTGTAAATTCAATTGACTTTATTATTACGGATAATATTGTTATTTATACAGACGTATATTGTCGGAGTTCTACAAACAAATGTAATGTTATTTAACTGGGTGTTGATATCATTGTACATCATTGTGATTTGTAAAATTAAGTGCTATTGTTACTACGCATAATGTTGTGATACACAGCAAATATACAAGCAAATGCAATGTTATTAACTATGTGTATGCTAATATTAATGCTAAGATAATAAGCAGTTACATTGATTTGCACATAACCCATTTACATACAACAGTAAAAAACAATATTAATATGTTTACGGCGCCTAGTTGCGCTAACACAATGCCACTCAGAGGACGGTATGTACGAGTATGTAAGCAAAGCGTTCACTTAGTTCTACCGTTAAACCGAACGTCTAAGAGCTTACAAATATTTGTACACAGTGCTCGTTTGCTTGTTAGATTCAAATATAAACTAGTATACAATATTACATAACCTAATATTAACAATATACTTAACTCATAATAATAATTTATATATATATATGTAGGATCGTAAAAATATATCAAGCATACAAAGTAGGCGTAACTATAACACCCGGTCTAGGAAAGTCATAAAGAATGTGATTAATGACTGTATATTTAAACAGAAACCAAGTGACAGGTTAAAGCAATTATAATGTGTGAAACTTTAAACCACTGATTGAATACGTGAGGGTGTGTGCTTACCGAAATTAAAGAAACGTGTTCTTAGAAGTCATAAATAAACCTATTAAGTCTAGCTGACAACTAATGTAGAACTGAGTATATATTAACTAGAACTTAAGGTTGTGTGTGCATTCATTGTTCTGTATTTGTAAAGTAAACACCAACGTTTATATTGTAACCTTATTGAATTATTATCATTATTATTATCATCGTTATTATTTTATTTAATAAATGTATTAAACCAATTATGTGATTCTTTATCATCCTGGCAAACCAACTAAGATATTGCATAGTTGAATATTAATTGAATTGACATTTGCCCTAAATTAAATAAGAGTACCTTGGCTCCACATCAGATTAGCGGATTGGTTATTGTTTTCCACATAAGAAGTTGGATAGTTCTCGTTTTCCACATCAAAGGTAGCATGGTATTCTCGTTTCCACATCAGAAGTGGGATTAGTAAATCATAGTGAATTGAACTAAGTGCGGATTAGTAACTCATAGCGAATTGAACTAAGTGCGCGAAGTGAATAATACAAAGAAGAATAATACAAGATAGTTTTCTACAAACAGTGCTTTCAAGTGATAGTTCATTACAGTGCGGAATAGTCGAGAATTTATAAGACGGACTTTATAATAGGACTAGCAAGTGAATTGTATCAGAAAAGTGTGTAAACTGTTTTACGAGGAGAAAATTGAAAATTGCATATAATGTAAACATGAACGATACTACTGTTGATGATAGTTTGTTAGCTGGACGCTCAGGAAACTCAACATCTAGTAAAGATAGTTGGTTGGGAGTGCAAGCAGAGCTGACGAGGCTTAGAACAGAACTATTGCAGTTGAGTATCGGGAACAGAGGATGAATCACCATGGGTTTATGTCGACACAGAACCTGGAATGCATACCTGTGTTTAACCCAGCAACCACATTATTGACGGCTACAGCTTGGGTGCGAAAATTGGAGGAAATAGCAGACATTTATGGATGGAGTGATAAAGTGAAGCTTCATCAAGGTGTCAACAAGCTGCAGTGTGCCGCGAAAAACTGGTTTGATGCTAGTTTGAACGTAGTCAAGGATTGGACGACGTTCAAATACGAGTTAATCAGGAATTTCCCAGTGGAGTACGATGAATCTGACGTACACATGGAACTAATGAAGAGACAACGAGAAAAAAACGAAGCAATAGAAGATTATGTATACTCGGTGAAAGCGATCGCTAGTAAAAGTGATAATATTAGTGAAAAGGCCGTGATAAAATACATAATAGCCGGACTAAACAACAAAGACATGATAAGTGTGTTATCAATGTGCGACTTTAAAACAGTGCCCGATTTGTTGTTAAAAGTAAAACGGTATGATTCGACATTATTGCAAGTGCAAGAAAGGAATAATTTTAGTGTACGTAAGGACAGACCAAAAGACTTAAACGCGATAAAATGTTTTAATTGTAATGAACTCGGACATAAAGCAAACGTGTGCCGAAAAAGTAACCAAGACAGTGAGAATAAAAGAGTCGAACCAAGTGAGAAAAACATTAAAAGTGAAATTAAAATAAAGTGTTTCAAATGTCACGAAGAGGGACATATTTCGAGAAATTGTACCGCGAATAATACGAGTGATGCTTTGTTAGTGAACACAAATAAAACATGTGATATGACAAAAGACGTAAGACGTGTAGACGGTATTACCATGCGGAAAAAGTACGAGGAAAGAAAACAAAATAAAATATTATGTGTAGTCGACGACGAAATCGTCATGGGTAATAATATTAGTCCAGATGTCAGGGCTAAAATTAAGGAACTTGTTGAAACCTATGAACCAAAAGTAACAAGGGTTACTGAAGTAGAAGCGAAAATATACATGACCGATGAGGCCTGTTTTTCAAAATTCGCGACGTATGGCTTACTGCGAACAAAAAGAAGTTAATCGAGAAATGCGTGAGGACGATTTGCAAGAGTTACGTGTTAACGACAAGAAACATATATTAAAACCACAGGAAGAGAATCGCAAGAATTTCAATAGAAATAGAAAACCATCTAGGACATACAAAGTCGGAGACGTTGTTGCCGTAAAAAGAACCCAGTTTGGTACTGGATTTAAATTACATAACAAATATTTAGGACCGTATCAGGTTACAGGAGTTGACCGAAATGAGCGGTAAAGGGTAAGACGTATCGGTGAAGGGGAAGGTTCTTCTAATACACACTCAAGTGCCGACCACCTGAAGCCATGGGGTGTGTTCTCAGATGTTGTGTCAGGTGCCGAACAGCAAACAGATGACCGCAGGGGCGTATCGTCTTTGGGGGCCAAAGAATAGTCGTCTGGCCGTGTAGGATCGTAAAAATATATCAAGCATACAAAGTAGGCGTAACTATAACACCCGGTCTAGGAAAGTCATAAAGAATGTGATTAATGACGGTATATTTTAACAGAAACCAAGTGACAGGTTAAAGCAATTATAATGTGTGAAACTTTAAACCACTGATTGAATACGTGAGGGTGTGTGCTTACCGAAATTAAAGAAACGTGTTCTTAGAAGTTATAAATAAACCTATTAAGTCTAGCTGAAAACTAATGTAGAACTGAGTATATATTAACTAGAACTTAAGGTTGTGTGTGCATTCATTGTTCTGTATTTGTAAAGTAAACACCAACGTTTATATTGTAACCTTATTGTATTATTATCATTATTATTATCATCGTTATTATTTTATTCAATAAATGTATTAAACCAATAATGTGATTCTTTATCATCCTGACAAACCAACTAAGATATTGCATAGTTGAATATTAATTGAATTGACATTTGCCCTAAATTAAATAAGAGTACCTTGGTTCCATATCAGATTAGCGGATTGGTTATTGTTTTCCACATAAGAAGTTGGATAGTTCTCGTTTTCCACATCAGGATTGGCATGGTATTTTCGTTTTCCATATATATATATATATATATATATATATATATATATATATATATATATATATATATATATATATATATATATATATATATATATATATATAAATATTTAATATCCAAAGTACATGACGTAATGGCATCCTAACTAAGCCCTTTTAATGTTCTTTAAGGTAATTCGCTAGTAGAATTATCAAAAGTTGAACAGAGAGCGCATGTACCACAGCTGTTGTTGTTATGTAAAATTTTAGCAACATTACCAGATGAATATTTACAATTTAAGGCAGCATCATCCATGTTACCAAAGCAGAACCAGAACAGCAGTAGAAGAATACCTGTGAAAAAGACAAGAAAGATGCTGTTTTTATTGTATACATACAAAGGACAAGTGACACAAAAGATGACAAGTGGTATGTTAATAGTGGAGTATATTTATGAATGTTTATAATATCCATAGTTTATAAATTAATAAATTAAAATAGACATTAAGCCTTGCCATAATCTCAATTGTTCAGCAGCAAATGTACAAACTCGTTAAATTCAATTTTAAAATATATAATCACAATAAATAAAATGTAAAGTGAATAAAATGAGATAATATTGTAAGAAATATGTACAACATTGGTGACGTAAAAGGTGGTCAGAGTAGATAGGCGTTACAGCTTCTCAAAGGTTTTTATGATTTATATCAAAACATTAATGCAACAATAAAGATATCGGGGAGAAGGATAAGTTAAAAATATTTAAATTTAAAGAGTACCGTACTAGTAGTAAGTACATATTGATGTAAAATATTTATGAGTGCAGCTTCAATTAAACTAATGCACAACCACCAATCGCACTTAATTATTATTTAAAAAATGATAAATATATGTACTCGTATCTTGATTTAGATTTATAATGACAACCTGCATAATTGTACAAAAATGTATTGCGCAAGATGCCTATTATTCGCAGTTCTACTAGAAAGAGTCTGTCACTGGGTTCTGCAAACATAGTATACAATGGTGAACAAATGGTCTTCAGGTATGCTTGTAACATGAGTCGTTATACGGTGGGCACTGCAGTCTACACCACTCTTTTTCTAAAGCTGGATTTTACTGGAAAGCAAACTGAAATGATATGACAACTTCAAAATACTCTGAATTCAATACATGTGTCTCAAGTTAGCTTATGATACTTCCAGGAATATCACCGGTTACGCTCATCTGGTATAAAGTAACATAGAAATGAGTGGACTCGCACTAAAATGAAATTTAGTTGTGAACAACTTTTTTCTGATTGAATATTTTAAATATTTACCGCTTTTTAAGTATACACCGCTGTTTTAGATAGAATACCGAAAGCGGCGGATATATCGAAAGCACCGCTTCTATCAAATATATATCGAATACATCGAATCTTTTCACCGCTGGAATAAAAGATCGCGGTACTTAAAATATCGAAAGCGTTTTAAGTTTATAGAGGTAATAAAGTATAAATTGGCATTGATGACGAATTCTCCGACGTCATTAATTTTAAAATATTTGTCCAATCACGACGAGTATTAAACAGAAAATTTTTTTTAAATGACAGTTGCTTATATAATGGATGATTTACAAATAAACATAATTAGAATGCAAAGGTGCATATAGTAAAGGCTATATAGTATTTTTGTTAGCCTTTAAGTAAGCAAGTATTTAGACAATTCACGTGTCTCGTAATTCAATCTACGTAATGTTTTGCCTAATCCTTTTAATTATATTTCGATAAAAGATCTTATGGAGAAAACATTTTAAATCTTAATCTTAGCTTAAGTGGTTATTAGCAACTAATTTACTTGTTTAAGTTACTTAAGTGGTTGTTAGCTTAAATGTTTGTCAGAAACAACTTTCAAAATATTTCACGTGTAATTTAACATATTAGTATTACTTAAAGTGTGTATTATTTACCAACGAAACGCCAAACAACATAATCAAAGTCAACAAGAAGTCAGGAGCTGAGGTTCACTCATAAACCATTATGCGGTTAGTTTCTAAATACGTTAGCTTTAATTAAAGCTTCACCATTCAACACAACTTTGGAGTGCGAGTGCGAGTTCGAATATAAACTAACCAGACAATTACTTCACTGGGATTAAGTAAACATGGTGTTTATACGTTAAACATAACTGTACAAAAGTTGAATGTAGATAGTAAGAGTATGTTAAAATTTACATGTATTTACAAAGTCGTACTAGCGATTCATACTAGTATTTTTATGTACAACAATTTTAATACCATTACATACAATTAAGTTATTTAAACAATAAAAAGAGAGACTGATAATGAAATGATAGAAGTTTATTTTAAAATAGATTATAACATTTATTTTATATTTATAATTTTCCGGGCTTTGTTTTCTTTTTCGCACTTAATATTATACTATCAATATCTACATTAATATCTTATACTATACGTTATCTAGGCATAACATCTGGTCGCGGCTTAGTTTATATGAGGTTTTGAATGTCATCCTCATTTGAGCCTAAACATCGTAATTTGTCCGATAACTGCAAAATCCTATGTAAAAGACACCAGAAACCAGAAACGGGTTCTTTTAGGTCGCCAATAGGGTCAAAATTTTGACTCGGGATGCTACTCAGAGCAATGATTTTGGTGTCATTTTGTAGATAGTATCTCTGTATGTCAAAAAGTTATTAAAATAATGTTCCGGTTCTTGAGATATGTAGAAAAAAACAGACAAATTTTTATAAATCAACTTTTGTTTGACATTTTCAATTTTGAAGTTTATGAATTGATTTTTTTACTTAATAGTTGGTATAATTACCTTTCAAAAACATTTTTTTTCATATCCGTAGGAACTTTAAATCAAGAGAATATTTATAGATAATTTATAGTTGTGAAATATTAGCCGGAATTAGCAGAAATAATTACTTAGACATATACCTCTGCGACATAAATAAAGGTAAGTTATAATTTTTTTTTTTTTATTTAATTGAAATCTGTAAATAATGTAAATCCTTTTCTCATTTTAATTGTCCCTATTTTTAATTATTAAGTTACAATGTGACCGTATATTAAAAATAATTACTTCCGATAGGACATTAAAAGAACCTAAGTCGCGTGCGTGTGGTACAAAACATATCGAAGGTTATATAATCATGCTACCTTTCCTTTATTTCACTCGTTTGCAACTACAAATTTGTGCATATGGCATCACAGAAGGTTCCAGAGGCAAGACTCCATAAATCCCCCATATGTATATTGTTACAATTTTACTGGGCAACGGCTTGTGTGCGTATGCAACTATCTTTTTTAGCTTCTAACACCAAATGATTCAAACTTGTAAGAGCGTGAAAGGGGGATGAAGGGAGCCTGGGCTCTGGAACCTTCTAATGCCGGTTTCACACCAAATAGACAGTTGCAGTTTTATGCAACGTTGCAATGTGGTGCAACACAACGAGTTGCACTTTTTTTGCAACAATTGTATGTTTCGGCAACAGACTATTTGCATGGAACAGACCCATAATACCGGTTTCACACCAGATAGACAGTTGCATTAAACTGCAACAAAAAGATGTTTTTTTTAAAAGTTGCATCACTGTTTACACCAACTAGACAGTTTTTGCAACTTTTTTGTCATTTATTGCAGTTGTTTGCAACACAACAGAGTCCCATCTCGAGTCGGTAAAGATCAAAAGAAACACGGTTGCGTTGCTTTATTCTTCTTGGTTTGAACACGCAGTTTGGTATTTGTGAATATTTTCGCTTGTCAGTTGTTGTTTATCATTTGGCTAGCAGGCACAATGTCCGACGACGAAAATTTTATAATTGAAAGTGGATTTTTTTAATAAACGATATATCAAGAAAAAAACGCAGATATTGGGTGAGCTCTTTACTAAAAAGGAGATTTGATTATGACGCTGAAAAGTTATTACTTGATTTAAATAATGACGATGTTGGATTAAATGGAGAATTACGATCCTCATTTCACAACTTCACCAGAATATCAAGTTCTGATTTTAAAATATTAATAAATTTAGTCGGACCAAAAATTGCAAAAAAATAATACAAATTACAGAAATGCAATTTCGGTGAAGGAACGTCTTGCATTAACTTTGAGATACTTAGCCACTGGGGACAGTTATCAAACATTAAAATATTTATGCAAAGTTTCAACTTCTTTAGTATCTGGAATAGTACCGGAGGTATGTGAGGCCCTGTATGACACTCTTCAAGATTATATCAAGGTAAGACCAATAAAATTGATATTACTATATTTTTTACGGTTGAATGACAAATACCACTTGTTATAACAAAATTATAACGATAAAATAATAACTGGAAGTAGCAGAAAAGGTTGCGCATCCCTGTAGAAATATTAAGACATTTTGATAACGAAGCTGTTTACTCGAAGTCGCATATCTTGATACGCGTGTTCTTGGACATAACATAAACAACTGCATTCCGCGTATATCTGTTATTGTTTACATGTGAACGTTCTAGAACCAAATACTACGCGTGGAGTAGTAGCTTGTTTGGGTAGAAAGAGATAAAAGTATATTCATTGCGGGGCGAAGTTTCTTTTCATCTTTACACTTTACCGACTCCGTGTTGTGTTGCGACAACTGCAATAAATGACAAAAAAGTTGTAAAAACTGTCTAGTTGGTGTAAACAGTGATTCAACTTTTAATAAAAACAAGTTTTTGTTGCAGTTTTATGCAACTGTCTATCTGGTGTAAAACCGGCATAAGACGCCAAAAGTACAAATTTGTCTGTGCGAGCGAGGATTATGTAAAGGGGTAGTAGGATTACGGCCGTATCACGCCTGCAACTGGGGTTCTTTAATTACCGAGGGGAGTAACTTATAAAATAATAAATAGCCACAATTAAAATAATCAGAAGGATTCACCCTTTTTCCGACTTCCTTTCTTTGCAAAAAAAATTATGCTTATTAAATTAAAAATAAATATGCTTTTGTTTATGTCGCCGTGATGCGTATGTGATGCGATGATCTATCCAGGGGTGTGCAACCTTTTTTGCTAATTCTGGTTATTATTTCATAATTATGATTTTTATATGCTCCTACGCCCGCAAATTCGTAACAATATATATATACTAGCTTTTACCCCCGTCGCAAGCGACGTCTGTCTTTTGTGTGTGGCTTGAACTTTATGTAAAAATTTTAATTCTATCAGAGTTTACTCCCGTCGTAAAGCGTCTTTTTGGCGTGTATCGTTTGAATCCAATAAAATAATTCGTAATTACATTTCATATTTATTTCTATTTTTAAATTAAAATAATAAATAAACTCGCACATATACATTGACACATATAAATTGACTAAAAAATATATTTTTTTTATCAAAATAAAAAATATTTTCAATTTATGCGTTATTTGACCAACTTTTTTTCAAAATTTGGAATTTTTTTTTTTGATTCGTAAATAAGTTACCAAGATTAGCCTATATACAAAATTTCAACTTTCTAGCACAATTTTTACTCTCGGCAAATACTGCCCCCGTGCCCCCCAATAAAATTTGGAAATTTTGAATTTTTTTTTATTAATACTATACTTAATTATTCTAAAATCCAGAATATGAATTTTCTCAAAAGTTCCGTACCGGGCCCCCGAATTTCTTCAACCCCCCCTTTTTCAATTTTTGAATTTCTAATTTTTGAGAAATGTCAGCATTGAGTACCTTAACACACATGCAATATTTCAACTTTCTATCTTTTACGAATTAAAAGTAATACAGCAAAAAAGGGATCACTTTTTTTCCAGTTTTTCCAAAATTACGGGTTTCCAGGAAATTCAGGGAAAAATCCGGGGACGCCAAAAGTCTTAGAATTTTTTTCTCTACGAAATAGGAAATTTTCAAAAAGATCGCCGGAGCCGTTTTCGCGCTGCCATACAAAATTCAGTACCAAACATATAAGAATATAAACATACTAGCTTTTACCCCCGTCGCAAGCGACGTTTGCTTTTTGTGAGTGGCTTGAATTTCAAGTCAAAATTTAATTTTTAAATTGAAATAATAAATAAACTCGTCCTATATTGATTTAACATTTAATAACAATTAATTTTTTATACAAACTGACTAAGAAAATACATTTTTTATATCAAAATAAAAAATATTTTGAATTTATGCGATATTTGAACAACTTTGTTTCAAAATTTGGGATTTTTTTTTCGATTCGTAAATAAGTTGCCAAGGTTAGGCTATATACAAAATTTCAACTTTTTAGCACAATTTTTACTCTCGGCAAATACTGCCCCCGTGCCCCCCAATAAAATTTTAAAATTTTGAATTTTTTTTTTAATAATAATATACTTAATTATTCTAGAATCCAGAAAATGAATTTTCTCCAAAGTTCCCTGCCGGGCCCCCGAATTTCTTTAACCCCCCCCTTTTTAAATTTTTGAATTTCTAATTTTTGAGAAATGTCAGCATTGAATACCTTAATATACATGCAAAATTTCAACTTACTATCTTTTACGAATTAAAAGTAATACAGCAAAAAAGGGCTCACTTTTTTTCCAGTTTTTTCAAAATCACGGGTTTCCAGGAAATTCAGGGATAAATCCGGGGACGCCAAAAGTCTTAGAATTTTTTTCTCTACGAAATAGGAAATTTTCATAAACATTGATGGAGCCGTTTTCGCGCTGCCATACAAAATTCAGTACCAAACATATAAACATATAAGAATATAAGAATAGATTCAAACAGTTGGAACATTATAATATAGGATAAGAATATAAAAATATAAGAATAGATTCAAACAGTTGGAACATTATAATATAGGATATTTTTTAAACTATAGCCCTATCTCTATATATTTCATATTTCTGGTCTTTGGCCCCCAGCGCCCGCCGCCTCTGGAAAGTTGCAATTTTCTATAGTGTGTCTTTAATGACACTCTATATAGGGCCCACGTTCCAAATATCAACGTTCTAGCTCTGTTGCGACATTGCCCCCAAAAAATCACGCCGCTACTGAATTAAAATTTTGGTAATCCAATTATTGGCAAACATGCGCAATTAGTGTCTTAATACATACCCTAAGTTATAATACTACATTTTCAATATTTTTGGCTTTTACTGTCTCAACTCCCGCCGCCACTGGAAATATGGGGCTGTTTATATTTTTTCATTAATAACTGTCTACAGCGAGCCTACATATTAAATTTGAACGTCCTAACTCTATTCTAACATTGCCCCCAAAAATTCGCGCCGCTACTGAACTCAAATTTCAAATTTCCAACTATTAGAAAATGTGCACAATTATAATCTCAATACACACACCAAATTTCAGTTTTCTATCCTTTCTAGTTCGTCAGATATTTGCAAAAGTATTTTTTCGAATTTTCCAGTTTTTCCAAAATTACGGGTTTCCAGGAAATTCAGGGAAAAATCCGGGGACGCCAAAAGTCTTAGAATTTTTTTTTCTACGAAATAGGAAATTTTTAAAAAGATCGCCGGAGCCGTTTTCGCGCTGCCATACAAAATTCAGTACCAAACATATAAACATATAAACATACTAGCTTTTACCCCCGTCGCAAGCGACGTCTGTTTTTTGTGAGTGGCTTGAATTTCATGTTAAAATTTAATTCCATTTTAAAATTGAAATAATAAATAAACTCGTCCTATATTGATTTTACATTTAATAACAATTAATTTTTCATCCAAACTGACTAAGAAAATACATTTTTTATATCAAAATAAAAAATATTTTGAATTTATGCGTTATTTGAACAACTTTTTTTCAAAATTTGGGATTTTTTTTTCGATTCGTAAATAAGTTACCAAGGTTAGCCTATATACAAAATTTCAACTTTCTAGCACAATTTTTACTCTCGGCAAATACTGCCCTCGTGCCCCCCAATAAAATTTTGAATTTTTTTTTATTAATAATATACTTAATTATTCTAGAATCCAGAATATGAACTTTCTCCAAAGTTCCCTACCGGGCCCCCGAATTTCTTTAACCCCCCCTTTTTCACTTTTTGAATTTCTAATTTTTGAGAATTGTCAGCATTGAATACCTTAATACACATGCAAAATTTCAACTTTCTATCTTTTACAAATTAAAAGTAATATTTTTTTTCAAGTTTTTCCAAAATTACGGGTTTCCAGGAAATTCAGGGAAAAATCCGGGGACGCCAAAAGTCTTAAAATTTTTTTCTCTACGAAATAGGAAATTTTTAAAAACTTCCCTAGAGCCGTATTCGAGATGCCATACAAAATTCGAACCAAACATATAAACACATAACATATAAGAATATAAATATACACTTGGGACATTATAATATACTTGAATTTACCCCCGTCGCAATGCGACGTCTTTTTGGCGTGTATCATTTGAATCCAATAAAATAATTCGTAATTAAATTTCATATTTAACTGTTCTATTTTTAAATTGAAATAATAAATAAACTCGCGCACATATACATACATATAAATTGACTAAAAAAATATTATTTTTTTTTTCAAAATAAAAAATATTTTCAATTTATGCGTTATTTGACCAACTTTTTTTCAAAATTTGGGATTTTTTTTTTCGATTCGTAAATAAGTTACCAAGGTTAGCCTATATACAAAATTTCAACTTTCTAGCACAGTTTTTACTCTCGGCAAATACTGCCCCCCGTGCCCCCAAACAAAATTTTGAAATTTTGAATTTTTTTTATTAATAATATACTTAATTATTCTAGAATCCAGAATATGAACTTTCTCCAAAGTTCCCTACCGGGCCCCCGAATTTCTTCAACCCCCCCTTTTTCACTTTTTGAATTTCTAATTTTTGAGAAATGTCAGCATTGAATACCTTAATACACATGCAAAATTTCAACTTTCTATCTTTTACGAATTAAAAGTAATACAGCAAAAAAGGGTTCACTTTTTTTCCAGTTTTTCCAAAATTACGGGTTTCCAGGAAATTCAGGGAAAAATCCGAGGACGCCAAAAGTCTTAGAATTTTTTTCTCTACGAAATAGGAAATTTTTAAAAACTTCCCTGGAGCCGTTTTCGCGCTGCCATACAAAATTCAGTACCAAACATATAAGATCATAAGAATATAAGAATATAAGAATATAAGAATATAAGAAAATAAACATACAGTTGGAACATTATAATATAGGATAAACATATAAACATATAAGAATAGATTCAAACAGTTGGAACATTATAATATAGGATAAGAATATAAGAATATAAACAAACAGTTGGAACATTATAATATAGGAAGGATATATATATATATATATATATATATATATATATATATATATATACATATATATATATATATATATATATATACATATATATATATATATATATATACATATATATATATATACAGGGTGTCCCAAAATTCAACGATAAGCCGGCACCAGAAGATGGTCCTGCTCATGACTACACAAGAAAAGAAGAAAAAAAAAATTTATCTCATTTTGTTTAGGAATTAGAAAAAAAAATATTTTTTTTCCGAAAATTGAAACACCTTAAGATGTTTTTAACTACCATGACCACCATTTTTTTTAATATTTATGATTTTTTGTATCGGCAACCTAAATAGCACTGCTATCCATCACAACCATTTAAACTCCCAGAATGCTAGTAGTTTTTACACAAAAATTAATCGAAATTATTTTTTTCCCTAAAATTTTTAAAGATTTTTACTTTCAGTCCACTTTAACTCATGGTGGTGTAAAAAAAAAGTATGAACACTACTATGGCAAGTTTTTCTAAAAATTGGCGCAACTCTTCAGGATTTTAAAATGGTATAATACTCCAGGATAACTAGCAATAAAAAAGAATTAGGCAATCTATTTCTAAAAAAGAACCATATTTCATAAATTGTTGTTGTTATTAGTTAATTATTGGCAAATGTGCACAATTATAATCTCAATAAACACCTAATGCAATTTCTGTATTTATTCTTTTCCATTTTGCCAGATATTTGCAAAAGTATTTTTTGGTATTTTCCTGTTTTTCCAGGATAACTAAGAACACTCAGAGACGCAGATTGTGTATATACACAGTCCAGACACAACACAAATGCATTCTGAACCGGTTGTGGACGCAAAACAATCGACCCACGTACAGACGGGCTAAGGATAAGCAGAAAATACGTGTAACTTGTAAACAAAGGCCAGAAATAACCATAAATTACAAAACATGAGCAATACGAAATGCGCAACTTAAACCGAATGAAATATTCAGTATTTATAATCAGTTTGTTGTATAAAAACGATATTACACCTTCAATGCTTTGAAGCAGTCAGTAAATAAAATTTACACATTACCATTTAAAAGCATGGAAAATAAAATCATATTGCGAGTATAATATTATGTTATTTTCAGGTATATTTTTATCCCCCTTGTTTAGCGGGTACAATCAAAATAATTTAAACTCTTTATTATTTGAAAAGTATAAGCATTAGTATGAAGAGAACAAGACATGTTGATCTGAAAAATAACGTAAGTCGTATTTGATATTATAGAATCATTATTTTGTTCAATTATCAATGATCAATATTATTACGAAATAAATGTAATTTATCTAAAAAATGTCTAGATGATCACTAGAAAATGGAATATAACTAATATACGCAAAACATTTTATTAGTAAATTAAAAGCATCCTTTTGTGACACCCGAAATTACATTGTGCTAAAAAATGACACAAAAATATGCTAATTTATTTATCAGTTTCCTCCTTATCTTAACTTTGTTATGAGTTCGTAATGACGCGGATGTGACTTTAATTTGTTTTTCTGTAGACGTCAAACGTCCGTCCATCCCTTTTTCAATTTTATACGAAAGTGAATAATAACGTATTTTTTATTAAAAACATAACATTTCATAAAGTTAATGGTATTCAAATATTTTTATATTAAACATTCCAGTTTGTAACGTTTACGAAAATAACATTTTGTAATATGGAAAAATGAAAATGAAATTCTTTTGGTCTTTTAAAAGGACAAATTGTGTAAAAAAATTAGGAAATAATTAAATAAATCTACAATAAATAAGGATAATAGTTAATACTAAATAAAATATGCGCACAGTATTTAAAATAGAAACTAAAACAATGTAGTATACTCCCGCTGCACTTTACCCACTATATAATAGTATAAGAACATTGTGCATAATTAATTGGAATTCTTTCTATCTCAATCTATTTCTAGACTTATTTTAGCTATGTTTTACTGAACTTACTATTTTCAAACGATCTAAAGAAGCAATAAATCTATTACTTATATTTATTTTACAGATGTACCAATAAAATAATTTTAAAATTGAATATCTTTAACAATAAAATCATATTTGTTGTAATAAGAAACTAGTTCCTATATTATTCTCAATATTGTACTTAGTTATACTAACAAATTACATGTAATCGATTTACTAACACTTATGCATTGCCAAATAACTATTGATCAATTACTAATATACTTTAAATATAAAAACAGGATGCAGCCCGGGAACTTCCATATTTAAAAAAAAAGTTTCGATCCACTTTGTCCAACGTATATGGCAATAATTTATGGGAGCGCTAAATTCCAAAAGGCAATACTTACAAATTTTACTAATGAAAATAAAATAAATTTCACACATCACACACATCCCTTACATTCAACATTACATTGCTTCAACACTCCTTAATCATCTGGAAGGAATAACGTGCAGATCGCTTAAGAGATTTCAAACCGATTGCCTTACTCTCTCGATGTTTTCTAGTGTCCTGATAATTCTTAAAGGTCTTGGTTTCCTTTTTCACACACTACTAGTATTCATTAACGTGTCCAACTACTAAACAATCGATTTTCAATCTGGAACTCTACCTGCAGGCGCGATATTAAATTGCTTCATGAATTCACGAATGCACGTTGCAATTGCCGAAGACCCGTTGAAAGTACTCTCTCATTCACTGCATGGTCGTTACTAAAATAACCGTACAAAAACGTTAAGCTAACATTCTTTCAAAAGCGCAAAACTCCAATGTTTAAGAATGAATGGTTGCTGTGTTTTATTTAATTTATTTTTTCTATAATACTACAATTAAGTACACTTGTCTAGTAGCTTACATTTATATATTAATATGGTGTGGTAGAAATTGATGTACTATATCCGAGGGTTTAGTCCTGCGAACTAAACTATCAAGCAACGTTATTAGTTTACGCAGTCTCAAGTCGTGCTTCGCTATTATAGATATGAATTTTTCCCTACTGTGTTAATCTTCTGGTCTCTATGTATGTCATCATTGCGCATATACCAGGGTGCATTATGTTTGGACTGCTTTAACGTTCGATTTCTTGGTGCAACCCCTTCATATATATGAAGTTAAACTCCATACATCCACACTGGCTTTAGCACTCGTTTATTGTATATAAGCAGTTTGTTTTCTATGTTTACTTCAAAGCGTCGCACAATTTCTGTATTTTAAGTTCACTTCTTATTTTTTTCTATTTGACGTAGGTTTTCACCTTAACTTAACATCAAGCGTCATTCCTAAGGTTATTTGCTTCATTCGTATAAGGAGTTGTGTCTGAGTTAATGAGTTCTTTTTGTTTGTGAAATTTTCGTGTGTTGATATAGACTCATTGAGTTAATTTCATCACACTTTTGTCCAAGGGCTGATCTTGTCCACTACTTTTTAAAGTTTCATTGTGTCTTCATCGATAGTGGTCCCAACGGCCAATATAGCAGTATCATCCGCGAAGGACACCATCTTGTGGACATAATCTTGTGGTATATCTCTTGTCTAGAGCAAGTACAGTATAGAGCCAAGAAGACATACATACAGACCTGAAGATTAATACAGTCGGAGGATGAATCTATAGCAATAAAGCACGGGTTTAGACTTCGTAACCATAAAAACAACGCCTTGACTCAAATGTTGCTTGATAGTAATGTTCGAACACTTCACAGGACTAAACTTTCAGACCTAGTAATCTAATGATGTAGAATTGTTCATTGGAGCAATCTCTAGCATACCGTGCAATTATTGAAATGTAAATCACCAGATAAGTATATCTATACTTAGTTGTAGTATTATAATAAAATTAAAAATTTGCAAAATTTCATGTCATATCAAGAAATTATAGGAAGGAATGGAAAAAAGCAATAGGTGATTAATTAAATTTACTCCTAAACAATAATATATGGATTTTAGTACCGAGACCATAAAATTTTTAATATCTTTTATTTTATTTAACTATTAGAATTTACGTACTATCAACTTGATGATAGAGACCACAGAATAAAAACATTACAGATTGTAAATTGGTGTTTTCAATTAAAAATAACAAGTGCTGTAAACAAATCTGACATAAATCGCAATTAGTAGTAAAACGGTTTAGTCAAAAATATTTCATAGATTATTAGGAGATGTTTGCACAAGTCGCGAGAATTACTAGCTTTATATTTTGATATGATACGTAGATCCTGTTTCGGGAGGAAATAATGTTTCAGATTGTAGGAGTAAAACAAAATATTTTTTTAAAATATCCAAACGTTGTACTATGTGGTGAAATACAGAAAGACAGGCTTCAGTAACAGGTTCTGAGGCAGTTAGAGAAGCTTAATTTCCGAGATCGTTAGCTCATAGCATAAATATAAACATATCAAAGCAGCTAATAATTTATGCAGATAATAACGGTTGCATAAGTATTGCTAATACTTAAGCAACCGCATGCCATAAAAGATCAAAACACTTTGATAGAAAATATAATTTCTCTCGAGAACAAATTGAGAAAAATATAATAAAAATATGTTCTATTTCTACAGATCAGCAGATAGCAGACATATTAACCAAACCTTTAACTGGGCCAAGATTTATACAGCTGAACACTGGACTAGCACTGGAATAATCAATTAAAAATAAAAGTTCTTTAAAATTGTTTTTATGAATAAATAAAATTAATTATTGTTTAATAATTATAAAATTTAGAACTATGTTACAATATGAAATAATGTAAATTTAAGTTAAATTGCTTAATTAATGTTTTTCCTGGGTTTGCCATAATCGTAGAAAAAAGGTTAAGCTACATAATATTTCCACAGAAAGCAAAAGGTTATTAATATACTTAGATAGTAATAAAAGTAATATGATACTATGATAAATGTAATAAAGAGATCTGGCCGACCGTAATGACGAACACATGTCATTGCAACTTGCGCATATACATGCATATGACGCGGACTACCTATGTTCGTCGCCGGCAGAATAGTTAATTGACCAATATTAGCTGCATTTCCTTCATTACTAATTGCATCACGTAAATGGATATACTCCTCAGAACGCAGTTTGGCTTGGTTCAACCGAATAAAAGTTAAGCGCTCCGTTTCTATTTTGACGTACATGTCGACGCAATACTGCCTAAGCAATCGACGAAACCGCGGCAAATAGTTGTCAGCATTTTAACGAATCATCAAACGATCAGCGTAATAATTCATCGAGCTAACCTTCTTGGTAGTTTCTTCACCTGAAATTAAAACAGTAGATTTAGTATTTTGTTTGTAAAACTTACATCCATATTCTTAGCATAATTATAAAGGGGTAAAGATAAATGATTTTAAATCGGTTGCCAGTCATTTGTCCAATTTTCTCTAAACAAACAGCCCCCAAATTTTAAGTCTGTTCTTATCCTGGTAATAAGCAGTGTAATTGGTCCTTTATTGGAAACCAAAACCAAAGCCAAACACTGTAAAATGTATGTCATTTTGAAATCAAAACTATGATATTGATAATCACCATTAAATGGATTTTTCATTTTGATATTGAAGTTAAATACATCTTCTCCTTGCCAAAACATCAGTGGGTATTGCAACGTGTCATATGAACGATGTGTTTCAGATATTTGTTGCAGTTGCCCAGTTTCGCGACGTGTAAGCACAATATCGCGTGTTTCCAAGTTTTCACTAACAATCAGGATGGCAACTTCACCTATTATTGGAGCGTTAAATGTGCGTTCGTGTGTTTCAGATGGTAGTTTATCTACTTTGATCAAGACTTTGTAGTCATCATTTGGCATGCGCTCCAAAGCACTCTTGAAAAGCCTGACCAGCGCATGATGTTCATGAAGTAGTTGCTGCAAATCTTGAAGAATTGCTCTTTTCATTGCTGCATTGATCTCTTGACGTCGAAGTTGTTCTTCTTTGTTGCCCATGAAGTATATTTGTAAAAATTTATGCTGTGCATCTTCAAGAGTTTGCAATGACCCAATTCGATGGTGAATCTGTCCTTGTATCTGCAAAATCAAAAGCAAAGTCAGTATTACTGATTTATAAACACTTTTTTTAGAATTAGCATACATAATACATAGGAATAAGTGTAGTATGTTATTCTTTTACTGTATTGTGTGTAAGTACAAAAATAAATAAATAAATACCTTGAATGTCGGATTAAGTCCTCGTTCATCGATAATGTCTGCCCCAAATAATGTCATTTGAAACAACCATTGTATTTTCAAGTGTTTGCTAAGAAAATGTCGTGATTCGGGTGTTTAGCCACGAAGCAATGAATGCAATGGCACAGGTGGCAAAGTCATTATTGCCAATTTCATTTCCCCACTAAGGTAGCACAATCCTGGAGTTTCTCCCAATAACTTCAATGCGCCACAATACTCGCAAACAACGTCCATTGGCCCAATGCGAACGCTAGTATGCAAGCAGTAATCAGTGCTGTAATCGTATCGAAACGCTGCTCGATTCAAATCAGTAGTTGATAAATTTCTTCTTGTGCGTCGAAAATTATCTAGTTGTTGATCTCTGATTTTACGGGCTGCCTTGCTTTGCTCTTTTGATTAAGAAGCACGAAGTCGAGCCATACTAACGCGGCGCTCTTCACGTGCAATTTCTTGTTCTTCTGCAGTTCGTTTATTCGCAATGTTTCGAATCCTAGTTGCATTACGGCTTTGTCGGGAAAGATTTGATCGTCTTGGTCGCGGCATTGTTAATGATAATATCGGCACAATAAGCTAAGCGAAACAAACACATCAACCGGTCAACTTCAAAATTTCTAATTGTTAAATTTTTAACCATATTTAACCATAGACAACATTACGTTTAGCTGTCAGTTGCGTTTTGTTATACCATTTTTAACAAATGAACGGCTAGGCTGATATTTTGATTAATAAATTTTTCGTTTTTCTGTCTGTTGCGTTTGTTGTACCACGTTTTATGTCACGTCACACGGGTTATGTCCGTCACCTGGTTCTAAGCTACCTCCTCACCAATTTTCAGCCAATCGGTTCAGCCGTTCTTGAGTTATAATTAGTTTAACTAACACGACTATCTTTTATATATAAATATATATAAATATATATATATATATATATATAAATATATATATATATATAAATATATATATATATATATATATATATATATATATATATATATATATATATATATATATATATAACATATATCCAAAATAATATATCGATTATTTTGTTGTGACACTTTTTAGAAGTTTTAATATTTTAAATTACACGTGACATCTCAAAGATTATGGCCCTTCCCCCTGTCTACAAATTGTAAGAAGGTGTGACAATCTAAAATAAAACAATAAAATTTAAATATGCAAAGAAATTATATAAAAAGAGATAAATACGCAATTTTTCTCGTATTTAAAAATATGTTAAGCCGTATAAAAGGAAGTGACAGTTAATACGAGTATATGCAATTTTTTATATTTCTACAACTTTTGTATAATATTTTTTTGCAAGATTATTAAATTGGTAATTTTTTCTAGAATTTTTCGATTTTCAAGGTTCTTGGAGCACGCTTTTCCGTTATCCCATTTACCTGAAATTTTACGCAGATTATATTTACATGCAATGGCACTATATAGGAGTGAAATAAAAAATCGAAAAAAAAATTTTCACAAATAGTAAATAACAGTCACCCTAACATGATACATCGAATACATGTTACAATCCACATGTTGAGAACCTTTATCATAATATAGCTTAGTAAGCACATAGATTAGTATTAAACTTAGAATTACAATATAATACCCCGCACCTCTCTTGTAATGTATAAAACCATAGTACAACGATTAAGCCATGTTCATAACTCCCTCAGTGCTAGCGAATATAGTTCCTGATAGTTATTACCATTACCGAATATTGAATTCGGTTAAGAGCAAACAACAAAGAATTACAAAGAAACAGCAAACTAGTATTACGGACTTAGAAATAAGAATTATTAATAATAATTAACCAATAAAAGTAACTTCATTTAGACTAAGAATTAAAAGTGTAATTTTGAATTAAAAAAAAATAAACGTTTTTTTAATAAATTTAGATTTTTTTTGTTAACTCGGCCGACGCAGAAATAATCTGGCGCAGTCTTGTGGATTCCAAAATTATTTTTTTTTTCAAAAATAAAAGAAAAAGAATTTTTGAGTTTTCCAACTCTTAATTTGGAAAAAGAACTTACGTGAAAAAAGTGAACAGTAATTTAAGAAAGAAAAAGAAGTGTTCTATGCAGCCAAGCAGAGACAGCCAACGAAACTACAAGACTACGCAGATATTTTTTCAATTGTAAGTCATTTAAATTTCTTTACTCTGACACCACTCATCACAAATAATTTAAAATCCATCTTTATAAATCTTTACATCTAAAACAATGTCAACTTCCCAATCCAATTCACCAAAAACACATACACGTCAAAATGTTTACGAAATAACTTTTCTTAACTAAAAGCTACATTAATTAATCAAAATGGAGACATTAGATATTTATCTGAATCATACAAAGGAATATAATGGAAAAAATGCTCCGACGAATTTTATAGATGATTGCGAAATAATCATAGACAAGTTTGCCATATTTCCCGGTGAAGATGAAGATCCAGCAAAAGCTATTATTAATAACGCTCTATTGCTCTCAGCTATAAAAACCAAGATTGTTGGAGACGCAGCAACTTTAATAAAAAATATTTATACATAAGATAAAGTAAAAACAATTTTAATGAAGAGTTATAAAAACCACATCAATGTTCCGCATATAACCACACTCAAACGAATGCCTAATGAGGAAGCTATTACTTTTTACTATAGATGTTTAGAATCACTCCACAAACTCAATGTTTCGAACAGACTTCACAATTTTACATATATTACTTGACAAACATCATGACCACGTGTTAGTGAAAATGATCATAGACGAGCTAGACTATCCACTTCAATATAAATTGAGATGCCAAAACCCTTACTCAATGGATGATCTCGTAGAATTATTATTATAATATAAGACAAACCACGAAATTCATACAAATAAGGAATATACTCATATCAAAATTCCTTTTACCCTTTATTTAATCCGCCAATGCAAAATAATTTAGCACAAAATAGAAATTTTAATCAGAATCCAACTATGAGAACTCTTTTAAATTAATCAATTAATACATGGTAACAGCCTATGGAAATTAACTATATGACGGTAGCCGATTATGAAGAACCAGAATGTAATTGCATTACAAACTATGAAATGTATAAATATACACAGGACACCCTGACCTACTAGAACCACCAATGCACGAAATCGACGAGATCAGCTTAATACGTGACGCTTTCCAATTAAAGCAGAAAAACAATGAAACTTATCAAGAGTTTTATGAGAGATGCCAATATCATAAATCTCTACTTTACAACCACTGCAAAACGCACGATGAACAACTACTCCCCTGGAAAAGTGTACAATACGACGGTTTTATTTTGCAAACTTTTGTAACAGGATTAAAGAACCCCATTCTTACCATAATGCCCAAAACACTTGAAGAAGCGCTAACATTTTTAAACAGCGAAAGAAACGCGCAATGCATAAACAGTTAAACGAAAATAATTCAACAGAAATTCAGGATATTGAGATAAATAAAAATAAAGTTAATAAGAGAACTACGAATAATAAAAACAAATCAAGAAAGAAGTAATTGTTAAAGCAGATATAAAACAAGAAATCGAAATACAAAATCAAAACATTTTAGAAGAAGTTCTGGATACAGATGAAAACGAAAACGATGTTCAAAAATTTAATAAAACAAAAATCAATCAAAATTCAATTGTTGAAGTAAAAGTCAAACAAGACACAAAAGATCAGAACAGGCAAGATTTCTAAGTAAAAAATTAGCAAAATGTCAAACAAGAAACAGAGAATTAAAATATCCAATATCTTGAAATACCAAATCAACAAAATGGTAAACATCAATCAAAAAATCAACAAAAAATCAAACAGGTAGCAGAAAAGCAAAATATGCAAGAACTTGAAATAATGAAACAACGAAACATCAACCAAGAAGAACCAGAAAAACAAAATATGCAATACTCTGAAGTAAAAAAGATACACAATATAAAGCAAAAAAAAGCAGAAAATAAGAAAAATCAAAATTTTAAAATAAAAGAAAAAATTGAAAAGGAAAAAAGAAACAAAACTAAGTACATACCGAAAAAACAACAGCATTCAGAAAAGGAAGAAAACACTGTGTGGATAAATGATCACAGAATAGAAATAATTTGTGGACAGAAGATTAGAAATTCGGCACAACTGAAGCAACTACATGAAACCAAACGATATAAAATAATAACTGGATAGAAGAATATATGACGAAATATCATGACGAATAAAAATAATAAAACATATATTGAAATAACTTTAAAGAACCTTCTAATAAGATTAACCAGACTAGAAATGAAATATTTCAAAACTACATTCCGAAAAATTAAAATTTCAATCCGAACTTTAACAATTCAAATATGCAAATGCAAGGAACCAAACCCACCTAATATAATATCTAATCCTAAAATTTAAATTAAAAATATAAAACCCTATAATGGATAACCACCTTAATAAAGAAAATTGTACGAACTATTAAATTAGACAGAACAAATATTATATAAATTACTACAAATATTACAATACTCAATACATTTACAAAACACAACAGACAAAAAAAAACATGATGAAACGAATCGGGAATCAGAAACAACCACCTTAATGCAAAGAATCGTATGAACACTGGTTATCACCAACAGTAAAAACCTATAAACATACAACAAACATAAAAATATACAAATTAAACGACATCAAGTAATAACTATTTCGGTAGAAACACCAACGCAGTTAAAATTATTAAAATTAATGAAAAGAGCAAATTATTTAAATTGAAATAAAGAAAGATAACCTATTAATATCTACATTAACAAAATTACATTTAGAAATAAAACTCATTAAATCCATTGTAATGATAACACATATTAAATGTACAATAATTTAAAAAATAAACACCATCGGCGCCGCTAAATAACACGCCGCGATTCGAACGCCGCTAAATAACAAAAAACAACTGTGAGATCATAACATTCCGCGCATTCCACAATAGAGTACACCGTATCTTAAAACATACACATGACCCTGCCAAGGACAAAAGATAAATCTACATTAACAAACTAAGTCAGCATTTCTAAATTCAACTTATATGATAACACCCAATGGATTTACACATTGAAAAACCCAACAATGTTATGTACATAAAGTTAAAGAAATAAATGCAGACAGTGCAAGTTATTATTATAGCTAGTACAAGTTTTTATTAAATCTACTGTTAAAAATCTAATTGCAAAACAAGAAGACATATACTGTGTCTATCGAATACTAAAGAATAGTATTTCCAAATACTAAAGAAAAACGAGGCAATAGCGGAATAAATACATAGGAACCTTTTTAAGTAATAGAAGCATCAGAGTAATGATCAGAATCAGCAAGTAACGAAGTATCAGACACCCATATAACAAAAATAAAAAAAGTACCAAAATTAAGAAAGTAAAACCAACACATGTAAATAAAAACTAAATAATAAGAACTAAAATTAAAAAAGACAAGTATTCAACGAATTTGATAAAAAAAGAATTAATTAATGTTCTTTTCGAACGTACCGCATTGCCTATCGATAAATCTAAAACAAATTAAATCCTACGATAAATTTAATTCCAACTCTTAAAATTAAAATATTATAAAGAATTATAAAATATAAAATTAATGAATTAGTATATAAAGAAAAAATAGCAAAAAAGAGATAAAGCATAAAATAAATATCAAGGACCATTCAAGATTATAAAAATTATAGAACATAATAAATATTCACTTGAAAATGTAAATACTAAGAAAACTAAAATCGCTCACATAAATGAATTAACATCTACAAAAACATCTGTTACAGATGCTGCTGTATAATCCTTACAGTAACACAAGGATTAAATATCGACAAATGTACCATCCAACCAATAACACAGAATCCTGGCATGTACCCTATGAGACTAGGAACAGCAGTTAATCAAATAAATACCTGGCATATTATTAAAACAATTGACCTGAAGAATGTAACAATTGAAGTAAATTCTATAATTAATGAAGACGGTCAAAGATTTGAAGAAGCCATTAAATCCTTACAAGATAATCAAAACAACATTGTTGTTCAGAAAAGAAAATAAACTTAATTATACAAAGTTTAGATGAATTAACTAACGGAATTAAAAATCTAACTATGCAAGACAAGGCATTAGCCCACAGTATAGAACTGTTGGCATATAATGAAAACACTTTTCATCAAGTAACAACGGTACACAACGTGTATACAACTAATAGACTTCGCAAATATCCTTCTACACCTTATTAACAATATAGAAATTGCAATAACATTCGCGAAAAGAGGAATACTATATCCGTCAATAATCCAAATAGACCAACTTCAACACGAACTAAAACTAATAGAGGACGTTATAACGAAATATGAACATTACGAACAGTTACCGAGTTCTATCAACCCACAAATCCTTTATAATTTTTTAAAAATTATATTAGTGTCCGCATACCAAATGCATACCAAAATCAATTTTATATTAAACATTCCTTTGATAAATCATAAAACTTTCACCTATTATCATTTATACGCCCTACCTGTGCCCAGTCAGATAAACTTTCAAATGATTTTACCTCACAAACCACTAATTTTAATCAAGAAAAATCAATATATACTACATAACCAACATATGTGATGAAGTTTTTGAAGGAAACTACCTGTGTCAACTACCCGAGAACCCCTTTGTTGAAATACAGCCCTGCGAAGTACATCTTCTCAGAAACGAAGTGAAAAATTGTGAACCAGTATACATTACCCTGACGGGACCCAAAATACAACCTAAAAAAGACAACGTGTGGCTTGCCATATACCCCAATAAAACAACAGGATAACTCCAATGTGAATAGGAAACCCTGCAAACAACCCTGGAAGGAACATACATCATCCAGCTTCAACCTAACTGCACTCTTAAAACCAATAATATTACTTTAATAACTTTTAAAAAATATTTAGATATGAATTTCAAACTGAATTTATTACCTTTACCTAAATTAAAAAATACTAATATATCTTTATTTCAGAATATTAAAATTTCACATATTAATTTAGATAACATAGAAAAAACTGCAAAATGAATTACAACAGATGCCTCATGTTCCTAAACCAATCACCCCTATTATGATATATATTAATAATAGTACATCCATAATTTTATATATGTATATTAATAGTAATGATAATCATTGTAATATAATCTATAAGTATAAAATAAATAAAAATTAAAGGTTATACCTGCAATAAACATTATCAAAGAAGAGGTACCCCTCTCTAGTACAAGTAACCATCAAATTTTAGACAATGAAACGACTATCAAGTCATTTGATGCTAAAATTTTATCTAAGGATGGAGGTGTTACAATCCACATGTTAAGGGCATTTATCGCTGAATATTTTTGTAGTGGAGTGGTGATTTGTGGGTCGTGTAAGTACAATAATCAAAATTTGAAGAAAAAAAGTTTACAAAATGCTAAATAAAGGTTAAAACTAAGTCGTTGTTGAAATAAAACAAAAATATTTTTTTTGTAAATATTTAAAAATTAAGTTTGAAATTAGGTAATTTTTAGCTGCATATAACTTAAGTTTGGTTTGATATATTGAAAAAGCGATTTAACAACAACGTAGATTGCGCCTTCCTTAACAATATTCTTTTATAGTAATATACTATTAAACTTTAAGCAAAGAGGAAAACGTTGGCAGCTAATGCATTAAAACATGAATTTTTGATCAAATTTACAATCTGCTTAGAGGCGTCCTACGTGGTGGTTTTTAGAAGCTAATATTATAAGTTACGCATATACAGTTATAGATAAAATTGTATTAGTAGTGGTATAGCGTACAGTCTTGAGTCTCGAGATGGCAAATTAAATGTTTTTTTATTGTGAGATTGTCAGTTTGTGAGCGGTAACAGTATAGGACCCGAATAGGTAATAGAATTCATACGATGAAAGTTCAAAAGAGTTATAGAAAAGACTTTAAAAATCGATTGCGGTTGAGTATACGCACAAAACCAGGAAAAAAATCATAAAGGGCCCTGTAAGTATTTTAACAAAATAATTAACTTAAATCAAATTCAATAAATACTATTCAATATCATATTTTACTTTAAAGAAAAGCATTATCTTTGCCGCGAAATTTGGTACAAAGTAGCATAAGCGCTAAAGAAATGTCGCCGGTTGCATCTACTTCACTATTAGAAGACAAAAATGAAACGCTGGAGTCCTCATCGGACATGAAAATTATGGAATCCAGCAATTCTACGAAACCTAATATTGTAACTGGCAGACGCATTATGGATGTCCAATATTTTATGCGCGAAATTAGAAATATTAGATATCATAAAAGTTTTTATTGCTCATTTGTTGAAATGGAAGTAATTGGAG
This sequence comes from Panorpa germanica, assembly GCA_963678705.1. Taxonomy (NCBI): domain Eukaryota; kingdom Metazoa; phylum Arthropoda; class Insecta; order Mecoptera; family Panorpidae; genus Panorpa; species Panorpa germanica. The sequence continues at coordinate 23,099,411 of OY783209.1, forward strand.
AAAAGAGATACGGTCTTGCATCGAAATTTTTTTTAAAAATGTAAAATGTAAATGTTCAGAAGATTTATCTGGAATAGATCACATACCTGTCAACCTGGCAATGGTTTATCACATCTGAAGGAAATCACTGCTGTTCTGAATATACCATGCATGTCACAACAAACATTTAGAATAAATAATGAGGAAGGAGATGGAGATAGTAGCGTTTATAAGAAACTAATTGAGAAACGACCTTATGGAACAAGGTTGGTCATAAAATTAGAATGCAAAAACAATTTCCTCCGATATTATAAAACAAGGCTTCGCGAATTATCTTAAAAGAAAATATCATCAAAGAAATTATTAAGTCCTATATCAATACGGACTATTCTTGCTAAAAATTTAAATAGACTTAGAATATCTGTACAGTGCGCAAAAGACCACCATATAGGGCAAGATGTAGAAACTGTATAAAAAGTTAAAGTTGACATTATAAATAGCGTAGATCATATTTTTGGGTTCCACTTAAAATGTGCTACATATTTTTGTAATAAAGGAACGCTCTTTGAGAAAGATTTTGTTCCGGAACCAAAGGAATGTGGTCCCTATGACGATATCTTATGTTGTGCATACCGATTAGTGCATAATGTGGACAACAATATTGCAGAAAGTTATAACAATGTTGTAGCTAAATTTATTGGTGGAAAAAGGGTAAACTTTTCCAAAAAAGAAAGCTACCAAACCCGATGTGAATCCGCTGCAACTTCTTTCAATAGCAAGGGAAATGTTCACTATGTCATACACAAGGCTATTACTAATACAAGCACAGGTCAGAGTTGCAAAAAAATACATGTGGGATATTTTTTAAGATTAGATTTAAGTTTAGATATATTTAGTTTTAAGAAATAGTAATATAAAGAACACTGTAGAATAGGTTAAAATCTTTGCTAAGATCGGGATATATTTGAATGTTTTAAAAGAACCGCTTGCAGACCCTCTAAGCCGTTCGCTGGGACATGCATAGTGAACGCCAAAGTGAACGCCAAAGTGAACAGCAGAACCACGTTCGCTAGTAAAGGACTGACGACACCTAGGGTGTGGCAGATTGATTCTAAAATGGCGACAAGAAATGTACATAGTTTGTACGGCGTTGTTATTTTTGTGAGTTTAAGTAATATTAACGGGTGTTAATATCGTGTAAAACAGTAATCATTGTTATTAGTTATAATATGTGATTATCGTAAAGTATAGACTGGATTGAAAAATGGCGATCAACAAAGATACACAGAGTGTATGACGTTTTTAGTTAATTCAACAAAATAGATATATTAACGAGTGTTATTTTTATTTGTGAATTGAAATCCAGTTTAACTTTATTACTGTGTGTAATATTTGTTATTGTTGTCAGCGTAAATAGTAGAGTTATGCATACAAATGTAATGTTAATTACTAGGGTGTATTTATCATTGTAAACCATTGTGTTTGATAACTATATGCTATGGAAACTACGTATCTCGCGGTAACACGCAAAACATTGTAAAAGAACTTTAAATCTAAGTATTGTATTTTAATCAAGTGTTATTATCTTTGTGAACTTTATTTTGATAAATTCGCTTTATTGAAATGTAATTGTATAACTGCGTGGAATAAATTAATGAACTACTATTATTCAAGTTATGTGTTTACTCGTTTAAAATAAAGTATATTGTTATTTTTGCACCATACTTGAGGATTAAACCTTAATTGTTACTTGCAAAACTACAACTTGAAGGCTCGCCCGGGATTGAATTATAATATTACACTACAAATGTAGATATGACACTACAAATTGGAGTCTAAACCGGGATGGTTTTATATTCTACACTACAAATTGGGGGCTCAACCGGGATGGTTTAAGATTCTACACTACATACATAACTGCGAGAAAGCGAATATTGGAGAATAATAAGACTAAAAAATATCGGAAAGTCAGAAGAAAATTAATTACAGTCCTTCTGTATGAAGACTACGGACTTCCTAACGATGGTGAGGATATACAGGTTAGTATGGCAGACAAACTAAAATTTATAAAATCTTTAGAGGGTAAAGCAAGTGGAAATTGAAAAAAATACTAGAGGACAAAATTCCAATTTTACATGGAAGGAAGAAAGATTAAAACGTTTGACGGCTTCATGGTTCGGACAAATATGCAGAATGCGACCTTCAGCAAATAGGCTGAATACTGTGAAATCTATGTTATATTAAGATTTTAGTGGTATAAAAAAAGTACTCGTTATGGTATTGATCATGAGCCTTTAGCAATAGAACAATTTCAAAGTGAATACAAAGTTGACATAACATAAAAGAAGTGTACTTAGGAGCAAGCCCAGATGTACTAGTAGGAGAAGACTTCATTGTAGAAGTCAAATGTCCGGTCAGCGTTTCCAACCTGGCTCCAATGGACGCTATATTGAATAAAAGGGTTTCTTTTGCGGTTATAAATAACAATTTAATGCAGTTGAAAAGAAGTCATAAATATTACTACCAAATCCAGGGACAGCTTCATATTACAGGAAGGCAATATTGTTATTTTATATTTTGGACTTCTTTAGGTTTATGGTAGAAAAGGTATAACATACAAATTATCAAGTAATATTGTGTTTAATTTTAATAACACTTATTATAATGAATTGACAATCATAATAATAAATTAACTATAAAAATTATAAATGTTTATTTCAGATAAGACGAGATGATGATTTCTGGATAAATGAAATGGAAAATAAACTAATGAAATTTCATATGAATTTTCTTTTGCCAGAAATTATAAAAATGGATAATTCTTCGTAAATTCTAAATATTTCTAACATACTTGTATTTTTATAAATAAATTTATTATTTTAGTTAAAAATTCTTTTAATTGAATTATAAAATTTACCTATTTTAAATAAAATAATACAAAAAATAAACCTTCAAGTATACTGTATTTTAAATAAAATAATGTCTTAAAAAATTCTTTCACATACTGTACTTTATATAAACATGCACTTAAGAGCGCTTTTAGTATAACAGAGTAACACTAACACAGTGAAATTGGACTATGTGTGTTTCTTAAAAAAAAACCCGTCTTCACTTGCAATTTCGTGACCCGACGAAATATTTCAACGATAAATGTCCTTAAGAACCTTTATCATAATATAGCTTAGTAAGCACATAGATTAGAGATATACCTAGAATTACAATATAATACCCCGCACAACTCTTGTAATGTATAAAACCTCTGTACAACGATTAAGCCATGTTGATAACTCCCTCAGTGCTAGCGAATATAGTTCCTGATAGTTATTACCATTACTGAATATCGAATTCGGTTAAAAACAAACAACAATGAATTACAAAGAATAACAAAGAAACAGCAAACTACTTTCATACTGTACGTAAATAAAGTACGAAAATATTAACAAAATTGTTTCTTCTGTTGCATTATCAATTTTGCGCTTAACAAGCCATCTTTCGACAGTTTTCGAGTTTCCTTGCATGCTCACTAGTATGAATTTTTTTTTAAAAAAATTTTCTCTAAAACTGGCCTAGGTTTAGGGTCGGTTCGGTGATGGCATCTAGACTGGATGGAGACTACAATTTCGTTAGGTAACAATTTTACGAATTCCATTCTTTGGCTAACATATACGAGTAAGTATATGCAAATACTATCCATATGCAATTTACTTTTAAAGTATTAAAATAACTGAACTCTAATAATATTTTAAGTTTTTTTAAACAAACGCAATTACTTTTACGCAATTTTACTAATTTGTTTTTCTATTAGTAATGATAAGCTAGTGTAACTACACGAAAAATGTATTTCCCTTTCAATCATTGTAATTTTTTATTTGAACCGATTTGTATCATTTTATAACTGGTTTAATTTAATTTATCTTGAGTCTAATATGGTCAATCGACTTAAAATTTTCTGTATTATTAGATAATAATAACCTTTATAATTAAATAAAAATATATAACATCCTACTGATAGGTGTTTTGCACGAAAACTGATGACTAGACCTGTGTCAAACGAAAAAGAGTGTATAAAGCATATAACAAATATTCACATTTTAGATTAAATTCTTAATTAATGTTTACTTTATTCAGAAGTAAGAAGTCAGAAGGTAGAAGTAGAAGTCAGAAGTCAGAAGGTAAGTCGGGTGTAGTATAAATTAAGTTGAAAGACCCTGTACTAATAAATATTTTATTAGTTCATCATCATATTTTAATTATGTTTGCATTTGTTTTTATTTCATATATTTTTTGCTTGAATATTTTCCACTTGCTTCGATCCCGTAACCTCTAACATCTCTTTCCAACATTTACGTCACTGAAGTTGCATTTCATACTATTTTATCGTATTTGTTATTATTCATTAATTATTCTTAAATTAGATTTTTAGAATTAATGCATTTACTGCTAATAACTTGAGTTTGTAGTAATAAATAAAATGTCTATCATAATTGAGAATCAATAATAAAAGTAAAGAAAAATAAACATTTTGTGTAAAAATATTTGTGAACAGTTATTAATAAATTAAATTTAATAAAAATATGTATCTCGAAGATATTTAAACAAAAGATAGTCTTAAAATTGATTTTGTGAATATCCAGATTAGCTCTAATAATGTTGCAAGTAACTTTTTAATCAACTGTTAAGGAGAGAAGCTTCATCAAGTTAAAACTAATATTTCCTACATTATCTTAGGTCCATAATAATACAGGATATTTTATGTTACCAATTTCAAAATTAGCTTCTTCTAAAGCAAGAAAAATAAATCTTGTTTATAATAATATCGAAAAGATTTAAATTATTTTTTCATTATTTATAACTTGACTTATTTCCTGCTTCCCTTTCGTTACCTACATCTGACGATCATTCTAATTTCATTACTTTTCTGTTTAGCAAAATTCCGTGCACAACTGTCTGTGTACATTGTACCTTCATTAATTTGCCTTTTTATTATTTCTTCCCACCTCATCGCTCTTATCTCTGGTTCTACCTTCAACTTATTTCTATTTTCTTCCTCCAATAACAAGAACCCCTAGGTGCATTTATCTGCGCCAAGTAATTACTTAATAATATGATTGTCCTGTATCGTCTACAGCCTCTTCCATTCGATGCAGTTTCATATTTCGACAAAATATTTAATTTTTTTCCAATTAGTTATACAACCACAAATCTCCGAAACGACAATACCGAAAATATTTTCATACCGAAAATCTCTTATCCTCTAGAGCGTCCGTAATGAGGCTTTTGCCCCATTTGTTTTGTAAAATTTTAATAATGTTAATGTATTTAAACAAGAATTTAAAATAGTGCATCTTACGAACGACGCGAAAAAGCGCGTATTTCATGCTGGTTCGGGAGCATATATTTTTATACAAAAAACGTAACCAAGTCAAAACTAAGTCAGAAGATATAGATGGATTCGCTAAAAGCAACGGTATACCGATTGTTTTGTTGTAGATGTTTAATTTGAAAAAATACCTTCGCTGAACTTTGTTGACTAAGATTTGGAAAGTAAAATAATACTGGGTTTTATTATTTATCACGTTTATATTACACGGACAATTAAATAATAGAATACATATAATAACACAAAGACTTTATTTTATTTAAAGAAATTTAATTTAATTTGCCCTTATTGCTGGGTTGAGGGCTGTATATAAAGTGATTTGAAATCGCAAAAGAGCGAACCTTAATTTAATTATTTTAAATTTCAACAAGAATACTGTTTAAATGAGTTATTCCAATTCCACCGGTTAGAGTTTCTAGAAAATAAAAGTCATAATTAAAGAATAGAAAATAAAAAAATGCTAATACTACTATCTTCTTTTTATAGAAATATTTACCCATAGCAGCTTCTCCATTAATCACACATTTGTCAGTGGTGGATTGTTGTTATGTTTTAACCTCAAATATTTTTTTGACATGACATCTTCTTTTTTTACAAACCGTAAAGACAGGGCATCATTACACGAATCACACCACATATCATTGGCTATTTTATTGATATCAATAATTCGTCGGCCTTCAACCATTGATCCTAAAATGTTAAACTGTATAGTGAGGTTTTATAAAAGATTAAAAGATTAAAGATATGAAAGATGAGTGTAAAAGTACCAAACATCCGATCATAAAAAAATTTATATGTATAAAAAGAATTATATAAAATATAATATTAAATAAAATCATTATACATATAGACCAGGGTAGAAGCCGTCAAAAATAATTAAAAACATAAAAAAATTAAAGTAGAATGAAACCTATTGGAAATGGAAGGGAATACTACTAAAATGAAAGGAAAAATAAATTACAGTCGATCTGAGGTTGGGAAGGGGTAGGGGGTGAGGTTTTAAGGGTAAAAATCGGTAAATCTCGATTTCCGGCAAAACTACAAGTCCTATCGAAAAAAGTTAAATAGCAAAGTTGTAGATAATAAAAAGATCTACAACTTTTGTATCTACACTTTTACTCCATAACCTCAAAATTCATGTAAGAATCCAAAAAACCACATTTTTGATTTTTTATTTATATCTTTTACAAAAAAACTTTTTTTTTCATGATATTTGGTGAAAACTTACCTCTTTATGTCCCAAACACACTGGAATTTTGAAGATTTAAAATATTAATTTTTTCACCCTATTTTGACTCGATATCGAAAAAAAAAACCTAATTTTCAATCGAAAATTCTCACGTCAAAATATCTGATTTTTCAAAAAAGTCGGTGGGCTTTTTGTTCGTTGAAATCTCTATTTTCTGATGGTGTAAAAAAAAATATACATTACTATGGAAAAAATTTTCAGAAAATGCAAAAAAACGAATAATACTAAAATTCGAAATTTTTTTTTTAATCTTTATGTACAATTTTGAGGTATTCATTAAAATTTTTACTTTAATTACTCGAAAAACGTTAGGGACCATGTTAGATTAATAAACAAAAAATTGCAAGTCGAAATGTACTACTATAATTAACAACTAAATAAGTTAATAAAGTTAATATTTAATATGACATCTACAAAATTTTGAGAAAATTGTCGAATTTTCTTTAAATTATATGCGTAGATGCCTATTTATTGCTATTTTAAAATTATACCTATATACCTGAGAGAAGTCTTGTCTCTAAAAACGGTCCAATCTTCTGTTAAAGTAAACGGAGATATTATAGCAATTGTTTCGTAATTGATATTTCAAAGAATATCTCTAACGATCGACAGTAAAAAAGATATGGAAACTTATTTACAATACGAGCTTGCACCTTTTCCATTATCTCTTTTTACCGAAAATGGCTACAGAAAAAACGTTAAATCTCAGCTCTACGAATTATTTGTGAGTACGAATAGACCAACGCATTTTGACGGCATTGTGCATGTCGTCGACGGTGGATTTTTACTACACAAAGTAATTTGGCAAAAAAATGAAACGTTGGAAGAGATCATGAATATATATTTACGCTATGTAGAAAAACATTACGCAGCAGACAGCTGTATAGTTTTTGATGGGTACCCTGAAATTGAAAAATCAATTACTGTGTCAACAGTACCAGCAGTTCATTCAACTAAAAAAGGAGAACGTAGTCGTAGAAAGACGTCAGACAATATTCCAGAGTTGAATTATCAAAACCATACAAAAATATCATTTTTGCAAGAAAAATTTTTATCTAATGAGAAAAACAAAGACAAAATAATAAAATCGTTAATGCAAGTATTACAGTCAAAAGGATTTTCCTGTAAACAAGCTAAAGAAGATGCTGATGCTGACATTATTAAGACCTCGATAGAAATTGCCAAAGATACTAATAAAACTGTCATTGTTGTACGACAACATATTGATCTTTTGGTCCTTTTGAATCAATTAAATTCTAATAATCATAAAATTTATTTCCTCAAGCCCGGTTCTGGAAATATAAAAGATCTTTTTTTCACGTCTAATAGTTTCAAGTGTGAATCCGTCAAAAACATCGTTGCATTTCTGCATTGTTTTTCTGGTTGCGACAAAACATCTGGATTTGCCGGAAAAGAAAAGAAAACTATCGTAAATTCATTATTAGACAATCAAAATTTGTCAAATTTGGCTAATATTTTTTTTAAAAAAGATGTAAACAAAGAAGATATAAAAAAAAATGGATTGAAATTAATTAAATCTATTTATAAATGTAAAAAGGATAATATATCACTGAATCAATTAAGATTTCAAAAATTTCAATTGGCAAAAATTAAATCATCTTTCATATTTGCAAATCTCCCACCCACAGAAGGTGCAGCAGAACAACATTGTTACAGGGCATATTATCAGCTTCAAACGTGGCTGGGTAATGAATTGACAGCAACAGATTGGGGCTGGAAGCAACATCAACATGGAATTATGCCCAAACTTACAGAAATGGAATTAATTCCGGAAAAATTGCTGAAAACTATTTGCTGCAGCTGTGAAACTGGATGTAATAGTTTAAAATGTGGCTGCCGAAAACATGGTTTAAAATGCACAAATTTATGCTCAAATTGTGATGGTTCTGAACAATGCGCCAATGTGGAGAAAAAAATCTACGAGGAAGTTAATGATTCAGATGAAATTGCGGATGAAGAACCAATGCAGACCGAAAATAATGTTAGAGACGAAGACGGTAATGGTCTTGAAGATGTCGAAGATCTACTAGAATCAGAAAGGCCTGTCGAATCTAACGATCAAGAAATACCATCAAAAAGACAGAAACTGATGAATAAGTGATTCGAATTGAATACTATGTTTTGATAAATACAAAGATTAATGCTTTTAGAAATAATAGAATGTATAGTGTAATCATTAAAAAAAATCTCTACTCAATAGTACGATTTACGTGTATATTTCTATCTAATGAAATTTTCTAATACATAAATGTAATGAAAATTTAATAAATACACTTTTATTACTGAAAAAAATAGCAGTAGTCACATTTTTTTAATAAAATCCCCTTTTAAATCGTATTTTTAATATTTACAACAACTATGTTTTTTGCGATATTTATGTTTAATTGGTTTGTAATTTTTTTGTTTATTAATCTAACATGGAACCTAACGTTTTTCGAGTAATTAAAGTAAAAATTTTAATGAATACCTCAAAATTGTACATAAAGATTAAAAAAAAAATTTCGAATTTTAGTATTTTTCGTTTTTTTGCATTTTCTGAAAAAATTTTCCATAGTAATGTATTTTTTTTTTTACACCATCAGAAAATAGAGATTTCAACGAACAAAAAGCCTACCGACTTTTTTGAAAAATCAGATATTTTGACGTGAGAATTTTCGATTGAAAATTAGGGTTTTTTTTTCGATATCGAGTCAAAATAGGGTGAAAAAATTAATATTTTAAATCTTCAAAATTCCAGTGTGTTTGGGACATAAAGAGGTAAGTTTTCACCAAATATCATGAAAAAAAAAATTTTTTTGTAAAAGATATAAATAAAAAATCAAAAATGTGGTTTTTTGGATTTTTTACATAAATTTTGAGGTTATGGAGTAAAAGTGTAGATACAAAAGTTGTAGATCTTTTTATTATCTACAACTTTGCCATTTAACTTTTTTCGATAGGACTTGTAGTTTTGCCGGAAATCGAGATTTACCGATTTTTACCCTTAAAACCTCACCCCCTACCCCTTCCCAACCTCAGATCGACTGTAATTTATTTTTCCTTTCATTTTAGTAGTATTTCCTTCCATTTCCAATAGGTTTCATTCTACTTTAATTTTTTTATGTTTCTAAAATTATCTACCCTGGTCTAATACCGTAATTCCAAACACATATTTGCTGAATTATTATCTATTTCTAGTGGTCTTTTTTGTGTAAAATAATGTTTTTTTGTTACGTTTTTTAGGCATATCTATTTTTAAATGTCACAAATTTAAATTCATTCAAATGTCACCGGGAGAAAAAATAAACACAAAAAGCAGTGTTGCCAAATGTAAAATTTACGTCACGTGATAAATTTTTTACTTTACGTCGCAAATGCTCAAGCCTATCGCTCGCTCATACATGCTAAAACTGCAATTTTGCTTTAACCTAAACTCCCGGGTTGGAATTCCTTAGGGATTTCTAAGCTTACTGATTTGAGTATCTGAGTATTGAGATTACGGAGTATCGCTAAGTTGCGAACTGCTCTTTTTATGGGGCCTGAGGAAGTCTGCATGATAGCGACGCGTTGTTATTGATCTGGATCACATATTAATTTAGTAATTTGACTCAGAATCCTATTAAATGGAGAAAAATTATCGTCCTTTACTAGTACTAGCAATCCAATTGCCATTTTAGGTCCTGAAGGTATTAGTTCGCTGCTGAAGGTGAGGCATTTAGTTCGCGGCTGAAGGTGAGGAAAGTTATTTGACGCCCATCTGCGCTAGTAGTGTTGGATACACTGTTGAACATATTTAAATCGAGGCAACTTGCTCATATTAGTAATATTTGAGAGATCTGGAGTTGCAGTCAACGGGCGGCCAATAAGGTAGTGAACTGGGGTTACGGGTAGGAGGTCGGAAGGATCGTTTGACATCGCATATAAAGGTCTAGAATTTAATATTGCTTCTGTATGGATTAGTATAGTACAAGAGTCCTTGTATGTTAAGTTGGAATTTCCAAAATCATTTTTAAATGAGTTTTAGTACTTTTAGTAGTACACTAAAATAGGGAGATCTAGGTAGAATAAATTTCCAAGAAACTGATTGATCAGAAAGTAAGATTATAATTGCATTTTGATTAACCCTATTGGAAAGAAACTTGGACAACAATTTTTTTGACCCAACGAAATTCGTACCTTTATCAAAATATATGACGCTGGATTTTTCACGGCGAGACACGGCGAAACGCTTAAGTGCTTAAAAAAAGTTCTTTGTATTTAAATCCGTAACTAATTCAAGGTGAACAATGGGACCCGCATAATCAATTCACGTTGCCTTAAATGGAAATTCAAAAGTAACCCTGTCGCTTGGTAAATCACTCATTATCGAGTTAGGTAATTTAAAACAGTATTTAAAACAGGTGACGCAATTGTAAACTATTTTCTTTGCTAAAGACATACCTGATAATTGCCAAAATTTTTCGCGCAGAGAAAATTAAAACTCTTGAGGGCTACCATGAAACATTTTTCTGTGTTCATAAATCTTTATTATTTTGGCTAAGGGATGATCAGACTCTCAAACCACACAGTTTTTTTTATTGAAATCAAAATCTGAATATTTTAATCGCTTACCAACACGTATAATTCCATGTTCGTCGATAAAAGGATTTAAAGACTGCAGTCTGCTTGACTTGCTTACGTGTTGGTTTTTAATCAAAGATTCAAATTCTGATGCAAAAGATTCCGACTGTGATACTTTAATTAAATCATTGATGGAAGTTTCTAGTTCAAATATGGTTAAAGGTTTAATCGTTTTATTTTTAGGATTTGAACAATTTTTCATGAAACGCATACAATATGCAGTGATTCTTTTAAGGGTCCTTAATAAGGAATATAAACTAAAAATATTTAACGTTAATTCGACATTGGCGCCTATAATAATAGGTTTCTTTTGGTCATGTAAAGTGTCTTCTATGAAGTTATTTAACGGCCATATGTCTCATATGAATTAAATAACCAGAAGGGGCCATTTCACCATAAAGTATTATTTACCAAATTGAGGTTCTATACCTCTCGATTTAAGATTAGCAGGATTAGACTCCAAGGCAATATAACGCAATTGCAGTATAGACATCATATTACTTTGTTTTTCAGAAATTCGATTTGCCACAAAAGTTTTTAATGTGCTCGGAATTAGTTCCAACCATGAGAAAAATATAGTTGAATCGGACCAAAGATATATATTTGAAATTTTAATAGATAATGTGTTTATCACTTTATATGTCATTATATTTAATATACTAGCTGAACATAGTTCAAGTCGAGGTATTTTTATGGTTGTTAATGGTGCGACTTTAGATTTTATACAGAGAAGTATTATATTACAATTATTGTCAGAGTCGCTACTCTTTAAATATAAGCATGCATCGTACGGCTTCTCAGATGCCTCACAAAATCTGCAGTTCGATTATATGCAATTCTTTATTAAATTGTGGCGTTATATAATCAAAGTGTTCTGTTTGCTCCGATTGACTATCAAAGATGTCCAATTACTATGTAACTTAAGCGGAATTGCATCATTCCAATATAAATCTTATGAACATAGTATTTTAAATCCAATTTGTAATAGTATTTTAAAATTTATAATGTATGGTGAAAGAAGTCCTTAAGGATCTAATATTTTAGATACAAATGACAAAATAGTTCGCTTGGTAATTATAACGGGAATATTAATGTTGGTAATGTTGTATTTGAACAAATCAGTATGAGGATTCCATTCTACACTTAGGGTTTTTAATTTATTTGAATCGCCCAATTATATGTTATTAATACATTCCAATTGTTCGACTTATTGAATTAAATCAGGCGTATTGTTAAACCATTTTCGCAGCTTAAATCCGGCTGCCTTTAAAATAGAGTCAATTTCTACACACTTCCTTGATAATTCATCAACAGTTTCAGAGCCAGTAAGTTAATCGTCGACATAAAAATCTTCTAATATCGATTTTGACACGGTAATCAGTGTTTGACAGTGTTGTAAAATATTTTAAGAAAATGGTTGAAATTGTAGCACAATATTCTTTAGGTCTCGAAAATCAATGCGCAGACGATTCTTCCTACATCCCTTTTATATGCAAATGTTACTAGTGCCGCAAATAGATCGTAAAATTGTTTTGAAGCAGTGCCGTATCGTGCCTTAGACGGGCCCTCTATTAAAATTTGTTGGGGGCACAAATTATGGGTAAAAATTTTTCACAAAAGAAAAAAACGCTTGCATTGAATTAAAATAATTATATATTGTTTGTACGTTATTACTTACAATTATTACTCCTAGGAACTAAACTAGCCAAACAATTCAAATTAAATAAGTATAAACTTTTCTTGTCTTTTGTTCGGCGAACTTATTTATTAAATCATTTGTAGTAGAAGACGATTTTAGTTTTTCTAAATTTTCTGCCTCTGTAGACAATAGCAACAAGTCTGATAGCCTTTCTTGTCCCATAGAAGTGTTTAGATAATGTTTTATCAGTTTTAATTTTAAAAAACCTTTTTTCAACTATTGCAATTGTAACCAGAAGGTACAAGATTAGAAAGCATGGTGTTATTACCTACGGAAAACTGGATGCAAGGCTATTAAATTTTATCAGCAATAATTCCATGAGTTCCTTAATAGATTGAATTTTCTGAATTTCAAATTTTAAGCATGTTTTCAAAGCAATTAAATGTTCATAAAGATCCACTGTCATGCCTTTACTGTATTTCACTTATAAAGAAAACGCATCGTTATATTCTTTCCTTTATTTTTGAAAACAGTAGTTACTCAGCAAACCATGGAATGAATTTTGATTTCTTATTTCACTAAATTCAAAAGATTACTTAGTAAAATGCTAGCTTTCTGTAAGTCATTAATTTCATGCTGTAGAGCTTTAGAAAAGGGATTAATGATTTCAAATAGTAAAAAAAGAAAACGATTTTTGCTTACACACGCTTAGGACCCCTGTATCCCAGGTGCCTTGTATCATTGGTACGGCGGAAGCAACGCCCTTGTTTTCTAATAGCTTTGCTACTTGTGTTTCTCTTTTCTTTTTATCTTCTATTGAATACCTGTATGTTCTTTAACAACAATATCTGTCTACTAATAATTCGATTCTTGCCTTATATTTCTTTACTGTGCCAATATCGTATTTGTATTTTGCAAATATTGTATTGTATTCTTTAATTAATTTTTCTATCTTAATTTTTAAAATATTATCATGATGATCTAGCTGTATTTTTTTATTAATACTTCATGTGCTTCTTAAGATTACGGTCCTTTTTGCTGTCTTCTTAATTCATATTGTTAACATTTTACATATTTACATTTAATTTATTATTACAATTAAACTTTTAAACCCGCTGTATGCAATATCCTGTCTATCAATAAGCTCACTTCTAGCTGTATTTAAAATTCATATTTTTCTATGTGTCCATTAAAATTTATTGAACAATGTTTAATTTCATAATCTTAATTTTTTTCCGTTTTCTCTGTATCTATCATTTTCTCTTGTGATATTTGTAGATTCTCATCTTGAATTAATCTGAATTTTTTTACAAAATCCAATCCTATTAGAAAGTTTTCAAAAACGTCTTTCTCTATAATGAATACATCATTGAATTTCTCTATGTCAATGATTTTTATTTTTATAGTTACTAAACCGTTTGTATGCGTCATACCATTGACCATTGAAATTATTTATTTACATCTTCTACATTTTTTTTATCTCAATTAATTTTAGATGTAATAGGAAAATATGTATTGGTCTATCGTTTAAATATTTCTATATTACTGGTACACTGAGTGATAATAAGCAGGATCGTGCGTATTTTCAGCACTACGCTTGGTTGAAAATTCTTGAGGAGCAAGCACAGGAAATTAAATATCTTCAATTAAATTTTATATAAAAATTCACTTGTTTATTTTATCACATATAATTCACAAGTTTAAATAATAATAACAATAATTAACACTTAAAATATTATAAGGTAGCTAGTAATAAATTGATAGTAATAAATTAGTAAGTAGTGAAAGAGTAGCTACCAATAAAGTAGATATTAATAAATTAGTAACAAAGTTGTTAAGAGGAGTAAGAACTATAAGAACTATAAGAAGTGTAAGAAGTGCTCTGATAACAGCGCAGTCACTTATATAGGCCAGGAAAAGGAGAAGGGATTGTGACCAGCTGTAATCTGGTTGATAAAAGAGGTCTCTGGTGGCGCAAATACAAACGAATTGGGGTAACATTTAGTGAACAAAGAACTTATTAAAATAAAATTACAAAAATTATAACGAAATAATAAATTAAGGACAACAAAATACTTTACAACAAGAAAGACGAAACACGGTTTGTCTAAAGATAAAATTTGTTAAAGTCGTTCTTCTCCATGCTCCACCGGTTGATGTGCTGAGGGCAGATCAAGATTGTCCAATGGCAGAGGGGCAACAGCTTGATGATTCGACCAATTGCCCATTGTGTCGGTGGTAAATGGTCTTCATGAATCATAACCAATGATCCTATATGAAGTTTGGTGTTGGTTGAAGTTTTCCATTTACTACGTTGTTGGCAATGGATTATATAATCAGACGTCCACCTTTTCCAGTATTGCTGAACCCGTTCGTGCACATGTGCAAAACGTTGCATTTGGTTCAAATTAACAGGTGCACCTGCTGCAGGCATGTTGCTGGTAATTTGACGACCAATAAGTAAGTGTCCAGAAGTGATGGGAGTAAGGTCATTAGGATCTGATGACATTGGATAGAGAGGGCGGGAGTTTAATATTGCTTTTATTTGAGTCAAGAATGTGTACGTATCTTCATAAGATAAATGACTATTTAAAAGTACCTTTTTTAAATGACTCTTATTAGACTTGATATTTGCTTCCCATAAACCACCAAAATGTGAGGAACGTGGCGGAATGAATTTCCATATTATAGATAATTCAGAAGCAGAGATCGACAGCTTAGATGAATTTAACTTATTTGACAAAAACTTAGCAAGTACATTGTTTGTTCCTATAAAATGAGTACCGTTATCAGAATATATGGTCAACGGCTTTCCTCGACGCGAAATAAAACGATTTAGTGCTGCCAGGAAACATTGAGTCGATAATTCAGTTACTATTTCCAGGTGTACTGCTTTAGTAGCAAAACATATAAACAAACAAATATATGACTTGATTAAATTGCTACCGCGACCATAACGATTCTTTATCATAACAGGGCCAGCATAATCGACGCCAGTAATCCTGAAGGGATAATCAAAAACGCTTCTGTCAGATGGTAAAGAACCCATCATTAGCGAAGACATTTTCGGCTTACATTTAAAGCATATGATGCAATTATGAACTATAGATTTAGCTAGGGATATTCCTTTTAGGGGCCAGAACTGGTCTCTAACAGAGAATAATAAAGCTTGTGGACCTGAATGAAACAGTCTTATATGTTCATGTTGCATAATTCATTTTGTAAGTGGGTGCTTAGGGTGCAATATAATAGGGTGCTTTATATCAAAAGTAAAATTTGAATGTTGTAATCGACCTCCTACACGTATGATGTTATTATCATCCAAAAAAGCATTTAGAGATAATAATTGACTACTATTGTGCAGTGGTACGTTTCTTTTCAAAAAACTTATTTCATTAAAAAAGTGTTCACTTTGCGACAATCTTAACAATGAATGCATTGCATGTTGTAATTCCGACACTGACAAAGGTCCTACTGTTTTATTGGCTTTATTTTTACAATCATGTGAAAATCGTAAGCAATATGCAGTAATTCTTTTAAGTGTACGTAAGCTTGAATAAAATCCAAATATATTTATGGACGATGTAACCAAGAAATTAGACAAGATAATTTCTCGGGTTTCTTGTATATCTACTACATTGTAATTGCTTACTACACTACAGCTTAATAACACAATTTGGCATGTGCATTAGGTATAGTATGTAGATTTATAATTAACTGTCAAATGTTAAAGTCCATTTATGGATTCGGAGCTACGAGTCCTTAAATTTAATGTTTTATTTATATACATAAAGGTATATGCGACTATCAAACACCGCGAAAAATGAATGCCATGAATCAGAAAACTCATGTAACCAAGAAGGGCCTGTCCACCATAAATTATTGTTTATTAGCAAACTGGCATGCGTACCTCGCGAAATAAGATCAGCTGGGTTACAGTGTGTGGGAGTTAACATGGGATTACGACCTACATATGTTTTATGTTACATTCTCATAAATTATGCATTTTAAAATTCTTAAGTAAAAACCATAACATACAGTTATTGTATCTTTCATTCCTTTAAAAACTCACTCATAAATTACATTCAATAATTACTTAAAATATCAAATAACAAGAGTTCTTTTATGTTTAGTAATTAAACAAAACAAATATCTTACTCTATAATAAAGTCATAAATTATACATTTAAAAACTATAAGTCAGAAACATTACCTTTGTAACCTATGTAGTAAAATCCCACGCTAATTCTAAGAACCATTTGACACTTGACTAAGGGTCCTACCCTTAGGTTAATATACAACATTAGTATATATATAGTTCGTAGAGATATAATAAGTTAGTCTGTAAAAGTGCAAGCATCAATCGAGATCGCTTAAACTTATACTTTCTCAAAGAATCTCTACAGAATCACCACAATCGCTGTACGTGTTTCTTTGATTCAGTAATGGTCAATTTTTATCGCAGATTATTGACATTACCATAATTTAAATTTAAAAATGCAAAAGTATAAATTGCAAAAGAAAGAAATAAAAAATAAATAAAATATATAATAAAATATAAATAAATAAACTTAAATAATTGTTTTATTTACGTCGACTACGACATATGAATTAATAAGTAAATTAACTACCAAATATAAATTTGTTAATAACTTTCGGCTCCCAGAAAGTATACGTTAACTGGCGCAGTCGGTAGGATAATTTGCTTTTTTGGAAAATAAAAAGTAGAACACAGTTCTTAAAAAAATTATAAAAGAATCTACAAAAGTGTATTAAGTAAATATTTTTATGTTAAAGTGCAAAAAGTTTTTTTTCTGTAAAAGTGAAAAAAAAAAAGAAAAAGTGTACGAAAGTTTTTAAATAAAAGAAGTGTTATAAAAGTTTTTAAATAATTATAAGAAGTGTACAAAAGGGCATTTAAAAATAAAGTGTAAGAATAGATTTTCTTTAAAAAGGTAGTGTACTAATTTTTTTTTAAATAATTAAAAACAAAGGGCAATTAATAGAAATACAAAAAGTGTTTTATAAAAATAAAAAATAAGTTTTAAACAAATAGTTTTAAATAAAGAGCAAAAGGAGTCTAAACCATCATACAGCGAGACCATAAAACGAAGACCATAGATTCTATATTAATAATACTTGTAATATGACTGTAAGTAGTAAATATTTCTGAAATTCCTTTTCACAAATTCCTAATATCCAATTATCAAATTTTCAAAAATAATAATATAATAATAGGCATAATGCGACATAATGAACTAAAACAAATTAAAAATAATAATAATGAAACAATGAACTAAACCCTTAATTAAATGAAATTAAACATAAACAAAAATTTAAAAATGGAAAATGTATTGTTACAACTACAAGAACAATTACAAGAGCAGAAAAGACAAGTCGCAGAACTACGGCAAAACAATATTCCTTATTGCAATTCTTATTTTGATACTGTTAAAACATTTTACTAGACCAGGGTAGAAGCCGTCAAAAATAATTAAAAACATAAAAAAATTAAAGTAGAATGAAACCTATTGGAAATGGAAGGGAATACTACTAAAATGAAAGGAAAAATAAATTACGGGCGATCTGAGGTTGGGAAGGGGTAGGGGGTGAGGTTTTAAGGGTAAAAATCGGTAAATCTCAATTTCCGGCAAAACTACAAGTTCTATCGAAAAAAATTAAATCGCAAAGTTGTAGATAATAAAAAGATCTACAACTTTTGTATCTACACTTTTTCTCCATAACCTCAAAATTCATGTAAAAATACCAAAAAACCATATTTTTGATTTTTTATTTTTATCTTTTACAAAAAAACTTTTTTTTTCATGATATTAGGTGAAAACTTACCTCTTTATGTTCCAAACACACTGGAATTTTGAAGATTTAAAATATTAATTTTTTCACCCTATTTTGACTCAATATCGAAAAAATAACCCTAATTTTCAATCGAAAATTCTCACGTCAAAATATCTGATTTTTTTAAAAAGTCGGTGGGCTTTTTGTTCGTAGAAATCTCTATTTTCTGATGGTGTAAAAAAAAATATACATTACTGTGGAAAAATTTTTCAGAAAATGCAAAAAAACGAAAAATACTAAAATTCGAAATTTTTTTTTTAATTTTTATGTACAATTTTGAGGTATTCATTAAAACTTTTACTTTAATTACTCGAAAAACGTTAGGGACCATGTTAGATTAATAAACAAAAAAATTACAAACCAATTAAACATAAATATCGCAAAAAACATAGTTGTTGTAAATATTAAAAATACGATTTAATGGCGGATTTTATTAAAAAAATGTGACTACTGCTATTTTTTTCAGTAATAAAAGTTGATTTATTAAATTTTCATTACATTTATGAATTAGAAAATCTCATTAGATAGAAATATACACGTAAATCGTACTATTAAGTAGAGATTTTTTTTAATGACACTATACATTATATTATTTCTAAAAGCATTAATCTTTGTATTTATCAAAACGTAGTATTCAATTCGAATCACTTATTCATCAGTTTCTGTCTTTTTGATGGTATTTCTTGATCGTTAGGTTCGACAGGCCTTTCTGATTCTAGTAGATCTTCGACATCTTCAAGACCATCACCGTCTTCGTCTCTAACATTATTTTCGGTCTGCATTGGTTCTTCATCCGCAATTTCATCTGAATCATTAACTTTCTCGTAGATTTTTTTCTCCACATTGGCGCATTGTTCAGAACCATCACAATTTGAGCATAAATTTGTGCATTTTAAACCATGTTTTCGGCAGCCACATTTTAAACTATTATATCCCGTTTCACAGCTGCAGCAAATAGTTTTCAGCAATTTTTCCGGAATTAATTCCATTTCTGTAAATTTGGGCATAATTCCATGTTGATGTTGCTTCCAGCCCCAATCTGTTGCTGTCAATTCATTACCCAGCCACGTTTGAAGCTGATAATATGCCCTGTAACAATGTTGTTCTGCTGCACCTCTGTGGGTGGGAGATTTGCCAATATGAAAGATGATTTAATTTTTGCCAATTGAAATTTTTGAAATCTTAATTGATTCAGTGATATATTATCCTTTTTACATTTATAAATAGATTTAATTAATTTCAATCCATTTTTTTTTATATCTTCTTTGTTTACATCTTTTTTAAAAAATATATTAGCCAAATTTGACAAATTTTGATTGTCTAATAATGAATTTACGATAGTTTTCTTTCCTTTTCCGGCAAATACAGATGTTGTGTCGCAACCAGAAAAACAATGCAGAAATGCAACGATGTTTTTGACGGATTCACATTTGAAACTATTAGACGTGAAAAAAAGATCTTTTATATTTCCAGAACCGGGCTTGAGAAAATAAATTTTATGATTATTAGAATTTAATTGATTCAAAAGGACCAAACGATCTTGTCCTACAACAATGACAGTTTTATTAGTATCTTTGGCAATTTCTATCGAGGTCTTAATAATGTCAGCATCAGCATCTTCTTTAGCTTGTTTACAGGAAAATCCCTTTGACTGTAATACTTGCATTAACGATTTTATTATTTTGTCTTTGTTTTTCTCATTAGATAAAAATTTTTCTTGCAAAAATGATATTTTTGTATGGTTTTGATAATTCAACTCTGGAATATTGTCTGACGTCTTTCTACGACTACGTTCTCCTTTTTTAGTTGAATGAACTTCTGGTACTGTTAAAACAGTAATTGATTTTTTAATTTCAGGGTACCCATCAAAAACTATACAGCTGTCTGCTGCGTAATGTTTTTCTACATAGCGTAAATATATATTCATGATCTCTTCCAACGTTTCATTTTTTTGCCAAATTACTTTGTGTAGTAAAAATCCACCGTCGACGACATGCACAATGCCGTCAAAATGCGTTGGTCTATTCGTACTCACAAATAATTCGTAGAGCTGAGATTTAACGTTTTTTCTGAAGCCATTTTCGGTAAAAAGAGATAATGGAAAAGGTGCAAGCTCGTATTGTAAATAAGTTTCCATATCTTTTTTACTGTCGATCGTTAGAGATATTCTTTGAAATATCAATAACGGATCAATTGCTATAATATCTCCGTTTACTTTACCAGAAGATTGGACCGTTATTAGAGACAAGACTTCACTCAGGTCACTCAGGTATATAGGTATAATTTTAAAATAGCAATAAATAGGCATCTACGCATATAATTTAAAGAGAATTCGACAATTTTCTCAAAATTTTGTAGATGTCATATTAAATATTAACTTATTTAGTTGTTAATTATAGTAGTACATTTCGACTAGCAATTTTTTGTTTATTAATCTAACATGGTCCCTAACGTTTTTCGAGTAATTAAAGTAAAAATTTTAATGAATACCTCAAAATTGTACATAAAGATTAAAAAAAAAATTTCGAATTTTAGTATTTTTCGTTTTTTTGCATTTTCTGAAAAATTTTTCCATAGTAATGTATATTTTTTTTTACACCATCAGAAAATAGAGATTTTAACGAACAAAAAGC
Source organism: Panorpa germanica (assembly GCA_963678705.1). Lineage (NCBI taxonomy): Eukaryota > Metazoa > Arthropoda > Insecta > Mecoptera > Panorpidae > Panorpa > Panorpa germanica. The sequence goes on from OY783209.1 coordinate 23,120,766, forward strand.
CCACCGACTTTTTAGAAAAATCAGATATTTTGACGTAAGAATTTTCGATTGAAAATTAGGGTTATTTTTTCGATATCGAGTCAAAATAGGGTGAAAAAATTAATATTTTAAATCTTCAAAATTCCAGTGTGTTTGGGACATAAAGAGGTAAGTTTTCACCAAATATCATAAAAAAAAAATTTTTTGTAAAAGATAAAAATAAAAAATCAAAAATGTGGTTTTTTGGATTTTTTACATGAATTTTGAGGTTATGGAGAAAAAGTGTAAATACAAAAGTTGTAGATCTTTTTATTATCTACAACTTTGCGATTTAATTTTTTTCGATAGAACTTGTAGTTTTGCCGGAAATTGAGATTTACCGATTTTTACCCTTAAAACCTCACCCCCTACCCCTTCCCAACCTCAGATCGCCCGTAATTTATTTTTCCTTTCATTTTAGTAGTATTCCCTTCCATTTCCAATAGGTTTCATTCTACTTTAATTTTTTTATGTTTCTAAAATTATCTACCCTGGTCTATACGAAGAACCCGTAAAATTAAGTGCATTTATAAGACACGTAGACAATATAGTTTACATGTTTAGAAATGCAGCTAATGAAATCAAAACGTTGATAGTTCATGTAATTTTATCGAAGTTGGAGGGTTCCGCTGAAAAGGTGACGCTTAACAGACGTATTAACACATGGGAGGACCTGAAAAAAGTACTAATCACTAACTTCTCAGACGAGAGAGATGAAGCTACTCTTATCTTAACAGTTAGTGAACTGATACAGGAATCACATGAAAGTACAAAAGAATTTTATAATAGATGCTCTGACCATCTGTCAGCTCTATTAGCCTACAGTAATCAATATAATTGTAAACTTCTTTTCAATGAAAAATCAAACCTATATACAAAGGTAATACTAAAATCTTTTACCAGAGGTTTGAGAGGAAAATTGGGAGAATTTATAAGAGCAAGAATGCCAAGTTCTATGGAACAGGCATGGTCGTATGTGTTAGAAGAGGAAAACATACAACGCATGCAATGCAAATAATACTCATCTTATTCACCAGATAGACCAACATAAAGTTTTAAATCACGTCACCACAAACCGCAAAATAAACCCTTCCCACAAAAACAATCATTTATACCTTATCAAAAAAACTATCAACCGAAACATTCATTTATACCTTATCAACAAAATTTCCAACCAAAACCATCATTAACGCCATTCACGCAATCATATAAACCTATTTCTTCACAATTTATTTCAAAACCTAATTTACCTATTCCAAAACCACAATATCAACCTATTCAACAAAACTTTGAGTCTATGGAGACTTCAGAAATGATACGTACGAATTACCTGGAACAAGAAATACAAAAACCATATATTGAAAATAAAAATACACCTGAAGAACATTATGAATATTTTGAAATAGAACCAGAAACTGAAATCGAAAATACATCTGAAGAACATTATGAATATTCTGAAATAAAACCAGAAACTGAAATCGAAAATGCAGCTGACGAGCATTGTAAATATTTTCAAAAAGAACCAGAAGTTGACAATGCAAAAGAACCAGAAGAATATTATAAAATCAAAGAACAACAACCAGAAATAAAATATGATTTAAAAAATAAGTATACTTACATTCCATACAAACAACAAACTCGAATGCAAAATACTAAATATCGACAAGAATGCTTTTATCAGCATCACAAACAACCCGGTGTGACATTAAGAAAAACTGAGAAAATACCTGCCGAATATTACAAATATTACGAACAACCTGGTGAACCTCAACAACGCAGTCTATGATCGGATAAAACCAATTAGAGTAAAAAGCAACAACTCAAACCTTACTCAAATATCAAATACATTCTCGTATATATAAAATTTAATAAATTAAATAAAGTTTTCTTTATTTAGAATTAAATTAAAATTATGCCAACAAATAAGCTATGACACTGACCCCGCAAAATCTTCTACTATATAATTACGCATTGATTATTACTGAAAACAATTAAATGTAAACAAAATTATATCAACACGTTTCATACTTTAAGAAATAAAATTAAGAAGAAAAAAAAAAAAATAGAAAACCTTTTTGATATATATCATATACTTTTAAGATATATAATCCACTTAAATTTAAAATATCCAATAAATTTAAAAATAAATAACTTAATTTTAAAACATTCAACATAAATAAAAATTAATCGACATATTGTATTAAAAATAATATACTAATATACTCATAGTTACGTTGCAGAAGCCTTATTAAGAATTAAATTAAATTTACTTCGCGTAATATGACGCCGACTCATTGTATAGCAACCCGGACTTAAATAATGGACCTTTATCAAATGGATACCTTAATGAAACAAATCATAGTCACAATACAAATTATTTTAATGTATTAAATATGTAATTTATGTAAATGAATTAAATAAATTCACGACTATCACACATATATTACCAATAACAGAAGGAACTCTGAAACTGTTTAAACAACACTAAAAATATAACCAAAATTTAAATTAAAAGTGAACTACTAAAAAGTCACATATAATAAAAAATAAGTTAACATGCTAAAAACCCTAATAAAATATACCTTTTATCAATATTATCACCTGTACTGTATACCTATAAAACAACCTTTTTTATCTAACAATATTCCCTCCTAAGAAATATTTATTATTGTCTGATGAGTAATTTACAGAACAACGAACCATAGAAACAAATAAAAAAAAAACTAGCATCAAATTTGACAAGGCTTTAACATAGATGTTACATCATATAAATACTAACAATTATTGTACTATGTATTATTATAACTATATTATGTATTATTGTTAATGTAGTATTATATCTAGAATTATTATAACTAATAACTAAAATAAATAAATATAAAATGTTACAATTATTAATAGATCAAAACTAAACCATTAAATCTAAAGTAAAATTAATTTCAATAAATTAAAATGTAATTTTCCCTCTAAAGGTGGAGGAGTTAACATGGGATTACGACCTACATATGTTTTATGTTACATTCTCATAAATTATGCATTTTAAAACTCATAAGTCAAAACCATAACCTACATTTATTTTATCTTTCATTCCTTTAAAAACTCACTCATAAATTACATTCAATAATTACTTAAAATATCAAATAACAAGAGTTCTTTTATGTTTAGTAATTAAACAAAACAAATATCTTACTCTATAATAAAGTCATAAATTATACATTTAAAAACTATAAGTCAGAAACATTACCTTTGTAACCTATGTAGTAAAATCCCACGCTAATTCTAAGAACCATTTGACACTTGACTAAGGGTCCTACCCTTAGGTTAATATACAACATTAGTATATATATATAGTTTGTAGAGATATAATAAGTTAGTCTGTAAAAGTGCAAGCATCAATCGAGATCGCTTAAACTTATACTTTCTCAAAGAATCTCTATAGAATCACCACAATCGCTGTACGTGTTTCTTTGATTCAGTAATGGTCAATTTTTATCGCAGATTATTGACATTACCATAATTTAAATTTAAAAATGCAAAAGTATAAATTGCAAAAGAAAGAAATAAAAAATAAATAAAATATATAATAAAATATAAATAAATAAACTTAAATAATTGTTTTATTTACGTCGACTACGACATATGAATTAATAAGTAAATTAACTACCAAATATAAATTTGTTAATTACTTTCGGCTCCCAGAAAGTACGTTAACTTGGGCACGTGACGCCATTGATAAAGCTCTGTCATGCTAGATTGTATTTCTGCGACGCGATTTGCTACAAACACCTTTAGAGTGCTAGGTGATAACTTAAGCCATGAAAGTACTATAGTTGAATCTGACCATAAGAAAACTTTAGATACAGTATTGGGTGTAATACTTAAGAGCTTTTGTGTCATTCTAGCCAAAATTAACGCTGCGCACAACTCTAAGTTCCACTTAACGCCTAATGTCTTTAAATGTTTTGAGTCGCCTAAATCCAAATGAAAGAACTTATCGGACTTATCATTTTTCATATTTGAAAGTACAGTAGGTGAATTAGCTATCCACTTTCTAAGTTTAAAACCCGCACTGGATAAAATAGTATTAATTTCAACACAACGGTTCGAAAGCTCTGCTGAATCGTCAGAACCGGTAATCAGATCGTCAACGTAAAAGTCGTTTAATATTGAATCCGCTGCTTTAGGATTTATGTCTTGTGATTCATAACCTAGCTGAGTGAGGCTCATAATAGCTAAAAATGATGCGGCTGCCGTGCCGTAAGTAACAGTATTTAACCGATACGCTAATAAGGATTTGCTGCAAATCTTTTTGCGACGAATCTACTAACACTTGACGATACATCATAGCTATATCTGCTATCACGACGTAAGTATATAAACGAAATTTGGTTAGTAATGTAAAGAGATCACTTTGAATAGTAGGGCCATTAGCCTGTAGCTCGTTTAGTGAGATGACTGTTGTGGTAGGCATAGAGCCGTTGAATACTACTCGAAGTTTACTCGTGGTACTACTTGGTTTCAACACACCATGGTGCGGTAAAAAATATGAAATGTCCATGTGTGTTTGGACAGGATTAAGGGTCATATGGCCTAATGAAATGTACTCTTCCATAAAAGAATTATACAATTTCCTTAACTCAGTGTCTGATGGCAGTTTCTTTTCAAGCGATAAGAAACGTTTTGTAGCGTTATTCTTAAAATTCCCTAATAGCGTTGTTGGTTTTTTGGAAGGGATAGTAACAACAAACCGACCAGTGGGGTCACGAATTGTGGTTTGTTTAAAGTGGTCTTTGCAGGCTAATTCTTCCGCAGTATGTGGACTACAGCTTTCTACAGATTCAATTGTCCAGAACTTGGAAAGTTGATTCTGTATTTGTGAATAATAACAATGTGATCGTACGTTACCATTAGCTGCTTTAGTTCCTATTACAATCCAACCAAATGTGGTTTTCTGAACGCTTATAAGATTACTAATTAAACGTATCTTTCCTACCCGTAGAAGGTTCCAAAAAATGTCTGCTCCTAGCAGCAGGTCTACGCGATCAGACTTGTTAAATTGTGGGTCTGCCAATTGAATGTGTGAGGGAATTTTCAGACTAGTTACGTCTAAATCCGTATGTGGTATGTTGTCAGTTATTTTGTGAATAACTAAACAGTCAACAGATGTCTTATAAGTAGTAGCTAGTGATTCGAGTTGAACGCTTATCTTAGACGTTATGTTCGTCTTAGTTTTGCCTATACCAGATATAGCTACATTCGTGGGTGTAGAAGTTGCCTTTAACCTGTTCGCTAATCGTTTGGTTACAAAACTAGTTTGGCTTCCATTGTCCAATAAAGCGCGTGCGAAAATTGATTTACCTTTACTATCGGTTACTTTAACTACAGCAGTAGAAAGTAACACATGCCCTGAGTTTACTACTTGACTAGTGAATGTGTCACTGGAAGTACTTGGCTGTGGTGAATCAGATTGAGATGTAGCTAAATGTAAAAGCGTGTAGTGTTGTTTGTTGCATATATTGCAGAGGAAAGTGGAAGGGCACTTCTTAGTGTTGTGTCCTTTTCTCAAACAATTTAAACATAACGTGCGCTTTTGACATTCTTTAATACGTGCGGAAATGGACAATTTTAGGAAAGCTTTACATTGGTAAACACGATAGATATCACTACAAAAATGACATTTGTTGTGCTGTGCTACAACTAATGAACGTTGAGATTTAGATTTCGTACCGATTTTAAAGTTATCGCCTTGTTCGTCTAATTCGTGGGCCCTTTCTAACATAAAGGATAAGAGGGAATCCACTGTTTGATAATCTGTTTTAGATTGCGGACTAGACTGCCAGTGAGCCTTTGTGGTAGCGTCTAACTTTTGTGATGCCAATACGGTGACGAGTTGGTTCCATCTGTGTTCTAACGGAATGCTATTTTCAAGGGCCTTGACATGTTTTCTGATAGTGGCGGCTGTGGTTCTTAAACTATCACTGGACTCAGTAATCAGATTCGGGATGTTGAAGAACGATTTTATATGATATGAAATTATCTTTCTCTTATTGTCATATGAGAATAAGATTCCAACACAACTCATAATTTTTATCCTCGATTTCTATAGAAGTAATTATGTCAAGAGCTGCACCTTTTAGACAGCTTTGCAAAAGATGGAGCTTTTTGTAATTGTAAAACCTGTTCTGACTATGTATTAAGCTTACGTAGCTTGACTTAAATGAATGCCATTCGGATATGTCACCATGAAAGTCTGGTACGCCTATTCGGGGTAGCTCAATGTCATTGTCGGTATTGTGGTTTGAACGCAAATCAAAAGAAACGGGTGGTAGATTAGAATCGATCAATATTTCATTGAATATTGATTCTAAAATTAAATATTTAATATTGAATTCTTCACGGATTTTGTCAATGCGTACCATTTCCTCATTATCATCAGCAACCATTACTTGTATATCTATACAGATGTTGCTAAGTTCGGATAATAATGGGGAACAAATTCTCTTATACGTATTAATGTCTTTGATATTATACGTGGATGGATCGTTTACGAACTTTCTTTATTAATTTAGTATATATATTTCTAAATTAGCTTGACAAGAATGCAACATGGCATTCAGCTTCTTTAGATTAACCATAATTGCAAACGATTGATTTTCAAAACAAAAAATGGCAAAATACTAAAATAATTATTTAGGTTAAATTATATTATCAAATGATAAATATATTTTAAAACTTAATCAAAATGCAAAGTTATTGAAAATAAAGTACAATGGAAATTCCAATAATTAAAATGTAAATAGCAATTAACAAAGGGAAGATTGAAGTAATTCAAAATGATTAAACGTTTAACAGTTTAAAATTTAAAACCAGTAAGTATTCTAATAAAAAATAATACAATGCTGCAAGGAACATTATTGTTAAACTCAAGGTTATTATACAATACTTTAAAGAAACAATTGTAAACACGTGCCAGGGGTGATCTGGAATGTTTAACAATTTTCAAAGAACTAAAGATGATAATATAATAAGCCTTTTGTTTAAGTGATTTTATATAAAACGAATATAACAATATTATAATGTCCCAGGTGTATAAATAAATTTTGACTATGTAAAAAACACAAAATTTTATCATATGTTCTAAAGCAATACCGGTAGGATTGAGATGGAAAAGAATAAGAATAGAAAAGGAAAAGAATAGAAAACCGCTACTCGAATCTATAATGTAACTGCTAAGATTTATCGTTGATGTGGTTATTTGGTAAAATACCTTAAGTCTTGTTCGATAAACTAACAATCTCTTATTCTGATCCAAAAAATCTACCAATTATCATAAAAAAAGGTACTTGGATCGAAGAAAGAAGCAATATTAAACGGGACAAGGTATAAATGAAAGAATAAGGTAAGATTATTTTACCATTGGTCGCCACTCTGTGTCTGATTTGTGGATGATTCAGCAGCTGTGAAAATTACTCAGATGGTTTCTACGCGTACGTCTCAGTATACGATTAATTTCGTTGTGACTTATTTTCTTCTACTTGTGACTTCTTTTCTTCTACTTGTGATTTCCTGTGATGTCTGAAAGTCTTCACGGTGTTAAAACTCGAAGGACCTTGAATAGTTGTTTGTCCTGAAGAGATCTTGTAGCATGAAATGCTAGTCTTGGATCAGTTGTAAATTGATTAGAAATCCAGCATCCGATTCGTACAGGACTTGATGTTAGATGGATGTTCTGTGAGACCTTATGTACTGATGCGCTGGTTAGGATTAATTTTTAGCTCAAAAATCCGGTATCCGGCTCGAACGGATCAAATGTTAATAAGCAGGATCGTGCGTATTTTCAGAACTACGCTTGGTTGAAAATTCTTGAGGAGCAAGCACAGGAAATTAAATATCTTCAATTAAATTTTATATAAAAATTCACTTGTTTATTTTATCACATATAATTCACAAGTTTAAATAATAATAACAATAATTAACACTTAAAATATTATAAGGTAGCTAGTAATAAATTGATAGTAATAAATTAGTAAGTAGTGAAAGAGTAGCTACCAATAAAGTAGATATTAATAAAGTAGTAACAAAGTAGCTAAGAGGAGTAAGAACTATAAGAACCGTAAGAACTGTAAGAAGCGCTCTGATAACAGCGCAGTCACTTATATAGGCTAGGAAAAGGAGAAGGGATTGTGACCAGCTGTAATCTGGTTGGTAAAAGAGGTCTCTGGTGGCGCAAATACAAACGAATTGGGGTAACATTTGGTGAACAAAGAAGTTATTAAAATGAAATTACAAAAATTATAACGAAATAATAAATTAAGGACAACAAAATACTTTACAACAAGAAAGACGAAACACGGTTTGTCTAAAGATAAAATTTGTAAAAGTCGTTCTTTTCCACTGAGTGTTGCAGTGCGATTTGCATGGTTGTTACTGATATAGAGTAACGGTGTAGAGTGAAACCTAGTTATTGCTTGGCAATATGACTGCTGTTGTACGTTTTGGTGAAGATAATTAAGTGAGAGGGGAAAGAATAGAGTGCGTGGGGAAGAATGAAGCAACGAGTACTGTAGAGCGTGCAAGTGTAGAAGTAGAACGTTTATGATGTAGTTCGTGGTTTTTAATTTAATAGAAGAGTAATGTTAAATCATGATAAAATACGAGTATCTCAGGCTAGACCATAATTTGTTGATTTGATGATATACGTGAGGTTTTCTGAAATAGTTACAATCTATCGGGTATCTATTGAATTATAGATTTCGGTGAATGTTAATAATCGTGATAATGAACTACGTGGTAGTTTTGGTGCGAAAAGTTGGGGAAAAGAGACTGTGAAAAAGTAAAGCTCTGTAATTGGCACGCACTGGTTTATAAATAATAACTCCTAGAACTCCAATGCAACGGATCGTCATCCCAGATCGATATTAGGTCCCAAGATGTCACGGAGAATATGATGTGTGGATATCCGATAAATTGAATGATAGTATAGCACCCCAGGTTTATTTTATTGTGATTAGATTGTAAGCCACTTAACGTTTATTTATACTTTTTAATGAGACAGTATTGTTACAAGTTTTTAGAAGGAGCATTCTGTTCTTATGATTTTAGTAATTATTTTTTCTGTGAATTGCCAATTAATCTCTATTTAGATATTTGATAAAAATAATAAACGGCTCGAAGGTATTTAAATCTATAACAAGTTCTAAATCAAGTTTTAAAATCAAATCTATAGCTTTTTTTTGATTATTTTTATTGGCCTTTGTTGGTGTGACAGTTTTTTCTTATTGAATGTTTTGTATGATCCGGTTGAAGGTAATTATTTAGTTGTAACTTGGATTGTTATAGATTTTATTTTTTAAAAATAAGTTAATTCGTATACTTTCTATATAATTCATTTCTACAATTATTTTTATTACATCTTGCAATCTGAATGCATCTATTTTATGATAAAATAATGTATAAGCAAAAATCACAGTACTACATTGTACGGTTCATAATTTATTTAATTATTTTTATTGATTGTCAGTTTCGGATAGAGATTTTAACTATATGTCTTTAAAACGTTATATTTATTGTAATTTCTTATATGATTTGGCATTACCTGATATCTGAAACCATTGTAATTAATGTAATGTGTAATAAAATTAACTTTTGATCCGATTATTAATTAAAGATACGGATTCATCAAATACGAGTAGATTCTGCGTTTTGTATTTATTTATTATTTAAATCATTTTTGCTTACATTGTTTTGTCTTAAGGAAGACCTACAATTATTATAAAAGAAATATTTCAATACTTTACACAAAAAGATTTATAAATTTACACATGCATATATTTTAATTACCTTTTAAAAAATCTGTTAAAAAAATAACAAAAAATGTGTCAGATGCCATATTTCTCTTATAGTTTGTTTGTTGTGTGCATTAGAGATAAGTATATATTAAATATATACATTATATTTAAGGGTGTATGAGCAAGAAAATAATTTTCGATTTAAGGGCTCAAAATTTTTGTACGTGTAGATTTCTGGTCAATGAATTTACTGTTAAAATTTCAGGGTAGGTAACCGTTCATATTTTAAAGAAATTAATTGTTGAAAATTTACATAAAATAAATTTGTCTTATGGGGAAATGGGTACAAGTGATCATAAATCAATAAATATGAGTATGTTCTGTATTACGTAGCATAAAAGAAAACTATGCATTAGAAAGGTAAATATTGGCGTCACACGTCAATATTTTAAAAATACTATGTAACCGTTCATCCTGGAAGGATAATTCGAAATGAAATTCAAATTAAGATATTTAAAAAAATATTTTTCGCCATATTTGACACTTGGCAACGTTGCACTGCTATAATAAGCGTCACAGCACGGCAGCGGCAAAAACGGTTCATACAAATTTAAATATAACCTCATTCAGAGCTGTCAAAATAAATATTACGTGATACTAACAGCAAAAATTAAGTACAAAAATTAAGAAAATAGCATATATATAGAATTAAAATATTTATTAACACTTTAATCATTTAATAACATAAGACATTTCAACAAAAAAATATTTTTGTTAATTTTATGAAGGATAAAAATCCTTATGCAGCCAAGTTAATAGACACAGTGTCAACTTTAGCAGATTGTAAAAATTATTTTCTTCCATTAGTTGTAAGATTATTAACAGCAGACGCTCTCGGTGGTATTCCTCTTGTCGGTAAAATGTAAACATTATATTCTGAGTAGTTGTATTTTGCTGCAATTTTAATTGTTTAACTGGCTTTTACAAAACCGGTGGTTTCTAAATCAAAGAACACAACTGCTGCTGCATTATTAATCGCAATTGAATTTTTCAATCCCAATGTCTAATCCACTATGCGACTGATAACAAAATGTAATCAAATGTAGCATGATTCAAATCAGACCATATTATAATTTGATGATCAGCTTCTCTCCGTTATCTAGCAATGCTACTTAAATCATCATCTCCAATTACCACCCCAATTTTTACACGTTCAACTGTAAAGTCTTTATACTGTCTTTATAACTGCGTACAAGCATCTCAACACCCATGTCTGCCTCCATGGCCTTCGAACTCCAATTGAAATTTTCACGGTAGTCATGATCATTTTTATCATGTCCTCTTTCACATATCATGCATTGTTTATTTCTCGTACTATATGCAACAACGTAGAATGACCTAAGAAAAACCAATTGTAATAATTCGAAATAATTAAATTTTACAAATTTTTCTTCTTAAATATTTATTACCAGTTAAACTATTAAACGTTCTTTCTGCTCCCTTTTTTTGCCACCCAGCATCTATACTTAATATTAACACTACTGTATCCTCCTTTAAAATAACTTTAGGTGATTTTGAACTATATTTTAAGGGAAAAAATGCTATATTAGTAATAATATAAGTCATTTCTTAGTTTATAATAATGTTAATGAATCGTAATACCTTTGATCAGCTATTGTTGAAACTTCTTTCTTCCGGCAACTTATTCGAGCAATATTTTCAATAGCGATCCCTACGCAAATCAAATCGATTCGTATCGTTTTAGAAGAGTATGGTCAATTGTTGGAATATTGGGGCAAACTAGAATATTGTTTAAATGAGTTATTCTAATCCCACCGGTTAGAGTTAGAAAATAATAGTCATAATTAAAGAATAGAAAGCAAAATAAATTAAATATTACTATCTTCTTTTTATAGAAATATTTACCCATAGCAGTTTCTTCATTAACAACACATTTACCAGTGGTAGTTTGTTGTGATGTTTTAATCTCGGACATTTTTTTTACATCTTCTGACATCTTCTTTTTTTACAAATTTCAAAGATAGGGCATCAGTACACGAATCACATCACATATCATTGGCTATTTTATTGATGTCAATAATTCGTCGGCCTTCAACAATTGATCCTAAAATGTTAAACTGCATAGTGAGGTTTTATGAAAGATTCAATGCGTATGTTTGATGATTGTGAAAGTACCAAACATCCGACAATGTCTAAAAAAAATTGTAAACAATTTACATGTATACATGAATAATAAAAATTATAATATTAAATACAATCATTATACATACCGTAGTTCCAAACACATATTAAATGAATTATTATCTATTTCTGGTGGTCGTTCTTTACAAAATAATCTTTTCTTATCAAGCTTTTGAGGTATATCCATTTTTAAATGTCAAAAATTTAAATTTATTCAAATGTCACATGAAAAAAGTAAACAAATTTTAAGCTGTGTTGCCAAATGTAAAATCACGTCACGTGATAATTTTCTTCCCTTCTCCCCGCAAATGGTTATGCCTATCCCCACCATTTAAAATTCAGTATTAGACCACACCCTCGCTCATACATCCTTAAAAAGGTGATGACAATATTTAGGTACATAATACTAATTTACTCCACAAAGTACAAGTGAAAAAGATCACGTATTCAATAGTTATTGGAAGTGGTTATTAGCATTAACCACTATTAGCAATAAATGCCGATGCAATACGCTGCCTATAAATAAAAATATTAAGAATAAATATAATATATATATATGATAATATCTCAGTATGTCAATACATTTTAAAATAATGTACTAGGGGGCCATGTGCCAGTTTCTGAGGTATGTAAGAAAAATTAAAAGAAAACACAAATTTTGAATTAAAATTCATTTTTCAAAAATCATTTTTTTATGACATTTTTAATTTGAAAGTTTACAAACTGCTTTTAATAACATAATTCAATTAATAAAACATTTAAAATATGTGTCTGTGCTTTATGATTCCTGATATGTCGTTAAACATCTCGGGAATAATATGAATGGTTTGGATTTTTGAAATTCAACAAACACTTTCCTTTTTGAATTAAAATAATTTCCGTGTTCATGATTTCTCTATGAAATACAAACATAAACTGATGTACCTATGGCATTATGACATCGTTTTTGTTACTCGATCAGAACATTTAGGAAAGTACCGCTGCGCTTGAAATCAGATACCAAGCGATACGTTGTGCCGCTTGCAGTGTGAGAGACTTGATTATATTCACAAGGTTAAGATAGGCATTTGGGATATACGCTCAGTCAAAAATTGCTAGAATCGCTAGTATGCGAAAGGCCTAAGGTGTGTACACTCTAAAGAATAAATCGAGGAAGCTCGGAGTTAGTTATTTTTAATCGGGGTCGGCTCAAGAAATGAGATCTCAAGTATTCAGAAGAAAATACAAATTTGAATATTCTTAACACATAGATAATTTATTTACTTTTTTGAAATGTATACATGTACTAATAAATATGATTAGTAAATAGGGTATTACACTACGAAATTTTTGGGGGTAGACATAAAAAACTCAAAATGGACAATATATCTTATTTGCAACAATTACTTTGTAAAATCGTTTAGGTTTTATTGTATATGAAAAGTTGGATAAGCATATATTACTTTAAATCCTTATCTTGTTTCGAAAGTTATAAAATATACTACAGCTTTTACGAACCCATAACTTTCTAATGTCATGAAGAAAAGCATTTACGCAGGGTCAATAACATCACGTTCATGAGTATGTACCATACGTACGTTCTAAGCAATTCATGTTTTGTGGGACACACGTTTATCGCCATTAAAATGTTGATCGTCAGTAATTAAAAGTTCTACAGTAAAATTCTAATAAAGTGTGCAGTAAAAAAAGAAGTGAGGAAGCAGCTACGACTCTTCACTAACTCTTATTTTAACATCTTGTTGAATTACTGAGTCATGTATAATTTTACATTTATTAAAAAACTCTTGATTTAAAATATTTATTTCCTAAGTACTTTGACGGGTCGTTTTTTACAAACTATACCATAGTAGACCAGGGTAGAAGCCGTCAAAAATAATTAAAAACATAAAAAATTAAAGTAGAATGAAACCTATTGGAAATGGAAGGGAATACTACTAAAATGAAAGGAGAAATAAATTACGGGCGATCTGTGGTTGGGAAGGGGTAGGGGGTGAGGTTTTAAGGGTAAAAATCGATAAATCTCGAATTCCGGCAAAACTACAAGTCCTATCGAAAAAAGTTAAATCGCAAAGTTGTAGATAATAAAAAGTTCTACAACTTTTGTATCTACACTTTTTCTCTATAACCTCAAAATTCATGTAAAAAATCTAAAAAACCACATTTTTGATTTTTACCTTTTACAAAAAAAATTTTTTTTTCATGATATTTGGTGAAAACTTACCTCATTATGTCCCAAACACACTGGAATTTTGAAGATTTAAAATATTAATTTTTTCACCCTATTTTGACTCGATATCGAAAAAGCACCCTAATTTTCAATCGAAAATTCTCACGTCAAAATATCTGATTTTTAAAAAAAGTCGGTGGGCTTTTTGTTCGTTGAAATCTCTATTTTCTGATGGTGTAAAAAAAATATACATTACTATGGAAAAATTTTTCAGAAAATGCAAAAAAACGAAAAATACTAAAATTCGAAATTTTTTTTTTAATCTTTATGTACAATTTTGAGGTATTCATTAAAATTTTTACTTTAATTACTCGAAAAACGTTAGGTTCCATGTTAGATTAATAAACAAAAAATTGCAAGTCGAAATGTACTATTATAATTAACAACTAAATAAGTTAATAAAGTTAGTATTTAATATGACATCTACAAAATTTTGAGAAAATTGTCGAATTTTCTTTAAATTATATGCGTAAATGCCTATTTATTGCTATTTTAAAATTATACTTATATACCTGAGTGACCTGAGTGAAGTCTTGTCTCTAAAAACGGTCCAATCTTCTGTTAAAGTAAACAGAGATATTATAGCAATTGATCCGTTATTGATATTTCAAAGAATATCTCTAACGATCGACAGTAAAAAAGATATGGAAACTTATTTACAATACGAGCTTGCACCTTTTTCATTATCTCTTTTTACCGAAAATGGCTTCAGAAAAAACGTTAAATCTCAGCTCTACGAATTATTTGTGAGTACGAATAGACCAAAGCATTTTGACGGCATTGTGCATGTCGTCGACGGTGGATTTTTACTACACAAAGTAATTTGGCAGAAAAATGAAACGGTGGAAGAGATCATGAATATATATTTACGCTATATAGAAAAACATTACGCAGCAGACAGCTGTATAGTTTTTGATGGGTACCATGAAATTGAAAAATCAATTACTGTGTCAACAGTACCAGCAGTTCATTCAACTAAAAAAGGAAAACGTAGTCGTAGAAAGACGTCAGACAATATTCCAGAGTTGAATTATCAAAACCATACAAAAATATCATTTTTGCAAGAAAAATTTTTATCTAATGAGAAAAACAAAGACAAAATAATAAAATCGTTAATGCAAGTATTACAGTCAAAGGGATTTTCCTGTAAACAAGCTAAAGAAGATGCTGATGCTGACATTATTAAGACCTCGATAGAAATTGCCAAAGATACTAATAAAACTGTCATTGTTGTAGGACAAGATATTGATCTTTTGCTCCTTTTGAATCAATTAAATTCTAATAATCATAAAATTTATATTCTCAAGCCCGGTTCTGGAAATATAATAGATCTTTTTTTCACGTCTAATAGTTTCAAATGTGAATCCGTCAAAAACATCGTTGCATTTCTGCATTGTTTTTCTGGTTGCGACACAACATCTGGATTTGCCGGAAAAGGAAAGAAAACTATCGTAAATTCATTATTAGACAATCAGAATTTGTCAAATTTGGCTAATATTTTTTTAAAAAAAGATGTAAACAAAGAAGATATAAAAAAAAATGGATTGAAATTAATTAAATCTATTTATAAATGTAAAAAGGATAATATATCACTGAATCAATTAAGATTTCAAAAATTTCAATTGGCAAAAATTAAATCATCTTTCATATTGGCAAATCTCCCTTCCACAGAAGGTGCAGCAGAACAACATTGTTACAGGGCATATTATCAGCTTTAAGCGTGGCTGGGTAATGAATTGACAGCAACAGATTGGGGCTGGAAGCAACATCAACATGGAATTATGCCCAAATTTACAGAAATGGAATTAATTCCGGAAAAATTGCTGAAAACTATTTGCTGCAGCTGTGAAACTGGATGTAATAGTTTAAAATGTGGCTGCCGAAAACATGGTTTAAAATGCACAAATTTATGCTCAAATTGTGATGGTTCTGAACAATGCGCCAATGTGGAGAAAAAAATCTACAAGGAAGTTAATGATTCAGATGAAATTGCGGATGAAGAACCAATGCAGACCGAAAATAATGTTAGAGACGATGACAATGATGGTCTTGAAGATGTCGAAGATCTACTAGAATCAGAAAGGCCTGTCGAATCTAACGATCAAGAAATACTATCAAAAAGACAGAAACTGATGAATAAGTGATTCGAATTAAATACTATGTTTTGATAAATACAAAGATTAAT
Source organism: Panorpa germanica (assembly GCA_963678705.1). NCBI lineage: Eukaryota > Metazoa > Arthropoda > Insecta > Mecoptera > Panorpidae > Panorpa > Panorpa germanica. The sequence continues at coordinate 23,137,186 of OY783209.1, forward strand.
GCTTTTAGAAATAATATAATGTATAGTGTAATCATTAAAAAAAATCTTTAATAAATCAACTTTTATTACTGAAAAAAATAGCAGTAGTCACATTTTTTTAATAAAATCTCCTTTAAATCGTATTTTTAATATTTACAACAACTATGTTTTTTGCGATATTTATGTTTAATTGGTTTGTAATTTTTTTGTTTATTAATCTAACATGGAACCTAACGTTTTTCGAGTAATTAAAGTAAAAATTTTAATGAATACCTCAAAATTGTACATAAAGATTAAAATAAAAATTTCGAATTTTAGTATTTTTCGTTTTTTTGCATTTTCTGAAAATTTTTTCCAAAGTAATGTATATTTTTTTTTACACCATCAGAAAATAGAGATTTCAACGAACAAAAAGCCCACCGACTTTTTTTAAAAATCAGATATTTTGACGTGAGAATTTTCGATTGGAAATTAGGGTGCTTTTTCGATATCGAGTCAAAATAGGGTGAAAAAATTAATATTTTAAATCTTCAAAATTCCAGTGTGTTTGGGACATAAAGAGGTAAGTTTTCACCAAATATCATGAAAAAAAAAATTTTTTTTGTAAAAGATAAAAATAAAAAATCAGAAATGTGGTTTTTGGGATATTTTACATGAATTTTGAGGTTATGGAGAAAAAGTGTAGATACAAAAGTTGTAGATCTTTTTATTATCTACAACTTTGCGATTTAACTTTTTTCGATAGGACTTGTAGTTTTGCCGGAAATCGAGATTTACCGATTTTTACCCTTAAAACCTCACCCCCTACCCCTTCCCAACCTCGGATCGCCCGTAATTTATTTCTCCTTTCATTTTAGTAGTATTCCCTTCCATTTCCAATAGGTTTCATTCTACTTTAATTTTTTTATGTTTCTAAAATTATCTACCCTGGTCTATAGGTCTATTTCAAAAATATTCCAATAAAGTTTAAGATTGGAATTCAAACAATGATTGGACTCACACCAGTTTATGTGAAACGATTTGTGTGATGCATAGAAAATAATGAAATTACGCGTTGCAAGCAAAACAAAAAGTCTTACTATCTGATTTCATCAAGGTCATATTTCAAAGAATAAAAAATCTTTTTCTATTAAAGCAGCAGTACGAAGATCAATTAAATTATAATAATTTTATTCAACGTTCTTTACTCTGTAAACTTATGGTCGGTTTGTTATTTTTCAATTGAACTGGTAGGATTGAAATTCAATACGTACTCTAGTAGCTCTATATTTGTATGATATTTTGGTAGTCTTCCACTGTAACATGATCAGCGTTAACGAAACTAAGATTAAAATTTATCAGTAAGGAGTTGGTTTCTAAATTGTAATGGAGGTATATTAGATTCAGCTTGAAGTACTCGTATATGAATTGGAGTTGAAATCATGCAACCTAAAGCGATTCTTAAGCTTCTGTATTGTATTATATCCAATTTTAATAATTTTGATTTAAAAGCTGTACTAATTAATATACTTGATAGCTTGATAAATTTGTAGTAAAGAGATAGGATGAGCTCACCATTTACTTCCTGCTAGACTTTTTAAAACATTCATTCTTCTGTTGCATTTAAGTATAATTTTATCAATTTCAAAACTCCAAGTTGATTTACAGTCAAACCAAATACCTAAAAATTTTGCGCTATTTGATATAATATTATTTTTGTTAATATATATTATTGTCAGACTTGATATAATTTTGTGTCTAGTAAAAACGACAGCTTGAGATTTTTTTACTAAAATTTCTAATTCAATTTTGTCTAATATATCTCTTAATTTGCATAATGTCTTGTTAATTATCTTCCTTAAACATTCTGTGGATGTGCCAATACTGTATAAAACAATATTATATGCAAATTGTAAAATAAATGAGTGGTCGTTTTTTAATTAAGAAATGTCTTTAGAATATATTGTGTATAAAAGTGGACAAAGAATAGATCCTTGAGGTAGGCCTTTATTGCAGGTAAATGGCCCTGTTATGGATCTCAATTCTAAATATGACATTAATTAATTTGTAATTTTGCTAGTTATTCCAATTTCTCTTAATTTCAGTTGTAGGTTAGGATATGTAACTGCATCATAAGCTCCCTTAATATCTAAGAACACAGCAAGCATGTATTTATTAAAGCTATACGTTTTTTGAATGTCCAGATTAAATATATTTAAGCAGTCATGCACACTTCGAATTTTTCTAAATCCAAATTGCAAATCTGGTACTTTACTGTTGTGTTCTAAATACCATTCTAATCTGTATTTCATAATATTTTCCACTGTTTTGGCTACGCATGATATTAAAGTAATTGGTCGATATGATGATGCTACTTCAGGGTTCTTTCCAGATTTTAAAATAGGAACAATAATATGATTTTTCCAATCGCTAGGAATGATTCTGTTATTGAAAATATAATTAAAATAGTTCATTAGGGCAATTTTGGCGGTTTTAGGTAAATTCTGAATCATTTCATATGAGATTCTGTCAACACCAGTACTTGTTTTCTTGTTATGATTTAAACTGCAATTTAATTCTTCTAACTGTATAAATTTATCTAAAAATTCTACTACTAAAATTTTTAATGTACGGCCTTGGAATGATATTGTAGTTACCACAATAATTTTTAGCAAACTCTTTAATTCAACCATTATTTATACTTCTGGTGCACTGATTTATTTTCGGTCTTGATAATTTTTGAACTACTCCCCAAATTAATTTAGCTGGAGTTTTTGGCTTAATATTTTTACAAAATTTCTTGTATTCCACCTTCCTTCTTATCCTAAAATATTTTTGTGTGTTTGCTTGTTCCTTTTTAAAATTTATATAATTTTCCATATTAGAATTTCTATTAAAATTAGTTAAAGCTAATCTTCTTTTAGCAGCCATTTTACTACAATTGCTGTCACAGCATAGGGGTTTTTTAATATTTTGTGTCCTTTTAATAAATTTTAGTGTATGGAATACTTTCCTTCGCTGACTCATTTATGGTATTAACACCGCAAAAAAAAAAAATACATGTGTTGAAAAAACTAATGTGGTATTTAGACTAATAAGTACCTACAGAATTCAAATTTTGCATTAGAAAAATTTTCCGAACAGTAGTTTTCCTCAAATCGACTGTTCGATTTTTCAAACATTGGCAACTATTTGGATTTTTTTTTTTTTTTAAATTATAAAGAAATTTGTTTGTTTTTATTTAAAAAATTATCGTAATTTAATATATTTATTAAAATATTAATAATAACAAATTAAATTAACATTTTTTAATGATATTGTAAATTTATTGACTCATATATTTTTCTCATGGAAAGCCTCAAAGCATTTTGTGTGCAAATGAATATTGCATTTTTTGCTCATAAAATACGAAGGAACTTTCTTTTCTCTCTGATGTATTAAAACATGTTGACCTGATATTTTAGGTAGGTTGAATTCATTAAAATCTTTATCAGTAATATCATCAGAGAGAAAATCATTTTTGACATTTAGTGTCAGCAGTAGCTTTTCTACTACAAAAACCCTAAAGTTTTTTTGGGCCATTGGTTTTTTCTTGTTATCTTTGTCATAACGTGTAACAAAGCAGTGTAGTTTCCAAGCATTATCCATTGAAGAATTTAATACAGATAACCATATTGGCCAATACCCCTTCTTAGCTCGAATGTTAATGCGGTAATTTTGGACAGCATTGGTGATAAAGTTTTCAGATGTTCATACAATTCTTTTTGAACACTATTAAGGGGGCTATTTGATAAATATTTTACTCAAATTGAGTTGTTTTATTGGTTTTTGTGATCCATGTTGGTTCTTCAAATTTACGCAAAGGTTTAAAAGAAGCACTTGGTGGTCGTTCTGAAACTATTGTGTTGTTTACATCTCGTCTTTTTCGTTTACGTAAAGCAGATGTAGATGGTTAAAAATATTCTGTATGATCAACAGTACTTTAAGTCCTGTTGCACCAGCCTGTGCAATGCTTTCCACCTCATCATTTTCACCTCTAAGATGTCGTGTTGTTGTATATTCAAGAGATCCAATTACCTCATTTAAAACAGTAACCTATAAAACAAAGAATATATTTATTAAATACGTTGTATATGTACAATTTAATGTATCTATTTATATCTACCTCGTCACTCATTGGAATACAATAATCGTCCAATATTTTTTTATCAGTTACATCATCTACTTGAGCAGGTGGAAGAGCAATTACGGTATTAATTTCGTCCTCACTATCACTCCAGTTATCAATAATTGCCTCAATCTCTTTCATAGATATAGCTTGACAACCAGACATTGCAAATATAACTGAAATTCTTAACTAATATAAAACATGTGTAACGATTTTCTATGTTATTTAATAAAAATATAACTCAAGCAATTTCCTTGGCAAAACAACGTGTATAAATGGTGTATACATATTAAGAAAAGTTCGTTGTATACAGCTGTCAAAATATAAAAAAAATGATAAATACTTACCAACGTTCGAAAAATCAAACACTTAAGTTTTTTTACACCTAACGTCTAGTAAATGTACCAAACTCTTTAGAAAAATAGTGTTATAAATAGTTTGAGTCTTTAATAATAAATGTGCATCACTGGTTTAAAAAAATAATAATTAAAAATTAATAAAAAATGTATTTCAAAAAGTATCTAAATGTAAGGTATTTTTTACATTCCTCTGACCCTAGAGAGGAGGGAGGTAAGTTTGAAAATACAATTACCTGTTTATAGCAAATTATTAAAATTTTATAATAGCACAGAGATATATATCAAAATATGATAGGAACATAGAAATATTTTAAATCAAAAATGGGTAAAATTGAGTGTTCGAAAAATCGAACACTGGTAGATAATGGGTTAATTAAATGATCATAGCTGATATATAAATTTGAACCATTATTAAGTTTATTGGATATAATATTTTGATATTCGTTCTAGTCAGCTTTTTTTAAATTTTTTCTAGTGATATAACTCCCTGTTCTACTTATGTCAACATTATTAAAATTTGTTAATTTAAAAAGTATGGGATAATGATCACTTCTCATGCTGTCATTTTATACCTTCCAGTCTATTAACATGTTTATTATTCTAGGAGTAATAAGAATCAAATCCAAGATACGATCTCTTCTATAAGGATGGTGGACTCTTGTAGGACAATCACTGTTAGCTATATGAAGAAGTTTTTCATCAATAAATTTAATCAGTTCTTGTCCTTCGTAATTTATTAGTAAGTTGTTTATATTCCATGATGGATGAAGTGAATTAAAATCTCCCGTTAGTATCACTGGTAATTTCATTTGTCTGTACATTTGTTTCCATTTTAAACTGACAGTTTTGTGTCCTGGAGGAACGTATATTGATATAATACATATTTCGATATTATTTAATTTTGTACTAATTGCAGTGAGTTCCATATTGTTTACTGGTTTAGTAATATATAATATTTTATATCTTATACTTTTACGTATAATAATGGCCGTACCTCCATGAGGATTTGCTCTTCCATTTTGTATTCTATCATCCCTTTCTAAATTATATCCTTTTATATTAAAATTTTAATTTTTATATATTCATGATGCGATCACCAAATGCTTACACAAATGCAAACAAACAGCTGGTAATCCAAGCAGATCCAATGGATGCATCAAATACATTTAATGAGAAAATAAAAGCTATTAAAGAAACGATCTCTCAAGCCGCATCATCCTGGCAATTGGACAAAGTACCAGAAAATAAACAAAAGAAATGGAAAATATCAGAAGTAAGTCCAATTAAAAAGAACTGTACTAAAAGTACTTACTCTGTAACAACTTCCAATAGGTTAGAGGTACTTTTAAGAGTAGGAGAAACATCCAGTGAAGTAACTGAGGATCACATATGAAATCATCCAAGAGAGCCTAAGCCGCAACCTATTTTTGTTACTGGAGTCATAGCAATAGCAGAACTAAAAATATTGCTACTGACCACTAATAACAATGAAGAAAAATATGTAACGACCAAAATGAGATTAAGGCATGTTGTGAAAATTATATCAACCGACATTGAAACCTACAAAGTAATCAGGGAAAATCTTCTTGAGCTAAATGTAAGCCATTATACATACGTATAAATTAAAACATTAAATATCGTATTGGGTAAGAGAACTACATGCATCTGAGGATAAAAATATTATGAAAAACGAAATCGAAGCACAAGGACACGTGTTATAAAGAATAACTAATGTATGGCACTGGATAACACAGAAACTACTATCGTTATTCTTCATATATGTTGAACTAAACGCTAACAATAAGATATTTATTAAGTTAAATATATAAACAGTGCAGTAGTTACGTTTGAAGCACCCTGCAGGAAAAAAAATGGTACGAAGCAAACACTGCCAGAGATTTCCGTTAATACAGATGTATGAAATGTGTGAGTGACTATAGAATGACCACAGAATCTTGCAAAAAGGCATCAACAGTGCGAATTCTTAACAAGAACACACTGCATGCTATAGGGGATTTACGGTATATTAGGAATATAAAAAGAAAATTTATGAATTAAACAAAAGAGACCAGTAGATATAACAGAAGAACATATCAAGAAAGACAACTTAACCAACCAGATATGATGTCAATGATGTAACAGGTATTTGACAGAATAGATAATATGTTTGATCAAATGATGGATAAGCTAATGGATCGAATGATTGATCTAGTCCTGACGAAGCTAACAAGCAAATGAAACGGCTACTGATCTAAGAATTTCCGAATGGAATGCCAAGAACTATAAATATACTTAAAAACCAACAAGATGATTCTGATAGCAAAAACAAGGTTAGTAGAAAACGAGATTATTCTGTTTATACTACAAACCACCCATTAGAAAACGCTCATGATGGTACTGCAGGAATAATTTAGACCAAAAATAAGCACCAAATGCTGACAAAATATGAGGAATGCTATTTGCAGGGTACGACAACAGCAATAAATGATATAAAGGGTAATTTTACAATCAACAAGGTTAATTAACAATCTCTGCCGTATACTGTTCACCTAGTAGCATGTAATTACCAAAGAACAATTTGCAACATTTGTGAATACACTGAGTAATAGATTTATAGCAGATGGAGACTGAAATGCAGAACATCTACATTAGGGATCAAAATAGTCACTACCTCGTGGAAGAACACAGCTGCAAGTTATTATTGAAAATAACCTGGTAAGCCTCGCAACTGGCAAACCAACAAATATGCCAACAGATCCGATGAAAATACCAGACCTGTTAGATTTCTTTATACCAAAAGCTGTATCAGAAAAAAATTTACTCGTTGAATCCTGTTGTGACCTTTCATCTGATCATTCCCCAAAAATTCTAACAATCAGCACAAAAATAACTTTAATACAATGTTCTATTACACTTGTTAACAAACATACTATTTTGACTATTTTCGCCAGCTTATGTCTGTAAATATTTGCTTAAACATACCACTCGACACCTGAAGACTTAGACATAACTCTAGAAGAACTCGTCAAAATAATTTTAATGACAGCATGGAAATCTTCTCCTCAAACCAAGTAAAACCTCCAAGTCACAACCGGTACCCTACACATTAGAGAAATGGTAAAAAAAAGAAGATGGTTGAGGAAGACATAGCAAATGACGCATAACCCAGCAAATAGAAATATTTTAACAGAGCTACATAAAACTTTAAAAGGCATATTCAAGCACATAAGGATAAGGATGAAACACTCCAACAGTATCTTGAATGACTTACACTATCTGAATGTACAGAATATTCATTGTGGAAGGCAACGAAATGAAAAAAAACAATTAATGCAATCGGTGCCACTAAATTGCAAAGAAGATAACAGCTAAGCTAGAAGTATTAAAAGAGAAAGCGAATGCATTTGAGGTTTCCTGCAAGTTTTGCAACTGCATTTAACGAACTGTGAACCACATAAAGAAATCGAAATCATTAGTTACCTGGATACTCCGCTACAAACGTTGGTGCCGGTAAAGACCTTATTGTTAGTAGAAATTCAAAAATCTCTTAAATATGTACTGCATACAAAAAATGCACAGTTTACATCGAGTCTTCTTGGTGAGCGCACGTATTTACAATAAACAAAACAATAAAATAAATAGTGATTTTTTTCTTTTGCAAATTATAATATTTTTTTTTCGTGATTTATTTTTATTTAAATTATAATTTATATTATTATTAAGTGTTATTAATAAGAAGTGAAGTAACTTCTATTTAATTATCACTGGTTAATTAACAATATGGATATGGAGGTTGAACCTCCCGATAAAAATCCGAACAATAAAAACAACTCTGTGACTAACAAAGCATTTCCTACAGATAAAACATCCAGTGATATAACAGAAAACTTAAATAACAATAGTGACAATGTTAAAAAAATATTTAATAATTTATACAACACAGAAACAAAATATGACTCGTATAAAGTAATGATAGTGAAAAATAATAGTGATGGAAATACATTTTTTAGTTCTCTTAAATTAGCAGAAATAATATGTAAAATTAGCAATAAATCTAATATAATAGAAATTAAAAAAGTGGGAAGAAATAGAGTAATCGTTCAATGTGCTAATGCAGTACTAGCTAACGAAATTACCAAATCAACATTGCTGAAAAACAATGGGTATGAAGCGTTTATCCCATTTTACTGGTGCACAAAAGTTGCTATTATAAAAGGTGTTGATATTGAATATTCGGAAGATACAATTTTAAATAATATAGAGTGTCCACCTTTTAAAGTAACGAGAGTGCAAAGGTTAAATCGAAAACTAAGAGTTGACGGAGCTATTAAATATGAACCCAGTACAACAGTGAAATTATTCTTTGAAGGACTTGCTATTCCTGCTTATGTTTACATGTGGAGAGTGAGACGAGCATGTGAACCATTTGTACAACAGACGATACAATGTTATAATTGTTTTAAATTTGGACATGCAGCCACAAAATGTAGAGCAAAAGTAGCAAAATGTAAATTCTGCGGAAGTGAAGATCATTTACGTACTGCATGCACATCTCCTAATCCGACATGCATAAATTGTAAACTTAACCACGAGGCTACAGACAATGAATGTCCTGAAAAAAAAAGACAAATCAAGATAAAAGATCTCATGGCCCAACACAATCTCAGTTTTTATGAAGCAAAATTAGAATTAACAGAAAAAAATACAGACTATTTATACTCAGTAAGAACTCAAAACTCTTTTGAAGCTCTAAACTACAATGAGACTTTTCCCAATATCACTAATAAATACAATAGTATCAACATAATTCCAACATACAAACCAAACCCTTTAACCAGAAGAACTAATACCAGAGTGAATAAATCAAATACAGGTAACTCGTTACAAAGATCTTACAGTCAACCACAACCTACGACATCCACTAAAGAACCAATTCCAAAAAGAAGAAGAGAAGAAAAGAAACCTAACAATGAAGAAAGCGACACATACCTTAAGATAACTAATCAAGGAAAAAACAGAAAGCAAATCAACCAAGAGACACCTGATATTACAATGGAAAACAATGATAATGATACCTGCTATACATCAATATATAATAAAAATAATGATGACAAAATTAAAAATACAAACAAAGACCCAAATATTACATCCCAATCCCTTAGAAGCTACAAGAAACAAATATCTAGTGTACAATGGCCAAACTCGTAAGAAAACATCGATATATAAATTAAGTTTATTTTTTAAAAATCTATTCACATCACTAAACCTAATCGTTTAATAAATTTACTAAAATATTAAATCAACAATAATTATATAAACGGAGAGAAAATAAAATAAAATAAAATATATAAATAAATCTAACAACAAGACCAAGGACAGATATAAAAATCAATAATTAATTAAAACAGTTAAAATGATAAATTTTATTCAATGGAATTGCAGAGGAGTCAGATATATTAAAGAGGAACTACAACATATGTTACAGAAGCATAACATACATATATGCATACTATCAGAAACGTTTTTAACAAAAAATATCAATTTCAACATCAAAGGTTATTTTATTGAAAGAGAAGATAGGATACAGAATACAAACTATAATCCCCACGGGGGTGTTGCTATCTTGATTCATAAATCTATAAAATATAAACGAGTAATGCTAAATAACCCATTTAATTCGGTCGAAATAGTTGGAATAATTTTAACACATAACGAAACTGATGTAATATGTATTTTATCAATCTATGCTAAACCGAATCATAAACTATCTAATTCTAATTGGTCACAGATAAAACAACAAATAGATGTTCCTGTTATACTTGCTGGAGATTTTAACGCGACTAATCTTGCTTGGGATATAAATTGTCCAGGTAGTCAGTATGAAGGTAACGAATTGTTAGATTTCATAGAAAACGAAAATCTAAATATTATCAACGATGATAAACCAACTAGAGTAAGCAATCTCAGTACAAGGGACAGTATATTGGATCTCACATTGGTATCAATGACGTTAACACAACAAATTACTTCGTGGCAAGTTCTTGCAGATAGCTTAGGTAGTGATCACTACCCAATTTTTTTCTGTTTGAATGACTATAATAAAGACCGTTACCGTACATCTGAATATTTAACGAGGAGAAATTTCCGAAAAGCAGATTGGGAGAAATATAGCCTTGAAATAGAAAGCAGAATTTCAAACCTTAGCACAAATGGAATCACAAGTAATCCCCAAGATGTTGAAAACAAATACAACCAATTTAGAGATGTTATTAATAATTCGGCAGACATACATATCCCATCTACCAGATTGTATAATATAACTCCTAATAAAATAAAACCGTCTTGGTGGGACACTGAGTGCAATAAAATGATAGCTCAAAGAAAATTAGCACTAACTATTTTTAATAAAAACATGACAATGGCGAATTATTTAAATTATAAAAAACATCAAGCTAAAACCAGACGATATTTTAGAGCCAGAAAAAAAATAGAATGGCAAAATTTCTGCGAGAATTTAAACCCAAACACAACAACCAACATTGTCTGGAATAATATAAGAAAAATTAACAATAAAAGCTATAGTACTAAGAGGATAAGTGATAATGAAAATTTAATAGAAGAATTCATTAAAAAAAAATTTCCACAGAACAACAATTTAAATATTACTACCACCACCATCGTAAAAGATAATTTTCTAGATAATAACATAAATAAAAATGAAGTAAAATTCGCGTTAAATCATAATAAAAACAGTAGCACAGGATTTGATAGAATAAATTACAAAATGATACAAAACTTACCTGACAATGCAATAAATCATCTTACACAAATATACAATCTGTCATTAAACACTGCTGATATACCATTAGACTGGAAAAAACATATCGTTGTTCCTATATTAAAAACAGGAAAAGATCCAAACAAAGAAGAATCATTCAGACCAATTACTTTACTATCATGTATGGGCAAAACTATGGAATCCATCATCAAAAACAGACTGGAGTGGTATCTCGAACATCATAAAAGATTACCTGAGTTACAATTTGCGTTTAGAAAAACAAGAAGTACACAGCATAACTTAAACATATTGAATATCGATATTCAAAGAACATACAGTAAAAATCATTATATGATAGCTGCTTTCATTGACATTGAAGCTGCTTATGACAATGTTAATCTAAAAATATTAAAAGAAAAAGTAGAAAACATAGGTATATCTTCCAAAATATCCAACTGGATTATAAACTACTTCCAAAATAGAGAAATAACAGTTAGATACAATAATAAGTTAACTGGTCCTATACTATGTAATCACGGAATTCCACAAGGCTCAATATTATCTCCCTTATTATTCAACATATACACAGAAAAGTTAACAACATTATCAGATAACAACACAACAGTACTGATGTATGCAGATGACATGGTTATTTATAGTATGGGTCATACACAAGATATAGCTCAAAACAGATTACAATCGAAATTAAGAAAACTAGATATTTTATTAAAGGAAATCAAATTAAATATATCGTCAGAAAAAAGTAAAATAGTTATATTTACAAGGCATAGAATAAACTGCAGTCCAAAAATAACCATCAGAAATAAAAATATAACTGTTACTTCAAATACCAAATTTCTGGGTATATTCTTTGATACGAAAAGCACTTGGGCGAAAGAAATTGCACATATTATTAACAAATGTCAAAAAGGCTTAAATTTGATGCGATGTATAGCAGGATACAAATGGGGCGCACACCCAACAACCTTAATAAAAATATATAAAGCTATTGTTAGACCGCATATTGACTATTCTAGTATTATGATCTGCACCGCAAATAACTCAAGATTAAAAAAAATTGAAATTATACAAAACAAATGTTTAAGAATAATATTAGGTGCAATGGTTTCAACACCAATCCAAATCCTCAACTATCAAACTAATATTCCTCCGGTAAATATCAGAATACAACAAATATCAGACAGTTTCTTTTGTAAAAACAGACATAACTCATGTGGCCCCTTAAATACAAGATTATCTAAACTATATGTTCTTTATAATAAACCATATTGGACAACTCATAAAAAACCGGCACTTTTAACTAGTTTTGATAGATATAATAACTTGAACTTAGAGGTACACAACATTATACCTTTTTTCAAATTTCCATTAGAAATAAGCATGACAACAATACATACAGAAATAAATTTGTTCAAGAAGAATGACAGTAAGGAAATAACTTATCAAAAATATATGGAATATATAACAAAAGATGATATAAACTGGAGTATATGGTTTACCGATGGTTCATTCGAAAAAAACACTAGGACTGGAGGAATTGGCATTTTCAATTATAATACAGATCAACAGTACAAATACAAACTTAACAACATCACAAATTCTTATAATACAGAAATAACAGCAATTATGAAATTACTAGAAATAATACAAAAAACTGACAATAAAAATATATTAATCTTCACAGATTCTCGTAGTGTTTGTGTATCTTTAAATAACAATAAATTCAAAAACAATAATAATAACAAAATATGTTCAATTAAAGAATATCTTTTAAAAATGGAAAAAAATGATATCAATGTTAAACTTATTTGGATTCCTGGACATGTAGGCATAAAAGGAAACGAAATGGCTGACAAACTGGCCAAAGAAGCTTGTGTAGATGGGGAAATAATCGAAATAAATTGGTCAATAAATGATTCCAAAAAAATAATTAAAGAAAATTGTATGGCAGAATGGCAGAATATATATAATGAGAAAAGTCAAAGTACTGGAAAATTTTTTTTTGCAGCGAATCAAAAAATTCCAACAACCACATGGTTTAATAAAAATCATTCACGGAGATATATTTCAACAAATTGTCGAATGAAATCTGGGCATTCTAGATGTCCAGCTCATCTATACAAAATAAATATAAAAGACACACCAAATTGTAGATGTGGAGAAGAAGGGTCTTTGGACCATATAATTCTAGGGTGTCATCTTTTAACATCAAAAATTGATAAACTTTTAAATGATTTATGTAATGTAACACAGTTCCCAGTCAATATGTCCTGTTTAATGACAAGTGAAGCAACGGCGGAAATATTAACAAACTTTGTGATAGAAAATAATATAGAAGTGTAATTTAAGTTAAAATATTTTATTTAGTATGTATTTAATTTTAAGTTTAATTTTTTAAAAGAATCAATTTGTTTTGTATTTATTAGAACAATTATAATTTATATGTAAATTTTTATATAATTTTACAAATAAAAGCAATGGCAAGAAGGCTGAATAAGCCAAAGCCTAAATAAATAAAAAAAAAAAAAAAAAACAAAAAATGCATATAGAAATATTTGGATTTTTTGGACGATTTCGTGCGTCTACCTTTTAAATTTAAAGTAAATTCCTCGAGATGTAATGGACAAAAATTTGAAAAAACACAGTTTTCAGGAAAACCCGTTTAAAATTTCAAGTACGGTTAATACTATGAAAGCCTTTTTTACTATCAATCTGCGATGACTGGTCCATAGAGTTATCCTTGTCTCTTAGAAGTCTTTTAAAGTGGATTGCTCTGCCCTTTCTTAAATTCTGGCTTTTTGTATAACGTTAATCGTGCGCCACGCTCCATCACGTTTATGTACATAAGTATGAGCTTCGTGGTATAATTTCCTCCGCTACATATTCATGACATTAATTAAATGCTCATAGCTGATATATAAATTTGAACCATAATCAAGTTTATTGGATATAATATTTTGATATTCTTTCCAGTCAGCTTTTTTGAAATTTCTTCTAGTGATATAACTCCTTGTTCTACCTATGTCAACATTATTTAAATTTGTTAATTTAAAAAGTATGGGATAATGCTCACTTCCCATGCTGTCATTTAATACCTTCCAGTCTATTAACATGTGCATTATTTTAGGAGTAACAAGAAATAAATCCAAGATACTATCTTTTTTATAAGGATGGTGGACTCTTGTAGGACAATCATTGTTAGCTATATGAAGACTTTCTTTGTCAATAAATTTATTCAGTCCTTCGTAATTTATTAAGTTGTATAAAGTTGTATAAAGCTAGAAAACAACAGCAACTTTTGCAGATGACACATCAATATTGGCTGTGCATGTTGCATCACAGCAAGCTATCCTAGACGTGATTCAAGACTAGCTAAAGAAGTGGCGAATTGAAGCAAACAAGATAAAGTCAACTTATGTTACATTTAGTTTATGTAGAGTTACATGTCCTTCTGTACGTATAAATAAACAAATTATACCACAATGTGAAGAGGCTCACGGAAAAACGTAAGCAGTTACATCTTAAGTGCAGAAAGTTACATTGGCTTATTAGACGCAAATCCCAATTATCCAATGGTAGCACGCAAATATTCCATTTAATTACGTAGGTCGTTTAACATAACTTTTGACTGGATCTGATCATCAGCAGCGTGTTGCAGACAACAAGACTTACTCATCTCAAATGAAGGGAGCATTTTTGCAGATTACCTTTACATGGATATCAAGAAATTTAGAAATTCTATTAAATCACCAGAAATCGGTTTACTCAGTGTAACGTCAACGTCAGTGTAACGGGGAAACGTCACCTCCCAGATTTAATCTTCAAAACTAACTAAAACAAAACCCTATGTATGTGCCCACATTATGAAACACCAATAAAAAATTTCGGAGTCATATATTGGGTTTTCTTAACATTTAAGAAAAGTAAGTTATGCTGCCGCACCCTGTATATGTATTTTATTTAATCTTGCTTAGTTAATTAAAAATAATTATATTTGACTTCAGACATGAATTCTCTTAGAAAGCTTAAAAAAATGAGAAGAGCAATAAAAGGTTAAGGTTTTATAAAAATTTAAAGCGTTATGCTTCTAGATCTTTTATTATCAAGATTAAACTCAGAAACAAGAACTACATCAGTTTCTACAAGTTTAATAGGTTCCAATTACACGTTACAAGGAAAAAAAAATTCTTTAATGTTGTCTTACATTAAGGCTGGTACATTCTAATTGTAATTTTCTGGGGAAAACTTAAAATAATAGACTTTTGTATCAAGAGTGTATTTAAAGTCAAAGTGCAAATATAAAATGTAATGTAGTTAATCAAAATTATTTTATACCAACGTTCTTGTACTGTTGCTCTCAAGTATGAATAAAACAAAACAAAAATACGATTATTCTAAAGTGAACTATACACTGAAAATATTCAAACTACATGGTTTCAACTATTGGAATACAAAATCTTTAAAAATGCATAATTATTGTATTCTACTGAATGAAAGGTATATAGTTGTTTGTTTATTCAATGTATTTATATGGTGTAATTCCAATATCTTCATACAGCAAAAAAAGAAAATGTCATCAAACAATCGTTTCTTTATTGTGCATCTCACTTAACAGTGAATAGAGAATTTACTTTTTATATTACAACGGAAAAAGAATGAAACAGGGAGATGGGATAATATTATCCGGGTCTTGGATTTATTAAAGCCTTAACCTAGGCATCCGATCTGGAAGAGGTGGGCCGAAATCAAGCTTTTACTAATTTAATTTAGGTAGAATCAGTGAGACGTTAATATAATATAAAATAAAATTTATGATAAATTTATATACGAGTATAATAAAAGGGGCGCTGAAAAAATTAGGAAGGCCGGTAGGAAATTTTGAAGAACATGTTATTAAAAAACTAAATTTCAAAATTCAGAAGTTATATTTGGGGGCACGGGTGCGGTTTTTGCCGACGGTAAAAATTGGATTAGAAAGTTGAAATGTAATATATATAAAAATGTATAATATATAAAAATGTAAATGGGCTAACTTTGATACCTAATATACAAATCGAGAAAAGAATCTCAAATATTGGAAAAAAGGTGGACGAATAACAAATAATTTTAAAATATTTTTTATTTTGTTAATAAACATATATATTTTAGTCAGTTTATATGAAAAATTATTTGCTTTTTTATGTAAAATTTATATAGAACGAGTTAAATATTTCAAATTAGAAATGGAATTAAAATTTGAAATGAAATTCAATTTACACAAAAAAGATAGCGGGGTAAACTCTAGTTGAATATAATAAAACAACAATAACTTTAATTGAATATCAAACATTTACGATGCGGGCGAACGTAAAATTAATAACCACATTTATTCATTAAATAAAAGACGGAAATGTAATTAACAGTATTTAGATTTAGTGCTACACTTCCCTGCATATTTCTAAATAATTGCTAATTCATTAAACAGAAGGCGTGTAATTAATATAATTGTCAATTCTCGGGTTATTAAACCCATATAAGTTTTATAATTTACTCGAATGGAATTCAAACTTTATCAAACTTTTAATTATAGAAAACCTACGAGAAAGAGAGAGAGAGAGAGATACAGAAATAGTATTAAAGCAACATTAAATATGTAATAAACGTTGTTCTGTTAGTTCTCATTTAGTGCCAGATTGTTGCCACTTGGCATTTGACCCTACTTTGTGAATTTAATATTTATTTACGTTTAAGAGCAGCAACGAGCAACATGGAGACTCATGTTTAATGTGCAAAAGTTAAATACTTGATATAACAATATTGTGTGTTTCGTATAATTGCATTTAGGGGTGATACCCGCTCATTATATAAGATTTGTTAGTTTTTATATTTATTAACATTATTATTATTTCACTCTAATGCTCAATATTTTACTTTAACTTATTATATTATTATTATATACGAGAATATTTGCAATAAAGGTGCAATAATAAATGCAAGAACAGAAACGATACGGGCTTGAGATGAGATAATGAAGAGCGAAGCGCTAAGCTTTCTTAAAAACAAAAATTAATTGATGTAATTGGTAGGTTTACAGTGAAATGAGTAAAACAAGCATTTATCTTATCGAATAATTATTTAAAAATAATGTAAACCACGGCACATGTTCTACATCGCGGCTACCTTTCAGAGCCCTTGTCCGTAATCGCCAATATCTACTTAGCCTACCCTTCTCTCTCCCATCCGATTTCGTAGCGCTGTGCCTACAATCGTACCAAATATTAACTCAATTCTCCTACTCGATGTAATTTGAATATCTAACTTTTTTTATTTTTTTTATTGAATATAATACTTCAACTAAGTATAGATATACTAACAAGTGGCTTACATTTCTATAATTACACGGTGTGGTAGATATTGCTCCAGTGGACAATTCTACATAATTAGATTATTAGGTCTGAAAGTTTAGTCCTGCATAACCTTCGAACATCATTACTATCAAGCAACATTTGCTTCACGGCGATGTTCTCGTGGTTACGAAGTCTCAATTTGTGCTTTGCTGTTATACTTTTGATTCCTTCTCCGACTGTGTTAATCTTCAGGTCTCTATGCATGTAACTATTCCTTACAGAACTTTATTTTGGAAAGTTTGTTTGTCTTTAATGTTCAATTTCTTTGTTTTTCCCAGAGTTGCACTACGTACGTCCACACTGGCTTAAGCACTTGTTTATATATAAGTAGCTTATTTTCAATGATTACTTTAGAGTATCGTCCAATCAGGCAATATATATTCCTGTATTGTATGTTTAGTTCTTCCTTCTTCTTTTTGACATGCGCCTAGATATTTTGGTTCATACGCAAGAGGAATTGAGCTTGCGTTTATGAGTGTGAGCAGATTTTTTGAATTCTTTTAGTATGTGAAATTTACGTGTGTTGATTTAGACTTATTTAGTTTGATTCGACACCTTTTTGTCCAAGACCTGGCTTTATCCACTGCATTTTGAAGTTTTAATGTGGCTTCATTGATAGTGTTCCCAACGGCTAAGATAGCAGTATCATACGCGAAGATGGCCATTGTTGTTTACTTATCTTTTGGTATATTTCTTATGTAAAACAAGTTCGTATTGGGCTAAGCACATTACCTTACGGTACTCCTGCACATATGAACTTAAAGCCTGAGTATTGCCACTCTTAACACGGAAGATTCTGTCTGCCTGATATGATTTTAGTATTTCACAGAATTGTTTCGGGAGATCTCGTTGCAATTTAAATTGCAGTCCCTTTATTTATACTTTAAACATATTTTCTTGCTTTCTAAGGTATCTTCGATTATGTCAACTATACTGTGCACATGGTCGATAGTTATGTGATTGTCTCTAAAGCCAAATTGGTGGTTTGGGATTAGGTTTGTCTCTTTTATTATAGGCTTTAGGTGCTTTAGCAATAGCTTTTCAAAGACCTATAGATATTATTGGGAGCACTGATATAGGTCGGTAAGACTTTTTGTCATTGAATATCTATTCGGTTTATCACCCTTTGCCCTAATGTTACATTTAAGAAAGTTAACTTAAGTTACATTTCAGTGTTGTTTTTTATATTTTCGTTATAAATATGTCAAACTATAGATGCATACTAAATTTCAGCTTTGTTCATTTTAGCTCTCATATAACTCTGCTACTGAACAAAATTGTCAAATCTTAGCACGGGGATCTATTTTGTTTGTATATTAGAACATACTCGTATATTCTACATAATGCCTTTGAAATTTGTAATTTTCTACTGGTAATGATCATCTATAAAGGGCCCACGTCTCAAATTTCAACGTTCTATCTCTGTTTCGACATTGTCTCCAAAAATTCACGCCGCTACTCAATAACCATTTTACTGTTCTAATTATTGGCAAATATGCTCAATTAGTGTCTCCCCATACCCTAAGTTTGGATTTTCTTTATTAAATCACTGCACAGCACTAGATATTTGGGGTTTCAATTAGTTTTTATTAATTACTAACCTTACTATATACTTCACTATACCATATTACATTGCCACCAAAAATTTGCGCCGCTACTCAACTTAATTATTGGGTTTTAAATTATTAGGAATTATGCTTAATTATAATCTTCATACACATGTTAAATTTCAATTTTCTATCTTTTTTAGTATGTGAGAGATATGCAAAAGTGAGTTTTTAAAATTTTCAGTTTTTCCAGAATTATTTCCTCTAGGGAAATTCATAGAACTTCTTCTATAATATATTAAAATTCTAAAAACTTCTTTTAAATATATATTTTTAAATTTATCTTCACTTAATTCGCTCTAATCCTACCATTTACTGTAAATAACCACTTTATTGAGCAATGTCCAGGGCAGCCGGTATTGAACTAATTATAAGGACAATATATATGCAAGTACAACTATGATATTTTCGATGTAAAACATTTATTAGATATTCATTTTACATCTAGTAGTAGAATTGGACTGAGAGCGAGTGAGTTTAAATAGCTGCAAATATCGAATAACAAGAAATAATTATATATTGAGAAGTTAATTGTGCTTATTTTCCATTAATCAGAAAACAGTACTCTAAACGCAAAAAAAGCAAAGTGCGAAAGAGGTGAAGTGTTTGCATGAGAGCTACAATTTTTAAATTTAGTATTAGTTTGTTAGTTTAGTAAACGGTCATTTAAAAAAGCTAGAGACATTACTAATACTACTGACAATTTTAATTTTGTGACGGAGAAAATAAGGAGACTAATATTATATTGCAAATATAAATATAAAATTTGCAATATGTCTTTACAGTGCAATATTAGTTACGAAAAAGAATTGCTGTAGTATATAATTAAAACTGCATGATGTTATGGAGGGGGAGATGTGGTCGAATTAGGGCGATAGTGAACCAGGGCTCAGGGGTAGGCGCGCTGTAGAGCATGTGGCGCGGAACTGATAGAGCTAAAGACGTTGTGACGAATAATTGCCAGCCAGTTGATATTTGGAGTCGACAGAACTCACTGTTATTAAGTTATTATAAAATTAGATAAAAAGAAATTAACAATTTAAATAATAAACTTTAAATGTCGTTTCTTTGATTTCAGGTAGGAAAGTATGACTTAAGTGCAACAGTGTAAATAATAAATAGTGTATGTAAATTACTAAAATAAAAGCCTTTGATTTCAGAGCAACATATAATTTTGATTAAAAATTTATAAATTAGAGATATTGCCTTATATATATATATACACGGTGTCCAGAAAATGTATCGGGTATTTGTTTTCGCGCCATATTCGAAACGGGGCGTCTAAAGGGTGCGGGGAGGGGTTCGTGGCGTCCGCCATTCTGTGGAGTTTTAGTCACGATGGAACAGTACTCGGGGATGCATCGCGCATTTTGCGTACGAGCGTATTATCGTAATGGTGATTCAATAGTGACTGCTCAACGTCTCTATCGTGCGGAATATCGTACACGCCACGCGCCAAGTGACGATAGCATTAGGAAATGGATCAGGATGTTCGAGAATACAGGTGCGACAGTTAAAATTCAAAACTCTGGTCATCCTCGTTCAGTTCGCGATGAAAAAACAATTGAAGAAGTTGAGGCGTCGGTTCGTCAAAATCCGTCTGTATCCATCCGAAAGCGAAGCCAAGCGTTGAACATCAAAAAATCGTCTTTACATTACATTTTAAAGAAAGACTTACATCTAAAAGCCTATAAAATTCAATTGGTTCAAGAATTGAAGGATACGGACTATGCTAATCGACTGAATTTTGCGAACGAAGTGCTGCAGCGATTTGACAACTTTAACAATATACTGTTCAGTGACGAAGCAAATTTTCACCTGAATGGTCATGTTAATAAGCAGAATTGTCGGTACTGGGCAGTGGAGAATCCGAGACGAAAGCATGAACGACCCCTGCATAGCCCGAAGGTCGTTGTTTGGGCCGCTATGTCTGCTAAAGGCATAATTATTCCTTATTTTCATGAAGATCAACGAGGCCGAGCAATTAATGTGAATAGTGACCGGTATTGCGATATGTTGCGAAATTTTTTGGTCCCAGAGTTGCAGGAGTTTGCAGGTTTCAACTCAAGAACGTGGTTCCAGCAAGATGGGGTCACTTGCCATACCTCAAATAACTCAATGGAAGTTGTTAACGAGTTATTCCCTAATAAAGTCATTTCGCGAAGGGGTAACATCAACTGGCCTCCCAGAAGCCCCGACCTTAGCCCGCTTGACTATTTTGCATGGGGATACCTTAAAAGTAAGGTTTATCAAAACAATCCGACGAATCTAACCCAGTTAAAGCAAAACATCAGGTCAGAAATGGCAGCAATATCGATAGCTATGTGTTAACGTGTTATCGCCAATCTTCGTTTCCGTTTAGAAGAGTGCCAGCAACGTAACGGTCATCATTTGGATAACGTCATCTTTTCCAAATAATTCTCCAATTCATATGCTAATAATAAACAATAAACTTTTTTATTGCATACAAATAATTTTTGTTTCATTGAACTTACAAATACCCGATACCCTTTCTGGACACCGTGTATATATATATATATATATATATATATATATATATATATATATATATATATATATATATATATATATATAATAATAACGAACATTATACTAGTAAGAGTAACGCCCTTGAGTAAAGAGTAAGTTGCCCTTGAACTTCAAATAAAATAATCCTACGGTTTCGTCCTACTGCATACCAATCTCTTATCAATTCATTTTTAGATTACTACATCTCTGTATTCTTACATAATAAATTCCATATTTATAATCACCTAAATGGTAATCTAATTAAGCATTTTATCGAACCATGTTTAGTGCCCCGCCCGTAATTGCCACAAATTACCGCCTGGAATAGATATTAAATACGGAGATTGAAGCTTATGAACTTAAAAAGTTGAAAAATAGAAATTTGGACTGTGTATTTCAATAAATAAAATACTAACTTTGAGTTAAGTAGCGACGCGCATTTCTGCTCAAGCGCGCAAGCAGCAATGTTAGAATAGAACCTGAATGTTAAAATAAGGTACGTAAGCGCTTTATAAATAGTTACTAGCGCTTCGCCCCGTCGCAAAGCGACGTGTATTTAATATTTGTGAATAAATAAAAGTTATTTGATAAATAGAAAATAATCCTGAAATATTGTTTATTGTTCGCCTTTCGGCTTTACAATCTACATTCTTAATTCATTTCATATACTTTAACTTACAATTAAATTTACATTATTCTCCACTAACTTATTTATTCTTCTGTTTTTCCTTTTCTTCTTACTATTTCCGCCATCCACCTCTTTCCTTCACTGCCCCCCTTTAATAGCTGGCCAATTCGTTTCGCTAGCTACTTTTTCCTTACACTCAAACTTAATGTGCTCCAGTGTTTCGTCCTCCGCTCCGCACACTCTACACTTGCTTTCCTCACTCTTTTCCCAGTATCTGTTTCCTTTTTCCTCATTTCCCAATCTAAACCTTGCTGTTCTTCTTATGTGTTTTATGTCTTTTTCTATAAGGTACTGAGGCACAGTATTTTCTTATAACCTTTTATATATTTTATTGTAGTTAATTTTTTCTATTTTTCCCATTCTCTCCTGCTGTTGTATCTTCTTATCCCTTCTCCTTAGCTTCTCTTCCACACTTGCGCCACCTTCTCTTCTCCTCTCTGCCTCCTCGATCGCCATTCCATTCCTTTCAAAGTACTATTTTGTCTTTTTTGTACCTCCTCCCCCCCCATTCTTTATGCTATCCTCTCTTCTTTTCTTTAAAATTTTGCTTTTTGCTCTGTTCAATTTCTCTTCGTATTTTACTGCTCTTTCCCCTGTTTTAATTCGTATCTTATCCCATTTTAGCTCCTTTATAGCCATGTATCCTGGCGTGCACTTGTCCAGCCCTAGTAACCATTTAATATATCTCACCTGTATTCTTTCCAACTTTTCTTGCTCCTTCCACCCCCAAACCTCTGCTCCATACAACATCATACTGGCTATCAGTCTATCAAACATCCATATTCTCTTTTGTATGTCCCCCCCAAATACCTTTTCCCCTAGTCCCCATACCCGTCGCATTGCTAGCTCCGCCTTCTTTGCTACCTCCCTTATTTGAGCCTCTTCTCCATTGTTCTTTTTAAAAGTGTAGCCCAGATATTTAAATTCTTCTACTTCCTCAATGTCCTCTGTCTTGTATTTCCACCTTTTATGTCTTCTTTTTCCACCCCCTTTTTTAAATACCATAATTTTTGTCTTTTCCACATTTAACTCTAGTCCTTTCCTGTCTATATATCTCCCTAGCCGGTAAACCATCTCCTGCAGCTCTCCTTTCCTTTTTGCCAACAGGACTATATCGTCAGCGTATGCTAAAGTCCATATCTTGTAGTGTCTTCCTATTAGCACCCCCCATCTTGTCCTCTTTCCATTACCCCCTCCAAGTCTGCTGTATATATCTCAAATAAAATGCAAAATATTATTTTGTTATAATTCTTTTATTTACAGTAATAAAGCACTGTATTGACCAGTATCCAGTGCCCCCGCCCATAAGCCCCAATCGTCACCTCTTGGCTCCATGCTCTCTTACGTTTCCGAACTTTTAATTTGATTCCTCTAAACTTCTGCCATGAAGCGCCTCCTACTTTTAGCACTCTGCATCGCTTCTTCTCTGAGCATCGTCGGTCCTTAGAGTACTTTCACAGAGCCCCCGCTGCGTAAAATTTTCATTTACCATAATGAAGCACAGTATTGAACAATGTCCACTGCCCCGCCCCTAAACATCAATCACCTCTTGGCTCCATGCTCTGTATCGTTCTCGCACTTTTAAATGTAATCATCTTCACCTTTGCCATAATGCGCCCACTTGCAACACTACAGCTTAACTGAACATCATCGCTTATTAGAGCACTTTGCTATACCCCCCGTTTAGCGCAATCATTAAATAATCCTGCGCTTCCACCCCCTGCGTACTAATCTCTTAACAATAAGTTTTCCAAATTAATACTTTACTGGCAACCTGCATACTAAATTTCATCCTTAGAAGTACATTATTTTTTAATAATTCGTTAAGATAAATCTTTGATAAAATTTTCACTAATTTCAATGTAAACCTACTAATTACATCAATTCATTTATGTTTTTAAGAAAGCCTAGCAGTTCGCCCCTAATAATCTCATCTCTAGGCCTTTTCCTGCCCGTTATTGCACTTTCGATTTAATCCCCATACCCCGCCACCCTCACTTTCAGCACCAAAGCACATATTCTGCAACACGGTTACCTCCCAGAGCCATTATAATCTATCGCCACTACTTCTAACACCACCGTTACTTAGAACTGAACCCCAGCGCCACACTCTTCTCAATCAGACACTACCAATTCGATATTACAGCAATTCATTTACATGATTAAAACTGTACTGTAATCTTACACTCTATATTTCGTATTTATATTTACGTTATAATATTAGTCTCCCCATTAATCCCCGCTCCTGAAATAAAATTCTCAAATTTTAGGCATAGCAATCTATTTTGCTCGTATCAACTCTCTCTACCTTTATCTTCCCCTACTTTTATAAATGATCGAAATTTCAAAATTGAGTTCTTTGGCAAAGCGTTTTACCGCCCCCCACTTCCCCAATTTCACGCCGCTACTAAGGTTAAATTTATTTTCGCGAATATGCACATGCATAGTTTCTATTTTTTCACTTTTTCTATTTTTTGATATTTGGGGCTTTTAACTATTTCTCCCTATACCTCTTACTCCTGTTTGATTTTACAGCACAACAAACGCACCAAAAATCAATCCAATTCTACTACTGAATGTAATTTGAATATCTGACTTGTAGTGAACTATTTAGCTTCTATTTAATATTCTACATGCAAAATATCATCGTTGTACCACTAAATTGTTCTTATACTCGGTTTATCACCCCCCACTCTAATGTTGCATCAAATAAAATGTAGTTTTTTATATATTTTCGTAATAAATCTATATGTCAATCTATATCTGCATACTAAATTTTAGCTTTGTATTTATATTTTAGCATTAGTACCCCTTACAAACCTCCGCTACTGAACAAGTTTGTTAAATTTTCTATTTCTATCGGGGATCTATTTTATTTGTATCTAAGAACATATTTTTTGAACTATAGCCCTTTATCTCTATATATTTCATATTTCTGGTTTTTGGCCCCCCCGCGCCCGCCGCCTCTGGAAAGTTGCAGTTTTTTATAGTTTGTCTCTAATGACACTCTATATAGAGCCCATATTCCAAATATCAACGTTCTAGCTCTGTTGCGACATTGCCCCCAAAAAATCACGCCGCTACTGAATTAAAATTTTGGTAATCCAATTATTGGCAAATATGCGCAATTAGTGTCTTCATACATACCCTAAGTTATAATACTACATTTTCAATATTTCTGGCTTTTACTGTCTCAACTCCCGCCGCCACTGGAAATTTAGGGCTGTTTATTTTTTTTCATTAATAACTGTCTACAGCGAGCCTACATATTAAATATCAACGTCCTAACTCTATTCTAACATTGCCCCCGGAAATTCGCGCCGCTACTGAACTTAAATTTCCAATTTCCAACTATTGGCAAATGTGCACAATTATGATCTCAATACACACACCAAATTTCAGTTTTCTATCTTTTCTAGTTCGTCAGATATTAGCAAAAGTATTTTTTCAAATTTTCCAGTTTTTTTAGTATAAGTTTTTCCACGGAAATTCAGGGAAAAATTCAGGGACGTAGAAAGTCTTAGAAATTCGTCCTTTACATCATACCAAAATTTGAAGAACTTTGTAGGCGCCGTTTAGAAGATACCATATACGATTTTGTTACCGGATATATATATATAAATATATAAATAACGCTCTATATAAATATCTATGAGTTCTTATGAGTTTTCCATGTTAAATTGGAACATTACGAACATTATAATAGTAAGATTATTGAATAAACCTTAAAATCCTAAACTTCCAGTTGCAGAAGGAGTTGAGAAGGCAGAAGCCAGAAAAACTTAGAAAATTTGGAAACTTAAAACTTAGACTATGGATTGAGCGACATTAGTTGTACATATCTGCCAATAGCTGTAACAATAAATTTTTAATTCAGTTGCAGCGCGAATTTTTAGGGGCAATGTCGGAAATGAGCTACATTGTTATAATTTGGGAAACCGAAAACTTACAGCGGCGGTGGCCGTCGAGGTTCATAAACCAGAAATATCAAATATATTTGGCTGTAGAGTTATAATTTAGTATATATTATCTTGAATTCAAATAAAATAGGTCTCCATACCTAAACTTTGACAAATTTAGTTCAGTAGCGTATTTATATAATAGGGTCTCTTGCTGAAATGTAAATACATATCTGAAATTTACTATGTAGGTTTACATTGATATATTAATAACGAAAGTAAATTGAAAACTACATTTTTTACAGTGAAAAGAAGATTGTGCAGTTTTTAAAGAGTGGCAGGGAAAGGAAGAGTTTTTTAAAATTCGTAGAAAAAATATTCTCAGACTTTAGGCGTCCTCGGACTTTGCCCTAAATTTCCTGAAAACTTGCAATTTTGGAAAAAAAAGAAAAAAATTTACTTGTTGCTGCATAACTTTTAATTCGTAAAAGATAGAAAGTTAAAATTTGCACGTGTCTTACGATTCTCAATGCTTTTTAAAAATTGATAAAAGGGCCTTGAGAAAATTAGAGACTACATAGGAATAAAGTTCAAAACTTTGGAAAAAGTTCAAATTTTGGTATTATTAATTTAGTCTCTAATTAATTATTAAAGAATCAAAATTTCAAAAAATTATTTGGGGGCACGGCGGCGGTTTTGTCCGAGAGCATATATTATCGAAAAAAAGAATTCCCATATTTTGAGAAAAAGCTTATCAAATAACGCATAGATTTTGAAAATTAAAAAAAATGTGTATTTTGTTGAAAAAAATAATTCTTATTTATAAAACGTATAAGAGTCAAGGAAATACAAAACCTAGTAAAGTATAATATAAAAACCAAAAAAGCACCAGGTATTGACAAGATAAGCGGAAAAATTCTGAAGGAGTTACCGGCGAAAGGAATGAGATACCTCACTATTTTATTCAACGCAATTCTAAGATTGAAGACATTTCCGCTTAAGTGGAAAACTGCAGAAATATTACTTATTCCAAAACCAGGTAAAGACGCAAAAGAGGTATCGTCATACAGACCCATAAGTCTTCTTCCGGTAGTGTCAAAACTTTTTGAAAAACTTATTCTTAAAAGACTGAAGATCATTTTCGAAAATAGCAAACTAATTCCAACACATCAGTTTGGCTTTAGACAACAGCATGCTACAACCAAACAAGTACATCGAGTAGCCTGCACTATAAATTCAGCACTACAGCAGAAGAAGTATTGCTCAGCGGTTTAATAGGTTAAGTCAAAGGGTGAGTCATCGATAAATGGCAAGCTCGCATGTCATTTTTTATATATATTCCCAAAAATTTAATTAATGTTCTTCAAGGACAGATTGTAAATTATGTATGTTGTAAAATAAAAAAAAAAAAGAAAATTTTTTAATCAGTTTTATCAGTTGATATGAAAAATGATTTTCTTTTTAAATTTAATAGGTTTATATTTAAAATTTAAAATGATATTCAATTCACACGCAAAAGTGATTGTAAAAATTATAAATTTTCTCATGTTACACCACTGATCTGTTGTTTTACTGTCATAAGCAATACCACACTGCTAATTAAACTTTGTTCATGCTTACGGAGCTTTTATATTATAATCTACATCATTATATTACGAAATGACATAATAGTTACGGGAAGAATTAAATTTCCTTTGTTTTAAAATAAAAACAAGTTTAAGTTTCTAACTTTTGATATCACTCAACAAAATATTAATTGAATAAAATTAAAAATTAAAATACTAACTGCAGCAGTTGGTTGCTTGATAATTAAAAAGGAATATCGTAATTTTAATAAAAGCTTGCTGCTGACGACGAAATTAATTTCAGTCAATACTATATAATAGATTTAAATAAATCCGAGGTAGTATACGGTTAGTATCCAGTCGCATCCACGAGCGTCGGATTTACTATCTAAGTATTTGAGTTAGCGAATTTACGTGATAATGCAATCACGTTCTGTATTATTTCACAAATACTTGATACTTGACGATAAATATTAAGAATCAGTTGATCTACTCATAATATTTGAAGGTACAAATATACATACTAAAACAGCATATTAGCATTTATTTGATTTAGACATGATATTTCTTACGCATTTTCCTTTCCTAATTTTTGAGCACTTTATAATATTGGAGATGTACTATTATAGATATATGCAATTTAGTTATATCATAAATGGCTGTTGTATGTTGAATGCGCGCTATGGTTCCGTGACTACCAATGATACATATAACTTATTGCGTTCAACGATTTCTAATTCAAACAAATACATAGAACTTTCTTTGCTCTACCACAAAGTATGTTTGTTCTGTTAACTTAAATTTCTAGAAGATCTCTAGTTGATTAAGGTCAATGGTGTCTGACTGTTGACTATATGTGTAAATAAACACCAAACATTTAGTTGCTGACATACTTTATGATAATCTCGGGATTGACATTTAAAATCTCCGCAACTGAGGATTGTAAATGGAAATGTGTTAATTTTTGTAAAACTTTACATTTTAAAGTAAACTGTCAGGATCTCAAATATCCAATTATTTTGTAATAATTAGCTTTATTATAAAAGATATTAATATTATAATAGTTCAAGATCCCAGGGCCGCTAGACATCACATATTTTCTAATGGACAAAATGTGTAAGATTGAGTAGCGTTAGTTATCGCATGCCTACCTGCCAACTTATATATATATATATATATATATATATATATATATATATATTTTATTTTAGAAAAGCAAACCATTAAATTTATGTTTCATTTTATTATTTGTATTTTTCAAATAAAAAATGTCGCAAAGGGATAATATTTTATAGTTTGTAATAAAATTCTCTGTTGGGACAAACTGAAATAAATATTTTATCAAGACTACAAGAATGGCCTGCTAAGCAGAAATAACGTAAAGTAAAGCGGTAAACGTATAACGATTTTCGTAATTAATTTTATATAATTAAGGTATAAGTTTATATTTTAGTGCATTAACCTTAATTAGTGATTGAAAGTATGACGAGTATATACATGTGATTCATATGATATCATATATGTAATTAGTTGTATTGATCATGACTAGAATTATTACCATCATTCTATCTAGAGCTTTGAAGAAAATGAAAACGTTTATTTACTTATGAGGATATTACCCACTTTAAGCTATTTGTTTCTCAACCTGCCGAAACTTTAAAAGCATTATCTCTCTAGTTATATTTTATCGATCAATATCCTTCTACTTGTATAGCTTGTTAATAAAAACAAATAAAAACTTACAATTTTGCTTTTATGGTGTGCTTTTCTCTGATGGATTCATATATTTTGCAAGATTTTAAAAGATGTTATACTGTAATTTGAGATGGCGTTTTTAAAAGATATATTTATTTATTTATTGTTTTAATGGGTGCGTTCTGGACGCTCAACAGTTATACAACTTTTGAGTAATGTAGCGCTCAATCGCGCTAAACATGTTGAGAAAAAAAAAATTTTGTATATGCGCGCGTATATTTGAATCGTCCAGTTCATCTCCAATATGTAAAATTTCATCTATCTGATTCAATAGCCAGAATTTCATAAATAGAATTTATAAAATAATAATGAAAAAAAAAAAAGATAAACTTAGCGATAATCGCTAGAATACATGAGAGCTACCTCTGCTTTTTAAACATTTTATGTGAGCGGTCATCATTTTTGTTAATTAAATATGCAAGCTATCTCTACTCTCTAAACATTTTATGTGAGCGGTAGCCATTTTTCCATCAAAAGAAATCGTCGGTACTGTTTCCATCCATAAGTAGGGCTTCTGAAAACCTGGGGTTTCATAACCCGTCAAATCCAGATCATAATTTTTAAGTAATTATCGTAATTCATTTATTTTTACGATATCGAAATATAATTATACGAGTATATGTAAGATTAAAGAAACTTCCAGAATGGTTACTAATAAACAAAAATTTAAAAAATACAAGTTACTCATGAAACAACTAATACTACAATTACAATATAAACTATGAACATCGACGAACTGTTAATTAGACCAATACTTACAATCGAATAGGATGATCGAACTTACATGTTGGGAAAATCCAATGAAATGCTATTTTGCAATTTAGGAATTTCTTTTCATTTAAATAGCTACTTGAATTACTTTAATCCTGTTAGTTCTTTTTTTTATTGATCTCTTGTCTAATAGTTGTTCTAACATAATAATAGGATCTTTTTTAATATATAAGCCTTTATGCTAATCGTACACTAATTTTGAAAAAAAAAGTGGTCAAACAACGAATAAATTGAAAATATTTTATATTTTGTTGAAAAAAAGTATATTTTTAGTCAGTTTATTTGAGAAGTTATTTATTGTTTTATAGAAAACTAGCTGACCCGGCGAACTTCGTACCGCCTAACAGTCAATGAATGTCGTGTTACCTTTTAGCTGAACTAATTTAGTTAATTTATTAAAGTGATATCCATCGTCTCCTTGCCAAAACATCAGCGGGTATAGTAACGCGTCATATGAACGGTGTGTTTCATATATTCTTTGTAGTTGCCCAGTATTGCGTCGTGTAAGTACAATATCACGTGTTTCCAAGTTTTCATCAACAATCAGGATTGCCACTTCATCGATTGTTGGAGCATTAAATGTGCGTTCATGTGTTCCAGCTGGTCTTTTATATGCTCTGATCACAACTTTACAGTCATCACTTGGCATGCGCTCTAAAGCAGTCTTGAACAGCCTGACCAATGCATGATGTTCATGAAGCATTTGCTGCAGATCTTGGAGAATTGCTCTTTTCGTAGCTGTGTTGATCTCTTGACGCCGGTCAAGTTGTTCTTCCATATTGCTTATAAAGTATATTTGCAAGAATTTATGCTGAGCATCTTCTATAGGTTGCAATGATCCAATGCGATGGCAAATCTGGCCTTGAATCTGTAAAGTCAAAGCCATAGTTATAGTTAGATTTACAAACACTTTTTTTTTTCAAATAATAACATGCCAAATACAGAAATCTAACAAACTACATTCCAGATTTTTTTTACAATCATAGAAAATATAGTTTTTAACGTAAATTACCTTAAATGTCGGATTATATCCGTGTTCTTCGATAATTTCCGCCCCAAATGAAGTCATTTGGAAACAGACATTGTATTTTTGAGTGTTCGCTAGAAAATGTCGTGATTCTAGTGTTTCGCCATAAAGCAGGGAGCACAATGGCTCTGGTGGCGGAAACAATGATGGAAATTTCACTTTACCACTAAGGCAGCACAAACCAGGCGTTTCACCAGCAAACCTCAATGCTCCACAATGCTGGCAAACAACGTCCATTGGACCAATGCAAACTAAACGATGCAAACTGTAGTCGATGGTGCAATCATATAGAAACGCTGCTCGATTCAAATGAATACTTGAACCATTTCTTCTTGCACTTCGAAGATTATTCCTCTGTTCATCTGTACGATAAGCTCGACGATTTCTCGTTTCTAACCTAGCCGTTTCACGGGCTACCTCTCTTTGCTGTTGTGTTTGAGAAGCACGAATTAGGGCCCTTCTTTGCTCCATACTAACGCGGCGCTCTTCTCGTGCAATTTCTCGTTCTTCATCAGATAATTGACTCGCGATATTCCGTTGCCTAATTGCATTACGGCTCCGCTGGGAAAGATTAGATCTTCTAGGACGCGGCATTGTTATTGTTATTAATATTAATACTGAATGTGCACTCGCATAAAACCACAAAAAACCACTTTCGAGACATAGACAATAGCTCAAAGAGTATATAACCACTACATATGAATAGCTTATCAAGAGAAAATTATAGATAACCCATAAAAAGACATTTACACTTTTGTTAACCTGTACAATAAATCTTAGGTATTATTTTCTGAAATTAAAAATGAAATAATTAATAAATAATTTACACAAATTAATGTCTAAAACAAACAAATATAACAGTACCTGAACTTTCGAGACATTTTACAAGAAATAAATTTCTGAACGCACACATGAATAGTTGTTACAGTATTTGACAGGATTGGACAACAAATGTTTGACATGAAATCAGCATTTATTGAAATGATTAAGTATTCATTACACATATCGAGTTTTCATTGTTTTTTAGATGTATTATGCTATTCAGGGCGGAGACAAATCCAACGAATCAATAACCATGAATATTGGTTCAGCAGATCTCGAGTTATATGTGTTGTAACAAACCCGTCTTTCTTTTATATATTAAGATACCTCGCTTTCTGCTGTCCATTCAAATGTACATTGTATCTAAAAGGCGTAAGTACTTGTTGCATCAGTGGATATGCTGAATCAGCTATGATATGATAATTTTGTGGCAATAAAATATTAAGGTGGTTAAAGATTGGGCTTTTCCGAAAATCTCTGGCACCATGCATCCATCCAGGCATACTAATGAATAAATCAGTAAACTTCTGATAAACCTTCTGAAAAGTTGACTTTCAAAAAAAGAGACTATAACAAAATAATATTTTATTGCATATTATTATTTATCGCTTTACAGATCGGTTATTATGAACATAGATTTTATGCAAAGCGTTATGAAATTTTTTAAGCATAAAAGAGTCAGACTCGTAGTTTTACCCATCGTTCTCTAGAAAATGCTTCTAAGAATAATTTCATATATGTTATTCCCACGAGCAAATTAAAAAAAACTTTCAGTATTCGTTGCTGTTGTATCAAAGACGAATGCTTTAACATTATTGTGGATACAACATTCAGCAAGAGTTTCGCAAACAGCAGATATCTTTTCTTTTCTACTGGCAGATCCTAGTTTAGGCAACTTAAAAAGTAACTCAGTGTCGCCATTTAAATGAATTATGAGACGTCATTCTATGGTCTCTTTACCTAATAACGCTAGAGTTAATTTACAATCCAATGCACTACAGCTTGTCATTTGATGTCCTTAAAGTATTTGTTATTTTCAGTAGAACTTTTTTCGTATACTTCTAATTAAAAATAAACGGGAATTTCTAATAAAGATAAGCTTTTTGACATCAATACTCGATAAGTCGATTGCAGCAATCTTATTTGACATTTATCTAAAACCACAGGAAGCTCAGTTGTCATAATGTTACGGCATCCTCTTTCCATTTTTTTTTGTGGTGATACTGATATCACTGAATGAGAACTTTTAAGCTACTGCATTAATATCTGATTCTAAACTGCTGCTTGAGCCTGACATCAATTCATTTACATCACTCATTTGTTTTAATTTCAATATCGATTTTCTTTCTTCATCAAGTCTGTCTCTATTAATTTCTTAATGCTTGTTCCCCTTTGAAATTCTTCGGGATCGATTTCACACATGGATCCCGGTCGTCCTTTTCTTTTAATTAATCCAAAACTGCTTATCTTCTTTAATAGACATCAAAGCGTTACCATGTATCATGTTAAACCAATCATCGAGTTTTGATATAAAATTTCCTAACGTGTTTTTCATGTAGTCTCTGTTTTTGGTACATTTATAATTTTGGGATAAAATTTTTTATCTCCTGATATAGAATTCGTGGTTTTTCCTAAAGTATCATCTCTTCTTGCAAAAGTTAACTTTTCCACACAAAGATTAAAAAATAATACATTGACATTTATTATTGCATATTGCATAATACATACATACAATAAATAAAACAGTTATTTTTCATATTTCTAGGTATACTATGTTATGCATGTAGTTTCCAAATAAATAACTTTTATTTGGAAACAAGCATAGAACATCGTAATTTAAGTGATATTTCTGTAACTATTATAATTATAATGAAGAAGAAATAAATCTGTATTTAATCACGAATGGCGCTAATATTCAATTTACAGGCAAAATAAAGATATAACCAACAACAGCATTATTCTTTCATTCTTTTTTCAGCTATCACATAGCACGCACTGCAAAACACTTAACAATACGTTTTAAATATTCTATTGTAATAATTATTTAGTTATTTATAATAAACAATATTTTTGATTGAATATACTTGATTTGTACATAATATTATTTATTAGTATTAAATTAACTACATTGGTGACCCCGACATGGTTAAGTATTTAACCTACGTGGCCAAGTGTTGTTTCAAGTTTAGTGTTTATTATCTGTACTTAACCACGTTTTAACAAAAAATAACACACGTGCTAACCAGAACTATCGCTAAAAACAAGCTCCTGATCACTCGATGATCGATCCAACAAGGGATCCAGAATCAAATCTACATCTCCGTCAAGATCACAATAACAGTCTACTAGGTAGAGCTGATGTTTTTGAAAATGACAAAACAGAATCTCAGACATAGTCTCTGCAAAAATAAATAAATGGTTCAGCTCAACAGTAATCGGTAACAGTAACAAAGAATCCTGCTTCAGATTTTGTCTACGCAGTCAATCTTTAACTTACACAATTCAAAGCAAAGTCTCCGGATTTTTGATTCGTTATAGCAAAAGCGGATTTTGCTAATCGTATCATCAACGATGCACAAAAATACAGCCAACTCTTAAAAGCACTTCCTTTCAATGTGGTCAAACAGATTTAGGACATTGTGAACTATCCACCACTAAAAGATAAGTACTTCACACTTAGGAATGCAATTCTTAAACGGTTCTCTGTTTCTAAAAAAAAGCAATTACAAAAGTTTCTGAATTAGCGAGTTGTAGGTGACAAGAAACCTTCACAACTTCTTCAAGAAATGAGAAAATTAGCTAAAAACTACGTCACGAATGAAGTTCTTCCTAACCTCTGTATTGAATGCCTTCCTCATAAGATACATTTATTTCTGATAATATCAGAAAGCCTTGATCTCAACGCGCTTGTAGAAATGGCAGATCGTTTCGTCAACTCATTCGACATACTTCCTGTCATGGTTGTTCATAATCAAGACAACTCCAATTGAAACTGCATCCTTTGCAAAAGTGCTGTAGCAACTGTAACATCAACTGCAGTCGAACGTCTTCTGCCGCCTGCCAAAATGTCATTTCTCGTTTCAAGTTTCCACTGACTTTTCTTATGTAAAAGGTGAAGACAACATTATCACGTCACGAATTAACGTTATTGAAATTCTAGGAAACATACGACAAGTTCGACACAACAACTAAGGAACATTACACTAAATACTTCCTCACTAAAACTGCACGAACTCGAATAATATTCTAATACACCATCTGGTATTGTAAAACCTTTTCTTTTAGTCAGTCTTCGCAAGGCAGCATGTGACACCATACACAACATTCATTAGATTCAATCACGCTAATGTTGCTTTTCGTCCATAGTTCTGGAGCTGCAATCGCTCGAGTTCTAATTTGATAGCTTCGTCAGGGGATTTTCTTACAATTTTCTTGATTCAGCATCCTTGAGTGGCTATGATCGCGGCACGACCTTGATCGTAAACGAACACATTCGTGAACAACGTAAATGGGCATGGATTCAATTCGGACCAATGTACTATAAGTATCTTCATAGGTTAGGTTTGAATTTTTTAATGGTAATAGCTTGTTGGAA
This sequence comes from Panorpa germanica, assembly GCA_963678705.1. NCBI lineage: Eukaryota > Metazoa > Arthropoda > Insecta > Mecoptera > Panorpidae > Panorpa > Panorpa germanica. The sequence goes on from OY783209.1 coordinate 23,173,114, forward strand.
ATATTGAGATTTCCTGATTTTCCTAGTGAATGTAACTATAGCGGAAAAGACTTAGACCGATATACGGATGATTTTATTCAATGATGAATCGAAATATGCTGGATTTGAGTTTGAATTCACATGACGTAAATGATGATTTGAAGTCATGTTGTTTAGTATTTCTGATATTCGATTTGAAACAAAGGTCTTGAAAGTATTCGGAACAAGATTTAACCATGGTGGCACTATGGTGGAGTCAGACCATAGATATGTGTCTGATATATTGATAAATAGTGTGTTGATTATTTTTGTTGATAGGTTACTCAAGATATCGGCGGCCCACGCTTAAAATCTTGGAATGGTTATAGTTTTAGTGTATCTTAGTGTCAAGAAGGTTGTAACAATATTTGATCATATGTAGCTAATATTTTAAAATCAAATTCTCGAAACGCAGACATCTTCTTTTGTTGTTCTTTAATATCAGAATCATTGGAGCTGTCTACTTGAATGGCTATTGAAACACCATTGAATTTTTCTAAGAGCGGTGCAAGAGAGGACTTTCATATCTCTATTTTCTAAAGATCGTAGTTATTGTAATTATCTATGTCAAGAGTTTTACAACACCTGCCGTGTGATAATAGATTCTCCTTCATTGCAGCGCTCCTGATTTTTAATAATCTTAGAGCTGACATGTTGTACAGTAAGTTTTCATAACTTAATTTTGAATGTGCTATAAGGGTGATTAAATGATTAGTGACTGGAGTAGACGAATATCAATATGGCAGATAGATGAATTTTAAAATGTAGTTAATTGAATTTCAATAAGGTATTTAATAACGATTGCTACCTGCTACCTTAAGTTTAGAAGAAGTGTTGCTGTCGCATCGAAGGATTGCGTTGAGGTATTTATCGTGTGGTACTAAAATATGCGTAACATTTACGATGCTATGTTGCCAGATTTTGTTAGAAAACGATCAAGATGTATGATATGATGTGGATCATAAATTAAAGAAAGGATGTTGAATTAAATAAGCTGGACACGTACTTGATTATATAGAATGTAGACTCATTTGGCAGCTAGCAAATCTTCAGTGTAATGATCTTCCTTCGACAGTTCAGCGGTATTGTGATATATATAATTTCGTACGACCTGATATCACAATTATTCGGCTCTAATGGTTCATGTAACTAAGTCAAGAATCGACGCGTTGGCGATCTTGCTGTGATGTATACTTAACTGGTTGTAAATCAGTTTAAACCAAAAACAAACACCTACTTTAATTTAATGTCTTTAATTCACAAGTTATATCTATTACAATGTAAATTTTAATGATTTTATTTCACTTGTTTTAACTAAAACAATGATGTTTGTTGATAACAGGAAAGAAACGAGTTTGTAAAGAATGAAAGAAATGTAAAATATTTGTATGCAGTTAGATAGATAAAGAAATGATTTGTGACTAAGTATGTCATATTTGATTAGGAATGAATAGGTTTGTATTGTTGCGATGTCTCCGCAGTGCAGGGAAAAATGAACGAGCTTATGCTATAAACACGTTTAGATGAAACAGAATTTCTTTAGGAGGTGTCTTTAGGAGGAGGTAAAAGGAAGGATATAAGTGACAGGTACATCTATGATTTCAAATAAGAAATATCAAATCAAATGTTTTGGATCATAGATGGTCCTAATGTTTTAAAATTAATTTTTCGTCCATATTATATTGTAATAATTATTTAGTTATTTATAATAAACATTATTTTTTGTTAAACATTCTTTATTTGTTCATAATATTATTTAGTAATATAAAATTAACTACATCACGATATAATGTGGTGTAACAAAATTAGAAATTGTTTCTCTACAAAGTATACAATTTTCAAAAATAAAATCACATTCTACCGACAATACAAAATTTGGAAATTTAAGATGATTTTCAAAAATTTATTTTATAAATAACTTAAAAAAGATTAATAGAAAGTGTTTCTTTACAAAGTATACAATTTTCTAAAAGTAAATCACATTCTACCGACAATACAAAATTTGGAAGTTTGAGCTGGTTTTTAAAAATTTATTTTATAAAAAACTTGAATGCACTTTTTGCTTCGTAACTTTTATTGCGTAATAGATACAAATGATACATTTAAGGTGTGTACGCAGATTAAGGTTTGCATATTCACTAATAGTTCAAAAATAAATTCGAGTAGCGGTTTAAGTTTTATTACGTTAAATTTGATACGTGAACTCTCTTTAGAATCACAATAAAATAAATAAAGAGAAAAGCACCCTTTGTATCCTTTAACAGTGATGCGAGAACTGAAAGACGAAGATCGTTATTCTATAAATTAAAAAGAATAATTTGTTATATGTATTCTGAAATATAACATGGTTTCCCGCTCTGGAAATTTAACTATTTTATTCTAGCTCGGCGGTGAATGTTAGAGTTGATGCTAAAATGTAAATACAACATTAATGTGTCGTATGTGAAATCTTTGTAGAATTCCATACAAAGAAAAACAAATAAAAGACTACAGTTTTTCAGTGACGGTAACGTAGGTGTCAGATCCAGAAACTTATATTTCAAAATGTTTTATAGAACTATAATTTCGTACTTCATATATTCTTCAATTTTATTGTAAAATAAAATGTTTATGAAATGTAATTGTAAATGTAAAATAAAGTAAAAAATGTAAAAATAAAGTAAATAATGTATAAGTTTAAATAAGATAATAAAAATTGAGTTTATATTTATTTTAAATGTAATTTTTAAAAAATCAATATGTATTTATTTCTACATGCGGTACTTTAGCGTTTTGTGTTTATTAAAATATTACTTATCTCGTTTTACACAAAGTGTGATTAAATGTTAACAATTTTGTGTAAAATAATTTTTTTATTAATATTCTTTTATTAATAAATTTAAAATATTTAGCGTAAAGCTGTAATTAAATATAATTTACATTATAAAAATACATATTTTTTTTTTTTTTTTTTTTTATTAAGCTTTTGCATTAATATACTTATATATATATATACATTAATATACTTATATTCATTATGGAATTCACCTAAATACTTGCAAATATTTTAAAAGACACACTAAAATGACATTAAATAATAGTCAATTCACTTCTAAATGATATTATTATTATTAAGTTTTCATAAGACAAATTTTCAATTATCAAATTCATTTGCAATTTAAATAAATTAAATGTCTCTAATCCATTTTTATTTACCAAAGCGCATATCGCTGTTATTTAAAAAAAATTGCACATTTGAAAACCTGATGGCAACTTTCAGTACCATATACCGTTCACAAATTACTAAGAAATGTCCCAGCCTGCCTCATAAGCCCTGTAGTCGCATCTCTCTTGCCCTGAGGCACTATAAATGTAAAAGTATTTGTCATTGGTAATAAAAATAAAATTTTAGAAGATCAAATAAATTAAAATACGGTATTGACTTTACAGAGATATTTCAAAGTAGAGAATGTACTCGTGTGCCATACTCGTATTTATAAACTATAAATTATGTATTACAAATATGTATAAATAAATATATTGTTTTAAGTGCTTATAACTATCGAAAGTTGATGCACTCAAATAAATATTTAAATAAAAAAAATTAAAAACGGATTTTATAAAATTATTTTGGCATTATGGTGAGCTATAACTATACATTATTTTATAATATAATGCATATTGCGAGTGAATCCTGTGTGAGAATTAAATATATTTTATTAGTTTCTGTTGTGATTTTACTTTATTAAGTTAGAGTTTCTATGGTCTCTGTTTTGCATTTCTATCTTCTTTGATTGTGATTTTACTCAAACATTGTTTGTTTCATTTAAAACTTTGAACTGGTTTAAAACTTTTGTAATACTAGTTTTCTCATGAATATAAATTATATGTTGATAGGTGACACTGTTACGTAAAGATATTTGCAGGGTGTGCTCGAAAGTTCTAATTTGATAAGGATGAAACAAATAGTGTTATACAGAATTTGCGTATTTGTTTAAAATGGAAGAGATATATGAGATGTTTAATTTTTTTTAAATTATTAAATTTTTATATGGCTCTAATAATACAAGGATACCCACTAACTACAAATAAATAGGTATACTCGTATATTAGGGCCCGTTATCTGTTAGGTACCAAACATCACCTAATATAAAACGTTTTATTGTTAAATATGTCACTAAGATTGTTAAGATGGTGGACTGCTGTAAACTTTGTTTCATTATTCGATGATGGCGTGTAATCAATTAATAGTGAGTCTTCGATATTTTTATTTTGTTTAGATGTAAAGGATGAAGGACCACTAGGCTAGGTTGCCTAGAATATTTATTTATATGTATCACGACACCAGGAGCACCTTGTTAAGTTTAAATTGTGTAAGAAAAAACACGCGCAATTTATTTAATAATTAATATATTGCATAAATACACAGAAATAATGAAATACAAGTTAAAATAACAATATTTTCTTATACGTTGATAAATCAGGCAAAACTGATTGTTAAGATATAATAAGATACAATTAAAAACGAAATAATCATACATATTATAAATGGTTTACTATTGTAGTGCTAAACAAATTCTGAGTGCCAAATGCACTGAACATAATGCAACATGCTATTGAGAGAGAAAGAGGGGGCAAAAGGCTGCTTTTATCCAGTATTAGCATAGAAAATATAAACAATAATAGAGAACATACAGTATCATAGAACATAACAAACAAGAATAAAACCAATCAAAATTAAATATAAAATGAATTAATTCCTTAAAGCTAATAGTCTCTATTAATATAATTAGTAAAAAAAGTATTTTTTATTCAATTCAAATAAAGATTACTCTGTAATAATTTGAAGCAGATTGCAGTAAAACTTTCGGAGATAAAAATTTTGAGTCGTTGTTTTTTCGTCTTTCTTTGAAACTTTTAATCGCGTTTTTCTCACACTTAGATAACGGGTGTAAGGAGGGAGTTAAAAAAGGAAGCGGTAGCTGACAGAAAGGACACAGCGGTAAGAATAAAAATAAAGATAATGAAGATAAAATATCATTAAATGAACTGAGAACGCAGATACAACAACTTAAGGTAAAGAAAGCACTAGGTAAAGATGGGTTAAATAATGAAGCGTGGAAAGTAGGACAGTAATTAATTGAGGAAAAATTGCTCAAGTCGATGAACAAGATATGGAAAGGTAGAGCCTTACCAGAAAGTTGGAGAAAAGGTTTAACAATACCGATATACAAAAAAGAAAACAGACATCATTCCAAAATTTATAGGTGTATTACTCTAATGAGTACGGGGTACATGATATATGCAGGGATAGTGCGAGAAAGGCTTAAAAAAAATTCGAACAAAGTTTAGAAAGAGCAGAGGTACTTTGAATAACATTTACACGCTGAACTATATAGTGTAAAAAGATATAAAGTCAAAAGGCGGTAAGATATATGCTATGTTCATTGATCTTAGAGTAACAGTTGATATGGTGGACAGGGATTAGCTGTGGGAATTAATGGGAAGAAGGAAACCTAATAAAAATCTAATTAAACTAAATAAAGAAATTTATACAGAGACAAAAATGAGAGTAAGAGTCGGGGGCGATGAGTCACAGGAGTTTTGGACAGATAAGGGTGAGAGGCAACGTTGCCCTTTGAGCCTTGCGCTATTTTCAATATATATTTCAGATATGGAGGAAGTAATGGAAAGAGGTCGAGATGGTGGGGTGATAATCGGAAATACCAGAAAAATATGTACCTTAGCTTATGCAGACGATATAGTTATATTAGAGAAAAGAGAAGAAGAACTGAAGAAGATGATAGATCGACTATGGAGCTAAACGCGAAAAAAACAAAAATTACGGTGTTCTAAACAGGGGAAGGAAAAGGATAAAGAATTAGTTGAAATTTGAAGTAGATAACATTGAAGAAGTAGAGAAATTTAGCGCTGGACATATGCACGTCATGATATATGGTAATGAAGGAGGTGGAAAGGAACAGAATAAGAATGGTAGCATAAGGAAGAGCAATGAAATTCGAAAAGAAAGTGAGAAACTCTGAAGGCGAGATACTTAGGTGGATTGTGAAGATAGAGCAAAGAAGATAATAGTACGAAAATAGAAATTGTAAAGGAAGAAAGCCAAGGAGAAATCGTAAAGGGAGAGAAACAATGAGCAGTAGACAGCAAGAAAATATAGGAATGAAGATTTAAAAATCAAACATTGCTGTTAAAATTATTTAAAAAGTTAGAATAGTTTTTAATTTAGGTTGGCAATAAGAGGTATAGTCCAAATCACGATAGTTCGGCGGCGACTTATACTTAAAAGAGGTTATAAGAGCGGTATAAATCGATATACAATAATGAATTTTATCTTACTCGTTTCTATATACATTATAGAAAAATAAATAAGTCAGTGCTTTTTAGTTAACTCGGCAGTTTATACCCCACAACTTCTTTTAAGTATGAGTCGCCGCCGAACTGTCGTAATTTGAACTATAATTACGTAATTTAATAATAAAAGAATGTAAAGCCTAACGACAGACACATTAAATTATTTAAAAAAACCAAACCCATTAATAATAAATTAAATATTTAACATCCAACAACGGATTTGATATGTGAGAGGTAATTTTGAAAGAAACAGGTAAACTTAATTTCAATTTGATGAATATTTTTATTTTTTAGGATTGTGTACTTAACAATTATTAAGGATGTATGAGCGAGAAAATAATTTTCGATTTAAGTGCTCAAAATTTTCTTATGTGTAGATAACTATTCCAAGAATTTACTGTTAAAATTTCAAGGTAGGTTAATTATTGAAAATTGATTAATTGTTGAAAATAGACATACTTCATAAAATACATTGCTCTTATGGAGAAGTGGGTACATGTTATCATAAATCAATAAATATGAGTATGTTCTGTATTGTGTAGTATATCAATATTCTTAAAAATACTATGTATCTGTTCATCCTGAAAAGAAAATTAGAAATGAAATTCAAGTTATGATATTTAATAAATTATTTTTCTCCATATTTGACATTCGGCAACGTCGCACTGCGACGATAATAAGCGACACAGCACGACAGCGGGAAAAACGGTATATAAAGATTTAAATATAACCTCGTTCAGAACTGTCAAAATGAATATTACGGGATAGTAACAGCAAAAATTAAGAAAATTGCACACATATATTGAGAATTAAAATATTTATTAACATATTAATAATTTAATAACATAACATATTTTGTCAAGAAATTATTATTGTTAATTTTATGTAGGTTAAAATCCTTCTAAAGCCAACTTGATAGACACAGTCACAGACACATGTTAAACTCCGTAGTGAGGTTTTATGAACGATTAGAGATATGAAAGATGAGTGTGAAAGTACCAAACATCCGACAATTTAAAAAAAAATTGTAAACAATTTACATGTATAAAAATAATAATATAAAATATAATATTAAATACAATCACTATACATACCGTAGTTACAAACACATATTTGGTGAATTATTATCTATTTCTAGTGTCGTTTTTTACAAAATAATCTTTTATTGTTACGTTTTTGAGGTATATCCATTTTTAAATGTCACAAATTTAAATTCATTCAAATGTCACCGGGAAAAAAAAATAAACAAAAAAAGCTGTGTTGCCAAATATAGAATTCACGTCACATAATAATTTTCTTCACCCGCAAATGCTCAAGCCTATCCCCACCCTTTAAAATTCACTATTACATCATGCCATAGCTCATACATCCTTAATACACATTTGTTTCTTAATTTTAATAAAAATTTAATAGACAAATACGTATTAAAATTGGAATTATAATTTTGTTTTGTTATGAAAATTATTATAAATGGATCCTAATTTTTTTTAAAGCCTGGATCTAAAATTTATTCAGGTTTCTTTTTAGAGTGTTGGAACGAAGTAAAGAGTCTACGCGTTGGTGATCTTGCTTTGAACGGTGAACTTAACTATTTGTAAGTCAGTTTGAACCAAAAATAACCCTGACTCTAATTTAATAATGGTTACTTCACTACTTTACGAAATACAATCTTAATTCTAATGAACTTAATTTTACTTGTTAAAACTAGAACAATAAGTTTGTTGATAACAGGAAAGAAACGGTTTGTTAGAGAATGAAAGGAATGTGAAATGTTTAAAGACAGTTGGATACGGGAAGAAATGATTTGGGAATGAGTATTTGATTAGGATTAAATTGGTTGTTGTGGTGTGATGTCTCAGAAAGGGCGGAGATTATGTTATAAATACGTTTATGTAAAGGAGAATCAGAGTGTATTAAGGTGCGGGCAATAGAAGTGTATAACTGACAAGTACATCTATAATTTCTAATAGGAAAAATAACTAGCATGACTAAACATACAACTAATAGTATAGTCCGTTTAATACAATTCTTTCGATGCTTACTTACGAGTTAAGCATACATTTATTTTACGCACTAGGCTTAATGCATCCGTATAATATAATTTATACTATGCCTATTTGTTAACGCTTATCATAAAGAAGTATAACTTTAACAATATTTGGAAAAATGATACGTCTTCTTCCACCAAGATCCAGCATATAAAACACCACGTGGAGTATATAAACTATTATACAGTGTTTCACACTTGCACTGAATTACTAAAGGGTTAGAAATAATCGTTACTTGTTAATTTTCGATTTAACATATTTTTTTAAAATTATTTCTTGATGTTAAAAATGGGCTGTGTATGATATTTAGTAACGAGTAGAACTCATTCCTTTTCTCAATTTAATTCCAATTCAAAGAAGATTCTACGGATAACATTTTTTTTTAATTTAATATTTAGAATTTGAGACGATTTCGACATAGTTCATTGTTCAAAGTTCATTTTCACCAGAAGTTATTTTAATTTGAATTCTTCTGAATCACTCGATTAACAAACTGAATCAGATAATCGTCTAGGAAAAGGTATTATGTACACTGCCGCAGCATTAGAAGCTGTACATCAAAGTGTTTCTTGGAACTAAAAAAAAATGCTAGAAAGAGTCAACAGTGGGTTTATTCGTAGTCATCGAAGATAGTCGGATGATATATTTCCAACAAAATAAAGCCACTGCGTGCACTGCCAGAGAAAGGCTGTACCTCCTTTACTTCCAATTGCTTTGTTTCTAATATTCTTGTGACAAATTCACCCATGGCATTTCAATATTCTTCTATGGACAGCATTACATCAATAATATTGTCCACTGTGAGGGTCACTCCAGTGATATACTGCATCAGATTTCTTTCAATTGTCTACCTTTTACACTTAAAAAACGTGTCCTCTGGTGTGTCAGTATCACCGCAATACAAGCATTCATCGGTGTTTCTTATTTGGTAGGTAAATCTATTAAGGTAGGTTCAAAGCATCTGGACTCTCCGAGAAGTTGGTGATAATATAGTCAACTTCCCTGTGTTTCCGATTTATCCACATGTCTACGATTTTTATCAGTTTCTTAGTCCATTTATCTTTCCCTTGCTTGCTTTAGGCCCTCTAAGATTTGGCATAACTTGCAAAGAGCTTTTAGAGTCTGCTTTGCTTTCCTTGAACTTTCAATGAAATGCTTCTTTATTTCATTGTTTCTTCCAATAGACAGTCCCAAGTATTTGAGGTTCTCTTCGGACTTTATGTTATTCCTACATTTCTTCAACATAACCTCTCTTAGCTTTCTGCCGCCGTACAGGATGATGGCCTCCGTTTCTCAGGGGGTAATTAGCGCCATGTTCGCTGGAGCTATTAGTATTTCCTCAGTCTTTTATTAGTATCAGTATCCAGTATCAGAGTCCAGTATCATCCACAAATCCTACAATCGTTGCACCCTTCGGTAGTCTTGTCTTTAGTACATCGTCATATGGTATATTCCATAGCAGTGACCAGCGGTAACTCTCATTAGTTCGCCGTCTACTATTATTGACCGAGCCTTTAGGTCTTTAGATAGCTGCTTAATCTTTTAATGAGGAACTTGCTAACTTTAAATTGATCTGATGCTTCCATAATGCCTTTCCATGGTGCGGAGTTAGGAACGTTTTTTTTTATTAAGTGTGAGCACAACATATTATCAATTTCTAATGGGTTTTTTTTTAAATTTTGCACTGCTTCCTTGATTTTCTTTAAAGCATCAATGGTGGACCCTTTTCTCCTGAAACCGAATTCGATTTCAGATAATTTTTGATCGACTTTATCAGTTAGTATCCTGTTCCTCCTGGTGTCATCTTATCGGTGCTGGACGAGATAATGTTTCAATGATGCATTATTGAGCATTATTTTGCTTGCTATTTTAAATCCGTCTGTTCTCGTGTTGTATTTCGAGAATTTTCTTCTTTGCACGCTCCCTTAATTCCTCTCTTTCTTCCTGATATAATGCGATACGTTCTGCTTCAATTAATTTATTCTGTAAGATGTCTTCTTCGTTTCGCTTCCTTTAGACTGTTAACCGTTTGAACGCTGAAGTGTCAATACGTCTATGAGAAGAACTATTTAAGTGTTTCTGTACATCGTCGGTATTCTTGTATCATTAAATCAGATTTTCGACAGAGAGTTTATTATCGCAATTATTATCCTGTTAACTTTTTCCACCTGCCCATTTCCCCCAGAAATGCCGGTTGTATAACGTAATGTTTCATTCTAATAAACTCGCAATATTTTTTGAATTAACTAGATGTAAAAGCAGTTTCTCTAACAGTAATAATGACTTCCGGATTCCCCAATGATCGTTGTTGTAGTTTAAGCTTCTCCAATACTTCTCTACTGCAGGTCGTCTTAGTCGGATATATCCAAATCCAATTTGGTAAATGCATCAGTTACCACCAACAAATATTTGTAGTTCTTATGTGTTGACGGCAGCGGTCCCAAATGATCTACATGATACATCTGTAGTGCCATCTCTTTCGAAATTGGGTTTAGATATCCTTCTTGTTTGGTCATCGATAAGATACATGGTACACAATTTTAAATACAACGTTTTACCTTTTTGTTACCACTTGGAATCCAATATTCTCTATGTGACAATTCTTTCATCTTTTTCAATCCAAAATGTCCGTTAATTTTATGTACACTTCGTATAATATCAGCTTTGAATGACTAATAGTTTTCTTCCTTTAGTTTCTTTGTAAGGGATATTGTAAGCAATGACAAAGCTATCATAACTACCATTAGTTTCCAAAATCTTGTAAATTGCCTTTAAGGTAGGTATAATTTTTCTGAGCTGTTTATATTTTACCGGTTACATTTTTGTTGCAAGCATAACTACAGGATTACGGCTTAAGAAATAAACATGCTTCATTATTTTTCCTCGTCGGTGTTCAATAGTATAATCAAGCTCTTCTTGTAATAAAGGCCATCGTGATACCTATGTCACTAGTTCATTTTTTCTCTTTGTCAGCTCAAACGCAGAGCAATCGTTAATAATTTTGAACTTTATACCTAGCAAATAAACTTTAAATTTTTTCAATGCTTCAATAATAACTAACACTTCTAATTCATAGCTGTTCCAATTTTTCTCAGCATCGGTCATCTTCCTACTTATATAATATATCGAATGCATTTGGTTACCCTTCCCTTTGCAATAATAATCTTTAGTACGGATTTGTCATATAGTATTTTCTTCAACGTGCTAAAGGCTTCTTCTTGCTGTTCCTCGACTGCATACTTCTGATTTTTCTTTAATAGATTGTTCAGGGGTCGTGCGATTCCTGAATAGTTTTCGATGAACTTTCGGATGTACCCCGTTAAGCCTAATAAATTTTTAAAGTCAAAGTTAAGATAGTTCGGCGATCAGTCATGTTTTTAAAATTTCAGCTGCATAAAGCTACGATACATTTAATAAGCACTGTCTCACTCTTATTACTATAATATATACTATATAGGAGTGAAAACGATAAAAAAAAATAACCAATTGTCTGTTATGTTAAGTAGAGACATATGTACAATCGGATGTCTGTGTTTATTTTGTAAACAAACTCAAATGTGTCAAATATATTTATTGTGATTTATTGTAATAGAACGAACTGTTAAACAAGTATAAATATATATGTCAATAAATTTTATAATATTATAAGTATGTAAAGTGTGAAAATGTTTAGATCTTAGAAAAGAAAAGCATTGCCATATTTTTAAAATGAATGTAAACGTGATGGATCAACATTGCCGTTAACATTTATAATACTGTAAAAGTTTAAATAAAGTATTGCGTCTTCCACCATATCACTGCGATTTCAATACTATTAATGCCAACTGTAAAAATATTTATATCAAAAATATTAGCGGAGGTAGACTGAAAAATGAAAATATTTTATACATATGGAATCGTTAAATGTAAATTGCATATAGACTGTTAAAAGCAAGATGTTGCAATGCTGGAATATTATAAAAAAGCACTACCGATGAACTATTTGTTATACAGATAGGAGATACTTACAATGACAGTGACTCATACGTTTTATTATTATAAGCGCATAAAAAAACTAATTGTAATAACAACCAAACCGGAAGACACAAAAAACTTTCATCAAGCAAAAATGCTCAGCGCTCTAGTGCCATCATTAATAATTGTACATGTAACTTTTTAAACAAAACATAAGAAGCATAAATAAAGAATTAATTTTTAACAAAGTTATTTGTTATTTACAAAAATAACACGCGTTGCAAATATTTTAAAATGTATATTTTTTATTTTTTTTTTATTTATTAAGCTTTGGCTTATTCAGCCTTCTTGCTATTTTAAAATATAAACAAGTATTACATTTTATAATACATAAAAATTATTTATAAATATACATATATATCTACTATATTTATTACTCTTGTTCTTTGAAGATTTTTCTTGCATTTTATATATCAATTCCATTGTTAAATATAAATTCAATCACATATTTTGCAGTGGTACTATTTATATCGTATATTAGACTTAACACGTTTACTGGCATCATGGTATGTTTGCAAGTAGTCGACTGCCTGCTTTTTGAATTTACATCCTAGTATCATGTGGTCTATAGTACCTTCCTCTCCACAGATGCAATTAGAAGATTGTATTATTTGTATTTTTGCTAGATGTTTTAGGACTTTACAATGACTTGATCTTAGATCTTAAAATGTATAAATTTTAATTAATATATAAGAAGTGCATGGCATAGATATGAAATAGATAATTTAGTAAAAAATAGTTTATTTACTTTGAATAATTTCTAAACTTACTCGTACATATAATCTTTTTAATTATTTTTAATTATTATAATTAACTATAATAGATTATAAATTATACAATAGCGCTAACAGATGACGTTGCTGTATAATATATTTTGCTGTTTAATAAGAGAAATATGTTCATTCGCCGAACTATCGTAATTTCGACTACACTTGCTTATTGCTTGTTGGTCGTTGCAATTTTAAAACAGTTATCGTCTTGATTTCTGATAATTGAATTTCATTTCTGGTTATTTTATACCCCAAATATTTAACAGTTGTCAGCAGACACGAACATTTGCCCAACTTAATTGTCCATTCAAACGCTTTTAAATGTCCGTGTACTCTCTTTAACCTTTCAATTCCTTCATAAATTATATCTTTGAAAACACTATTGATAAACCACTGGAAATTAGCTGGTGAATTGCAAAGATTGGTAAATAAACTGTTCCTTTTGCATTCCTTAACTTTATATGCTCTTAGTCCAGTGAGCGTCTTATTTTCCTTACTATGTAGAATTTCATCGAGCTTCAGAAATTGTGAGATAGTTAGCAGATTAATATCACTTCCAGTATTCTCCAATGTTTCTACAATATAATTTTTAATTTTAAGTCTTTCATTATTACTTTCTTTCTGTGGTTCTGTCCGACTAGCATCTAGTCCTTCAACGAAGCTTCTTCACCAATGTCTGATTGTGCTTTTGGTCTATTAACTCTTCTCGGGCATTTTGCTGCTGAATTTGTTACATTGGTAACATAGAGTAGCATTGCTTTTAAGGTTGCACCCTTTCGACTTATGCTCAATACCATTGCAATTGTAGCATTTGATATCGCGTCCTTTAGCATCACTTCTTCTATTACCTTTCTTATACTTCACGTCTTTGGATTTACAATTTTTCCTGAAACCCTGATAGTTTTCTTATTTTCTTTTTAATTCGGCTATCGATTTCGCTCCATACATCAATATTTTATTGAATTCGTCAATCGAATGCCTGATATAATGTATTTAATTACCAATGTATCAATTTATCTACGTTACCCTATGCTGCTATTTTCTACATGTTAAAAATATATTGCAGAAAAGATTCGTCATATTTCTTTTCTCGTAGCCTTAAAATTTCATGCAAAGCAGCACTTCTTAATTTTAATGAAAAATCATTAACAAGTTTCTGTTTTAACTGCTCCCAGAAAGATATTTCGTTTTTCGAACGTATAAATAATTTTTCAGTCCCATTCAACAACTCCGTGGGGAAAATACATTTATCTAATTCATCTAAACTAAAAACTTCTCGAAATCTTCTATCCATTTTACCACTAAATAGTTGTCATCGGCTCTAAACTCTGGTACAATATCTTTTATATTCTTAAACGTAACAGGGCGTCTTTGTTAGTTGTTCTGTTGCAATATTACTTCTACACGCAATCTATTTATTTCGTCTTCTTCTCTGCGAGGTTCTTTCGTCTTCTTTAAAAATATTCAAAATCACTTCGTATTTTTTTCAATTGCAAACCCGATTTATGTCCGTCTTGGCATAGATGATTAACCCATCTGTGAATAATAATTAATGCGTTTCTTTTAAAATATTCACACTGTACATCTACATTTTAATGGTTCGGTTCACTGTACATGACACAATGGATGATGACAGTTTTTTCTATCTCTAAAACTCACGAATAATGTTTATTTGGTTGAGACCCCAAGTTATAGGAAGTAAGACCTATAATAAGAACTTTTTTTTTCTAGTAATCTAGTAATTTATATATAAAAAGTTAAATATAATTGTTCAGTTCTAGTCCACTGACTAGTTCCAAAATTTTAAACATTACAAAAAAAGAAAAAAAAAGCACTTGTGCGGTTTGTAGTAGCAAAATCACAGGGTCAAGTCTTCCGGTTTGGTCCTCTTCAATCTGCGCAGATTCTCTCTTTTATTTAACAGCTGTACAATTTCTTCATTCTGGTTGTTCTGCAGTCGCAGTAGAGATGTTTGCTTGCTGCTTTCCTGGTTTCTTCGTCTACGGTGGGCATCTTTAGATTACGGTGTAAATTATTATTCCGTATGTACCAGGGCGCATTTGTAATGCTCCGTTGTACTTTGTTTTGGAAAGTTTGGATTTTTGTTAAATTTGTTTCTTGGTACAACCCCAAAGTTGTATACCATAAGTCCATATGGGTTTCAGTATTTGCTTATACAATAACAGTTTATTGTGCACTGTAAGCTGAGAATGATTTCTCATAAGCCATTGCATTTTCCTGAATTTATTATTAAGCTGTTCTCTTTTTATCTTAACGTGCTCTTTCTACTTGAGTTTCGTGTTGGAATAAGGTATTTTTTGGCTGTTGATAGTAACTGTAAGAGGAGTTCTTATTCGATATGTAAAGTTAATGTACGTGGATTTGGCTTCGTTCAGCTTAATTCGCCATTTTTTTGTCCATTTGCAAACCTCGTTTAGTGAATGCGTGCGTCGTCTGCGAATGTGGCTATTTTAGCTTTCTTTGGTTGTGGTATATCCCGTGTATAGAATAAGTACAGAACTGGACCAAGGACGCTGCCCTGCGGCACTCCTGCTTTTGTCTGTTTCATATCTAAGTACTCATCGTCCACTTACACTCCAAAATGTCTACATTCGAGATAAGATTTAAGAATATGGTACCAATCACCAGGTAAATCTTTTTCCAGTTTGTATAATAATCCTTGATGCCATACCTTCTCGAATGCCTGTGCCACATCTAGAAAGACGCATAGTTGTTGTGTTTCAAGTGCTTTTTCAATAATATTGGTAATCCGATGGATATGTTCAACGCTCGTGTGCTAACTTTTGAATCCGAATTGATGGTCAGGGATTAGATTTCTTTCAGATATTATTGGCTTCAGTCTCTTCAGCAATATTTTCTCGAATATTTCTGATAATAATGGTAATAATGAGATTGGTCGATAACTTTAACCTCATTTGGAGGTTTACCGGGTTTTGATAACATTATCACATCAGCTGCTTTTTATTGACTAGGAACATATAGTAGTCTGATAGCTGCATTGTAGTGGGGTATGAGCTTTCTCAGTGCTATATCAGGTAGGTCCTTTATTACCTTTCCTGTTATAAGATCAAATCCTGCGGCCTTTTTAGCGTTCAAGTCGCTCTTTATTAAATTCCTCAGTTCCTTAAGAGTGACTGGAAGAATTTTTTGGTTGTCCATTCTTCTGCTGCATATGATTTCTTCCTCAGTAACGTGGATACGGTTTGAATGTCTTTTTTAAGTTTATTGTTAACCATCCAAGATCCGTCTCCCTTTTTGATAGGTAGGTGCTGATTCTGCGGTCTCTTTATTGCTTTTGCTGCTTTCCACAGTGTGTACTCTGTGTCTTTTTCTGCAGAGAGTCCGCTCAGGTACCAACTGAAGCTATCATTCTTGAATTCTTTTAGCAGCTCCTTTAACTTGTTTGCTAATGAATTTAGTGTGGTTTTGTCCTGTGGTGCTCTTGTCGTTTGCCATTTTCTCCTAGCTCTCCCCCTTTTACTTGCATGTTCTCTTATCTCTTGTGGGAATTTCATATTAAGATTTCCTTTACTTTTCACTACCGGAGTATTTCTCCACGCTGCGTTTTGGATTTCTTTCACTAACAAGTCGATGTCGTCTTCTAGCTGTTTCGATGTTTTTAGCGGTGTTCGTAGGTATATTCTTAGCTCAAGATCTTCACAGTATCGTTTCCAGTCGGTTCTATTATTTGTAAGGCTTTGTGGTGCACTTTTTATTATTATTCAGCTGCTAATGGTGAGTATAATCGGAATGTGATTCGACGATATTGTTTCATCACTAACAATGTGCATATAGTTCCTCGACAGTCCTTCAATAATAAAGAAGTCAATAAGGTCTGGAATTTTATCACAATCTGTTGGCCAGTACGTTGGCATTCCTGTGGATAAGAAGTCGCACTTCTGTTCGCATCCAGCCTGGTATAGCTCCTTTCCTTTGGCCGTGGGTAATCGAGAGCCCCAGAAAGTTTTTTTGGCGTTGAGATCTCCACTAATAATAAATTTGTTGCCTTATGTTTTGAACAGGTTTGCATAGTTTTCTTTTTTTAAGATATATCTCTGTGGACAATATATGGCTGATATTTTGAACCTTTTATTTTGTATATGCACTGACACTATCGTCACTTGCATTTCCTCTGTTTCAATGTTTACTTTAGCGTTATGTTTGATTCTTTCATTAATTATTATGGTGGTTCCTTCCCTTGCTTTATTTGCCGGTTGAATTGACTTGTATATGTTAAAGTTATTAATCTTAATATACGACTCTCGTGTAAAATGTGTTTCCGACACAAGGTATATATCAATTTTTCTCTAAGCGCATGAATAGCTCTAGTTAATGAATGCGTCACTGTAATCCGTTTGCATTCCAGGCAGCTATTGTTACAATATTATTCATTTCTATTTCTTTGTCGCATTGTTTTTAATTCAGTTTCTAAACTCTGAATTTTTTCAAAAATTTGTTTGTTGACAATATGCTGTTCATTCATGCTGTTTATAATTAAGATAAGCATTCCTTTAATTGTTGATTTTTCTTCTCCTCCTCTGACAAATTTGCTATATAGTTTTCTTTCCATTTCGCTGCTTATGCTAGAAACAGGATAATTGTCCTTTTCTAGCGTATTTCTGGGTTGTGTCTGTTGCTTCGGTTTTAAATGATTCTCTCTTCTATTTTGAATTTCTGTGGCCACTACACATCCTCTGTAGCTAGCTGGATGATCTCCTTTACAGTTGACGTATATGGGAGTTGTATTTTTGCTAACTGTGCAGTTCAGGGTATTATGTTTGCCAGCGCACCTAACACATCTCGGATCTTTCTTGAAATAGCTTTGTGTATATGTTTATATTCCTGACATCTCTTGCATTGTGGAATTAACCGAGTATTTTTACGTATTGGTTCTATTTTAACAATAATGTTAAGTATGGCTCTAATGGCGTAAATTTTTTCTATACTTTCTTTGTTGTCAAAGGTTATCATGAAAAGTGGTATTCTCCGCTATGTAGTTACTTTTTCACAATTTTTCTGGATCCTTGTATCTTTTTAAATTATGTTTACTGCATCCAACACGTTAAGTCTCTTAGCTTTGAGATCTTTAATGATGTCATATTTTTCATATAAAGGAAGTAATCTTTTACCAATGACCTTGATTGATCTCTCATTCTTGTCTTCATATGAGTGCCACTGAAATTTTCCCTCATTCTCAATTTATGCGTTACCGCTTTATACGCATTGGGATCAGGCGTATTAATTTTCCATGCGTTATTACTCAGTGCCTTGCATTCTTGATCGTTTTTTTTTTAATTTCGTATAGTATCTTATACTCCTTTATACCCCCTACATTAATAGGTGGCGAACGAATACTTGTCTTAATTGGTTTCTTATTTCGTTGCTGATTTTCGTTTTTAGCTTGTACTTAGTTTTTGATTACATCTTTTTCAGAAGAGATGTTAGGTGATGTATTTGGTTTGCGTTTTTTGGATTTCCTCTTTTCTACAATCCAATCGGTCTGCCTATTTAGTTCTTCTTTAAATGTCTCATATTTATCAGTTTCAACTGGACTGCTTGTTTTGTAATCAGCCCGACTGCTTTCCTTTTCTTCCAATTGGCGCATCCGCGATTCCAATTGTCCGACTGTTTCAAGTAGTTTTGTTTTTTCTGCTCTTTCCTTTTTCAGTGCAGTATACAACTGTTTCTCTTTTTTGGTATTTAAACCATTGTTTTCTTCTTGATAGGTAATATTTGTCATTTGATGAAATGACTGACTTTCTAAATCCATCTGTTCCTTTGTTCTTGCTTGGCTTTGCTTGGGCGGAGTTTTCTGCATTTTATTTGCCTTACTAAAGGGGTAAAATGTGTCATTCGTATGACTCATCACCAAAGCGTAACTGGGGCTGTTAATAATCCGGTCCTTGAGAGGACGCTTGCTCACTCTTCAGATATACCGATTTTTAAACCATAAATTAAATTAATTTAAAATTAAAGTCTTTACACTTCACTAGTATCATGAAGATTTCAATAATTACAATAGAATCTTTTGTTCCACAATACTATAGATATTTCAACTAAAAGAAAAAAACAATAGACAATATTGCAATTTTATTATCTCCATACTACTTGCACTATATCTCTTATGATTTACGTACTAAAGATGAATAAGTATTGTCAGTAGATGTATAATTAATTCTTGCGTCTATTGATACCAATTGTTATTAGCACTCCTGTACGGTTGATTTTATCATATTATTTTTCTTTGGAAAAAATTATTAGAAAACCTTTCTCTTTAAGATACAATTGAATGAATGATAAAAATATCTGCATAACCCATTTTAAACCCAAAAAGAAAACATATATTGGATAAACTTATGTGGTTTTTAGGCTAATGAGTACCTACGGAATTCAAATAATGCATTAGAAAAATTTTCCGAACCCTAGTTTTCCTGAAATCAGCTGTTCGATTTTTCGAACATTGGTAACTATTTAGTATTTTTCTTTTTTTTAAGAATTTTGAATACATTTGTTAATTTTTATTAAAAAATTATCGTAATTTAATAATATTTATTACAATATTATTAATTACAAATTAAATTAACATTTTTTATTGATATTATAAATTTATTTACTTGTAAATGTTTTTCATAAAAAGCCTCAAAGCATTTTGTGTGCAATTGAATATTTTTGCACATAAAAAACGTAAGTTTCCACATCCACTTAATTTGCAACGACGAACTTTCTTTTCTTTCTAATGTATTGAAACTTGTTGATCTAATATTTTAGGTAGGTTGAATTCATTAAAATCTTTATCTGTAACATCTTCAGAAAGAAAATCATTTTCGATATTTGGTGTCAGCAGTAGCTTCTTTGCCACAGAACGTTTGAAGTCTTTTTTTAGGCACTGGTTTTTTCTTGTTAACTTTGTGATATCGTGCAACAAAGCAGTGTAGTTTCCAAGCATTTCCTATTGACGAATTTAATATAGATAACCATAATGGCCAATACTACTTCTTAGGCCTAATTTTGGTGCGGTAATTTTGGACAGCATTATCAAGCAAAGCCACTTCTCCCATAGCCCTATTATAATTACGCAAAAGCAATGGCTGTTGCTAATTTTTAAATTTGCCAGCTGTTGATGTACTATTTTTATTTTTCTGCTCCTTTTTCCATCTTTTAACCGCATGCGTGAAAAATATTTAATCGTGATTACCTCATTTAAAGCAGTAACGTGTAAATCGATGAACATATTTATTAAATACGTTATATATGTACAAATTAATGAATGTATTTTTATATATCTCGTCATTGGAATAAAATCTTCGTCCAGTATTTCTTCTTCAGTTACTTCATCTAATTGAGTAGGTAGTTTAATAATTAAGGCAATCGTTTCGTCCTCACTATCATTGCAGTTATCAATAATGGTCTCAATCTCTATCATATGCAGTGGCGTAGCGTGTCTTGTCGGGGCCCCGTATAAGAAATTTGCTTGGAGGCCCTTATATGGGGGTAAAGATTTTTCACAAAAGAAAAAAAATATCGTGAAAAGAAATATTTATTTATCATAACATAATTTAACCATTTTACAAATAAAAAAACAAATTTTAAATATTCACTCTCCTTGCCTTTTTTTCGGCAAACTGATTTATTAAATCATTTATGGCTGATGATGATTTTAGTTTTTCTAAAGTTTCTGCTTCTATGGACAATAGTGAGAGGTCTGACAGCCGTTCTTGTCCCATCGAAGTTCTTAAGTAATTTTTTATCAGTTTTAATTTTGAAAAACTTCTTTCTGCTGTTGCGGTTGTAACTGGAAGGGTTAAGAATAAAAAGCATGCTGTGATTACCTCGGGAAAACTGGATGCAAGACTATTGAATTTTACTAGCAATAATTCAATGAGTTCTTTAATGGAATAAATTTTTTTAATTTCAGATCTTAAGCATGTTTTTAGAGCCTTTAATTGGTCACAAAGATTAAGTGAGATGTCTTTACTGTATTTAGCAGACAGTTTTCCGGAAGCGTTTAATATCTCTTCGCTTGAAGAAGATAGGAGTTTCTCCGGTTGTAATATTTCGAACATACTACTCAGGTCGCAAGGGCTCTGAAATATTTCTTTAGTTTGAGAAATTAATATATCTAAACAGCAATAGTATACATTGACTTTGAAATAGGATTCCGGGTCGCAAATTCTCTCATCTTGTGATAACTCATCAAAAAAACGCTTCGTTGTCTTTCGCCTACTGTTTTTAAAAACAGTTGTTACCCCCCACTCTTTTGCTAAATCTTTGGATTCATTTAGCAAACTATTAAATGAATTCTGATTTCTTAATTGGCACAGTCTATTTAAAAGATTACTTAATAAAATACTAGATTTCTGTGAATCATTATTTTCATTCTGTAGAGCTTTAGAAACAGGATTAATAATTTCAAATAGTGAAGAAAAAAATGTAACGAGCACTAAGAAATCATAACTCTCTAAAATATTAATTATACTTTTACATTATTCACGTTCATCTTTTTTATTTGAAATTAAATTTAGTTGGTACAAAGTTTTCATGATTAGTAAAAAATTTTTCTTTGCCGCTAATAAAGCGTCGTTCCTAGAAGACCATCTGGTAGGACATACCTTTTTAAGGGTAATCAAATATTTTTCAGATGAATCGTCACTTAGCATAGCCCAGCGTTTTATACTATTGCCAAAAAAAGTATATATTTTTTCTAAATTATCGGAAAAAGTCGATACTTCACGAACATGTCTCGCAGCATCGTTTAAAACTAAGTTTAAAGCGTGCGCAGCACAATGAACATAATCGGCATTTGGAGCATGCTCTTTTATTAGGGTTTGTAATCCTCCATACACACCCGACATAACATTCGCTCCATCGTAACCCTGTCCTCTACATTTAGTCAAATCAATTCCATATTCTTTAGTCAAATTTAAAATGTCAGTTTTCAGACCTGCAGCACTGCAATCGGTTACTGCTAAATCCTAAAAAGGACTCACAGATATTTATTTCTTTAGGCACATTATCATCATTTTCTGTAATCAAGATATATCGAAAAACTACAGATTGTTGGTCAATTTTTGACAAGTCTTGTGTTGTATCCAGAATTATTGTCAGAAATGGAGCTTTTTTAATTTCTGAGATAATATTGTTCCTAACGGTGGTACCAAGCAAACTAATAATTTCGTTTTGAATCGTAGAGCTTTAATAATTTATTTCACCTTTCGGTTTTAGAAGAAGTTCTTTTAAAGTTGCATCATAGTTAGATTGCAGACGTGAAATTGCCATTCCCCGCTGAGTTGAAGATGAAGTAAGTAAAACGGGGAAGTCCCGCAGCCCGCCATAACGATGTAGAGTGTTGCCAACTTTTGAACGCACGCTTAAGGCGGGAAAAAAAGTAATTGCTTTATAGAATTTTGTCATTTGTAAAATAAAATAAATTAGAAAGTTTTTATTTTTTTTTCCTTACACACTCTGGGGGCCCCGTATAATTGATACGGCAGATACGGCGGTAGCTACGCCCCTGATCATATGTAAAGCTTGATGACTAGCCATTGCAAATAAAACTGAAATTATTAACTAATGCCAAGCATTTGTAACGATTTCTTATGTTATTTAATAAAAATATAACTTAAATAGCTTACCTGACCGTTAAGAGGAGGAAGGTAAGTTTAAAAATTCAAATTTTTTTATAGCAAATTAATCAAATTATATAATAATACAAAGATACAAATCAAAATCAAATAAGAACATTGAAATATTTTTAATTAAAAATGGGTAAAATTGAGTGTTCAAAAAATCGAACACTGGGTTAATGTATCTATCTTACAAGAAGTAGATTTAACATACAAAGAGAGATAAAAGCAGTGGTAACTGAGGGCAGTGGGCAAAAAAGAAAAGAGAAGAGGGGAAAAAGGATGTGAAGGTCGGTTACAAGAAAGTATGGTGTGAAGGAACGCTGTATATATGGAATGAAAAAATAGGGAACTGGAAAAAAGGGAATTTTGAAAAAAAGGGGAATGAGGTTGGGGAAAGTAGAGAGAGAGAGAGAGATAAAAGGAGAGATAAAAGAACAGAAATAAAAAAGAGGATAAAGATTGTTTTTTGGAACGTGGCGGGTATAAGAAAAAGACAAGGATTTTTGGAGATGCATCACAAGTTGGGATGTGATAGGGAGGTGGAAACATTACTGGAAAGCAAAGAATGGAAAGGCATACTACCGAAAAACTACAGATGAGTGTGCCAAGGTGCTGTTAGAGAGCATAAGAAAGGGAGAGCAAGAGGTAGAATTATAACGGGTGTACGTAGGGAGTTAAAAAAATAAGAGGTAGCAGGCAGAAGAAAAACAGCAGTGAGAAGGACGGTAACACTGGAAGAAGAGCCATGAGAAAAAGTGACCATATACAGTAAAGGTAATATAAAAGAAACGATGAAAGAAATAAAAGAAATAATTAAGAATAAGAAACAGGAAAACCTATTAATTGGAGGGGATTTCAACGCGAGAATTTGGGAGTTGAGAGAGTTGGATGAAAAATGGAGAAAAAGTAAAAAAAAAAGGACAAAACAATAAACGCCGAGAAAAAGTAACTAATGGAAATGCTAAAAGAACAAGGATGGCTGGTCCTAAATAAAAATAATGTAGGAGGTGAAGAAGGAAAATAAACCTATGTGGTGAAAACGCTAAGAGGAGAAGAAGGTAGAAAGAATGAAAGTGGAAGTGAGGTGGAGGAATGAAGATGAATGTAGAGAAGGCAGCGATTGAACGAAGAAAGGAAGTTTATGAAGAAATTGGAACGAAGATACGAGTGAAAAGGAGAAACGGAGAAGATAGAGGAAATTAAAGAAAGGATGAAGGAAGCAAGCCAAGGTAAAAGGTGGATAAGGACTGATAGAACTGGAGAAAACAAATGGTGGCATAAAGAGTGTAAAGAAAGGGAAAAATCGTTAAAAAGAGAACTAAAGAGATGGAAGAAAGGAGAGTTAAGTAAAGAAGACTTCAAGAGAAAGCAAAGGGAATATAACGATGTGATAAAATCAAAAAAGAATGAGTTCAAAACAAAGATAGAAAAAGAAATAAGAGAGACAAAAAAGAAAAGGCAGGCATGGGATTACATAAATAGGGAGAATAGTCAAAGGAAAGAGCAAAGTAAGGAAATAAAAATTTAAGAGTGGACGAAACACTTTATGGGAGTACAAGAGGAAAGAAAAGAAACGAAAGTACAAAGAAGGGAAATAAAGAGAATGAGAAAGTAAACGAAATAGAACTAAATGAACTAAGAACACAAATTCACAAATTCAAAAACTCAAGGAAAAGAAAGCACCAGAGAGAGATGGACTACAGAACGAAGCGTGGAAAGTTGGGCGAGAAATGATAGAGAAAGGATTACTGACCGAAAAATAGAAAAAAATATTTTGAAAGGAATGGAATGGCGATTGAGGAGGCAAGTAGAAGAAAAGAAGGAGGCGCAAGTGTGGAAGAGGAGCTAAGGAGAAGGGATAATGAGATAAAGCAACAGCAAAGAATGCAAAAAATCGAGAAAAGAAGTTACAATTTAGTTACAAGAATTTGGGAAAGTAATATACTTCAGAACTTAACAACAAAAACAGGTTTAGATTGGGAAATAAGGAGAAAGGAAACAGATACTGGGAAAGTAGAGAGGAAAAAATGTGAAGAGTTTGCGGAACGGAGGACGCAACACTGGAGCACATTAAGTTTGATTGTAAGGAAAAAGTAGGGAGTAAGATGAATATTGGGCAGGTTTTAAAAGGGGGCAATAAAGGGAACAGATGGATGGCCAAAATAACTAGAAGAAGGAAGGCTGAAGCTATTTAAATCTTTTTTAAATGTGCAAAACCATTTTTTTTTCGATATTAGGAGAATTAAGGTTTTTGTTTTTGGTTCTGGTAGAAGGAAATATATATATATAACTACTCGTATATATATTTAGGGATTAAAATGTATTGTACTAAGGCAGAAGAATGTAATGTAATAAATAAATAATAAAATAATAATAATAGTATTACGCTATCGTATGGTCAAGAAATATGCTCTTTGCTCTTTGCATCGATAAGAACCACAAGAAAAATCCATGTACAATGAGCAAACGATAGAAATATGAATACCGCATGACTAAAAGGTAATAGAAATAAAACCATAAAACTACTATGACGTCCACGGCATCAGCACCATGCTGTATTTTGACACTCAATACTCAAATAATATTCTACCACTTACATGCTTTAACTGAAGGCTCAGCCGTCCCTGATTTGCAGTAAGTGTAAAAATAAATAAGAAAAACCAATAAAAGGATTTCACAAATTAAAATCTAATAAATATAATGAAATATATAAATAATATCACCAAATCTAAATTCAATAAAAAGGGTTCCTAAAAAAATCTTTCATCTTTTAACCAAAAAAAAACTTTGCTTGCGTTCCACTGTCCTCTCTCTATTCGACTACCGACTACCAATAGTCACTGCAGCCCGAACTCAACCGCCAGATTCGACGTCACACTGGATATAATGTACTCATTTTGTTTTGCATCTGTTTTACAAGTAAATGTATGTTTTCATTTTATTAGGTATGTTTTTATAAGACCTTTTTAAAAAGTTCTTTACTGAAATCTTTTGATAAAATATTTTTTTCTTGTTTTCTTACTTTTTTATAGTAAACATTGAGTCTTGTTATTAATTTTGTTTTATTATTTTGTATGTTTTCTTCGTTTTCCTGATCTGTAACAATATCACTCAATTTTATTATGCTCCTCCGACAATAAAACTATCTGTCTCACTCATACTTCATAAAATAAATATCTCCGCCTGTGTTACATTAGCGTCACTACCTGTCTCGCTCACACTTCGTAAAAGGACTCCCTCAGTCTCACTCAAAGTAGAATCATAAAGTTATTTCTACCGACTGTAACTGTAAACCTGCAAGTAACATTATTTATATACTGTTTTTAAGAAAGCCTAGCACATGGTTTTTAATTATCTAATCTCTAGCTCTTATTGTCCTTGCTTTTGCACTTACGATTTAATCCTTTTGCACCGCCGCTCACACTTTCATCATCACGGCAAATATTCTGCAGCATGGCTATCTCCCACAGCATTTATCGTCTATCGCCACTACTTTGAACATTATTGTTACTTAGCGTAATCATCCCAGCGCCCCCTCTCCCCGTTCAAGCACTTCCAATTCGATACTACAGCAATACATTTACATAAATAAAACTGCACTGAAAACTTATATTTTAATGTTCATATTTATATTTACGATATAATATTAGTCTCCCCATTTACCCTCGCTGCCAAGCAAACTAACGCCGCTACTTAGCAAATTATTTAAGAGGAGGAAACTACATTTTTGGCTCGGAGACAAAAAAAGAGAGAACTTCATAAGAAAAAGAGGTAGAAAGAAAAATAGAAAATTTTATTGATCCAGTTATCTATTATAGAGTATACGCAGATGATGTTGTCATAGTAGTACCGGGAAATAATGTGTGGCAAGTTAAAGCAGGTATGCAAGAGGCGGCGATCAAATTAGAAATATGGTTGATTTCGGTAAAGCTTGAGGCTAATCCCAATAAGACAGAATTGTTAGGAATCGGTAAGGTAGAAGAAGAAGAGCTGAGCAATATCTTCTTTACAAATACAAATTTACCGTACAGTATGTCAGTTATGTACTTGGAGTTTAGATTCAGTGCGAGAAAAAACGACAGAGAGATCTATAGGGATATAGGAGCTAAAGTAGAACCCGCTATTAATTCATTGTAGTGCAAATGTAGACCTAATGATACAAATGTATAATGCAATAGTTGGAACACATTTAGAGTATGGAGCAAAAGTACTTTTGGGGCTGACAAAAAAATGGCCTTTGACGTTAGAAAGGTTGCAAAGAAAGGCGTTAAGAGTGGTGTTGGGAGTAATGTGTACTACACACACGCTATCAATCAATGTGGAAGTGGAAATCACACCACTCAGTTTAAGGTGGTAATTAAGTGAAAGAGCTTTGATGATAAAATCGTTGACAACAGAGTGTGCTTCCAGAAGAATGCTTTTCCAGGAATTCTAAAGAAATGATAGAAACAAAAGCAGAAAAATGGCGCTATTTTGGCGAAAATGTGTGAACATGTGGGAAATGGGAAGAAGGGTTAAAGCACAAGAAGTTAGTAACTTTGAATGCTGCAAACGAGGAGCTGAAATAAGAAATGGGATATTTAATAGTAAGATGGATGACATTTGGCCGGAGTACATTAAAGTATTCACAGACGGGTCAAGGATGGCAACAAAGTCTGGGGCGGCAGTAGTGACGGAGCCTTCTAAACAAATAATAATTTTACCAGGAGAAATTTTAATTTATGATGCATAGCTGGTAGCTGTCAGAAAACCTATTTCAACAATTGAGAACAATAGATGGTCGAACACTGTAATATGCACAGATTCAAAAGCAGTAGTGGAAGCATTGGGGAAGAATGGTATTATCAGAAAGGCGGGAAATATATTTTACACAGTAGGAAGAAATCTAAATAGAAAAAAGATTAAAGGATTCTATGTACCATTAGTGTGGATTCCTGCTCACAAAGGAATCACTGGAAATGATAAAGCAAACGATGCCGCACAACAAGCAGTTAGAACAGTAGCAAGTAAAGAAATTCAATATGAATTGAACTTATTGACAAAGAGCAAAAATGAAGTGAAAGAGAAGTGGCAGGGTATGTTGAACAATTCAGATAAAGGAAGAAAATTTTTCAGTTTATGGTCTTCGGTGTGCGAATGTTGTTGGTGGTCAATATATAATAGGTGTAGTAATAAATGAAATGTAAATATTAAACATGAAAATAAAATGAATTAACAAGGGAATTAAAAAGGAACGTATTTATAGGAAGCCCATAAAGTATTTTAAAAAAAAAATTACCCTCGCTACTGAAGTAAAGTTGTTAAATTTTAGTCATAGCAATCTATTTTGTTCGTAAATATTCTCTTAATTTTTTACAAATGATCGTTTATAGAGATTCTACAAATACTAAATTTTAAAAGTGAGTTCATTTGCAAAGCCTTCTTCGCCTCCACTTCCACAAACTCGCGCCGCTACTGAGGTTAATTTTTTTTTCGCGCACGTACATAGTATTCATGTTGTTTTTTAATTGATATTTGGGTCTTTTGACTATTTCCTTCCTACCCCACTCTCTACTGTCCGATTTACACATAAAACGCACCAAAAATTAATCCAATTCTACTACTGGATGTAAATTAAATATTTAACATTTAGAAAACTATTTTGCTTTTATTTAATATTTTTCATGTAAAATATCATCGTTGTACCACTGTATTATTTTTATATTCGGTTATACTTCTTTATATTTTCGTTATTAATATGTCAATCTATATCTGCATACTAAATTTCAGTTTTGTAGTTATATTTTACTGAACTTTATTTTATTTTTCTACTGAACTGATTTTTGTCAAATCTTAGCACAAGAATCTATTGTGTTTATATCTTTGAACATATATTCTACCTTATAGCCTTTCATCTCTATATATTTGATATTTTTGGTTTTTAGCCTCTGGCGTCTACCGCCGCTGGATATTTGTAGTTTTCTATACATTGTATTTAATGACCATCTTTATAGAGCCAACGTTTTAAATTTTAACCTTCTAGCTCTGTTGCGACATTGTCTTCAAAATTTCACACCGCTAGCGAATGAGCATTTTAGTTTTCCAATTATTGGAAAATGTGCACAATTAGTGTCTATTCTTCTGGCTTATACTGTCTCAATTCCTGCTGTCACTAGAAATGTGGGGTTTTCAATTTCTTCTTATTAATTACTGTCTACAGTGAGTCTGCATACGATGAAACGTAATTCAACACATTCCCCTAAAATTCATGAACTTAAATATTGGAGTTCAAATTATTGGAAAATGTCCATAATTATGATCTCAATACACACTCTAAATTTAAGTTTTTTAACTTAAATTTCGTGTTTTCACAGAATCACTTCTTCCTGGGAAATTTAGAAAAAATTTCAGAGACTTAGAAATTCTTAGAAATTCGTCCTGTACAAAATATCATATGAAAAACTTTGTAGATACCGTTTAGAAGATACCATATACGAATTTGCGAGCGTCTGAACATAAAAAATTATAGTTTTGAAATATTAACTGGAATTAGCAAAAAAAGGTTGCACATCCCTGTATTAATATCTCGGCGACTTGAAATAAACAAAAGTAATATAACAAAATAAAGAATGCATAAACAAATAGATACCGCGTATATTTGTTATTGTTTATGTGTGATCTTTCTAGAACCAAATACTACGCGTGTTTAGTGGTACGTCATAGAAATAGTCAGAAGGTCAAACAGCGTAATGAATAATTGCATATAGAACTATTCGAAAGTCAAAGATGCCAAGAGAAGGGATATGTTTCTACATCACGCCAGAGTATAAAAGGATCAGTTCAGTCCGCGAAAGTCAGTCAGTCCGTAAGCAAGAAGCAGTAACAAGAGTCAGACCGTAATAAACAGTTATTGTAAATAGTTGTAATTGTTTTGTGTGAATAAATAAAATCTGTAAAAGTGTTAATCCTTCTTATTATTTTTAATTGTGGCTATTCATTAATTTATAAGTTACAACGCGACTAAATAATAAAAATAATTACTCCGCTCGGCAATTAATCGAACCCAAAGTCGCAGGCGTAATACAGCACTTATTTAGAAGGTTCGAGAATCCTAATCTCCCTTACCTTAATCCTCGTTAGCACATACAAATTTGTACCTTTGGCGTCCTAGAAGGTTCCAGAGCCAGACACACTTCCTCCCCCTTTCACGCCCTTACAAGTTTGTAACATTTGGTGTTAGAAGCTGAAGAGGAGAGTTGCATACGTGCACACAAGCCGTCTCATCACGCCCAGTAAAATTGTAACAATATATATATATATATATATATATATATATATATATATATATATATATATATATATATATATGTAAGGCCCTAAAGCCTATAAAAGGTGGTATTTGACAGGATCTGTGTTTATGCGTAGAATAAATTAAATAGGTTTTTATGATTAAAATGATTTAATAATTAAATATAACACTGGTACAATTATTAGGTGTTGCTACTACGACACTCCGCAAGAGACTCTCTAATTATACTGTCTATACCAAGTACATTCAACTAATTAACTATTTTACAATATAAATTCAAATTTTGGCGGGTATAATAATCTTATGCTTATATATATATATATATATATATATATATATATATATATATATATATATATATATATCATAATATATATAAATTACGTGTCACGTTGTTTGTCCGTGTATGTCCGCGAATAACTCCTAAACTACTTAACCGACTTTAATCAAATTTGTACACCGTGTGCAGTTTGATCCACCTGGAAAGATAGGATAGCTTACATCTCAATTTATTGTCTATTTGTCTATTAATTATCTGTTAGCTCCAAACGATGACATATGGCGACATCTGTTGACTAGAAGTCACAGCAACGCGTGGCCGGGACAGCTAGTATATATATATATATATATATGTACAAGTATATGTATAAACACGCGCTCTTATGCGTTTTCCTTATATACGGTGAAACATTTTGAGAACTACGAACATTTTAATAGGTAGATGATATGAATAATACTACAAATATTACTTAGCTCCTGCTGTCTGTCTGCTGCCTCTCTCCCACAAAGTGAATATTTATGTGAATAAAGTAATAATACGTGAATATTAATATTTAGTCTTTGTGTGAATGAGTTCTCCCTATCCAATATATTCACATTTCATGCACGTTTGCGAAACCATATTACACTGTTCAATGAAAACAACTTTTAAAGTTAATTAAACGGTTAAATTACGAAATTGTTTTTGATATTTCGCGAGTTAAAATGATAGCTTATAAGCCGACGGCTGTGAAATTTACTTTACACTTATAACTATATACTTATTCACTAGCTTTTACCCCCGTCGCAAGCGACGTTTGCTTTTTGTGAGTGGCTTGAATTTCAAGTCAAAATTTAATTTTTAAATTGAAATAATAAATAAACTCGTCCTATATTGATTTAACATTTAATAACAATTAATTTTTCATACAAACTGACTAAGAAAATACATTTTTTATATCAAAATAAAAAATATTTTGAATTTATGCGATATTTGAACAACTTTGTTTCAAAATTTGGGATTTTTTTTTCGATTCGTAAATAAGTTGCCAAGGTTAGGCTATATACAAAATTTCAACTTTTTAGCACAATTTTTACTCTCGGCAAATACTGCCTCCGTGCCCCCCAATAAAATTTTAAAATTTTGAATTTTTTTTTTAATAATAATATACTTAATTATTCTAGAATCCAGAAAATGAATTTTCTCCAAAGTTCCCTGCCGGGCCCCCGAATTTCTTTAACCCCCCCCTTTTTAAATTTTTGAATTTCTAATTTTTGAGAAATGTCAGCATTGAATACCTTAATATACATGCAAAATTTCAACTTACTATCTTTTACGAATTAAAAGTAATACAGCAAAAAAGGGCTCACTTTTTTTCCAGCTTTTTCAAAATCACGGGTTTCCAGGAAATTCAGGGATAAATCCGGGGACGCCAAAAGTCTTAGAATTTTTTTCTCTACGAAATAGGAAATTTTCATAAACATTGATGGAGCCGTTTTCGCGCTGCCATACAAAATTCAGTACCAAACATATAAACATATAAGAATATAAGAATAGATTCAAACAGTTGGAACATTATAATATAGGATAAGAATATAAAAATATAAGAATAGATTCAAACAGTTGGAACATTATAATATAGGATATTTTTTAAACTATAGCCCTATCTCTATATATTTCATATTTCTGGTCTTTGGCCCCCAGCGCCCGCCGCCTCTGGAAAGTTGCAATTTTCTATAGTGTGTCTTTAATGACACTCTATATAGGGCCCACGTTCCAAATATCAACGTTCTAGCTCTGTTGCGACATTGCCCCCAAAAAATCACGCCGCTACTGAATTAAAATTTTGGTAATCCAATTATTGGCAAACATGCGCAATTAGTGTCTTAATACATACCCTAAGTTATAATACTACATTTTCAATATTTTTGGCTTTTACTGTCTCAACTCCCGCCGCCACTGGAAATATGGGGCTGTTTATATTTTTTCATTAATAACTGTCTACAGCGAGCCTACATATTAAATTTGAACGTCCTAACTCTATTCTAACATTGCCCCCAAAAATTCGCGCCGCTACTGAACTCAAATTTCAAATTTCCAACTATTAGAAAATGTGCACAATTATAATCTCAATACACACACCAAATTTCAGTTTTCTATCCTTTCTAGTTCGTCAGATATTTGCAAAAGTATTTTTTCGAATTTTCCAGTTTTTCCAAAATTACGGGTTTCCAGGAAATTCAGGGAAAAATCCGGGGACGCCAAAAGTCTTAGAATTTTTTTTTCTACGAAATAGGAAATTTTTAAAAAGATCACCGGAGCCGTTTTCGCGCTGCCATACAAAATTCAGTACCAAACATATAAACATATAAACATATAAACATATAAGAATAGATTCAAACAGTTGGAACATTATAATATAGGATAAAGCAACAGTTCTCACAGCTAAATAAAATTAATTACGTTTAATAATCTTAAACACTTTACCGCATTGTTGATTTAATCATTCTCGATTATAAATAATCTGGTTTGTTTAAGATTCAATATTTCAAATAGAAGAGAGTAATTGAGAGAAATTGTAGGTATATTTGTTTTAAGCCAAGTTAAGTTTGTGAACTAGTATCTAGAAATCCTCGGATTTCATAGGTATTTAAAAGGTATATACCACTCATCTTTTATTCTAAATTATATGTTTTCTGAGATATTAGAACCAGAACTAAAAGCAACTGATTTAGTCCGAAAGTAAAAAGTATTTCAAATGCGTCTAAATCAAAATTAAATTAAATTAAATCATAGTACTTTCTGAAAGTCGGTAGTTACAAGAAAAAATGTACTACAAATATTTAAGTGATTACATCGATTTAAAATATCAATTTATTTTTCTATCAAAATATTCCCGAGTTATATATAAAAAAGCAACAAAAAAAATTATAAAAAGTCAAATAACTGCTGTAGCTCTTAACCCATATCGTACTTTAAACGAAGTATTTAAAAAAATGATTACCGGGTAATAAACGTTCTTACACTATAAAACTTAACATGCACAGACATAAAAGTAAATCAAGGAAATTATAGAACAATTATTGCTGGAAGAATGAAATGGAATGACAGACAATAAATTAAAAGAAGTAAAAATATTAATTAACGAACAAGAACTACACAATGTATTTAGCAGAAACCTGGAAGTACATTTATGTCACTTTCAGTTTTGCCATTTTGGGCCACACTAGAAATACTAATACATATTTCTCCGAAAGGAACCACATTCTATTTTTAAACAGTAGTGTAATAATTTAACTGGAAAACATATAATTCTGCAATGTACAGAATATTTAATTCAGTGAAAGTTTAATTGTCTAAATTTCAATTTAATTTTAATATTTGAACGAGTTTATTGTCAGTCCATATGCTGTATGCTAATAACTTAAAAAATGCACATTAAGTAAAATGTTAAATAAATGATGTGCACGTGCACGTCATCATTTTACAGCTTAACTTTAAATTTAAATTCGCGATTTCTTAAACACCACGATTTTGATATTTGCGGGAGACACAGATTAATTATTTTCACTTTAATAAACTTTGACCGCTGTATAAAACTAAATAAATAATTACCACCGTTGATAAACATGTAACTTTTAAAAAAAAAATTTGATTAAACAATTTTTTGTGTATATTTTTGACTTGTTTAACCATTTTCTAACGCACAGAAGTTACCCGTTACATAAGCTACGTAACTTTTCAACGATTTGTAAGCAATTTACTGCTCTTCGTTTTCTTTTAGCGGATTAATAGAATACTAAGGCGATCTTTTCAAAATTATAAAATCTTGTTTTGACTAAAAATTTATTAACTTTTTTCCACAAATTTACTAGATATGACAATGGTTATGAAAGGACATTGATCGGAGAATATATGATTGATCCAAAGCGAAAATCTATTTAAAACAAGGAGACAAATAATGAAAT
Source organism: Panorpa germanica (assembly GCA_963678705.1). Classification (NCBI taxonomy): domain Eukaryota; kingdom Metazoa; phylum Arthropoda; class Insecta; order Mecoptera; family Panorpidae; genus Panorpa; species Panorpa germanica. Next base: position 23,207,480 of record OY783209.1, read on the forward strand.
GTTAACCAATTGTAACCTGTAAATACATTTCTCATTTATATTAATTGTATTTAAAGTTGTAATGGTTTCAAACTTTGTTACAAACAATTAAATAGTATAAAATTTAATAAACTGTAGTCATCTGATGCTTCGACTTGTTTGAGTGAAATTGTTGAATGATTTAATAGGTGAGCGAGCTATTGTTTTCACCCCAATTACCTCTTTTCCACTTTCTCAATCATTATATGGAAAAGATAAAAAAAGCTGAAAACAGAAAATGAAAATTTATTCATAAGGGGGGGTGTCCTAATGAGACGGAAATTGAAATGAGATCCGATCCATTCTTGAGCATTTATAAGCGAATGTAAATATATGTATTTTTAATGGAAAATAACATTCAACAAAATCTCGTAATATAAATATCTTATATTAAATATGTTGTTTTGAGACGTTTATTATAATGTAAAATATGGCAATAGAATCGATTTATTTTGAATAAAGTGTATATGTACCCGTATATGAAATCATATTTGTTTGCTTGCCTTACTGGTTACAATTCCCGAGCTATGTACGCGTTGTTAAAGAACCCCTTGGTAAAAGTTAAAATGTTTCATAATTTACCCTTTGTTAATTAATTACATGTACAAATAAATATAGAGTCAGAGCATACGGTCGCATTGTTAGAAACTAGAGATTATAAAAAAATAACTAAATACAAAATATATATTTAATTATATTTTACTTTTTCGTTTCAAAAGGACTGATTTAGTTTGTTTTTTTTAAATTTTCTGATTGAAAAAGTGAATTCACCTAATATTTCATTTTAGTTTTGTGTTTATTTCTTTATTGTGTATAAAAAACAAAATACATCTTTGTTTTCTGCATTTTTCTGATGGTGGTAAATGTAATCAAACATTGTAACAAATACAATATCAACAATAATTGCAACACCTACGAGATTATGATAACAACAGATCAAGGCTCACAAAATTGGTTCAGCTCACTGAAACTAGCGAAAATAATTTGTAAAATAACGAAAAAGAATAAAGTCATAGAAATAAAAAGTAGGAAAGATAGGGCGGATATTGCAAATAAGACTGTGTAGGATCCGATTTTAAAACAAAATGAGTTTGAACTATATATACCCTACCTACCCTATTTCTGGCATAAAAAAGGTATTAAACATGTAGATTTTGATTACAGCGACGAAACGTTACTTAATAACTTTGAATGCAATAACTTTAAAATTAATAAAGTCCACTAATAAATATATCTATTATAATAAATCTAACTAATAAAAAAAAAGTACAGTAATAATTTATTACTCTTAAATGATGGTTAATACACTTTTTAATTTTGATTGACACGATTTTAATTTGACACAATTTAACACGATTTAACTTTATACCAGGCACAAATAGCATTGATACTAGAATGGCCAGTTCTATCAGATTGATATGGAAGTGATTATTTTCCATGTTAACTTCAAATCATAAACAATATAACAGATATGAACTGATCAAGATTAAGATAGATCATCCTTAAAGCAAATTAGACTCTATATGTTCACGAAATAATTGATTACAAAAAAATCATCAGTGATAATCTCATATATAACAGAGAAACACAAATTCTTTTAGAATTAGGAAAAAGTAACTTTTGTAAATAGCATTTCACACTGTACCAAATAGTCAATCTGCAAACAAAAATACTTTATATTGCTTGAAATTATAGGAAAACAGTTGCAATTTTCTTATATAATAATAAAGCAAACGAGCGAACATGGAGAAATGCCACTATAATTATGAAACTTTAGGAGTCACTTTGTTAAATACCTTTGAAAGAATATGCAAAGAGAGATTTTAAGAGGGTCGGTGCAGTTGTTTTTAATCTAGAGAGGGCTGACTCTGAAAAAGCTAAGTGTGAGAAAAACGTTTTTACCTCTAATAAACGCTATATAAAGCGAATGGCTAAGGCTTTTAGCTAAGATGTCAAGGATATCTATTTGCTCTTGTCTCCGTCGAATTCTGCAGTTTTTGTTCTCTTTGGCAGCTTCTTGCTTCGGTTGGCTAGTTTAAATACTGTTTACTGTCCGCGCCCATTCGTGAGAACTTGTTCTTATTTTGATACCCACCTCTTGCATAAATGCCAGCAAAGCAAAACAGCCTTGGTTAACAATACACGCTGCTACATTTTCGCGATTTCACCGTATGTACGAATCATTCACAACTTTTGAACTAATTTTTCAAATGTGTCGGTTCAAGTTATTGTTTTCAGTGAATCTTCTAACACAACGCTTTAGAAGGGCATCTTTACTCAAGTACTCATAAATAGATTTTTATGACTTCTACGCCCAGTAAACATTTTGGAGTAAATTCTACTTCATTTATATTACTTATCATGAGTTTTTTGTCTGGAACGCGTTTGTTTGATTCAGTCGTTTATAGGAAAGGCCCTATTTATGAGCTACAGACATCGCAACGACGGCTCACTGCTGAATAAAAGCGACTCCGGTTTATGATTTATGACCGGAGTTATAAATTATAATTTATGCCCTGCTGTGATTGGTCAGGGATATTACATTAAAATTAAGCGGAAACTTTAAACAGAGTATTTATTTGGAAAAATAAAATCGATTTTTATTAGAAAACTATTTTATAATGAAAAAAAACAATAACTTTATGCAAGAATTTTATTAATATTTTAATAAATTTAATATATTTACAGCAATATTTTTGATCAATTGTTAATATAACATTAGTCTACAATATTAAACAATAAATAAACATGCACTAACTATTCTATACACTTGAATATACACTGAGCTTCAACTTTAGCTTTAGTTTTATCTAGGAGACAGTTTCTAAATATAAAATTACATGTACTTTACATATTTATATAGTAATAACTCTTATTAATAATATCTTGTAAAGATACCATTTTATTTACCAGTAATCAAATCAAATCAGTAGATCAAATTTTGATTTGCAATTAAGTTCTTCTTATTTCTCCTTACAACAATTTTTGTCCAAACAACAAGAAACGTATATAAGATGCTTTATAAAATGGCGACTGAATATATATGTATAACTTACCAAACATTTAATTTAAGAAACTTATAATTTCCTTGAACGCTATTTTATATTATTGTTTTTTTAATGCAGTATTAAAACTGATTAAAACCAAAGAACATATATTATTTCACAAAACTATCAAAATATTACACAAAGAAACTAAGTAACTGAACACTGGAGCACATTAAGTTTGAGTGTAAGGAAAAAGTAGCGAGCGAAAGGAATATTGGCCAGCTACTAAAGGGAGGCAGTGAAGGAAAGAGGTGGATGGCGGAAATAGTAAGAAGGAAAGGAAGAACAGGAGAATAAATAAGCTAGTGGAGAATAATAGAGAGGGTCAAGAGAAGAAAAAGCAGAAAGCACTTTCTTTAGAAGTACTAAAAGTCTAGAATAATTTTTTATTTTAGTTTTAATAAATAAATAAAGTTTAGTTTTAAGTAAATAATAATAAAGTTTAGTTTTAAGGTAGAATTGTTAAGATAGGAATGAAATGTATTAAGAAATAAAATACGGTACATTGTAAAGCCGAAAGGCACACACAATTAATAATAAATAAAAATAAAAAAAAAAAAACTAAGTAACTAACACGACGCTAGCACGAGCATTTGTTACCGGTGGCGCACTTGTCTGCAAAATATAAATATTTAAATTAAGAAATAAATTAATGTAATCCTTGGTACGGATCGTGATTTTTTTAATGAATATTTTTCATCTTTAACAATTCTGGTTATATTAGTTTTTAACATTGTTCTGGTGATTCAAAAATCTACGATCGGCAGGTCTGCGTTAGGTTTAAAACCTCTGTCTTAACAACGCTATATAGAATCTTTGTTTAAATTCATTATATTCGGGGATTGAGGAAAACAGCGTCTGTCTATTACAACTAAGGAAATATTTGTTGAAAAAGGATAGCATATACTTGAAACATACTGTACTGAACGAAATACTATACAAGTCTAACCACATCTCGTTTTTTTCTCACTTAGCAGATTGGTTCCTTACTTTGGAATAAAAGGAATGAAAATGAACTAAAAAAATATATCTAAGTGTGAAAGAAACAACTGCTATTTAATGAATGATGTTGGAAAAAGATAAAATATTATTATGAAAAAAATTCTAACAGCTAACACAAAATCTGTGACAGGTAGGGAATCAATTTGAACTAAAAGCGACTTTTGTGTACTTTTGAACTATTAACGAATTTGCTAAAACTACATATATCAGATTTTATTTCACAAAATCTTGACAGGTAGGGAATAAATTTGAACTAAAATTGGTTTCTGTGTTGTTGCTCGAACTAGTAAAGCGTTAGAATTGAAATGTACGATTGACTCGAACTTCACCAAGCCATTCTATTTCACTAAATGTTTACTGGGGTACGTTACTTGGAAGTGCTAGAAATGTTTATTCTTTGCGCTGTCAGTCTGCTGTCCACTGCAGTGCAGAACCGGATCGAAGGGGTGAGGACTGCAACTCCATATCTCCGTTAGTTTTACTCTAATCGACTTCAAATTTTCACAAAATAATCCTAATATGTTAATATAAAAAATATATGTTAACGACCTTGGGTAAATTAGTACCTAGTGCTGTGGGTGTAAAGTAATTTTTATTATTCCAGGCCGTAAACTGTAAATTATAATACTTGTAAGCTGGACTGAATAAAACCACTAGTATATACTGATCACAACTTCCATAAAGAAGTGAATGGTAGTACTGCCCTAGCTTGAGTTAGGTCAAGTGCTAATACCTTAGGGCGTCCGCACATGAGGCGACTGGTTGAAAACCTTAGCCCCGAATCTGCCTGAACCGAATGAGAATGGAACTCTGTTGTTAGTGAGAGAACAAACGTGTATACGAGTAAGAGAAAACACACACAAGTTTATTCTTGAATTATGAATTAAAGATGTAATTGCGCTTGGTTAAATTATAACAAGCCTTTATACATTCCTTGATAAGATATATTATTTTTATATTTTTTGTATTCATTATTGTGAAATATGTAATTTAGTTTATATTCTTAGTCCTATATAAATAGCATTTGTATTTACAAATTAATTAACCTATTTCATGCTAAATGTCTTTTAAAACTGAGTTCATTTATTATTTATATCTCTTTTACATATTTATTTTTCTCTCTGTTTATGTTTCTTCTATGCATTAGTTGATACATTTCGACAAAATATTTCCAGACCCTAATCTAATAAGTATTAAAAGAATTAAAACTAAATTTAAATAAAACCAGTTATTATAACCTAATCAATTATCCAGCTTTAATACACATCTATATTGTTAATCAATTTAATTAATTTATTTTTATTTGTATCTGTGAAGTAAAGATTATTAGAAGTAAATCTACAAATAAAATCTATTTTTTCTACAATATACAGTCCACTACAAATCAATCTTTTGGCGCAGTAATGAATGTAAATTAATGTACAATCTGTCATTTCACACATTTTTGGTTCTACATAACCGGATTGAAACATTTTCGTCGCTTAGAACTGGATTTTTGATAGCTTCAACACGGATTTTGTAACATATTTGCTGCTTAGATGTAATTACACCAGCGCTTCTCTGTTAAAATAATTTTTTTTTGACAATACGTATTTACAACTCAACCAATAACATTATCTGTTTATAAAAGGATTCACTCACCTGTAAAATTCAAAGGAATAACATTTAGTGCCTTTATTTCAGGTTTCTTTATATCTTTCAGAAGTTTATTGCACATAATAGTAACAGCTTACTCTCATATTTAGTTAAACGCCAAAACTGTAAGTCGTGAGATCTATGGTGCGTTCCACTAAGCGTTCACAATGTCCAAAATATTCGAAAACGTCACTAGTAACGTCATTAATTTCGATCACGCCAATCTCACAACGACCCATCTGAATAGTTGAGTCGTATTTATTGTTGTTGAGTACTTTGGCGCAATGTTTAAGCATAACGCAAAACTTGAAGATGACGATGCTAGAAAATTACTTTTTATGATTCGGAAAGAGATATTTTATAGGATTTTATTTCTTTATATATTTATGTTAAATAAGCTTAATAAGTTTAATTTTAATTCATATTTGATTGCCTTTTATACACTTTTCCTCATACCATAACCTAACTTAATAAATAAACAATGTTCATTATCTTTTAAAATATGTTTCCTTTATGAAAAATTTATTTTGTTTGTATATATAGCTTTTGCTACCGAGCTATCTAATTAAGTATCACAATCCTTATTTTTCAACGCTCTCGAGTGTAACGCTCGCAAGCAAATAGAACGAGAAAAACTGTGGTCGTGAGCGTAATTGTTGTGAACGCGGCAAATACAAATTTAAGAAAAGCGCTTGTATTATAATGAAGTGGTTGTCTTTACATACAAATTTATCGCTTTAACTATATAAGCCGAAGAGGAAACTTGATCGAGTATATTTTCCGACGTGTGAAGAATAAAATAAGTGACTATAATAATTAAACAAATCAATCATGGCTGACGTTTTTGATCCGTTGACAGGTTATATTCCAGTTTGATTCGTATATTGGATACGAAAATATAATTATATATTTATTACGTACTCAGAAATGTAGTCCACCTATATATTAACCAGTGGCGTCACTATACCATCTGAAGCCCGTGGTAAATTAATCGGGTTCATTTCTTCATGTAAAAAAGTGGCAAAAAAATGAAGTTACCGCAATGGATGCATTCTAAAACTGAGCGATATCATTTTCTTACGAATTTTTCTTATAATTCGTTCATGTTCTTAAGTTAATATTGTTACGCTATTGATAATAACTCTACACCGGAACACATCGTAGGGCCGGCTCGTACGAAAATATTTCAGAACTTCCTGCTCAACATTTTTTTAAGTTTTCTTTAAGTTTTTATAAAAACTAAAATATTGTAGTACCATTATTTGAAAACTACCGTACCGTAAACAATAAAAGATTGTAGACTAAAGCTAATCTTGTACCGTAGAATTAGGTACAGAAAATAGCTTCGTGTAGCCGTATAATCAAATAATATGCAGCGATGAATGTTGAAGCAAGTCTCTACATAACAATTTGTGTAAGAACTGAATAGAAGTAATAAATATATAAAAGATGACTATATGAGTTCGTTGAATTTGAACTAGCAGATTAATCCTTATTACATGCTTTTGTAAATTGTCTTACGTGTCAAGTTACATTTAAAGGTCTTTGATGTTACAAATCAAATATGAGATAACTCGTTGATATATTTGTTTTGTGACGATCAAAGACATTGGTTAAATAATATATCAAAAGGGTAGACCATATATGAACTGAATGAATACTGATTGGAATATTTGAAAAGACGTATTCATTTAGTGAATAAACATACGTCCGCATTAAGCTTCATTTGATTTAACTGAATCAACCAATTCATCATATATAACATATTAGTTATAGAATAAAAATATAACATTTTACATGCAAACGAATAGAGAATTGTAGTACAAGTACATTGATATTACTGAATTTATAGTTAAAATTAGCTCATTTATTACCTAACTATGAAAAAAGTGTATGGCGATCGACTATGTCTTAGATAATGTACAGATATATGAAATTATTTATTAAATGGATTTAATTAGATTTTTTAACTTAGTTAACCCATTATCTACCAGTGTTCGACTTTTTCGAATACTCAATTTAACCCATTTTTATTTAAAATATTTCTTATTATATTTTGATTTGTATCTTTGTATTATTATAAAATTTGATTAATTTGCAATAAAAAAAAATTGTATTTTTAAACTAACCTTCCTCCTCTCAACAGTCAGGGGGGTGTAATTAATACCTTACATTCAGATACTTTTTGAAATTAATTTTTAATTAATTTATATATATTATATATAAGCACGTAGAGTTTTAAATAATGTTTATATTAGAACCAAATACCAAAATTAAAAGAAGTGTTGTCAAAACGATATTTGGATTTAAGATAAACATAGCTAGAGTTCAAATGAGATCATATATTCGAACAAAGACTTTTTAAACTATATAAACCTAGAAAATAAGGTCAGTCCATTTAGACCCAGTCAAATAGGAGTAGAACCAGTCGGTCGGTCGGTTTTAGTCAGTCGCCTCAGTCGCCCCGATATAAGAATTATAGTTACTTAATGGTCGCGTCGCGCTAAAATAAAGTGATTGTTCATAGCAGAGATAGCTGCCTGCAGAGCACAAAAAGTAAGTAAACCTAAAATATTTCTATAATATATATATATATATACATATATATATATATATATATATATATATATATATATATATATATATATATATATATATATATATATATATATATGTGGGATATAATTTAGGATTAGATATAATTAGTTTGTAAGAAATAATAATTATAAAGAACTCTATAAAATATGTTAGGAACATTGCTAATATTAAGTTATATTCAAATGTTACTAGCTCTGTTTTGAAACGATTTGTGGACCCCGTTCACTTGACAAGTCGCTTGCTACGACATGCACAATGCATGGTTAGCACGGAAAAGATTGTTAAAATGGCGATAGTAGTAACACACACAGTTTGTCTGCCATACAAATTGTCATTGGTAAATTCGGGAAATGTTGTATTAACTAGTTGTTAATAACATTAAGAATTAGAATCCGTTTAACAATATTACTAGTTGTAATATTTGTTGTTTGATAATATTGTCGTGAACTCTTTTTATATATGTGAGTTATTTTTGTAATATAATTTCTTTGAGAAATAATTAATTGAACTATTATTAAATTCAGTTATGGGTTAACTTTATTTTTAATAAGCTAAATTGTACATGGGGGCTCAACTAAGGATTATAATAACATCAAAACAGCTAAAACCACAGCTGGTAATCTAGCTAACACCCACTAAGGTGTAAAGTAGACCCACAATTGGAAACGTCAGCCAGGATAGGTTTATTGTCACCCCACACACATATATATATATATATATATATATATATATATATATATATATATATATATATATATATATATATATTATTATATTTACATATCTACATGTATGTATATATATATATATATATATATATATATATATATTCCAAGGTTTACTTCAGAATAAAAAGTCTTTCTTATATTTTCAGTTTAAAACTTTATTAATAAATGAATTATAAAATAATATGCGAAGATATTTTGATTAAAATACTTTATTGCTATGTCATTCTTTTAATCCTTATCATTGTAATCATTCTCATCATCAGCGTCATCATCGTCGTCATCAACATCATCTACAAAGAAAAATTAACTTTCGTTAGTAGAATGACATTAAATATTTATATTTTTGTATTTAAATTTATATATGACGAGGGTAAACACTTAAGGCTAAAATTGAATAAAAAAAATATATGAAATAAAATAATGATATAAAAAGAAAAAAATATTGAATAAAATACGTTATATGTATTTACCATCGATTTCTACAATTCTTGTTACAAAGATTAGTTAGCTTAGGTAAAGTAAAACATGTCTTTTATTTATTCATTATTTCATATTCGTTCCTTAACAATAGAATCTATTTCTTACACCCATAGCAGGTATTGAGAAATTCCTTTTGACCATCTTAGGTTTAAAAAATATGTACAGAGTTTAAATTACATAAGTCGATAGGACCATGATTTCCGTTCTAGATAAAATTAAGGAAGGGTCATAAAATTGTTTAGGACGAGACGAGGTTTACTTTACTGTATTTAGTATGAAAAGAGGAGTAAAGATCCCTTAGTGGATCAGGATAGGTCTACAATTTGGACTTAGGGTGGTTTTTAAATTGTAATCAAGTGTAATGTACCCTTTAAAATGTAAATATAAATTTGATTCGTTACTACGTATGTAATATGTAGTATATATATATTAAATATATCTGCAATTTTGAAAATAACTTATTTGTAGAAATTTTAATCATTAATTATTCAAACTATGTGAAACAGAGTATAAATAACATAGAAAGAAATAACTTTCCTATACTAGTTTTTCTGAAATTCTTACATTACGCTCATTGTGGTTTTAATGTAGGGTAAAAAATTACAATTTGTTCCGTTGGTCGAATTCTTGGCAAGTCCAGGATTATAAATGAAGCTTTTATTTTACCGATTAGTTAACTATTACTTTATGTAGTGTGTTTGTATATGGTATTTCATTTGAGTTAAAATAACTTACACGTATCTGAATGATTATGTCCTCTTCATACATTCATTAGTTGACCTGGCATTAAATTTCTGTCCATTACATAGATTTTTTTCGTTTATTTTATTTTCTAGGCATCCCCTTCTTTGGATCTACTCTTTTATCTATCCATTTATCTATTGCCGATCTTTTCATTTCCATCTTCTCTGATTCTACTATATCTCTCTCCTTGTCCTCTTGATATTAGAACCGTCTATCTATAAGGTTTTCCTATAAGGGCGGATCGATTTGCATCATCTCATAGAAAGCAAACACCTTGTATATTCGTATAAGCTTTATCAAGGTGTTTTATACGAGATGTTACTAAATCAATGCGCCCTTATTAAAAAACCCTTTAAAACCCTTTCTATATCTCTTTTTTAATTCTTTTTGTGTTAAATCATTCGACTTTCACTTGTATTACCTCTCCTTTTACTTTAGGTTTATTAACTCTTTTCTGAAATATTGACACTGGATGACTAAAAATTTTCAAAACACCCCTATACAGGGTGTCCCCATTGAGATTTAAAGCATGTCTAAAGATTTGCATGAAGCAATTTGTTAAAGGACTTTAAACTGAACTATGTAGCAGGTTAGATCAGTTCATAGAACCTGCAAAAGCAGTTGCTAAGACCAGGAAAGAAATGCGTTCTTCTTTTACTTAATATAAAATTTAAAATCTATTTGAATATAAACTGATAATTATTATTTATTAAAATCCTTTCCTAGAACCTTTTTCCCTTATTCCGATAATTCTGGGACAGACGATTGGTGGCGTTTAACTAAGATTAAGTTAGCGCTTTATTATTTACAGTTCAAATTTTGTTATAGTTCAGGGTATGACAGAAAGAGAGAAAATAATATTTGGTAGATATCTGATAATATCTTTGACATTAGTTTGTGTTTTTTAATGGCGCCTTTTCGTATCAAACAACAATTAATATGGATTACGTTTGCTTTTACAGTCTTTTTACATCAACAAATTTAAGACTTAATGTGCATCGTATTTATTTCGAGATTCCATTATGCTTCTAATATTTATTTATATTATGTGTGATTAACAGTGCGTCAACACCAATTTTATATCAACAAGTTATCGTTTTAATTCAATGTGAGTATTATTTATATAATTATTACAATATATTTCTATTCCTTAACCAACTGTAAATTCTTTTGCTTTTAGGTGTCTTAAAATACAGAGAAAAATGCTGCGGGTTAAACATTAATTATATGCTGTCAAGGAATCTGTTGAAAGTCTGTGAATCTTTTTACCAAGGAAATGTACCAATCAAATATTTCCATGTGTTGTAATTATAAGTAAATAATTAGTTTTGTATTCACCGCCAATTATAAATATATATGTGTTATCATAGTATAGTAAGTTACCAGTGTAGATATTATTGTAGATACCATCGTAGTACCAGCACTAGGAACACACGAGCCATCTGAGATTGGTAACATTAACTAATAGTACCGGGAGTGCTTCGTCATGCTTGTGAATCCAAACGTTATACGGATAGGACGCTCTTTGTGAAACCAGTGCTAATACTACATACAGAATACTTTTTAATTAAATATACATCTTTTAATTCATTATCTTTTATTCAATCTCTGCAAGGATAGTTCCCAACAGGTTATGGGCCCAGATTACGATCTTCTGCAACATCGATTAAAAGATATATTACAAGATATCAAGGTTTTAAGAAAAAAGTAAGGCAGCCATCTTGAAGCAAACGAAGGTGATATTAATAAGTCCACATTTGCTTGTGAGACTATTTAGACATTAATATTGTGTTTGTGGTGAAGGAAAAGTGATATTAATAAGTTCATCGAAACTATTTTGAAATTAATATACTTTTTGGGCTGAAAAACGGTAACATTAATAAGTCCACACGTGCTTGTGAGACTATTTAGAAATTAATGAAAGGATTGTGTTCGAACATCAAGATTAATAAGTCCTCGTGTGTGAGAGACTATTTAGACATTAAGATTGTGCTCGATCGACAAGATTAAGATGACCAACAGTATTAGCATCGTTAAGTTTGGTGGTAAGAACTACCAGCAATGGAAATTTCAAATGAAGTGCATATTGAAATCGAAGGGTGTGTACGAGTGTACAACAGGCACCGAAGTTAAACCGGGGGTTAACGCATCAGCTGATTTAGAAACGTGGATTCAAAAGGATGCAACGGCGATGTGCATCATAACCAGCTCGATGGAACTACAGCAAATAACGCTAATCGAAAATTGTGAATCGGCCAAAGAAATAATGGACAAACTTAGCTCTATTTATGAGATGAAATCAGAAACGAACAAGATGTTAGTACACGAGAGGTTTCATCAATACAAAATGGCACTCAACGAGACGATGGTGCAACATATTTCGAAAGTGGAAAATCTTGGCAAGCAGATACGAGAGTCAGGTGATACTCTCAGTGATACTGCAATCATGACTAAAGTATTGAGTACGCTACCATCCAAGTATCGTAACTTTAGGCAAGCATGGTTGTCAGTGGAGGATTCGAAACAGAACATGGCCAACTTAACTGGACGTTTGTTGGATGAGGAGGCGAATCTCATGAAATATGAAGAAGAAGAAGAAGTCGCTCTAACAACTACTAGGGCAGTACATACAGAAAGAAGGCAGATTAATAAGAAAATTGTGACGTGCTTCAAATGTAACCGGAAGGGTCACTACGCGAGAGATTGCAGAACAGTAATGATCAGTAGAAGAAATAAGCAAAATGTCTCATGCTTTAAATGTAATCGGAAGGGTCATTACGCGAGAGATTGTAAGAGAATATCGAATCAAGACGAAGAAGAACCACATCAAAGTAATCACGGCGCCTTCAACGCAGAAATATGCAACCAGACTATCAGCAAAGAAGGTTGGATCCTGGATAGCGGAGCTTCAACCCATATGACATATAAACGGGAATTCTTTGATACGTTTAGTGACTGTAAGGGACTCACCGTCAAACTAGGCAATAATGAAGAAGTACCTGTGGAAGGCATCGGCACCGTAAAGATTAAGAAATTAATTAAAGGTAGAAGCGTGGATGGATTGATTACAAATGTCTGGTATATACCCAAGCTTAGGAAGAACTTATTTTCTGAAGGAGTGATAACTAAAAAAGGGATGAAAATAGTTAAACAAAACGAGACAGCTGAAATATACGACCGTGGAATGTTAGTAGCCAGTGCAATCCGAGAATCAAACAACTTGTATAAGCTACAAATCGAAACTGTAATTACCATGGAAGCACATACTACAGTAAGGTCAAATCTTCAAGTCTGGCACGAAAGACTGGGACATCTGAATGTTAAGACTCTTTGCGAAATGGTTTCGAAAGGGTTAGTGGAAGGAGTGGATATTGAAAATACCAACGAATTCTTCTGTGAAGGCTGTCAGCAAGGAAAACAACAGAAGTTGAAATTCGAGAAACACACCAAAACAGTGAGAAGACCTGGTGAAATCATACACAGTGATGTGTGCGGCCCAATGTCTGAACCATCTGTAAGTGGTTGTAGGTACTATGTACTATTCAAAGATGACCATACTGGTTTTAGAATGGTTTGGTTTATTAAACACAAGACAGACGTTTTATCGTGTTTTCAAAAATACGTAAAGATATGTGAAAATAAATTTGGATACAGACCGCAAATTCTGAGAGTTGACAACGGGAAAGAATACTGCAACCGTGAGTTTCAAAGTTATCTTTCAAGCAAAGGCATCCTAATGGAAACTACAGCACCATATACTCCAGAACAGAACGGGAGATCTGAACGTGATAACAGGACAATTATGGAAAGTGCACGATCAATGCTTTACGCAAGCAAGAAACCAATGTACCTGTGGGCAGAGGCTGTAAATACAGCAGTATACATACTCAACAGAACGGCAACTAGACAGATTACAGATTCAACACCATATGAAGCCTGGATGAAAAAGAAACCGAACTTGAGCCATAGCAAAACTTTTGGTTGTGACGCATTCATGCATATTCCAGATGCACTTAGAACGAAACTGGAAAGTAAAAGTAAGAAATTAATATTCGTGGGTTATGAAAAGGAATCGACAAATTACAGACTGTTTGACCCAACCACAAAGAAAATCAAAGTATCGAGAAATGTGACATTCAACGAAAATAACAAATTAGACAGGGAAAACCCAACCCAGATGTCGGAAATAGCAATTGAAAAGGAAAAAGGGGAGATCGACAATCAAGAAGAAGCAATTGAAAATGAGACCACAGAATTAAGGAATGAAACTGAAGTCGACCAGGTAAATCGACCGAGACGTAATACGAGAAAACCAATACGTTATACCGAAGCCAACGTTGTTGAAGCAGAAATACCAAACTCGTATGAAGAGGCGATAAAGAGTCAATATGGGACAGAATGGCAAGAGGCCATAAACGCAGAATTATCAGCATTACGTGACAATGATGTATGGGAGGTAACAAACTTACCACCCAACCGAGAAGCAATTGAATCCAGATGGGTATTCAAAATTAAGAGAGCATCAGACGGAAAAATAAACAAATACAAGGCTAGACTATGTGCAAAAGGATTCGCACAGATCGAAGGGATCGATTATACGGAAACATATGCTCCTACTACCAGATATGACACTATAAGAATACTTTTAGCAACTGCAGTAAAACGGAAATTGAATATTACACAGTTTGATATAAAGACAGCATTTCTTTATGGCGATTTAGATGAGGACATATACATGAAGCCACCTGAGGGAGTGAGAGTAACTTCACCGCTAGTACTGAAACTTAAGAAGTCATTATATGGATTAAAACAGGCTCCTAGATGTTGGAACAAGAAGTTCAACGACTTTCTGAGAACCTTTGGCTTTGAACAATGTCAGGCAGACAGATGTGTGTACACCGGCAACTTCAATGAGGATTTTGTTATATTAGTGTTGTATGTTGATGACGGTTTAATATTAGCTAAGAACAAAGTGACACTCGCGAACATAATGAATGAAGTGCAGAAAACATTCAATGCCACGATAAATGAACCTAGTTACTTTGTTGGTCTAGAAATCAAATGTGATGAAAGCAGTAACACTATCTTTGTACATTTGAAGAATTACATAGACAGGCTACTCGAACGCTTTAAACTTAAAGATGTAAAACCAACAAGTGTACCAGCAGATCCTAATACAACATTGTTTACATGCGCTGAGGAAAAACAAATTGAAGATATACCATACCGTGAAGCCGTAGGGTCCCTCATGTTTGCTGCGATTACAGCGAGACCGGATATAATGTTTGCTGTAAATATAGTTAGCAGATTCCAGAACAGACCGAGTGCAACACACTGGAATGCAGTCAAAAGGATAATGCGTTACTTAAAGGCAACATAAAATTATGGGATAATGTATACAGAAGATAACAATCCACTGATAGGATACTCTGACGCAGACTACGCAAATGATATGGACACAAGAAGATCGACTACTGGATACGTCTTCAAGTTATGTAACGGAGCTATAACGTGGAGCAGTAGACGACAGACATCAGTAGCACTATCAACAACAGAAGCAGAATTTGTTGCAGCGTCAGAAGCTTCAAAAGTAGCTATGTGGTTAAGACAATTATTTAGTGAAATAAACAGAAGTGTCAAAACGGAAGTGTGTTTAAAAATTGATAATCAAAGTGCGATAAAATTGATTAAAAATTCAGCGTTTCATAAGCGAACCAAACATATAGATGTGCGATTCAATTATATCAGGGAGAGATACGAGAACAAGGAATTAAGTGTTCAATATGTGTCAACAGATGACCAAGTAGCTGATATAATGACAAAGGCTTTACCCAATGTTAAATTTTCAAAATTTAGAGATTGTTTAGGTGTAAAGGACTTTTCTATTTATAATGAGCTGTGAATATGGGGGCGTGTTGTAATTATAAGTAAATAATTAGTTTTGTATTCACCGCCAATTATAAATATATATGTGTTATCATAGTATAGTAAGTTACCAGTGTAGATATTATTGTAGATACCATCGTAGTACCAGCACTAGGAACACACGAGCCATCTGAGATTGGTAACATTAACTAATAGTACCGGGAGTGCTTCGTCATGTCGTACGAAGTCGAGTTGTGCTTGTGAATCCAAACGTTATACGGATAGGACGCTCTTTGTGAAACCAGTGCTAATACTACATACAGAATACTTTTTAATTAAATATACATCTTTTAATTCATTATCTTTTATTCAATCTCTGCAAGGATAGTTCCCAACACCATGCGTCTGAACCAAAGTGCAGAGTCAATAAAACTCCATGTTCCAGATAAATACTTTCTATATTATATTACTTATTTTATGTTTTATTATTAGTATACAGTACGTTTTATTTATTATAATATTTTATAGGTTCGTCCACTACGAATTCGTACTGCTACGAAAACTCCAAGTCAAAGTGGATATGAAGCAAGAAATAATAGGAATAGGAGATTAAAGATATTCCTGGTTTCAGTTATATTGATTTTGATACCGATTTAAAATTCGTTATTTTCGCTTATGTCGCTTGTTTTATAGAAAAACCACTGAAATATCTTTACGAAATAATTCAAATTTATTAATAATTTTCAAAGAATATTCCCACGAGGAGCAGTATTTATTGTATCTTAGTAACAATTTAATTTCATTTGTTAAACATGCTGCTCCTATTAATAATTATATAGATGAGTGTATTGCAAATTTAAATTTAATGATTAAGGTAGGATTTTACATGAAGATGTATTTATAAAAGTTAACTTTTTATTCAACACCCATAAGGACCATGTTTCTAGTGTTTTAATTAAACGGACAGCTTACAAAGATTTCTTATTACTTGTACAATATTAGGGTTTACAAGCATTATTGCATTTATTTCAAGATTTTAATACTGCGACTTAATTTAGTTTATTAGAACTGCATAAGGAAGTATTCATACTTCAATTGTCATTTTACTATATAAAAATATTCTCTTATTATTAACTTAAACACTTTAACTTTGTCGCTGTATTTTTTTATTCTTTAATAGCAATATTTCGTTTAATAATAATAAGTAACTGGTATTTTCTTTTTCAATTACGTCCTTTACTGGAACCTTATTTCTTAATTATGTATGTATGTATCTTTGAAAATTATGCTGCAAACATCATACATAATAATGATGTTGATATTTAGATTTTAATTTTATTAAAAAGTGCAAAATATTGTTTTATCAATATCTGGTGATAGATCTTTCATTTTAAAAATATTATATTACACTTCTATAATATATATTCAATTAATGATAAAACATATTATATTATATGAATCAATTCATTTTAATAAATGTTATAAATAAAATTATGATTTTTATTGTTCCCATTTTCTCCACCTACCCTAAAACGCACATGTATATACTCTCACACACACATATGCAATTCATTTATACTCAGTCTTACATATACCAAGTACATGTATACTCACTAACACATAGAAAAGGTGATCAACTAGGATTAAGTTGTTGATAGTCTTATATAACTAAAGTGAGACATATGCTTTTCACATATGGGATGTGCACACCACCACGACCCTCCAACTCAACTCATTAATGTTTTATAATAATTTTAACGCACAAGCCCGGATTTGAGAAAAGGCAAGCAAGGCTACTGCTTGTTACTGCTAAAACGTTTAAAACTGGTAATAGAGAGAGAACAACTAATTCCAAATCATCAATTTGCATTTAGAAGTAAACATTCTACCATCGATCAGGTACATCGAATTACCTCCTTTATAGAAAAAGTTCCTAAAGAAAAGAAAATATGTTCTATTGTATTCCTAGATATCTCTCAGGCGTTCGACAGAATATGGCATAAAGGTCAAGAATACAAACTGAATGAAATGTTAACTAGACAATATAGTGAACTACTAAAGTCATATATAGAAAAAGTTCTGTTCAGTTCAAAGTTGAAGATCAGTTATCAAGTATTAAAAATATAAACGCTGGAGTTCCACAAGGAAGTGTACTAGGCCCTATCCGGCATACACTATACACCTGTGGCATAACAAACAGTAATAATATAATGGCACCGTTTGTAGATGATACAGCTATAATTGCAATTGCTAATAATATTCCAGAAGCTACCAAAAAAGTGCAAGAATTCGTGAACAACGTAAGTGCATGGTCAAGGAAATGGTGCATTGCATTAAACGAAACGAAATCGGTGCATGTTAGTTTCACCAACAAACGGACTACAACCGCTACTAATGAATGGCCAAACTATTCCGTATGCGAAACTACTCTAGGATTTACAGTAGCCAAACTTCGTTGGAAGGCTCACGTAGAGAAAAAGAGAGATGAACTAAGAATAAGATATAAGAAAATGTACTGGCTAATGGGACGCAAATCCACATTATCCATGCATAACCAGCTAATGCTGTATAAGCAAATATTGAAACCAGTTTGTACATACAGAATCCAGCTATGGGGCTGTACTAAGAAATGCAACATCATATGCATTCAGACTTTCCAAAATAAAGTACTGATTAACATAGTGATATGTTAATTACTATGTTATGTCTGCAATAGCGATTTACATAGGGATCTCAAAGTAACTACAGTAGCTAAAGAAATTAAGAAAATAGCAAGAAAGCACGAGCAACGTCTCCAAAACCATGTCAACGTGGAAGCGTTTTACCTGCTGAACACGGATGGACTGACAAGAAGATTAAAGAGAACTAAGCCATTTGAGCTAGTATGACGACTGACAAAAAAAGGTATTACTAATGGTTAATACTCTTGGGTAATAGCTCTAACTTCAAAATATTATCATTATTAAATTAACTAGAACGAATGTTATTAGATAGTTTATATAAATTAGTTATAACAATATAATAGGTATAAAATATAATATATAATAGGTATCTAAGGTTAAAAAAGGGGAAAGATGTAGTGTCTGTGATTATTGACATCATAAATTAGTAGTTTGTATCAATAAGACAAAAACCATTGTTAGTTAAGTTACAAACCTGTATGTACAATTTGATGATCTGTCAAATAAATAAAAAACTATGAACGATGGCTGTGCGTTAACATAAATTTTATTAATTTTTCATTTAATTTAATTGTTACAATAATAATTAAACAATTAAAAAATTAAGTTTACAATGCTTTACTTTTGTTTTTAATAAAGTAACTGTTACAAAATAATAGTGCGAGTAATTATTTTGCGTAGCGCTAGTTACTTTACTCCTTCATTATTCTGTTCGAGAACAAGCACTTAAA
Organism: Panorpa germanica; assembly: GCA_963678705.1. Taxonomy (NCBI): domain Eukaryota; kingdom Metazoa; phylum Arthropoda; class Insecta; order Mecoptera; family Panorpidae; genus Panorpa; species Panorpa germanica. The sequence continues at coordinate 23,227,009 of OY783209.1, forward strand.
GAGTTACAGTTGGTTAAAGAGTTTACATATACATATATATATATACATATATATATATATATATATATATATATATATATATATATATATATATATATATATATATATATATATGTGTGTGTGTGTGAGTGAGTTTGGACTTGTTTAAATTTGACTGCGCAATTTCCCTAGCTGTAATTTGAATGGATACATGTATTGATCATCCTTACGGCCCTATTCACGTGACAATGGTACTAATCAATGTATTCTACTCGATGTACCGTACTATCTATAGGACTGTAGTTTCAGGACAATGCACGTTATCTTCTGTTGCTCCGTTATTGTATTCACATTAATTTGAATTTATGTGCATTTAAATCGATAGACTGCTTTATATTTGCATATATTTAGAAGTGTTTTTGAATGTTATGTAAATTGCAATGTTTTGCAATTTACTGAAACTGTATTGTTATTGTGTATAGACGAATAAAAATAACACTTATAATAAACTGGATGTTTATAGTTACGTTATAGGTTATATTGTAGTTACAGGATTATTTTGGTTAGCTCGTTAGGTGAAAGCAGCGAAACATGCAAACGCGGGGTGTAGGGGTATATCAACAGCTTGTTTCCGTGAAAGAAATCGCCCGTTTTCGAACTATGAATTATACAAATACAGTGATTTAGCTATTGCAGCGGTTCTCAAAGTGTGGGGCACCACTCCCAAGGGGGCGCAATGAAGGTTCAGGGGGGGCTCAAAGCTTGGTTGAAATATTAATTAAATTTACAACACAATTTAAAATCACAACAAGTGTATAATTTTTAGTCAACGCCGTAAGAGTGCCGAACATTTTATTTTTTTTAGTTTATCTGAAAATACAGAAAAAAGGTGCAAACCATCTGAAGCTAAGTTTGTACGAGGGCGATCTGAAAAGTGATAATTTGGAGCTATTTCCTAATCTTAAAATTATGATTGAAGAAATGAATCTCAAAACTATTCCAACCAATGCAAAGAAATGCTTTCTTAAACACTTAGAAATCCGCAAATCTCGTTTTGAAAAATATTTTAATGAGAACTTGGATGGTTTGGCATGGATTCAAAACCTGTTCAAACCATCAGTCGATGAGTGCTACCTCAACATGAAGATAAAGGAAAATCTCATTGACCTCCAAGGTGACACTAGACTTGAAATGAAGTTTAAAGAATCTTCTCTCATATGCTTCTGGATTGGTGTATAAAAGGAACATCTAATTTTGAGTAAAAGGACATTGAAAATACTCACTCCATTCGCCATCACTTATTCTTGTGAAACTAGGTTTTCTGCTCCAGCTGCCATGAAAAGTAAATATCGCTTAAGACTGGATGTGACCAAGGAACTCAGAGTAACGTTATCAGAACTGACACCCCGTTTCAAGAAATGCGCAGAAAAAAAACAAGCTTATTCTTCACACTGAAGCTCTTTTTATTATTATTGCTTTGAGTTACAAATAACAATTATGTACTATAGTAGCTAAAATACCTACATAAATTGTAATTGTTTGTATAGAATGTTTTGTGTGATTACGATTAAACCTATTGCCCCATTTGAGTATGCATAGAATGTGCATAACTTAACTAAATAAAAAATGACTGTAAAATGTCAAATGCGACTCCCTTATAATATATAGTACGCTTACATGTAGGGGGGGCCGGCTTACAGCTGGATTATGCAGTGGGGTTTGAGAACCGCTGAGCTATTGCATTGAGAAAGTGTAATACTTATCATTATTTACATACCAAATTGCCAAATTGCAAATTGCGAAATTACAAAGTGAATATTACTGGTTAATTTTAGAACTCACATTTTGCTGTTGTGAAGTTGACACACAGCAGAATGTTGTTAACTTTATATATTTTAACATATTTGTCAAACCACGAATTATTTATTGTTTTGTAACAAATTTAATAATATTTGCACCACTAGGGACCTCCTTACACCCACCAGATTACAACTGGTGATAATCTCTTCTCTCTTTGCTATCCTGTATAAGTGACTGTGCTGGATTTTTGTCTTTTTATAATACTACGTCTTCCAATAGGCTCCCACGCACGAAGTTGTCTCTCTAGAAGGTCAACTCGTTCAATACAGGCATTCGAATTTTTAATATTTTAAAGTGTTAATTATTCGTCTGTAAGAGTTAATTATTTTTAAATGCTATTTAATAAATAAGTGAAAATACTTTATTCTGACTAATAAACTATGTTAGTATATTGCATATTATGAGTTTTCATTCACCAAGATCTTATTGCCTCGTCCTATTAAACAATTAAGGTACAAAAGCACACAAATTAATATATATCGAATCTGCGCACAATACGATAGCGATTTAATTTTTTAATTTTAATTCTTAAATTAAATTAAAATATTTCAAAAATTTAATAGTAATATTTAACAAGAATACCTTTCTAAACAGGGGTTTAATTTTTGAAATATATATGTTTTTTGTTTTTTTTTTTTTTTTAATTATTATTTACTGCTATAACTAATTTTGTACAATTAACCAATAGCTTATCTCTAATACTAATCTAAACAAAAGAATAGCGTCGAGTGTTATCCAGTGATAATACTCGTACATTCACACTAGTTCGAACGGCTTCGTTCTCTTTAGCCTTCGCTGCAACCCGTCAGTGTCGAGCAACTGTACCACTTCATCATTTGCGTGTTGATGTAGTCGTTCCTTGTGCTTCTTAGCATGTTTTTTGATTTCTTCAGCAACTGTAGTGATTCCTAGATCCTTATGGATGTCTACGTTACGAACGTACCACGGCGCGTTAACTATGTTACGTAGTACTTTGTTCTGAAATGTCTGGATGATTTTGATGTTACTGTCTTTGGTGCAACCCCACAGTTGGATACCATACGTCCACACTGGCTTTAGTATTTTCTGATATATTGTTAACTTATTATGTAAGGATAACAATGCTTGTCGTCCCATTAGCCAATACATTTTTCTATATTTTATTACCATTTCTTCTTTCTTTTTCTTCACGTGTGCCTTCCAACGCAATTTGGCATCTAGTGTCATCCCCAAATATTTCGATGTGTTTGCATGCGGGATAGCTTGTCCATTTATTGTTACTGGTCGGTGATTAACTTTTTTATTCGTAAAGTTAATGTGTACCGACTTGCTTTCATTTAGTTTTATTCTCCATTTGCTTGTCCAAGTGGTAACATTATTCAAAGCTTCTTGCACTTTATCCGTTGCTTCTTCCATATTATTAGCTATTGCCATTATAGCTGTGTCATCGGAAAAAGTGGCCATTATGGTACCGTTGGTTAGTGGTAAGTCACTAGTGTATAAAGTATACAGGACAGGACCAAATACACTTCCTTGTGGGACGCCTGCAGCTATATTCTTTAATTCGGAGAATTGGTCTTCAACTTTTACTCTGAAAAGTCGGCCTGCTATATAGGACTTCAGTAATTCGCTGAGTTGTCTGGGTAACATCCTATCTATTTTATATGCCAGTCCTTTGTGCCAGACCTTATCAAATGCCTGAGAAACATCAAGGAATACTGTCGAGCATATTTTCTTTTCTTCCAGTGCTTTTTCAATAACATTAGTGATGCGGTGTACTTGGTCTATGGTTGAGTGTTTATCTCTAAATCCAAACTGATGGTTTGGAATTAGTTGTTTACACTCTGTCAGTAATTTGAGGCGCTTTAGTACTAGTCTTTCAAATAGTTTACCAATTATTGGTAGTAGCGAAATTGGTCTGTATGAAGATTTCTCTGTAGGGGGTTTTCCTGGTTTAAGGATCATAATAACTTCGGCCACTTTCCAATGGAGCGGTACGTATCTCAGCCGTAACACTGCATTGAAAAGGTGCGTCAGTTTGATTACGCCTTTTCTTGGTAATTCTTTTAAGACTTCTCCGGTGATGAGATCATACCCTGGTGTTTTTTTTGGACTTTATATTCTTTATTTCCATTTTCAGTTCCTTCGGAGTTATCCTTTTAATTACTTCTTCGTTATTATTTTCCCCTTGTTGGATATTTTCCTCTTCTTGATTTGGATGCGGCTGAAAAGTGTTTTCCAGATGCTCTGCAAATAACTCAGCTTTTTCTGCATTATCTCTTGCCCAACTTCCATCTTCTCTTTGGATGGGTGAAGATTGCATTTTCGGACTTTTTATGTTTTTCGTTACTTTCCATAGTGAGTACTCTGTATCTTTGTCATCTGTTAGTTCACTCAGAAAGTGATTTAAGGATTCATTTTTTATTTTTTGAATTTCATCGGTCAGTTGACGTGTCAGTCTGTTTAGTACTTTCTTATCATCAGTGTTTCTTGCACTCTGCCACTTTCTTCTAGCTTTACGTTTACCTTTGATAAGCTCAATAATTTCCATAGGATAACAATTTCCCTTTGTTTTCCTTTCTATTTGGGGTGTATTTCTTCATACTGCCTGCTGGATATCACACACTAGTTTGCCCACTTCGTCGTCTATTTGGCCCGCATTATTTAGTGGTACATTTAATGTAATATTATTTTCAATTTCTGCTCTAAATTTGTTCCAGTCAGTCCATTTATTTGCTAGCGTGGCTGGTTGTTTTCTCTTAATCGTTCTCTCACTCAGTGTTAGAGTTATTGGTGAGTGGTCTGAAGACAGATCATCGCTATCCTCAATATTTAAAAAATTGGTGGATATTTTTCTTAGTATAAAGAAGTCTATTAAATCCGGTTTTTTTCCTCTGTCAGTGGGCCAGTAAGTTGGTTTGCCTGTTTATTCCGTGTCGCACCGGTATTCTTTTACTGCTTCGAGTAGTTCTTTGCCTTTTGATGATGTAATTCTTGAGCCCCAGTGTGTGTTTTTAGCATTAAAGTCTCCACCAACTATAAATCTTTGACCAAGTGTGTGCAGAAATTTCAGGTAGTCCGGCTTTTTTAAGTTATGTCTTGGGGGACAATATATTGCTGCTACTGTTATTTTGTAGTTTTTGCTTGAAATTTTTATTCCAGTGGCTTGTATTTCTTTGGTTTCATATTTCTCAATTTCGTGATGTGTTATGTTGTCTCGAATTAACACAGCAGTTCCTCCCCTGGCCTTGTTATCCGGATGAATTGTATGGTAAATTTCATAGCCTTTAATTTTTGCGTGTGATTCTCTCGTGAAATGAGTTTCGGATATCAAACAAATATCAATTTTTTGAGTTTCTAGAAAAATTTTTAACTCGGACAAATGGTTGTTTAGTCCGTTTGCGTTCCACGCAGTAATTCTAATAATTATTCTATATAAATAATTCTAAGAAATATATATGTGGGATATTTTTTAAGATTAGTTTTAAGTTTAAATATAATTAGTTTAAAAGAAACAATAGTTAAAAGAACTCTGTCTTATTAGGTTAAGAACTTGGATAATATAAGGATATATTCAAATGTGTAAAAGAACCGCTTGCAAACCCTCTAAGCCGTTCGCAGAGACATCCAAAGTGAACGCCAAAGGGAACGCCTGAGGGGAACAGCAGAACGGCGTTCGCTAGCTGTTGAAGATGATGAAACACCAGGGTGTGGCACACGGTACAAGCAACAGGCGACAAAGATGTACATTGGTTGTGCGATGTTGTTATTTTGTTAGTTTAAATATTATTAACGGGTGTTAATATAATTTAATAAGTGTAACATTGTTATTAGTTGTAACATATGTTAGAGTTATGCAGCAAATGTAATGTTAAATACTAGGTTGTATTATCATTATAAAATCATTGTGTTGTTAACTATGAACAATCGGAATTGCGTATTACGTGTTAACACGCAAAACACTGTGAAGAGACATTATAATCTAAGTATTGTATTTTAATCAAGTGTATTTTTCTTAGTGAAGTTAATTACGAATAATTCGCTTTATTCAGATGTAATTGTATAATTTTGTGTAAATATTAAATGAACTATCAATATTCAAGTCATGTGTTTGCTCGTATAAAAGAAACTATATTGTTATTTTATACTGCAAATTGATCGTCTCAACGGATAGTTGTAGAAATTACCTACAAATTGGAGGCTCATATGGGATTGAATAGTTCTATGCTGCAAATTAGGATCTCAACAGGTGGTTGTATATTCAAACCTGCAAAGTGGAGTCTGAACCGGGATGGTATTAGATTAAAAAAACTACTAATGTAGATATAAAAGTCTACAAATTGAGGGCTCAACCGGGATAAGGGCGAAATCAAAAATATTCAGTTAAGATTATTTTTAACCTTAGAACCAGACTTATTGATCAACGGGATAAGGGCGAAATCAAAAATATTCAGTTAAGATTATTTTTAACCTTAGAACCAGACTTATTGATCAACGGGATAAGGGCGAAATCAAAAATATTCAGTTAAGATTATTTTTAACCTTAGAACCAGACTTATTGATCAACGGGATAAGGGCGAAATCAAAAATATTCAGTTAAAATTATTTTTAACCTTAGAACCAGACTTATTGACCAACGGGATAAGGGCGAAATCAAAAATATTCAGTTAAGATTATTTTTAACCTTAGAACCAGACTTATTGATCAACGGGATAAGGGCGAAATCAAAAATATTCAGTTAAGATTATTTTTAACCTTAGAACCAGAACAGTTGACCAGCGGAATCAAGAAGAAAACTTAGTGTACAGTTTGCTCATTATTGTAATTGTACAGTAGTGAAAATTATAACAATGACAGAAGAATTAAACAATTTGTCAGTGGCAGAGTTACGACAGGAACTTAATTTTGTTGGACTTAGTCAGCGTGGGAATCGTGCTGAATTATTGTCAAGAATGAACTCGTTTAATAGCCGAGTCGGTGAACAGAATAGTAGGTCTGTAAACAATGAAACAGTCAATAAAACTAATTATACATTTTTAGATTTAGAATTGGCTTTACCTAAATATGACGGGCTTAAAAATGTCACACTATGGATTAAACAATTTGATGATTTCTGTGACCAGGCAGAAATAGATACAAAATACAGATATTTGTATGCCAGGAGATTGTTGACTGATACAGCAAAACAATTTGTTAATTTCGAAACCAGGATAATAAATTGGGATACATTTAAATCGTATTTGATTGAAGAATTTGATACGAGTTTAAATAGCGCACAGGTTCACAAAATGCTTCAACAAAGGGTGAAGAAAACAGGTGAAAGTATTCGTCAATATGTGTATGATATTTTAGATATAGCTCGACAAGCAGACGTCAAAGAAGCAGCTATTATGGATTATATCATAGCAGGCATTCGCGACAGTGCAGCTAACAAAGTAATACTTTATGGAGCTGAGAATATTGGACAACTTAGACGTAAGCTGGAACAATATGAAAAAATGAAAATGGATACCCAGGATTATGATAAGAGATCTAGGCCAAGTACCAAAACTAAAATTGAGACAACAGGTGAGAAGATTAAATGTTTTAATTGTGGTTCGTTATCACACTCATCTAAAGTGTGTCCTGATAAAGACAAGTGTTATAAATGTTTTAATTGTGGTAATTATGGACATGTTAGTCAAAACTGTAATACTAAAATAAAAACTGTTAAAGCGGAGCATAATGTTATAAAAGTAGAAATGATAAAATCAATTTGTGTTAATAACAGGAGTAATGTAAATGCTTTAATAGATACTGGTAGTGATTTATCAGCAGTGCGCGAAGATTATTTTAAAACATTAAAGAATGTTAAATTAAATGACTCTGAAATAACAATACGTGGTTTGTCAAACTCTAGAGTAAATTCTTTAGGTAGAATTGAATTGGACATTGAAATTGATTCAGAACATTACGCTAGTTATTTTGAAGTGTTACCATCTCATGCAATGCATATGAACATGGTAATAGGATTAGACATTATAGCTAAAGCTAAAGTAGTTATTGATAACACAGGTGTTAAATTTCATAAACTTTATAGCGTTAAAGATGAAAATGAACGTGAGGTTAAACAATTAATGACAATGAAAATAGACTATGGTGATAAAGAAAGTGATCTAGACTTATCTCATATAAACGATAAAATTGTTGTTAATAAAATACCCGAGTCAGTGGACAATGACAAACGAAAAGAGTTACGCAACTCTGAAAGTGAAAAGACAATTACGTTGAAAATTGATACTCCTTTATTTTCTAGACCGCTTAAACTACCACCTGCAGATCGACTAGTTGTTGTAGAGCAGCTGGGTGAAGGGTTAGAAGAGGATGTCATACAGGCAGCCCAGGAAATGAACGACCTAGGTTGTTCCTAGGTGCAATGAAACAAGGCAATGTTCGTCTATCTAAGGATAAGGTAAAAGCAGCCAAGCATTTTGCGAAGCCGAAGATGAGGAAACAAGGCAATGTTCGTCCCTCTAAGTATAAGGTCAAAGCAGCTAAGTATTTTCCGAAGCCGAAGAAGACGCAACAAGCAAAGAATTATACAAGGAAGTGTATAACAGAAAATGAATTGAAGATTGGGGTTAAAATGAAAACCAAACAAGACACTGTTCGTTCCTCGAAGGATAAGGACAAAGCCGTTAAGCATTTTCCGAAGCCGAAGAAGACGATACAAGCAGAAGAAATACAAAACGAGTTTGTAGAAAAACGCAAGAAGCTGAGAGAAGAGGATAAAGGAATTATTCTAAGAGTTCAGCGAGAAAATAGGACTAGCTACGGTAGAAAATGTAAGACGACAAGCAAAATGTGTAAACATATTCTCGTTAAAGTAAATGTTTTTACAAAGTTTGTTTGGTTGTTACCTACTAAAGCAACAGGAGCTAAAGCTAAAATCAAAGGACCATACAAAATAACGAAAATTAAAGGAAATGATCGTTATGACGTGGAGAAAGCAGGAGAGTGTGAAGGGCCAGACAGGACTTCTACATCAGCAGATAAGATGACATCATGGGCAAGGATGATTGTAGCAACTGAGGACAGTTACTAGTCAGGAGAGGCCGAGATGTGGGATATTTTTTAAGATTAGTTTTAAGTTTAAATATAATTAGTTTATAAGAAACAATAGTTAAAAGAACTCTGTCTTATTAGGTTAAGAACTTGGATAATATAAGGATATATTTAAATGTGTAAAGGAACCGCTTGCAAACCCTCTAAGCCGTTCGCAGAGACATCCAAAATGAACGCCAAAGGGAACGCCTGAGGGGAACAGCTGAACGGCGTTCGCTAGCTGTTGAAGATGATGAAACACCAGGGTGTGGCACACGGTACAAGCAACAGTCGTAGTCAGAGTTGATTCTAAAATGGCGACAAAGATGTACATTGGTTGTGCGATGTTGTTATTTTGTTAGTTTAAATATTATTAACGGGTGTTAATATAATTTAATAAGTGTAACATTGTTATTAGTTGTAACATATGTTAGAGTTATGCAGCAAATGTAATGTTAAATACTAGGTTGTATTATCATTATAAAATCATTGTGTTGTTAACTATGAACAATCGGAATTGCGTATTACGTGTTAACACGCAAAACACTGTGAAGAGACATTATAATCTAAGTATTGTATTTTAATCAAGTGTATTTTTCTTAGTGAAGTTAATTACGAATAACTCGCTTTATTCAGATGTACTTGTATAATTTTGTGTAAATATTAAATGAACTATCAATATTCAAATCATGTGTTTGCTCGTATAAAAGAAACTATATTGTTATGTTATACTGCAAATTGATCGTCTCAACGGATAGTTGTAGAAATTACCTACAAATTGGAGGCTCATATGGGATTGAATAGTTCTATGCTGCAAATTAGGATCTCAACAGGTGGTTGTATATTCTAACCTGCAAAGTGGAGTCTGAACCGGGATGGTATTAGATTCAAAAAACTACTAATGTAGATATAAAAGTCTACAAATATTTTATTTTATTAAAAAAAAAACTTTTTTCAATTATCAAAATGCGTCAGATCAACTTTTTTTCCAAATTTCAATTTTGTTAAAAATTTATAAATAAGGAAAGCTTAATTGCTACATTACTCTACTGCTTATTTTTAAAACCCTCTAGCGCAATATCTATTCTTACTAAAAACAGCAACTTTACCCCTAATTAATTTTTTTCTAATGTATATTTAATTAATTATGTAATAATTTATTATATTAATTGTGTGCTCTTTGGACTTTACAATCTACAGTATTATATTTCCTTATACGTTTCATTCTTATGTAAATTCAAACTTACAAGTAAACATAAACAATTCTAGATTTTTATTACTTCCAGAAGTACTTTCTGCTTGTTCATCTCTTGACTTCTCTCTCTTTGTATTCTCTAGTCCTTCTTCATTCTCACCGTTTTCTCCCCTCTTGACTTCTTTGTCTATTATCGACAAACCCTCTATTATCTTTTCACTATCTTTCTTCCCTTCACTAACGGCTCCCTTTAATAACTGCCCAATAATCTTATCGCTTATTACCTTTTTCGACATGAAAACTTAATATGCTATAATGTTTCAATCATCGTTCCGCACACCCTTACATACATATCCTTTTCTCGCTATTTTCCCGGTATCTGTTTCCTTTTTCCTCGTTTCCCAATCTAAATCTGACAATATATTTATTAGGTTAGATTGTCTTTATTAAGTTCAGCAGTTCTGAATATTTAACACAATTTCAATAACACATTGAACTGTGACATCACTGTGAAAATAAAACAATAGGGCAACATATAATATTGTAATCACTTTAGGCAAACTAGAATCAGCACTCCATAATTGTAAACTATCTAGTCCAGATCCAGTCAACATTCATAACAACTTCATCAAATATTTACTTACCAAAGTTATAGGAATAATTCTTAAATTCCTTAATCATATCTGAACGAACGACTCATTTCCACCAGAATGGCAAGATGCAATCATATTACCTGTTCTGAAACTCGAATAAAACGCAATCGATATCACTAGCTACATACCTATATCTATAACGAACAACTTGTGGAAAATTTTAGAAAGAATCATCAATAAAAGTTTTATACATACCATTAAAACACAAAATCTTTCAGAACCAAGACATAGTGGCTTTCATAAGCGTCATTCCACACAGGACCAAGTTGTTATTCTGGGAACGGAAATACTTAATAGCTTTACAAATGACAGGAAAACAGTTCCAATTTTCTTTGATATTGTTAAAGCGTACGATCGTACAATGAGAAATATTATATTGAAAACCATACAATTTAGTGTGAATTTAAATAAAAGTAAATCTCAGGAATTTACGCAAGAAAATAGTATTCCTCAAAGGCCCGTTGTTAGTGTAACATTGTTTTTAATTTTCACAACATAATAATTAATAACATTAAATATACAGTAAAGGCACGCCTTCATGCTGACGACTCAAATATTTACTGTAGCAATAAGGACATAGTAACAGCTTAAAGAAAACTTTATTTAGCTGTAGAATGTCTAGAAGTCTGGTGTAGTAATACAGGATATACATTTTTTACTACCATTCATTTCATTCATTTAAATGCATTCTTTTCAAGAAATCACCGAAGCTTATTTCTTCTTAAAGACTAACAAAAAATAACGAATAATACACGCAAATATTACATATAATACAATTTCTCATTTAGGAATGATTTTTGATGAAAGATTATCCTAGATCGATCATATAGAAAATTAAGGACAAAGTGTAGTACTGTCATAAACGTTATCTATCTTCTACTATTTATAATGTTCGTAATGTTCCAATTTAACATGGAAAACTCATAAGAACTCATAGATATTTATATATATAGAGCGTTATATATATACTAGCGCTTCACCCCGTCGCAGAGCGACGTGTATATAATATTTGTGAATAAATAAATCTATTTGCTAAATTGTAAATAATTCAAAATATTATTTTTTAGTAATTTTCGTTAAAATATATCCTTTTTTAAATTTACGTTTCCTTATTTTGTTATAATTCTTTCATTTACAATAATAAAGCACTATATTGACCAGTCTCCAGTGCCCCCGCCCATAAGCCGCAATCATCACCTCTTGGCTCCTTGCACTCTTACGTTTCCAACCTTTTAATTTGATTCTTCTAAACTTCAGCCACGGATCGCCTCCTTCGGTTAGCACTCTGTATCGCTTTTCCTCTGAGCATCGTCGGTCCTTAGAGTACTTTCACAGCGCCCCCGCTATAGCGCTATAAATAAATAATCCTTTGCTTCCTCCTCCCTGCGTAAAATTATCCAATTTACCCTAATGAAGCACAATATTAAACAATGTCTACTGCCCCGCCCCTAAACACCAATCATCACCTCTTGACTCCATGCTCTGTATCGTTCTCGCACTCTCAATTGTATTCCTCTGCACCTCTGCCACAATGCGCCAACTTACAACACCACAGCGCACCTGAGCATCATCGCTCATTAGGGCACTTTCCTATCGCCCCCGTTTTCGCGCAATCATTAAATATTAATGCGGTTCCACCCCCTGCGTACAAATCTCTTAGCAATTAGTTTTCAAAATTATTACTTTACTGGGAACCTGCATGCTAAATTTTATCCTTAGAAGTACATTATTTTTTAATAATTATTCGATAAAATAAATGCTTGATAAAATTAATTTTCACTCATTTCAATGTAAACCTACTCATTACATCAATTCATTTATGTTTTTAAGAAAGCCTAGCGGTTCGCTCCTAATAATCTCATCTCTAGCCCTTATCCTTCCCGTTATTGCACTTTCGATTTAATCCCTATGCACCGCCTCTCACACTTCCAGCACCAAAGCACATATTCTGCACACGGTTGCCTCCCAGAGCCATTAAAATCTATCGTCACTACGTCTAACACCACCGTTACTTACTGAACCCCAGCGCCACCCTCACCTTTCAACTCCCACCGCCACTAAAAATTCAGAATTTTCAATTTTTTTCCCTTAATTAGGATTATTAAGGACTACTTAGGATTATAAATGATTGTTAATATATATTTTAACTCATATCACTGTAAACCTAATAAATTTTTGCGTTTAACCGTGCTCAGCTCCTCGTTCATAATCATCCCTAACCCCAGCGAACTCTGCTACTTACCACTCTAGCACTTATCGTTCCTGTTTTTTGCACCTTTGCTTTATTCCCTCTGCACCGCCTCCCACACTTAAAGCACAACGACTTATTTCTTGCAGAGCAGCTACCTTCTACCGTCACTACTTCAAGCGCCACTCCTACTTAGCGTACTGACCTCCTGCGCCTCCACCCCCCTCGCTAAAGCACTTCTAATTCGATACTACAGGCATTCATTTACATAATTAATGCTGCACTGTATACCTACATACTATTTTTCATATTTATATTTACGATATAATATTAGTCTCCTCATTTAACCTCGCTACTGAAGTAAAATTGTCAAATTTTAGTCATTGCAATTTATTTTGCTCTTACCAAATATTCTCCCTACCTTTTATGAATGACCGTTTATAGAGACTCTCTACATACTAAATTGAGCTCTATTGCAAACCTGGCCTTGCCATCACTTGCCCCAAATTCGCGTATTCTACATGCAAAATATCATTTTTGTACCCCTACATGGTTTTTATACTCGGTTTATCATCCCCTGCTCCAATACTACACATAAGAAAATGTAGTTTCTTTATATTTTTGTCATTAATATGTCAATCTATATCTGCATACTAAATTTCAGCTTTGTATTTATATTTTAGCATTAGTACCCCCCACATACCTGCGCTACTGAACAAGTTTGTCAAATTTCAACACGGGGATCTATTTTATTTGTATCTAAGAACATATATTCTAAACTATAGAATTTCATCTTTATATATTTCAAATTTCTGGTTTTTTTACCCACAGCGCCCGCCGCCTCTGGAAAATTGCAGTTTTCTATAGTTTGTCTTTAAGGACACTCTATATAGGGCCCATATTCCAAATATCTACGTTCTAGCTCTGTTGCGACATTGCCCCAAAAAAATAACGCCGCTACTGAATTAAAATTTTAGTAATCCAATTATTGGCAAACATGCGCAATTAGTGTCTCAATACATACCCTAAGTTTTAATACTACATTTTCAATATTTCTGGCTCTTACTGTCTCAACTCCCGCCGCCACTGGAAATTTGGGGCTGTTTATTTTTTTTTATTAATAACTGTCTACAGCGAGCTTACATATAAAATTTGAACGTTCTAACTCTATTCTAACATTGCCCCCGGAAATTCGCCCCGCTACTGAACCTAAATTTCAAATGTTCAACTGTTGGCAAATATGCACAATTATGATCTCAATACACATGCTAAATTTCAGTTTTCTATTTTTTCTAGTTCGTCAGATATTTGCAAAAGTATGTTTTCGAATTTTCCAGTTTTTCCAAAATAATTTTTTCCAGTGAAATTCAGGGAAAAATTCAGGGACGTAAAAAGTCTTAGAAATTCGTCCTTTACATAATATCAAAATTTAAAAAACTTTGAAAGCGCCGTTTAGAAGATACCATATACGATTTTGTTACCGGAAATATATATATACTAGCGCTTCGCCCCGTCGCAGAGCGACGTGTATATAATATTTGTGAATAAATAAATTTATTTTCTAAATTGAAAATAATGCAAAATATTATTTTTAAGTAATTCTCGTTAAAATATTTCCTTTTTTAAATTTATGTTTCCTTATTTTCTTATAATTCTTTCAGTTACAGTAATAAAGCACTGTATTGACCAGTCTCCAGTGCCCCCGCCCATAAGCCCTAATCATGACTTCTTGGCTTCATGCTCTCCTACGTTTCCGAACTTTTAATTTGATTCCTCTAAACTTCCGCCATGGAGCGCCTTCTTCCTTTAGCACTCTGTATCGCTTCTTCCCTGAGCATCGTCGGTCCTTAGAGTACTTTCACAGCCCCCGCTTTAGCACTATAATTAAATAATCCTTCGTTTCCTCTTCTCTGTGTAAAATTATCATTTACCATAATGAAGCACAGTATTGTCCACTGCCCCGCCCCTAAATGCCAATCATCTCCTCTTCGCTCCATGCTCTGTATCGTTCTCGCACTTTCAATTGTATTTCTCTGCACTTCTGCCACAATGCGCCCATCATCGCTCATTAAGACACTTTCATATCGCCCCCGTTTTACCGCAATTATTAAATAATCTTGCGCTTTCACCCCCTGCGTACTAATCTCTTAACAATTAGTTTTCAAAATTAATACTTTACTGGCAACCAACATACTAAATTTCATCCTTAGAAGTACATTATTTTTTAATAATTATTCGATAAGATAAATGCTTAATAAAATTAATTTTCACTTATTTCAATGTAAACCTAAGTAAGAAAGCCTAGCTGTTCGCTCCTAATAATCTCATCTCTAGCCCTAATCCTTCCCGTTATTGTACTTTCAATAAAATCCCCTGAACCGCCGCCCACATTTCCAGCACCAAAGCACATATTCTACAATACAGTTACCCCCAAAGCCATTATTATCTATCGCTACTTCTATTTACACACCACCGTTATTTGGTGTCCTGAACCCCGGCGCCACCCTCTCCTCCAATCAGGCACTACCAATTCAATATTACAGCAATTCATTTACATAATTAAAACTGCACTGTAATCTTATGTTCTAATTTTCGTATTTATATTTACGATATAATATTAGTCTCCCCATTTATCCCCGCTCCTGAAATAAAATTGTCAAATTTTAGGCATAACAATCTATTTCGCTCGTAACAATTCTCTCTACCTTTATAACCATTATCTACCTCTACTTTTATAATTGATCCTAATTTCAAAATTGAGCTTTTTGGCAAAGCCTTTCCCGCCCCACTTAAATTTATTTTTCGCAAATATGCAAATGCGTAGTTTCTATTTTTTAATTTGATATGTGGGGCTGTTAACTATTTCCCCCCTATACATCTCACTCCTGTTCGATTTCACAGCACAACAAACGCACCAAAAATCAATTCAATTCTACTATTGAATGTAATTTGACTATCTTACTTATAGAGAAATATTGTGCTTCTATTTAATATTCTACATGCAAAATATCATCGTTGTACCTCTATTTTGTTCTTATACCCGGTTTATCACCCCCCACTCCAGTGTTACACTTAAGAAAATGTAGTTTTTTTTATATTTTCGTTATTAATATGTCAATCTATATCTGCATACTAAATTTCAGCTTTGTATTTATATTTTAGCATTAGTACCCCCCACATACCTGCGCTACTGAACAAGTTTGTCAAATTTTAATACAGGGATCTATTTTATTTGTATCTAAGAACATATATTTTAAACTATAGCCTTTGATCTCTATATATTACATATTTCTGGTTTTTGGCTCCCAGCGCCCGCCGCCTTTGGAAAGTTGCAGTTTTTTATAGTTTGTCTTTAATGACACTCTATATTGGGCCCACGTTCCAAATATCAACGTTCTAGCTCTGTTGAAACAACGCCCCTAAAAAATCACGCCGCTACTGAATTAAAATTTGGGTAATCCAATTATTGGCAAACATGCACAATTAGTGTCTCAATACATACCCTAAGTTTTAATACTACTTTTTCAATATTTCTGGCTTTTACAGTTTCAACTCCCGCCGCCACTAGAAATTTGGGGCTGTTAATTTTTTTTCTTTAATGACTGTCTAGAGCGAGCATACATATTAAATTTGAACGTCTTAACTCTATTCTAACATTGCCCCCGTAAATTCGCGCCGCTACTGAACTCAAATTTCAAATGTCCAACTATTGGCAAATGTGCATAATTATAATCTCAATACACATACTAAATTTCAGTTTTCTATCTTTTCTAGTTCCTCAGATATTTGCAAAAGTATTTTTTTCGAATTTTCCAGTTTTTCCAGAATAATTTTTTCCAGGGAAATTCAGAGAAAAATTCAGGGACGTAGAGAGTCTTAGAAATTCGTCCTTTACCTAATATCAAAATTTAAATAACTTTGAAGGCTTCGTTTAGAAGATACTATATACGATTTTGTTACCGGAAATATATATATATATATAAATATCTATGAGTTGTTATGAGTTTTCCATGTTAAATTGGAACATTACGAACATTATAATAGTAAGAAGATATATATATATATATATATATATATATATATATATATATATATATATATATATATATAAATATCTATGAGTAAATAATCCTTCGCTTCTTCCTCCCTGCGTAAAATTATCATTTACCCTAATGAAGCACAGTATTGAACAATGTCCACTGCATCGCCCCTAAACACCAATTATCACCTCTTGGCTCCATGCCCTGTATTATTCTCGCACTTTTAATTGTATTTCTCTGTACCTCTGCCAAAATGCGCCCACTTGCAACACCACAGCCCACCTGAGCATCATCGCTCATTAGGGCACTTTCCTATCGCCCCCGTTTTCGCGCAATCATTAAATAATCCTGCGCTTCCACCTCCTGCGTACTAATCTCTCAACTATTAGTTTTCAAAATTAATACTTTACTGGCAACCTACATACTAAATTTCATCCATAGAAGTACATTATTTTTTAATAATTATTCGAAAAGATAAATGCTTGATCAAATTAATTTTGACTCATTTTAATGTAAACCTACTAATTACATTAATTCATTAATGTTTTTAAGAAAGCTCAGCGGTTCGCTCCTGATAATCTCATCTCTAGCCCTTATCCTTCCCGTTATTGCACTTTCGATTTTATCCCTATGCACCGCCGCCCACACTTCCAGCACCAAAGCACATATTCTGCAACACGGTTACCTCGCAGAGCCATTATAATCTATCGCCACTACTTCTCACACCACCGTTAGTTAGTACTGAACCCCAGCGCCACCCTCTCCACCAATCAGGCACTACGAATTCTATATTACAGCAATTTATTTACATAATTAAAACTGCACTGTAATCTTATGTTCTAATTTTCGTATTTATATTTACTATATAATATTAGTCTCTCCATTAATCCTCGCTCCTGAAATAAAATTGTCAAATTTTAGGCATAGCAATCTATTTTGCTCGTAACAATTCTCTCTACCTTTATAACCTTTATCTACCTCTACTTTTATAAATGATCGGAATTTCAAAACTAAGCTCTTTGGCAAAGCCTTTCCCGCCCCCACTTTCTCAAATTTACGTTACTACTGAGGTTCAGTTTTTTTTTCGAAAATATGCACATACACAGTTTTCAATTTTTTAATTTGATATTTGGAGCTATTGACTATCTTCTTCTTCCCCACCTACTTACCCGATTTAGTAGCACTACAAACGCACAAAATAAAAATCCAATTTTAATACGGGATGTAATTTGAATATCTAACATATAGAGTTTTTTTTTAATTTATCTTTATCCACTTCGATCTAATAATACCATTTATTCTAATAAAACACTGTATTGAACAATATTTAGTACCACCAACGACAGCCTATTAGTTCTATTATTACCGTAATTTCGTTGCACCCACACTATAGACGCCAACTTACAGTACCGCGGCACACGCTCAGCAATCCTCTATCTCTCCTGCACTCAGCGCCGTCGCCACTTGGCGGGAGTTCTATCTCCCGTGCCAATACTTATGTTATTCGAATTAAATATCTCTACACTTCCGCCTTGCTACGAACCAATCTCTTCAGAAATTAATTTTCAAAATTATAACTTTACTGCTTTCTTACATACTAAATTTCAACCATATATGCACATTATTTTTAAGAAGTTAAATTAAAAATAAATATATATAAATGCTTGTTAAATTATATTTTTATTCATTTCACTCTAAACCTACCAATTACATTCTGTAATGAACGATATCAAGCGCCACGCTCCTAATCGCTCCTTAGCACTGTGGCCCCTATCGTTTTCATTCTGGCAACTTTTAATTTAATCCTACTGCACCGACCCTATCCATCTATCTGCAACGTCCCTAACTCATATAGTTGCTTTCCTCCATCACCCCTGCTTCGAGCATCTCAGCCTATTTTTTGACCCCGGCGCCCCATCCCTCACGCCACTCCAATATACTATACTTCCATTTCAATACTTCAAAAATGCATTCAAGTAATTAATACTGCACTATAAACAAACATACTAAATTTCATATTTATATCTAGAATATAATATTAGTCTTCTCATTTAATCAAAGTAATCTATTTTGCTCGTACTCTATATTTTCTCTAGCTATTTTAAATCACCGTTTATAAAGAACCCAACAAATTGAATTTAAAAATTGTAGGTCTGGCAAAGCATAAACTTCCCGAATATTTACAAATTTTGCACCGCTACTGAAATATGTATAATTAGAGTCTCAATACTTAGTCTTAATTTTATTTTTTCCACATTTTGGTCTATTACCCACCCCTTTCCTCCATCGCTTGCCATCCGGATCCGTAGTGTTCTGCTTCCAGACGCAACCCCAATTTCAATTCAATTTTATAATGTATGTAATTTTTTTTAAATATTTAATTTTATTGCATTAACTTTAAACAGTTATTAGCACTAAAAAAAATGTATACACATATAAACATTTGCAATACATAATTCATAACTTATTATTTACAACTAATAAACATACTTAAAATAAAGAGATTGAACTCTGCCTACAAACGCACCAAATATCATTCCAATTCTGCTACTGAATGTATTTTGAACATGTCCAACATATAGAGAACTATTTTACTTCTATTTAATATTAAACATGCAAAATATCATCGTCGTACATCTATATTGTTCTTATATATATATATATATATATATATATATATATATATATATATATACATATATATATATATATATATATATATATATATATATATATATATATATATATATATAAATAAATATCTATGAGTTCTTATGGGTTTTCCATGTTAAATTGGAACATTACGAACATTATAATAGTAAGAAAGAAGATATATATATCCGGTAACAAAATCGTATATGGTATCTTCTAAACAGCGCCTACAAAGTTTTTTAAATTTTGATATTATGTAAAGGACGAATTTCTAAGACTTTCTACGTCCGTGAATTTTTCCTTGAATTTCCGTGGAAAAACTTATTCTGGAAAAACTAAGAAATTTGAAAAAATACTTTTGCAAATATCTGACGAACTAGAAAAGATAGAAAACTGAAATTTAGTATGTGCATTGAGATCATAATTGTGCACATTTGCCAATAGTTGGAAATTTTAAATCTGAATTCAGTAGCGGCGCGAATTTTTGGAAGTAATGTTAGAATAGAGTTTCAACTTTGAAATATAGTATGTAGGCTCGCTGTAGACAGTAATTAAGAAATAAATATTAAAAACTTTAAATTTCCAGTGGCAGCGGGAGTTGAGACGGTAAAAGCCAAAAATATTAAATAAAGATAAATGTAACTTGGGGTATGTATTGAGAAACATATTGTACATATTTGCCAATAATTGAAACCACAAAGTTTTTATTCAGTAGCGGCGCGAATCTTTAGGAACAAGGTCACAACAAATTTAGAACGTTTAAATTTGAGACGTTGGTAGATGGTCATAAAAGACAAAGCATAGAAAACGGCAAATTTCCAGTTAGGGTTGGCTCCGGAAACCAAAAACAGGAAGTATGAAATATATGGGGATAAAAGGCTAAGATTTTGTATATATGTCTTGGATACATACAAAAAAGATTCCTGCGCCTACTTTGAAAAGACTTTACGTAAAAAAATTGTTCCTTTTATTCGGAAAATAATAAGGGCCTTGACTAAAAATTAATATAAAAAAAAAGTTACATCCATTAATAAATTGTATTAATAGCGGTTGCGTCTGGAGGTAGGATTCGTCTACGGATTCGGATGGTAAGGGATGGGGAAAGGGGTGGTTAATAGTACCAAATGTAAATAAAATTAAAACTAATTATTGAGACTATATTAATACATATATCAGTATTGATGCAAAATTGGCAAAAATGCAAGAGGTTTATGATTTACAAGACCTTCAATTTTTAAATTCAATTTGTGGGGTTCTCTATATACGGTGATTCAAAATAGCTAGAGAAAATATTGACTACGAGCAAAAAAAAATTACTTTAATTAAAATGTAACAGTTTTACTTCAGCAGCGGGGGTAAATAAGAAGACTATATTATATTCTTATATTCTAGATATAAATACGAAATTTAGTATGTAAGTTTACAGTGCAGTATTAATTATTTGAATGAATTTCTGTAGTATAGAAGTAATATTGCATTATAGTGGCGAGAGGGAGGAAGGGAGCGCCGGCGTCAATATCCTTAGAGGCCGAAATGTTCGAAGGAGGGATAGGGACGTTTTAGATCATGAATCGTGGTGGTAATTATGAGATCGACGGTGCGGTGGGATTACATTAGAAGTGTCAGAATGGGAACGACAAGGGCTAAAGTGCTAATGAGCAATTAAGAGCGTGGCGCTTAGCATGGTTTATTACAGAATTGAATTAATGTAATTGGTAGATATAGAAAACTAAATTTAGCTTATATTGCTAAAGAGATTGGTACGCAGGGGGGCATTAGCGGAGAGATATATCATTGGAAGAGCAATGATTGGTTAAGCTTTGGCACGGGAGACTCTAAGTAACGACGGCGGTCAGTGCAACAGAGATAGAAAATTACTGAGCGTGTGCGGCGGTACTGTAAGTTGGCGTAGTGTAGGTGCAACGAAATTAAATTAAAAGTACGGGAATGATAGAGCTAATAGACTGTGTGGTGGTGATCACGATCTGGGTACTGAATATTGTTCAATACAGTGTTTCATTAAAATAATTGGTATGATTAGATCGAAATGGATAAAGATAAATTAAAAAAAAACATATATTTTACCGAAAAATTACATCCCGTAGTAGAATTTCATTTATATTTAGTGCGTTTGTAGTGCTACCAAATCGGCTGCTGGTAGGTGGGGTAGGGGAAGTTTGTCAATAGCCCAAATATCACATTAAAAAAATTAAAACTATGTATGTGCATATTTGCGAAAGAAAACTTAGCCTCTGTAGTGGCGAGTATTTTGAGAAGTGGGGGCGGGGAAGGATTTGCAAAAGAGCTCAATTTTGAAACTTAGTATGTGGAGGGTCTCTATAAACGGTCATTTATAAATGGTAACGAGAATATTTAATATGAGCAAAACCGATTGGTATGACTAAAATTTGACTATTTTACTTATGTAGCGGGGGTAAATAGAAGACTAATATTATATCGAAAATATAAATATGAAAATTAGAATGTAAGTGTACACTTCAGTATTAAATATTTAAATTAATTGCTGTAGTATCGAATTGGAAGTGCCTAAGCAGCGGGGGAGGAGGTGATAGAGCTAAGGGTCAGTACACTAAGTAGCGGTGGTGCGCGATAGAGGATAATGGCTGTGTTAGGTAGCCGCACTGTAGAATATGTGCTAGAAGAATGGTGCTGAAAGAGAGGGTGGCGGTGCAGGGGAATTAAATCGAAAGTGCAAGAACGGGAACGACAAGTGCTAGAGATAAGATGTCTTGGAGCGAGGGCTTAGGCATTCTTAAAAACATAAATTAATTGATGTAATTGCTAGGATTACAGTAAAACGTGTTAAAATAAATTTTAACAAACATTTATCTTATCAAATAAATTTATAAGGATGAAATTTACTTTGTATGTTATAAGTAAAGTATTAATCTTGAAAATTTATTGTTAAGAGATTGGTACGCATGCGGGTGGAAGTAAGAAGCGAAGAATTATTTAATTATTGCGCTAAAGCGGGGGCACTGAGAATGTGCTCTAAGGACCGATGATGCTCAGGCAAAGAGCGATACAGAGTGCTGAAGGAAGGAGGCGCTCTATGGCGGAGGATTAGAGAAATCAAATTAAATGTTCGGAAACGTTAGAGAGCATGAAGCCAAGAGGTGATGATTGGAGCTTAGTGGCGTGGCACTGGAGACTGGTCAATAAATTGCTTTATTACTGTAAATGAAAAGATTAGAACAAAATAAGGAAACACAACTATTAAAAATGATATATTTTGCGACAATTACTTAAAAATAATATTTCGCATTACTTTCAATTTAGCAAATAACTTTTATTTATTCATAAATATTATATACACGTCGCTTTGCGACGGGGCGAAGCGCTAATGTTCCAATTTAACATGGAAAACTCATAAGAACTCATAGATATTTATATATATATATATATATATATATATATATATATATATATATATATATATGGATATATATCCGGTAACAAAATCTTATATGGTATCTTCTAAATGGCGCCTACAAAGTTTTTTAAATTTTAATATTTTGTAAAGGACGTATTCCTAAGACATTCTACGTCCGTGAATTTTTTCCTGATTTTTCGTGGAAAAACTTATTCAGAAAAAACTGCAAAATTCGAATAAATACTTTTGCAAATATCTGACGAACTAGAAAAGATGGAAGACTGAAATTTGGTATGTGTATTGAGATTAAAATTGCGCACATTTGCCAATAGTTGGAGATTTGAAATTTGAATTCAGTAGCGGCGCGAATTTCCGAAGGCAATGTTAGAAGAGAGTTAGAACGCTCAAATTTAATTTGTAGGTTCACTGTAGACAGTAATTAATAAAAAAAAATTAACAGCCCCAAATTTCGAGTGGCGGCGGGAGTTGAGACAGTAAAAGCCAGAAATATTGCAAAAGGAATATTAAAACTTAGGGTATGTATTAAGACACTAATTGCGCATATTAGCCAATAATTAGATTACCAAAATTTTATTTCAGTAGCGGCGTGATTTTTTGGGGGCAATGTCGCAACAGAGCTAGAACGTTGATATTTGGAACGTGGGCCTTATATAGAGTGTCATTAAAGACAAACTATAGAAAACTACAACTTTACAGAGGCGGCGGGCGCTTGGGGCCAAAAACCAGAAATATAAAATATATAGAGATGAAACGCTATAGTTTAGAATATATGTTCTTAGATACAAACAAAATAGATCCCCGTGCCAAAATTTGACAAACTTGTTCAGTAGCGGAGGTATGTGATGGGTAATAATGCTAAAATATAAATATAAAGCTAAAATTTAGTATGCAGATATAGATTGACATATTAATAACGAAAATATAAAGAAACAAAATTTTCTAATGTGTAGCATTAATTCTAATTAAGAGGAAAAATTGAAAACCCCAAATTTACAGTGGCGGTGGGAGTTGAAACACTAAAATCTAAAAATATTGAATAAAGAAAATGTTTTCTTGGCACACTAATTGTTCATCATCGCCAATAATTAGACACTAAATTTGTAATTCAGTAGCGGCGCAAATTTCTAAGGGCAATGTTAAAATAGAGTTAGAATATTTAAATTTGTCATGGAAGCTTCCTTTAGACAGTAACTAATAAAAATAAAATAGGAAACCCTGAATTTCTCGTGGCGCCGGAAGTTATAACCGTAAAATCTAGAAATGTTTAATAAAGACAATTTTACTTGAGATATGTATAGGTACACTAATTGTGAATATTTGCTAATAATTGGAACACCACATATTTTATTCAGTAGCGGCGAGATTTTTTGGGGTAATGTTAGAATAGAGATTCAACGTTTAAATTTAGTATGTAGGCTCGCTGTAGACCGTAATTAATAAATAGATATTAAAAATTCCAAATTTCCAGAAGCAGCGGGATTTGACAAGGTAAAAGCCAGAAATATTAAATAAAGAAAATTGAAACTTGGGGTATGCATTGAGACACAAATGGTGCATATTTGCTAATAATTGGAACACCAACATTTTTATTCAATATCGGCGCGAATTTTTTGGGACAATGTCACAACAGATTTAGAACGTAGAAATTTGAGACGTTGGTAAATGGTCAATAAAGACAAACTATAGAAAACGGCAAATTTCCATTGAGGGTGGGCGCCATGAACGAAAAACCAGAAATATCAAATATATGGTTATGAAAGGCTATAATTTAGTATATGTGTCTTGGGTACAACCAATATTGATTCCTGTGCCTACTTTGACAAATTTAGTTTAGTGGCGAAAATTATTTTTAGCAATAATGCTATATAGACCAGGGTAGAAGCCGTCAAAAATAATTAAAAACATAAAAAAATTAAAGTAAAATAAAACCTATTGGAAATGGAAGGGAATACTACTAAAATGAAAGGAAAAATAAATTACGGTCGATCTGAGGTTGGGAAGGGGTAGGGGGTGAGGTTTTAAGGGTAAAAATCGGTAAATCTCGATTTCCGGCAAAACTACAAGTCCTATCGAAAAAAGTTAAATTGCAAAGTTATAGATAATAAAAAGATCTACAACTTTTATATCTACACTTTTTCTCCATAACCTCAAAATTCATGTAAAAAATCCAAAAAACCACATTTTTGATTTTTTATTTATATCTTATACAAAAAAATTTTTTTTTTCATGATATTTAGTGAAAACTTTCCTCTTTATGTCCCAAGCACACTGGAATTTTGAAGATTTAAAATATTAATTTTTTCACCCTATTTTGACTCGATATCGAAAAAAAAACCCTAATTTTCAATCGAAAATTCTCACGTCAAAATATCTGATTTTTCAAAAAATTCGGTGGGCTTTTTGTTCGTTAAAATCTCTATTTTCTGATGGTGTAAAAAAAAATATACATTACTATGGAAAAATTTTTCAGAAAATGCAAAAAAACGAAAAATACTAAAATTCGAATTTTTTTTTTTAATCTTTATGTACAATTTTGAGGTATTCATTAAAATTTTTACTTTAATTACTCGAAAAACGTTAGGTTCCATGTTAGATTAATAAACAAAAAAATTACAAACCAATTAAACATAAATATCGCAAAAAACATAGTTGTTGTAAATATTAAAAATACGATTTAAAGGGGATTTTATTAAAAAAATGTGACTACTGCTATTTTTTTCAGTAATAAAAGTTGATTTATTAAATTTTCATTACATTTATGTATTAGAAAATCTCATTAGATAGAAATATACACGTAAATCGTACTATTGAGTAGAGATTTTTTTTAATGATTACACTATACATTATATTATTTCTAAAAGCATTAATCTTTGTATTTATCAAAACATAGTATTCAATTCGAATCACTTATTCATCAGTTTCTGTTTTTTTGATGGTATTTCTTGATCATTAGATTCGACAGGCCTTTCTGATTCTAGTAGATCTTCGACATCTTCAAGACCATCACCGTCTTCGTCTCTAACATTATTTTCGGTCTGCATTGGTTCTTCATCCGCAATTTCATCTGAATCATTAACTTCCTCGTAGATTTTTTTCTCCACATTGGCGCATTGTTCAGAACCATCACAATTTGAGCATAAATTTGTGCATTTTAAACCATGTTTTCGGCAGCCACATTTTAAATTATTACATCCAGTTTCACAGCTGCAGCAAATAGTTTTCAGCAATTTTTCCGGAATTAATTCCATTTCTGTAAATTTGGGCATAATTCCATGTTGATGTTGCTTCCAGCCCCAATCTGTTGCTGTCAATTCATTACCCAGCCACGTTTGAAGCTGATAATATGCCCTGTAACAATGTTGTTCTGCTGCATCTTCTGTGGGTGGGAGATTTGCCAATATAAAAGATGATTTAATTTTTGCCAATTGATATTTTTGAAATCCTAATTGATTCAGTGATATATTATCCTTTTTACATTTATAAATAGATTTAATTAATTTCAATCCATTTTTTTTTATATTTTCTTTGTTTACATCTTTTTTAAAAAATATATTAGCCAAATTTGACAAATTTTGATTGTCTAATAATGAATTTACGATAGTTTTTTTTCCTTTTTCGGCAAATCCAGATGTTGTGTCGCAACCGGAAGAACAATGCAGAAATGCAACGATGTTTTTGACGGATTCACATTTGAAACTATTAGACGTGTAAAAAAGATCTGTTATATTTTCAGAACCGGGCTTGAGAAAATAAATTTTATGATTATAAGAATTTAATTGATTCAAAAGGACCAAAAGATCAATATGTTGTCGTACAACAATGACAGTTTTATTAGTATCTTTGGCAATTTCTATCGAGGTCTTAATAATGTCAGCAGCAGCATCTTCTTTAGCTTGTTTACAGAAAAATCCTTTTGACTGTAATACTTGCATTAACGATTTTATTATTTTGTCTTTGTTTTCCTCATTAGATAAAAAATTTTCTTGCAATAATGGTATTTTTGTATGGTTTTGATAATTCAACTCTGGAATATTGTCTGACGTCTTTCTACGACTACGTTCTGCTTTTTTAGTTGAATGAACTGCTGGTACTGTTGACACAGTAATTGATTTTTCAATTTCAGGGTACCCATCAAAAACTATACAGCTGTCTGCTGCGTAATGTTTTCCTACATAGCGTAAATATATATTCATGATCTCTTCCACCGTTTCATTTTTCTGCCAAATTACTTTGTGTAGTAAAAATCCACCGTCGACGACATGCACAATGCCGTCAAAATGCGTTGGTCTATTCGTACTCACAAATAATTCGTAGAGCTGAGATTTAACGTTTTTTCTGAGGCCATTTTCGGTAAAAAGAGATAATGGAAAAGGTGCAAGCTCGTATTGTAAATAAGATTCCATTTTTTTTTTACTGTCGATCTTTAGAGATATTCTGTTGGATATTTATGTTTAATTGGTTTGTAATTTTTTTGTTTATTAATCTAACATGGAACCTAACGTTTTTCGAGTAATTAAAGTAAAAATTTAATGAATACCTCAAAATTGTACATAAAGATTAAAAAAAAAATTTCGAATTTTAGTATTTTTCGTTTTTTTGCATTTTCTGAAAATTTTTTCCATAGTAATGTATATTTTTTTTTACACCATCAGAAAATAGAGATTTCAACGAACAAAAAGCCCACCGACTTTTTTGAAAAATCAGATATTTTGACGTGAGAATTTTCGATTGAAAATTAGGGTTTTTTTTTCGATATCGAGTCAAAATAGGGTGAAAAAATTAATATTTTAAATCTTCAAAATTCCAGTGTGTTTGGGACATAAAGAGGTAAGTTTTCACCAAATATCATGAAAAAAAAAATTTTTTTGTAAAAGATATAAATAAAAAATCAAAAATGTGGTTTTTTGGATTTTTTACATGAATTTTGAGGTTATGGAGTAAAAGTGAAGATACAAAAGTTGTAGATCTTTTTATTATCTACAACTTTGCCATTTAACTTTTTTCGATAGAACTTGTAGTTTTGCCGGAAATCGAGATTTACCGATTTTTACCCTTAAAACCTCACCCCCTACCCCTTTCCAACCTCAGATCGACCGTAATTTATTTTTCCTTTCATTTTAGTAGTATTCCCTTCCATTTCCAATAGGTTTCATTCTACTTTAATTTTTTTATGTTTCTAAAATTATCTACCCTGGTCTAATAATATAAATACAAAACTGAAATTTAATATGCAGATACAGATTGATATATTAATAACGAAAATAAAAGAAATTACATTACCTAAGTATAACATTAGGGTAGGAGGTGATAAACCGAATATAAGAACAATATAGAAGTACGACGATCATATTTTGCATGTTGAATATTAAATAGAAGTAAAATAGTTCTCTATGTGTTGGACATGTTCAAAATACATTCAGTAGCAGAATTGGAATGATATTTGGTGCGTTTGTAGGCAGAGTTCAATCTCTTTATTTTAAGTATGTTTATTAGTTGTAAATAATAAGTTATGAATTATGTATTGCAAATGTTTATATGTGCATACATTTTTTTTAGTGTTATTAACTTTTTAAAGTTGATGCAATAAAAATAAATATTTAAAAAAAATTACATACATTATAAAATTAAATTGAAAGGGGTTGCGTCTGGAGGCAGAACACTACGGATCCGGATGGCAAGCGATGGAGGAAAGGGGTGGGTAATAGTCCAAAATGTGGAAAAAATAAAATTAAGACTAAGTATTGAGACTCTAATTATACATATTTCAGTAGCGGTGCAGAATTTGTAAATATTCGGGAAGTTTATGCTTTGCCAGACCTACAATTTTTAAATTCAATTTGTAGGGTTCTTTATAAACGGTGATTTAAAATAGCTAGAGAAAATATAGAGTACGAGCAAAATAGATTAGTTTGATTAAAATTTGACAATTTTACTTCAGCGGCGGGGGTAAATGAGAAGACTAGTATTATATTCTAGATATAAATATGAAATTTAGTATGTTAGTTTATAGTGCAGTATTAATTACTTGAATGAATTTTTGGAGTATTGAAGTGGAAGTATAGTATATTGGAAGCGTGAGAGGGATGGGGCGTTGGGGTCAAGAAAGAGGCTGAGATGCTCGAAGCAGGGATGATGGCGGAGAGCAACTATATTATCATGATTTGTGGTGGTGAATATGAGATCAATGGTGCAGTGGGATTAAATTAAAAGTGCCAGAATGGAAACCAAACTGGCCACAGTGCTAAAGAGTGGTTAGGAGCGTGGCGCTTGGCATTGTACATTACAGAATGTTATTAATGTAATTGGTAGGTTTAGAGTGACATAGGTAAAAATATAATTTAACAAGCATTTGTATATATTTATTTTTAATTTAACTTCTTAAAAATAATGTGCATATAAGGTTGAAATTTAGTATGTAGGATAGCAGTAAAGTATTAATTTTGAAAATAAATTGCTGAAGAGAATGGTACGTAGCGAGGCGGAAGCGTAGAGATATTTAATTCGAAGAACATAAGCATTGGCACGGAAGACAGTACTCCCGCTAAGTGGCGACGGCGCTCAGTGCAGAAGAGATACAGGATTGCTGAGCGTGTGCCGCGGTACTGTAAGTTGGCGTCTGTATTGTAGGTGTAACAAAATTAAATTAAAAGTGTGGGAATAAAACAGCTTGAATGAGGCTGTTATTGGTAGTGATCACAACCGGGGTACTGGATATTGTTCAATACAGCGTTTAATTAAAATAAATGGTATGATTAGATACAAATGATGATACAAAGATAAATTTTTGAAAAGCATATAGTTTAGCAAAAAGTGTTCTATATGTTAGATATTCAAATTACAAAACATCCTGTAGTAGAATTGGATTTTTATTTGGTGCGTTTGTAGTGCTACTAAATCTAGTGGGGGAAGGGGGAGATAGTCAATAGCCCCAAATATCAAATTGAAAAAGTGTAAACTATGTATGTGCATATTTGCGAAAAAAAATTTAACCTCTGTAGTAGAGTGAATTTGGGGAAGTGGGGGCGGGGAAGGATTTTCAAAAGCTACAGGTCAGTACGGTAAATAGCGAAGGTGCGCGAAATAGTGGCGATAGAGGATAGGGGCTCTGGGAGGTAGTCGCACTATAGAATATGTGTTATGGTGCTGGAAGTTTGGGCGGCGGTGCAGGGGAATTAGGAGCGAGGAACTAGGCATTCTAAAAAACAGAAAAACAAAAGATTATTTATTTATAGCGCTAAAGCGGGGGCGCTGGAAAAGTGCTCGAAGGACTGATGATGTTAAGGGATGTAGCGATAGCTGCTCAGCATGTGCTGTAGTGCTCTTTGACAGACTTGCAGAGGAATAAATTCGAAAGTGCGGGAACGATACAGAGCATGAAGCCAAGAGGTAATGATTGGTGTTTAAGGGCGGGAAACTGAACATTGTTCAATACAATGCTTAATTAGGGAAAATTATAATTTTAGAACCTAATAAAGGAACATAAATTTAAAAAGAGCTATATGTTAGTAAAAATTATTCAAAAAAAATATTTTGCATTATGGTCAATATAGTAAATAATTTTTATTTAAGCACAAACATTATATACACGTCGCTTTGCGACGGGGCGAAGCGCTAGTCTACTATTTATAATGTTCGTAATGTTCCAATTTAACATGGGAAACTCATAAGAACTTCTAGATATTTATATATATATATAGAGCGATATATACGAGTATATATCCGGTAACAAAATCGTATATGGTATCTTCTAAACGGCGCCTACAAAGTTTTTTAAATTTTGATATTATGTAAAGGACGAATTTCTAGGACTTTCTACTTCCCTGGATTTTTCCCTGAATTTCCGTGGATTAACTTATTCAGGAAAAATTGCAAAAAAAAAAAAATACTTTTGCAAATATCTGACGAACTAAAAAAGAAAGAAAACTGAAATTTGGTGTGTGTATTGAGATCATAATTGTGCACATTTGCCAATAGTTGGAAATTTGAAATTTGAGATCAGTAGCGGCGCGAGTTTCCGGGGGCAATGTTAGAATAGAGTAAGGACGTTCAAATTTTATATGTAGGCTCGCTGTAGACTGTAATTAATGAAAAAAAATAAACAACCCCAAATTTCCAGTGGCGGCGGGAGTTCAGATAGTAAAAGCCAGAAATATTGAAAAAGCAGTATTTAAACTTAGGGAATGTATTAAGACACTAATTGCGCATGTTTTCCAATAATTGGATTACCAAAATTTTAATTCAGTAGCGGCGTGAGTTTTTGGGGGCATTGTCGCAACAGAGCTAGAACGTTGATAATTGGAATCTAAGCATTATATAGAGTGTCATTAAAGACAAATTATAAAAAACTGCAATTTTCCAGAGGCGGCAAGCGCTGGGGGCCAAAAACCAGAAATATAAAACATATAGAGATGAAAGGCTATAGTTCAGAATATATGTTCTTAGATACAAATAAAATAGATCCCCGTGCTAAAATTTGACAAACTTGTTTAGTAGCGGTGGTATGTGGGGGTACTAATGCTAAAATATAAATACAAAGCTGAAATTTAGTATGCAGATATAGATTGACATATTAATAACGAAAATATAAAGAAACTACATTTTCTTATGTGTAGTATTGGAGCAGGGGGTGATAAGCCGAGTATTAAAACCATGTAGGGGTACAAAAATGATATTTTGCATGTAGAATACGCAAATTTGGGGCAAGTGATGGTAAGGTTAGCTTTGGAATAGAGCTCATTTTTAAAATTTAGTATGTAGAGAGTCTCTATAAACGGTCATTTATAAAAGGTAGGAAGAATATTTGGTATGAGCAAAATAAATTGCAATGACTAAAATTTGACAATTTTACTTCAGTAGCGAGGGTAAATGAGGAGACTAATATTATATCGTAAATATAAATATGAAAAATAGAATGTAGGTTTACAGTGCAGCATTTATTATGTAAATGAATGCCTGTAGTATCGAATTCGAAGTGCTTCAGCGAGGAGGGTGGAGGCGCTGGAGGTCAGTACGCTAAGTGGGAGTGGCGCTTGAAGTAGTGACGGTAGAGGGTAGCTGCTTTGCAAGAAATATGTCGTTGTGCTTTAGGTGTGGGAGGCGGAGCAGAGGGATAAAATCGAAAGTGCAAAAAACGGGAACGATAAGGGCTAGAGTGGTAAGTAGCGGAGGGCGCTGGGATTAGGGATGATTATGAACAAGAAGCTGAGCACGGTTAAAAGCAAAAATTTTTTAAGTTTACAGTGATATGAGTGAAAATAAACTTTAACATGCCTTTATCTTAAAGAACTAATATTTTAAAATGAAATTTGGTATGTAGGTTAACAGTAAAGAATAAATTTGGCAAATTAATAGTTTAGAGATTGGTGCACAGGGTGGTGGAAGTGCAGCAATTCTAATTAAGGGGAAAAAATTGAAAACTTTAAATTTCCAGTGGCGGTGGGAGTTGAAACCCTAAAATCTAATAATATTTAATAAAGAAAATCTTAATTTTGGACATGTATAGATTCGCTAATTGTGCATTATCGCCAATAATTAGAACACCAAATTTATAATTTAGTAGCGGCGCGAGTTTCTGAAGTAATGTAAGAACAGAGTAAGAATATTTAAATTTGGCAAGTAAGCTCTCTGTAGACAGTAACCTTAAAAAAAAAAAATAGAAACCATAAATTTCCTGTGGCGGCGGAATTTGAGATCGTAAAATCTAAAAATATTAAATAAAGACAATTTTAACTTGCGATATGTATAGACACACTAATTGTAAATATTTGCCAATAATTGGAAAACCATTTATTTTATTCAGTAGCGGAGCGATTTTTTAGGGGTAATGTTATAATAGAGTTCCAACGTTGTAATTTAGTATGTAGACTCGCTGTAGACTGTTATTAGGATGTTATTATGAATGAGTATTAAAAACTACAAATTTCCAGTGGCTGCGGGAACTAAGACAGTAAAGGCCAGAAATATTAAATTCAAAAGATTTAAACTTGGGACATGCATTGAGACACTAATTGTCCATATTTACCAATAATTGTAACACTTAAATTTTTATTAAGTAGCGGCGGAAATTTTTGGGGACAATGTCGCAACAAAGCTAGAACGTTGAAATTTAAGACAAACCATAGAAAACCACAAATTTCAAGTAGTGGCGGGTGCCGTGACCTAAAAACCGGAAATGTAAAATATATAGTGATGAAAGGCTATAATATAAAATATATGTTTTTAGATACAAACAAAATAGATCCCAGTGATGAGATTTGACAAATTTGTTCAGTAGCGAAGGTATGTGGCCCCCCCGCATACTTATTCTAAAATATAAATACAAAGCTAAAATTTGGTATGCAGATTGACATATTAATAACGAAACTATAATAAAAACTATATTTTCCTAAATGTAACATTAGAGTGGGTGGTGATAAACCGAGTATAAGAACAATATAGAGGTACAACGATGATATATTGCATGGTGAATATTAAATAGAAGCACAATAGTTCTCTATAAGTTAATTAGAAATCAAATTAAACTCAGTAGTAGAATTGGATTGATTTTTGGTGCGTTTGTTGTGCTGCGAAAACGAACAGGAGTGAGAGGGATAGGGGGGAAAGAGTTAACAGCTCCAAATATCAAATTAAAAAAAATATAAACTATGCATCTGCATATTTGCGAAAATAAATTTAACCTTAGTAGCGGCGTGAAATTAGGGGCGAGAAAGGTTTTGCCAAAGAGCTCAATTTTAAAATTTCGATCATTTATAAAAGTAGAGGTAGATAAAGGTTATAAAGGTAGAGAGAATTGTTACGAGCAAAATAGATTGCTATGCCTTAAATTTGACAATTTTATTACAGGAGCGGGGATTAATGGGGTGGCTAATATTATATCGTAAATATAAATACAAAAATTAGAACATATGATTACAGTGCTGTTTTTATTATGTAAATGAATTGCTGTAATATCGAATTGGTAGTGCATGATTGAAGGAGAGGGTGGCGCTGGGGTTCAGTAAGTAATAGTGGTGTTAGAAGTACTGGCGATAGATAATAATGGCTCTTTTGTGCTGGAAGTTTGGGCGGCGGTGCATGGGGATTAAATCGAAAGTGCAATAACGGGAAGGATAAGGGCTAGAGATGATATTATTAGAAGCGAACCGCTAGGCCTTAAAAACATAAATGAATAAAAATGATGAATTAATGTAATTAAATAAATGAATTGATGTAATTAGTAGGTTTACATTGAAATGAGTGAAAATTAATTTTATCAAACATTTATCTTATCGACTAATTATTAAAAAATAGTGTACTTCTAAGGTAATGTAGGAAAGTGCCTTAATGATCGATGATGCTCAGGTGGGCTGTGGTGTTGCAAGTGGGCGCATAGTGGCAGAGGTGCAGAGGAATACAATAGAAAGTGCGAGAACGATACAGAGCATGGAGCCAAGAGGTGATGATTGGTGTTTAGGGACGGGGCAGTGGACATTGTTTAATACTATGCTTCATTAGGGTAAATTGGATAATTTTACACAGGGAGGAGAAAGCAAAGGAATATTTATTTATAGCGGTGGCGCTGTGAAAGTACTCTAAGGTCCGACGATGCTCAGAGAAGAAGCGATACAGAGTGCTAAAGGAAGGAGGCGATCCATGGCGCAAATTTAGAGGAATCAAATTAAAAGTTAGGAAATTATAATAAAATAAGGAAACATAAATTTAAAAAATTATATATTTTAGAGAAAATTACTTAAAAATAATATTTTGCATTATTTTCAATTTAGCAAATAACTTTTTTTTATTTACAAATATTATATACACATCGCTTTGCGACGGGGCGAAGCGCTAGTATATTATAATGTTCCAATTGTTTAAATCTATTCTCATGATCTTATATGTTTGGTACTGAAGTTTGTATGGCAGCGCAAAAACGACTCCTACGATCTTTTTGAAAACTTCCTATTTCGTATAATTATTATTATTTAATTATTATATAAGTGCAGTCATGAGCAGGACCACCTTCTGGTGCCGGCTTATCGTTGAATTTTGGGACACCCTGTATATTGTTTTAACCGTTAATAACTGTTTGAAAAAACTGACGAATCTAAAGTTTTCTAAATAAAGAACTTAGTAGGATTACCAACGCGCCTTAGTTCTTTAAAAATGAAAATTGCCATCTATACTTAAGCATGCCTACACAACACAAAGAAGTAAGGAGTCTATTACTGAGCCTTTAGCATCAGGGAAATCTGCAGCTACTGAATAGCAGAGATCTGCGCAGATTAAAATAGAGCAAGCCGCAAGACCTTACCCACCGATACCGATACCAAACCACAAGAAACAATCTTTTTGTACTAGTCAGTGGTCTGAAACTGAATAAAATTATCTATATTTATCTTTAGTTTATAAATATCTATTTAATTATCAATAATGAAATTACTCTATAAAAGAGAGTTCAGTTGGAAAAGAAAGTGATAACAAACACTCGAAAACATACTTGAAAAAAAAAATTATGTTATTTGGAATCCTACAAAAGTCGGTTGGTTTGACACGTCTTTTTGTGACACCCTGCATACAAAAGACATATCTCGTCAATACAAATATAATTCATTATTTAATTTAAATTAAAATTAAAACTTTTTTTATTAATCCTCCCCAGAAGACTTTAATTAAAAATTATTTTTTTAGTACTTCTCTATTAATTAAATATAAATATTGTAGGAATTTAAAATTGTAATAATTAATTTCAACCCTTATACTGCTCCCCAGTTTATGCCATAACTAGAGTCTTTATTTATATCGTCTTTAAACTACTAAATTAATATTGATATTCTAATATATAAAATTCTCGTGACGCGGCGTTTGTTCCCAAACTGTCCCTAAATGTTAAGGGTACCCCAAAATTTTTTTTTTTTATTTTTTGGACAAAATTATTTGTTTTTATTCTTTCATGATTCAGCATTGAAAAATACATTAAGTTACAAATTTTTACCCTTATACGATCAACTCCTGATTTTTAATCGAGATTTTTATATTATTCTGTTCCATCTACAGATCCACAAGATGGCAATCGAATATAATAATTGTAGTACACTATAATTTTCATGTATATCTATCAACCAATCAGTTATCCGCACTAGGTGTCTCCCGTTGTCACTTTTCAACCAGCAAACATCGTGGAGTAGGGGTGAGAACGAAGTCGGCTTCCTTTCTTTCACTCACTATACAGTTTTCGTCCATTTTTTTTTTTTTGGTTTTATATGTGTCTCGATCGTAGCAGTGACTGTTATACGTATATTTTTAATGTTTCAGTGCAACTCTCAAGTTAATTTCATTCTCATAGTGAATTTATTATTATTTCTCAGTGCTATTATTATTTATTTACATTTTATAAATAATTAATTAAGACAGTTTTTCACTTCTAATTGATTAAGAAATCAGATATAAATCAACACGTGTTGTGAGCTTCCGACAACAACTTTACTGGTATATATCATAATCAGATATCATCATTACGTGTTTAATAAATACACTGTCTGTTCAAAAAATAAGAAGAATTTTCATTTTTCTCAAAAAATATTTATTTATTCATTAATTTCTATTTTGTCCCCTTCAATGTAGTCCCCCTCAGATATAGTACACTTGTGCCAGCATTTTTTCCAATCCTCGAAGCAGTTCTGATATGCACTTTATGGTATGCTCTTGAGCTCTCTCAACGATTCGGTTTGTATCTCCTCAATCGTCTCAAAACACCTGCAATGAGCAGGTGCATTATCGTGGTGCAAAAGCCATGAATTGTTTTTCCACAATTCTGAACGTTTTCTTCGTATTGCTTCTCGCAAGCGGCACATAACTTCAAGATAATACTCCTTATTGACCGTACGACCATGTGGTAAGAACTCCTGATGCACTACGCCACGGTAATCGAAAAAAACAGTCAGCAAAAACCTTCACATTTGATCGAACTTGGCGTGCTTTTTTGGC
The DNA here is from genome assembly GCA_963678705.1 of Panorpa germanica. NCBI lineage: Eukaryota > Metazoa > Arthropoda > Insecta > Mecoptera > Panorpidae > Panorpa > Panorpa germanica. The sequence continues at coordinate 23,264,015 of OY783209.1, forward strand.
CTTGGCTCTCCTGGGCTCTTCCATTGGGACGATTGGACTTTGGTTTCGATGTCATAACCGGTCAATATTCGCTGAAATAAGGTCGCAGAGTGGAACAAGCTTAAGAGAGATATCAACTGAATTGAAGGTAGGCACGAATACAAGACCACTGTAATATACCTTGTCAATGCCACCAAAATATAGTTCGAAGTATTGTACTATTAATACTAATAAATTAGAATATTAAGATCTGTATTAATATAATTTTTATTTCTGTTTTATTTGGTCATTTTTACATAATAATACAATCATTATTATTATTTTATTATATTATTACAAGTGATGTTATAATGATGGAAATGTTTAATTTGTATATATTCATTTAGTGATTTAACAAGAAAATAAATAAGCTATATGTATGGAAATAAAATATCGTAATGTTACTCTACTTCGTGGAAATTTCTTGAGTTCAAAGAATATTTTAACCATTTATATTTCATTTGTAACTAATGTAATATTTGTGTTTTAGTAATATATTATGAAAATATTACGCAAAATATACATAGCATTTTCAAAATGTTAAAATATATGTATCATCTAGACAATTTTTATAATGTTATATTCGATTATATAAAATAAACATACTCAATCTCATACTTAATACATTTTGTCATTCAAATAATTTTTATTATACTATTGTTATTATATGTAGATTATTTACGTTTAGAATTTTTGTATACTTATTTACAATTAATGAGTTATTTGAATATAAATACATGATGCATCATCACACACACACACACATATATATATATATATATATATATATATATATATATATATATATATATATATATATATATATTTATATATATATATATATATATATATATATATATATATATATATATATATATATATATATTAAATTTTTACACAGAGTGTGTAATACTGTTTAAAAATAACTAGAAAAAAAACTATCTGCCTGTGACTCATCCCAGATCTCTATCTTAACGCGATAAATACTTTACCAATTAAGCTATCAAAGTTGTTGAAAATTTTCTGTCATTTTTATATTCGATATTATATACAGACTTATTTTATTTTAATTTTGTATATACTATAGACTTATACTAAGGACTCCTTCTGGCAGGATGCACATGAACACTTATTTTAAGACCAGAAATGTCTAGCCTGTTCCTTGTAGAACTAAAACTTTGTATATAAATATATATACATTAGCGCAAGATGACTTGTATAAATGCTGTCTTTAGGTCAGCACATTTCTGGTCTGATGTTGTACTGCAACAAACTACTTACGTTGTTCCGATTATATCTGATCTTGCTTGGACACGTATAAGATATTTCAATATTGTTTTATAATGGGTTATATCACTACGATTTTTTTTTTTTTTTCGACCATTATTTTATACAAAATATAAAAATTTTTCCTGTTTAATACCACGCATGAATAATTCACCTAATTGAAAGCTATAATAATCTAAGAGAGCAGTAGTAATTGTTATAAACTTCAATAAGATATATCTCCATTATATTATGAATTTATGTTATAATCTTGAAAAGAAAGGTTCTTTGTTTCTTTCTCTTCAAACAGAAAATATAATAAATATAACAAATAATATTATATAATCAACCGTACTAGAGTATGAATAACAAGTGGTATCAATAGACGCAAGAATAAATTCTACATCAACTAACGGTACTTACTCACACCTTGTACGTAAATCATACAAGATAGATTGAATTTATTGTGGAGATAGAAAAATTGCAATATTGCTTTTTTGTAAAAATGTTTTATTATATTGTCAAATAATAGATGCTATTATTTAAATTGTGTTAACTAGTAATAGGAATTATGCTACTAGTGAAATATATAGACTATAAGTTCAAATTTAATTAATTTGTGTAATAAAAATCGATATATGTAGTAAGTGAGCAAGCGTGCTCCCAATGTCCGAGTTATTGATAGCCCAGGTACGCTTTGGTGATATATCAAACCAAAGACACGCGCCAACAAAGAAACAGAAGTGCTCAAAGTGCATTTAAATTAGAAGACAATGGCTTATGTACCGATAAAGAAAAACAGTTATGCAGGGTGTCCCATAAACCGACGTCAATAATTTTTAAAATATTCACCTTAGAATTTTTTTAATATTTCTCTTATAACTATTATGACTTGGCATTTGACCCATTTCCGGCTTGACGTCGATTTATAGGGCACCCTGTATACTGCACTGATAAAGGAAAGAACAGAAATAAATTAATTACTTGAGAAATCGAATAATTGGAAGCGTGATAATTATAAAGCAAATCGTCAAATTAAAACTCATAAAAATGGGATAAATAAAGAAGAGTTAAACCCTGAGACCGATTTAATCGCAAAGAAGATAAAATCAAACAACGCAATCCAAGTACATCACCTAACATCTCTCTTGAAGAAGATGTAAACACAAACCAACTATAAGTTAAAAACGAAACTGAAAAGGCGAATAAGACACCTCTTCGTCCTGCACCAATTAATGTTGCGGGTGTAAGAGAGTACAAAAAATCTCTACGAAATCATAAAATACACTTCTGAGCAAGAATACAAGGAACTGCACTCAATAATAATGCTTGGAACATTAACACGCCTGATCCCAATATGTGCAGAGCATTAGCGGCTAAATTGAATGGGCAAAATTTCAACAGCATAGTTATAAAAACAAGAACGAGAGATCAATTAAGGCCAAAAGGTCATGGCCAAAGGATTACATCATTCATGTGATAAAAGTAATATCATTGAAGATCTCAAAGATAAGTGATTAAACGTGTTAGATGCTGTAATCACCTTTAAAAAGGAAACAAGAACAAATCCAGAACAATGTTGAACAAGAGACTACAAAGCGACGACTATCACCTCTCATGCTTAAATTTGACAACAAAGTAAGTATAGAAAAGATTTATGAAATTAGATACTTAACATACATGTTAAAATAAGGTCAATCCGATTAATTCCGGAATGTTAGAAATTTGGAGAATATAACCATACACAAATCTACTGTAAGAGATATTCACGATGTGCGAGATGCGCTGGTGAACATAATGTCGTAAACTGTACAGTTAGCAAAAATACAATGCTCTCATTTATCAGAAAGTTGTAGTTGTATTTTGACTCCATATTTTCGAGTTAAACAAAAAGTTCGTATTGGCCCTTTTGGCAGTTCTTCTAAGAATTTCTGCATTGTTAATAATTGCAGATGTGATGTTGTAAGTTGAGAATCTATATGGCGTGTGCTATGTACATCTTTCTCAATAGATGCAGCCACATGCGAATCAACTTATATTGGTTGTAACTACAAAGTGTTGTATGCAGTGAGTTTTATACCACGGCAATTTTTGGGGTTGTCAATTAAGACCACACTTCACAGGATAATTTCTGTAGTATGTCTTCACAATCTCTCTACTCAAATGTAGAGTTGATGCAGCCATGATGATGAGACATTTTTTAGTACTTATACCGGTTTAATATGACTATTATGAGATTGTTATAAGAATAAAGCGGAAAAAAAGGCGAATTTAGCTGAACGAAGGCTAATCCACGCACATCAATATTACAAATGGAATAACTACTGCATTGATAGAAGAAAAAGCGGTACATGAAATAGTGTTTAATATTGCCAGTTTAACACACAACATTAAGGGTGCGATCCACTATGCGTTTACTACGTTCAAAATATTTTTTCAGCCATTCCACATGAGGAGTAGGGTCAAAACGTCTTGGCAAAAACGTCATTATTGTCGTCATTACAACTAGGTCAACATCAGGTGCTAGGATAGCATCACAACAAGGTCAACAAAATTTCTTTAGCTCACTAAAGCTAGCAGAAATAATTTGCACAATAATCGACAAAAATAATATCACAGAAATAAAAAAAGTAGAAAAAAATATGGCCATTGCACAATGATTAGCAGCAGAAATCGCAAATGAGATTGTGATCCGATATTAAAGAATAATAAATTTGAAGAATACATATCCTACTTCTGGACCACAATAACGGCAATTATAAAACAAGTTGACTCAGATTACACCGAGAAAACATTATTAAATAACATCGAATATAACAATTTTAAAATGACTAAAGTCCAAAGACTTAACAGCAACAAGGATATAGAAATAGCTCATAGAAAACTTCAATCAACTCTAAACTGCGTAATAGACTGGTCTAATAAAACAGAATATACGTTTTCTACCAAAAGTAAGTCACTGAAGCTTATTGCTCCTCCAAGACTGATAATATACAATGAAGAACTTGCATATACTCGTATAGGCCAATTTTTTATTTGTGTATGATTTTTGATGAAAAATTATCCTGGGTCGATCATACTGGCAGAAATAACTAAAAGTAATACCAATCTAACCATTTAGAGGTCGGTACTAAGTAGTATTTTGGATAATACCAAGATTTCATTAAAGTCTATACAGATAAGATCAAATTACAGGATGAAACAGCTTGCGCCTATAAAATTGAAGATACAATTGGAAAAATCAAACCAGACTCAAACAACAGTGTTTTTACGTCTGAATTATATATTATAAAAGAAAGTTTACAAGACATCACAACAACAAATAACCAAAGGAATGTGCTAATTTTATCTGACTCACTAAGTTCTCTATTGGCCAAAGATACTCTTTATACCAACCACCCAACAGTTCAAACACCCACCGTCTAATTCACAACCTCCACATCAAGCAAATAGATACTCAATTTTTATTATGGATTCCCTCTCACACAGGTTTATAACTGTAATAATATAAAAATGATCCATGAATTTTTTTCAATATACTGTAATTGGTTTTACATTAATCACATATCGTTTCTCTTAGTGTCAACACATTTACAAAAATGTCATAATTTATTTTACTAAATTGTGATCAGATATAACAATTACAAATTAAATTTTATAATTATCTTGAATGTCTGTCATATGTTGACATTACAACTCTAATTAAAGTCACCTCCTAACAATAAACATATTTCGCATATTTTCTAGATAGAATTTACCTCACATGTAGAAATATTTATTTTAAATATTGAATCTAGTGTTTTCCCTTTTCACACACATTAAGTAATAAATAACACTACTACTTATAAGAAAAGTTTACAAAATTTATTACAAGAATTAATTTTAGTTCATATTTCAAACTGATTTTATGAGGTTGTAATGTTGTTCGTTCTTTAAAGCCTAGCATTGTATTGCTTACAACTACTGCACGAAACAAATGCGATCTTCATACATTATAACAAGAAGCAACAGTTCAAATTAACACGTAATATATTTACGTCAGAACATTTTATCATATATTTAAATTGTGAATACATGGGGACAATCTTATTTATCCTGTGATTAGCGTTAGAACACTAGATGACACTGGAGTGTATACTCGCACACTTGATCTAGACACTAATACTGCTTTGCGACCTCGAATTTATGATTCAGATGTATTCGGAAGCATCTACTTTATAGTTTATCAGTACACCACTCTATCGAAAGTACTTAAAATGCATATTATATGTCTGCATCCTCTTTCTACCTAACATCCACTGTAAATTAAATCCGATAAACAAGAAAGATAACGATTGTTGTGTACGAAGTAGCATTTATCTCAGAGAGCTCTAATATATACGACCGCGAGTATAACGTAGAACGTTTATTTTTCTACGTTGGTATGAACTATATTATGAATACGAACGTATGAAATATATACTTCTTCGATAGAATGGAGTACTGATAAACGATCATGCGAAACAACTGCAATACACTAACATAATATAATTTGTACGTGAATATCATAATAATAACTAAGCGGCTACAAATTGAAGAAAGGAAGTAATATTTTACTCAAGAAAATACGGTTATTGACAAAACATATTTATTCCGTTTTTCCAAAGCTTTTTAAGTTTTATCTTGACAGATATTTTATTTATTTTATATATATATATATATATATATATATATATATATATATATATATATATATATATATATATATGTATATCCCGTATATATGTGTCCCGTAAATCGACGTCAACCCGGAAGTGGGTCATAGGCCAAATCATAACAGTTATCCGTAAAATATTTAAAAAATTCTAAGTTGAATATTTTAAAAATTATTGGCATTTAAAAAAAATCGAGAAAATCTGCACCCTGTGACAGTCTTTTTACACCTGTTGCTACAAATCTTAACTTTTTTTAAAACAAATTTTTGTTATGTGATCCTGAATAATGTTTCTATAAACTCTTATCTAAAATGTAAAGCCAACTGCTCCAGCTTGGAAGATATTGACACTTTGTTGTGGATCATCATGGGTACAGTGATTGCACCCACTGACTATCGGACTATCGCGTGTTGTTCAATATGATAGCAGTACTGGTATTATATTTTCATTGTGCTGTCTATATGCCTGTTCATTGTGCGGTATAAAGAACCAAAAATGCAAATATTTGTAACGGGAACGCAATACTTTATTAAGCAGAATTTAATTTGCTGCCATTAGTAGATTTGTCTAAAAATGTTGATAATGATTAGAACAGAAACTTAGTAATATACAACAGTTAACTAAATAGTGTATTTTTAATAGTTTATTTCCACAATTTCTGCAACTTGAGTCCCATTTTTTGAAGGCCCACTTGCCCTCTACTGTTAACAACAACGTTTTTCTTAACTAACAAAGCAGTAAAAGAAACAAACATTCTTTTAAAATACTTAAGTTTTGTTAAACATTCACCACTGGGCATTTGTTTCGCTTCAGCCCCTTTTCTGGTTACCGACGCATAGTAGAATTAAATGACGTGTCGCAAACTCCTGTAGAGGGTGCGGTAGACAAATGGGGTCTTTGTATCGTTCGGGGTGCTTGGCAGCAAAGATAATGATGAAAGTGTTGTCGAAATACTCCGCTGACACAATAAAGTGCCACTGGATTCACACATGAATTTATGAAACTGAAAAAATCAGGTTAAAGTTACTAAAATGAATTCTCTTGATCTTGATTGAATAATCTTTTCGAGTATTATGAATTTAAAGTGCAAGGACTACAATATGAAATGTACTTACCTTAAGCAGAAACCAACAATTCGCAAGTAGTGCCACCATTCATCATATTCGTCCTCAGAATTTGGATAAAAGTGAAACCACAGCATGAACACATGATGAGGAAGGAAACATACGATGAAAACTGGAAAAAGAATTTTTAAATATAGAAAACGGTATTAGGTGCATTTAGCACACTCAGTAGTTGTACTATTTTGTTGCGCAGAAAATACACTATTTTAAAATAATTTGTCAAATATTAGATCTGATAACCATGTAATTGATATTAATGATAAAATTAATAATAATGTCACTTTATTTGTTGCATTAGATAAAAGTTTGTATATGAATAAAAAATAATGTGAAAATGGATAGATATATTGAAGCTAAAAGAAATAATATTAGTAATATGGAATATAATTAATATTTAATCTGTAAAGAATATGTAGAAAAATTCAATGCGGATATGACTTAGAATTTTAAATTAATTTCAAAACATAGTTAACGGAAGAACTGGATTTGATATTTCGGGTATTATCAGAATATGGCGGAACATTTTCTGATGTTACGCGTATCTAAATTAGTATAGCTCTGTTATATTGTTTACAATCCGTGTATAGTTAAATATCAAAACGTTTAAAATATGATAAGTTGGTTTTACAGAGTTATAAGAAACCTATTTTATTTGCTAAAATTTCGTTTCTTTAACAAATTTCATAATATCAAAACTGCTTTGTGTTATACTGAAATACCGCAATATAAAGAGACTTACATTTGTAAAACTTAAATAAAATAATTCTTTAATTTTTCAATTATTAAATTTTTTATTTTTTTAGCTGTTTAAATAATTATTTCAATAATATAGAAGATAATTAAAAAATAATTGGTCATTATGTATGTTATATCATATACATTTTTATATTGTCACATTTATAGAAACTAAGATATGGTTCAAACTCAATTATAAAGAACCAATTAGTATATGCTATGATTATATTGTTTCTAATATATATACTAACCAACAACAAACGCCAGCACCATTCTAGCTACATGACGTCTCGCCCGAGCCTGTGTTTTACTTTGTGGTCCAGCCAACTCTCCGGGCATTTCACGGGCACTGAGTTGCAGCCTCCTGGCCATCAAGGCGTATAGCACAGCTATGATGGACAGCGGAAGGATGTAGTAGATGATTGCTTTGCATAACACGGTGTACCTAAGCAAAACATATGTCTTCAGATATTTGCACATAACTTGTAAGTTTTGTTCAGATATATCCAGTGCACATTTTAGCGTAGGTAGTTGCCTAGAGCCTTATCAAAAGGGACAATCGCCTAATTTATCACTAGCTGCTAACGTTTACGATTAAATAATAAAATGAACCTGTCTCTTTATTTGTTCAGCAAAGCGACAATCATTTATTACTTTATTATTTCGTTTTGTTATCAGGCTAGACATAGTAATCACTGCTGCGTTTCTCGCAAAAAGTGCCAAAAAATCGTTATATTTGTAAGAAAAAGAAATAAATTGTGAAACTGTCTAAATTCGGTTTCTGTAATATTTAGAACCTTTAAAATTAACTTTTTGTCTGAATGCTTTGTATACAACATCAAACTTTTTCTTTAAATATATTTATTTAAAGTCGGCTTATTTCTCGTCCACTCGTCACGTCAAAACATCAATATTAACTTCTTTTGCTCAATACAGGTTAACAAAACATCTTCATAGATTTGCAATTGAATTCTAATAGCTCCATAGGCTGCTTATGGGAGTGTAAATTTATCAGAATGTCCATTTAAACATATTTATGTTGACTGGTGCCTAATTAACCAAAATCAAAATTTTATCTTATTTGTTTAAGTTGCTTTCTTTTTGCAACTTTATTGACTGCTTTTTTGCGGTCTGCAATATGATAAACAAAATAAATATGGAAATGTAAAATATTACTCAATAGCGGAGATATCAATGTATCTTCTGTCAACATCGTCACTAGAGGCTAAATAGGTAGAAATCTATATTGGCCGTCAAAACGTTGTCAAATATCAATTGCGCCCGTTTAACCTCACCATTTATTACTATTGCTGAGATTAAGTTGTTGAAAGCTAATAATGAAACGTGATGTAATTAGAAACAGTTAGTTTAGAAATGCAAAGAGTATTGAATGTGCTAATATTATAGTGCATTAAGTTAATACAAATTTTTACAAAAGTGTATATTATCATGTGCCTCACGGTTACTTAATCTGAAAGATTACTATAACTTACATATTATAACAAACACGCACTTTATGACTCAGATAGTCCGTTAGTGGCAGGAAAATAATGCGTCCATTCGCATATCGCTATATAAGCATGGCTATATATTAAACTCAGAATCATGAGCACTGAGCTAAAAAAAAAAATTGAAAAACCTTGAAAAGTTGTAGAAAACTGTTCTCTTTTGATGTAGAAATACGCTCAACCAAACAAGAATACGAGCAAAAATACACAGATGAAGACACGGACAAGGAAAATATAGAGAACATTAATGAATAACTTAAGCAGACAAGAAGCTGATAACCAATTCATGCCTGCAAACCTACCAGTAGCTATATATGTGAAAAAAGCAAACCACTTTATGTAAAGAACTAGAAACATACTGTTTCCATAAAGTGCGCATAAAAATGTATTTGTAAGGCATATACGACATACAATGCGGCAATGCAATTTATAGAAGAAAAAAACTTTGAAAAATATAATCCTGAAATGCTTTTATTTCAGAGCTCTTACAGAAAAACAAATAAAACTACTACTTCGTGCAGAAGCTATCGAACCTAAACACGTCACCTGATTAACCGGCAGGACCACCTCGACATCAGAAGAAGGTCTAAGTCAACGAAAAGTGCTTGTGGTGTACTTACTGTACTTCAAACCACTAAAAGACAAAACGGAAATAATAAAAAATAATCTACTTAGCAACTAAGTAAAATTTGGAATATATAAAAGCAGATATTTTTAAAACCAGTACTACAACTGTCAGAAGTGCGAAAGCAGATCATACCTTTACAAATTCGCACTAAAATATGTCATATACTCTAAAAAGTTCAAAAAAGTAAATGCACAAAAGTTCTTACCAGTATCAACTACAAAGAGATCCTTCTGCGAATTATAGATGTTACATTGTATATATAATGTACATAAATTACATAATAATAGAGGCAATAAAACAATAGAAAATCAATAAAAAACTTAAGCATGGTAGACCCCAGGCTTTTAACAAGAAAAATAAACACCGAGACTTCATACGTCGGCAATAATGTTGCTTGAATCAGCCCACCACCTAAGGCTCTTGAAGAAATGGAAGTAGCACCTGACTCTGCCGCTTAACTCAAATTCCAAGACCTAGATAACCCTAGCTAGAAATACCGCTGCAAACCAAACAAACTAACAAGAACAACAAAGACAATAAAAAAAACAAATAACAAACCCCACAGACAGAAATAGGCTACAGTAAACACATGTAAAATAAACAAAACTCACTGCATTCCAAATAATTGGGCATAAACAAAGCAAATGTAATGTAATTGCAGTGCTCCAAAACCCACAAACATAGGTAGAATTGATCAAAAACTACAGTAACAAAGAAAAGAGAACCCATGAAACCAGTTTACCAACAGGACATTGACGCATCAACACTTCATAAGTAAAACACAACATCACTGGTGAACTAAGAGACATGTTTTTAGACAATCCAGAAGAAATTCAAAAAGTATTCGAATTCCTTATTGATATAAACTTATTAACCAATGAAGATAGGTTTACAGGACTGCCATGTAGATACACCTCTTCTAAAAGTGTGGAGCTACACTAGTATGCTTAAGATCGAAGTAAAGACCTTCTGTTAAAAGCCAAGTAACACTCTTGAAAAACTTCCATGTAGCAAAGAACATAGTAACATTGCAACAAGTAAGGTCGCCAGCTTTACAAGCCTTACACTATCATGCAAAACATAAAATCTGGAATTTCAAAACTACAAACAACGTGAGCAGAGTAGACTGCTGACCCTTAATAAGGTAGAAGCTGGTGGAACAGAAATATTATCAAACTGGTACTACTATACGACTTCACACTGGACTATAATCATCTGGTAATCAATAAAACGAGCTTAGACCATAACTCAGTTCTGATGGCTCTGCAAAGTAACTGTTGCCTAGATCAAACCAATATAAAACAACTATCGACTGGAAACTCTTCAAAACTAAAATAAATAAAAGAAGACTACAGAATATATCTGATAGATGCGGCAGACGTGAAACTATTCTATAGATAATTTAAATTATTAATCCAAGATTCGATCAGGATACAAGCACCACAAAATCTGAAGACTGACATATCTGTGGACTTAATAACCACAACATACAGGGTGCGGCGGAATAGATTAAGATGTTTGAGAAGTAATAAAAAAAGTAATACATGTATATAAGGAAAAAAGATTCTTTTTTCTTTATTTTACAGTATATACAGTACAAAATAATGTCTTAATGATGACGACATTTAGCACCAACACTGTTGTAGACGATCTCTGAAGTTTAGTACTGCTCGTTCACACATTGCGCGGAGTATAGCGGTAATTTCTTCAATAATCCGTTTCCTTAGTTCTAGCAAGATGAGAGGGCGATGTCTGAACTTTTTCAACTAGAGAAATCTCCTACACAAGAAATTAGGAACACTCAAATCTTGTGACCGTGCAGGCTACCCCACATCATACCTCAGAGAGACCAGATTTCCGGGACAAATTTATCCTCAAAAAAGTATGTTTCAATCACGGCAAATTGGCACACCATACCGTTAGTTTAGGAGAATGCAGCGGTGTTTACTGAATTATTCCGGAGTTCTATTTAGTAAAGTAGCGGTAATTTAGTCTGTTTACAGCGCTACTGAAGAAAAAGAATGAAGTCCGACAATGCCAATGTGCCCAGTTATAAACTCCTACCTCTTATATACTAACTAATTTCATTCAGTTGAGAGAGCAATGTCATCACTGTACCCAATAAAATTTGCATCCGACAATGGTCACGATGGTATATTTAGTAGAGTCTAAAACAATGAAGCTAGATCCCAGTCAGAGAATAGAACAACGTTATATACGATAGCTAGTTTGGACTCAAGTAAAATATGTTCCATCGTCACCCAAGAATTAAACACTAACAAAATAGCCGCAATGTTCATACACCTGGAGAAAGCTTGCCATAAGAGACTAATATTAAAACTGATAAATAAATAATATACATCCGACATAAGATGTCCGATGTCAAAGTTATAAACTCCTACCTCTTATATACTGTTCAGTATTGCATTGATAGAAGCAAAACCTTTGTTACGCATTTTATATAGTTTTAATTGAACATGAAATATTTAATTTAAATGTTTACATTATGTTCAATTATTTAAATATTTTATTGTTATATAGAACCTTCTCCGCCTAAGAGAAAGGAATTTTTGTTATATTGTTGTCCTCTTCCTTTGTACATTGTACATTGGTTTAAAGTTAGATTTTTTGTTAGTTTTAGTGTTAAGATAAAGTTCTAAGATAATAGTTGTAATTATAAGTTCGTTCTTTAAAAGTTTAAATATATGGTAAACAGCTTACATCCGTTATTTTATTCACTTATAAACCCCTACACCCCGATAGCGATTTATAGAATAAAATATAAATAATTAAAATACTTAATAAATTTCGCGCTCGATTAATTTCTTACGCGAACGTCCCTAATAAAAAGCCAAAGGGTTTTTTATAAAAGTTAACATGGTCCTTCGAGCCGGATGTGAGTAAGAGAACTATTTGCAACTAAGAAAAAACCGTTTGATTGTGCCAACTTGTGTAGTTCATAAATGCCATTAGAGTCATAGTGCATCCAGACTACAAGCCATCGTACTCTAATCGAACGTATAATTGTGAAACAAATTGTGCAGTGCGTAAATGCCATTCGTTCATTGTGCATGAAGAACACAAATCTTTGAATTTAACATTCAAGAAAGCTTGGAGTCTCTACCGTGTGGCTCACAGTAACAGTCCAAGAGAGCCTAGTAGCATATAAAAGCTACAATTAGCTCAATCCATTAGCCATCCATCATGGCTGAAGAAATCAAGAATCTTGTAAATGTACTTGTCGCTCAAATCAAATACAATCCAAAATCACACGATTTTCAAAGTTACTAGACGATGGTGGCGAGTACGTAGATGCAGTTTTCGCGACAGTGTGCGTAGTAAAGGTTGAAGCAGCTCTAGCCAGACTCAAAGATATTCAGGATGAATTGCGGAATATCGATGCATCCGTGGAGCATGACGACGCCGGTGAAGAAATTATTTATAAATTTCAGCGAGCAAGCGCTATTTACAAGCGATTATTTTCTCGAATTAATAATGTAAATCTGCAAAACACATTATTAGGTCGGAATATTGGAGGAAACGTTATACTCAAAGAACAGATTCAAGAAAATTCCACACTCTCGTCTAAAACTACAAACGTTAGAGTTGAACCAAAAGCAATCTCAGAAATAGAGGAGGTATCTTCAAGCGTACCCACATCTGCTGAAGATATTGCATGCGACTCACGATTGATGGCCGAGAAACAATATGCAGCCCCTATTCAAGAATACATCGATCGTGGATATATCAACGAAGTTAAGGAGCCAGTTGACTCCAATGACGGTTTTCTTTTACCCCATCATGTATTAATTAAAGAAACCAGCATCAATACTAAAACACGAATTGTATTAGACGGCTCGGCCAAGAGTAACTTTGGCAGATCTCTGAACAAGCAGTTAATGACCGGTCCCATGTTCCGCACACATAAATATGACGTCACTGGCGATATTGAAAAAAATGTATCTGCAATTGGTTATTCGTCCTGAACATCGAAAATATCTACGTATACCCTGGATTGACCCTGGTGGAGTAAGTAAAATTTACGAATTGAAAGTGCTGACATTCGGACTGACTCCAGCTGCCTTCCTGGCCATACGAAAATATCTACGTATACCCTGGATTGACCCTGGTGGAGTAAGTAAATCTTACGAATTGAAAGTGCTGATATTCGGTCTGACTCCAGCTGCTTTCCTGGCCATACGAAAATATCTACGAATACCCTGGATTGACCCTGGTGGAGTAAGTAAAATTTACGAATTGAAAGTGCTGACATTCGGACTGACTCCAGCTGCCTTCCTGGCCATACGAAAATATCTACGAATACCCTGGATTGACCCTCGTGGAGTAAGTAAAATTGACAAATTGAAAGTGCTGACATTCGGACTGACTCCAGCTGCCTTCCTGGCCATACGAGGCCTACATCAACTAGCCCTAGATATGAAAAAACATCGTACCATCTTTTGGTCTGACTTTACGAGAGTACTTCACTGGACTAACGCTCCACCTCACCTTCTTCAAATATTGGTTGGAAACAGGATCGTGGAAATTCAATCCAAAACAAATGCGCGAGATTGGCGGCATGTCAGGTCCGAAGATAATCCTGCAGATGTTAGTTGAAGAGGACAATTACCTTCAGAATTCAAAAAAGTCGACAAATGGAAATACGGACCGTGCTGGCTTAGTCTTTATGAAGAATCCTGTCCAATCTTAGAGATAATAGCAGTCACGGAGATTCCGGAAATGCGCAAACCGTCTTGTTTAGTGACTCCAAGCCCTATTGAATTCATGACCCGATTTTCAATTATGGCAATTACTCCTGGTCCTTTCCTAATTGGCAGATCAATTATGAGTCTAGCAGAAGAAGATTACCGCGAAGTCCCGATCAACAGGTTTTTTAATTGTGAATATGTCACTCGGATGAAACGTGACTTTTGGGATCGATGGCACAAAGAATATATAAATGGTTTAATTGTACGTCATCAATGGAACAGTGGACAACGTTCTATAGGCATTGGGTGTGTGGTGGTACCACCGTTACAATGGTCGTTAGGAAAGATAGTCAAAACCTACCCAGGCGAAGACGAAGTGACCCTAGTCGTCGATGTCAATATCGGAAAACGCATACTAACATGCAAAATGACTACAACAATCCACCTAATAGTGCAGTGTTATTTACGTTTTCAGTGCAAGACTCCTTATTTTAATTTATTTGTGTAAACTTTCAATATGAGACAGTAATTTGGACAATAATTATTAGATTTTAAAGCAAATTTATGTATTGAATTGACTTATATATCATGCGTACCTATTTAGTTGATCGTTTAACTCTCAACGGGGGGAGTATGTTCAGTATTGCACTGATAGAAGCAAAACCTTTGTTACGCATTTTATATAGTTCAATTGAACATTGAATATTTAATTTAACAGTGATTACATCATATTCAATTATTTAAATATTTCATTGTCATATAGAATCTTCTCCGCCTAAGAGAAAGGAATTTTTGTTATATTGTTGTCCTCTTCCATTGTACGTTGTACATTGGTTTTAAAGTTAGATTTGTTGTTAGTTTTAGTGTTAAGATATAGTTCTAAGATAATAGTGGTAATTATAAATTCGTTCTTTAAAAGTTTAAATATATGGTAAACAGCTTACATCCGTTATTTTATTCAATTATAAATCCCTACACCCCGATAGCGATTTATAGAATAAAATATAAATAATTAAAATACATAATAAATTTCGCGCTCGATTAATTTCTTACGCGAAATTAATTCTTACGCGTCCCTTATAAAAAGCCAAAGCGTTTTTTTATAAAACTTAACATATACTAACTAATTTCATTCAGTTGAGAGAGCAATGTCATCACTGTACCCAATAAAATTTGCATTTCCGCAGGACTAATTTAACATATGTATAAATAATCTCATACTGAAACCGAACATGAAACATGAACTTTTCCAGTATTCAGTTTGTCACGGCGATGATTCAAAAATCTGTTTGCAATTGCAAAAAAAAATATTCACTCACCTGTTAAACACTCACTCACCTCTCAAATACTTAAAATATAGAAGCTGAAAGCCCATCTTCAGAAAACCCAAATAATAACATTTACCACAAAAAAAGAGTAAACAATAGGACCCCTAATACTTAAATACCTAGTTGTCAATCTGAACAAGAAGCGCACATTCAAAAGTTATGCAAATAACGTAGGTTGGTAGCCATATAGGAAGGCTACTAAACTAAATCAATTACTAACCGCATGGTTAAAAATGAAATAGTTCAGTAAGTAAGAAAAAATGGTTTAGAAATGACTTCCGCAAAATTATATCAACTATAATCAGAATCAAAAGTAGTCATCGAAAAACTCCAGCTCACCTGTTCAAAATTAATATAAAATCCGACGGAAGATGTCAATGTGGTAAAGAAGAAACTTTGGAACATATTATATTCAAATGCATAAATTATAGTTTAGAAAGATCAAAATTCAATAGTGAAATATTAATTGTGATTAAAAGGTTTTCTGTTATTACCAAATTTTTGTTAAGTGATTCAAAATTAATTAATGAATTATTTAAATATTCAAACAATTGTAAAATAGAATTATAAAATGTTAAATATATACAAAAAATGTTTGATGGTGACCATAACGAATAAGAGTCAAGGCAAATAAATAAATAAAAAGAAAGAATATATTTAATTTAGAAAATACAAACACACTGATAAAATTCGTTTTCAAACTAGATATAAAATATTTAATAGTTAATTTGTTGTCAGTTCATAAAACTACAAAAGGTTATGGTACCCAGATGTTTAAAAAAGATTAAATATTGGTTCTGCGTTTCTGTCGTATTATATTTTTTGGCACGTGGTGAACATAATCACGTGGTGAACAATGCATTCCATAAGAATACAAATTGGATTACTTCAAGGTAAAAATAACTGGACTACGTGGAAATACAAAGCAATTATTCTATTACGTAGCATAAAGGGAGCATTGGATGTTGTGGAAAAAAAATAAAAGCTCCTCAGCTGCCTGAGCTAGGTGCTACGACAATTGAGAAATCGGAATTTGACAAGAAACTTGAAGAATATCTTAAAATTGATAGCTGTGCACTGTTAGTGCTGACAACAAATATGACTGAGGACATTCTGAAGCTTGTAATGAGATTTATGAGTTCTGCTGAAGTTTGGAGTGAACTGAATCGACTTTTTGATGGGTCTGCTGAGGATCGAGCCTTTGATTTGTGTTTACAACTTTTTAGTTATAAGAGGAACGAATTAGATGACATTGCAAGTCATACCTCTAAATTGAAAAACATATGGAATGACTTAAATGTTGAACTTACAAAGGATGGAAGTTCAAAATTGCCAGATTTATTATTAACTTATAAAATATTGGATTCTTTGCCTGAAAATTATTTTTCATTTAGATCTAGTTGGATGCTTGTGTCTAAAAAAGAAAGAACCTTAAATAACCTCACTACACAACTCTGTATGTATGAGAGGACGGTAAATGGGAAGGAGAGCATTAGTCATGAAGCACTTCTCACTCATAAACCCTCTGGCAGTGGTAAGAATGATAAATATAGAGGATATAAATCTAACCAAAAGCAATATATTTGTAATTATTGTAAAGGTCCACATAAAATAATTTTTTGTAATAAATGGAAGGCAGATGGAAGACCTAAACCTGAGATAAGTAATAAATCAAATGATAAGGCATGTAGGACAAATGAGCTAAATATACTTTTTGCGTCGTCAAGTCTTGTTCTGAATACTGAAAAAAGTGATAATTTTTTCTATGTTGACAGTGGAGCGGCGAGTCACATAGTAAATAGAAGTGATGTATTTTCTGAGTATACACCATTTGATGAAAATATTACTCGTAATGTGATGACTGCAAATGGTGATTGTGTTAAAGCTGTAGGTAAAGGGACTGTTCAGGTTCAAGCAATGACTAATAACCAATGGAACAACCTAACTTTAACAAATGTGTGGAACGTCCCTGATATTAAAAAAAATATGTTTTCTACTCTAACTGCTCATGACAAACAAATAAATAGTGAATTTGTTTCCAATGTTGCTGGTTGCCAACTTAAAATAAATGGGAAGCTTTTGCTGTTTGGGAGTAGAAATCACCCTGGTGGTCTATATAAACTAGACATGAGAATTGTTTTTCATCAAGTTTCTGTAAATACTGTGAATAGTAATGATATTTTGCAACTGTACCATGAAAGGATGGCAAAATAAACGGCATGTAAAAGCCACAATTAAAAGAGAACTTGGGATTAAGGTAAAACTGGACACTGAGCTGTGTGAAGGCTGTGTTTACGGTAAAACTTATAAAAGAAAATTTGGAACCAGAGATAAACCTGATAAACCAGGTATGCTAATATCTAGTGACGTATGTGGTCCTTTTGAATCATCTAAATCTGGATTTAAATATTATGTGATATTTAAAGATGAATTCTCTAGATTTAGATTTGTTTACTTTATGAGAGAGAAATTTGAAGTACCTGAAAAATTAAAATTATTGCTTGCTGCATCGGAAAATGCTAGTCACCGTGTAAGAGTTATTTTGAGTGACAATGGAGGGGAATACGATAGTAATGTGGTAAGAAAAATATTACAAGAGAAGGGGATTACCCAAAGACTGACTATGCCATATACACCACAGCAAAATCGTTGTGAAAGGGAGAATCGCACTGTCGTAGAGACTGCCCGAGCCATGATGCATTCAAGAAATGATTTACCACAGTTCTTATGGGCAGAATTTGTAAATGCTGCCACATATGTATTAAATAGGACTGG
This sequence comes from Panorpa germanica, assembly GCA_963678705.1. Classification (NCBI taxonomy): domain Eukaryota; kingdom Metazoa; phylum Arthropoda; class Insecta; order Mecoptera; family Panorpidae; genus Panorpa; species Panorpa germanica. The sequence continues at coordinate 23,282,800 of OY783209.1, forward strand.
AGCTTCTAGTATTTTAGAAAAAACTCCATACGAGTTATGGCATGCGAAACGGCCATATATAAAGCACCTGAGAATAATAGGTTCAGATTGCTATGCTCATGTTCCAAAACTAAAGAGAAAGAAAATGGACAAAAGGCCCTGAAGGGTATACTTGTTGGCTTTGACACTGATGGTTATAGAATTTGGTGCAAAAGTGGTACTTTCATTCGAAGTCGTGATGTTGTATTTAATGAAAGACCCCTTTCTTCAAGTGTTGGTGAAGTCACTGTTATACCAAATAAATTGTTAGAAAATGCAAATATTGTACCTCCTCAGAAGGAAATTTGTGAAAATCCTCCTGATGCTGATGAGGATTTGTCTTCTAAAAGTTCACAAGAAGAAATATCGGGTAAGGATGAATTGGAAGAATTGGAGAATCTTGGAGGATCTATCGTTCATAGACTTCGTGACAGAAGTACTTTAAAACCACCTCAAAGATATACCGATTTTGTAATGTCTTGTGATACCATAATGAATTACTATAATGAACCAACTACATATGAAGAGGCTATGCAGAGCCAGTACTATTCTGAATGGAAACTTGCTATGGATCAGGAAATTAAATCCTTATTTGAGTACCGTACATGGGTATTAGAAAAATTGCCTGATGGTATAAAACCCATACCTTGTAAATGGGTATACAAAGTTAAGAAAAACCCAGATGGATCCATAGAGCATTTTAAAGCCCGATTGGTAATAAAGGGGTATATGCAGAAGAAGGATGTTGATTACAATCAAACCTTCAGCCCAGTGGCCAGAATGAGTACAGTTAGAGCTCTGATAAGCATTGCTGCAGATGAAAAGTTGCAATTGACTCAATATGATATATCTACTGCATTTCTATATGGAAATATTGATAATGAAGGGAGTCATATTTATATGAAGCAACCTAATGGCTACAAAGATGGTAGTGCACTTGTTTGTAGACTGCAGAAGAGTTTGTATGGATTAAAACAAGCACCTCGATGCTGGAATCAGCGCTTTAATTAATTTTTGTATGAACTTGGGTTTAAGCAAAGTGATGCTGATCCATGTTTATTTGTAATGAAAAATGGAAATGAAAAACTTATGTTGACTATATTTGTTGATGACGGACTTTTGGCTTCAAATAGTCAAGAAATGTTAAACCAGTTTCTAATTAATCTGAAAAATAAAATTTAAAATAACATATAAACCTGCAGATTTTTATTTGGGATTAGAAATTGAACATGTTGAAAATGGAATAAAATTAAGTCAATCTTCTTATGCTAAAAGGATTTTAGAAAATCTTAAAATGGAAGAATGCAAACCTGTATCAACTCCACTAGAGACATCAACTACTACTGAAGCAGGGAAAGAAATGAATGACATTGCTGGTTATTCATATAGACAGGTTGTAGGTGCACCAATGTCATGATTAAATCAAGACCTGATTTAGCTTTCGCAGTGAGAGTATTGTCCAGGTCACTAGAAAATCCAACCTATCAAGACTGGTTGAAGGTTAAAAGGATTTTGAGATATATAATAGGAACCTTGGATCGTGAAATCATTTATAAAAATAATTGTGAAAAAGTATTGTTATGCTATAGTGATGCTGATCATGCAGGGGACATTACAACTGGTAGGTCCACTTCTGGAGTAATAAGCATGTATGCAGGTGGCTGCATTTCCTGTATTAGTAAGCGGCAGTTATCAGTGGCCATCTCAACCACAGAAGCTGAGATTGTAACAGCTAGTGAAGCAGCGAAGGAGGCTGTGTGGCTGAAAAGGCTGATGGCAGATATGGTGGAGCTACAAAGTAATCCTGACCTCTACATTGATAATGAAGCAGCTTCTAAACTTTCACAAAACCTGGAGCTCCATAAAAAAACTAAACACATACGTGTAAGACACTTCTTTGTTCGGGAACTTGTAACCGAGGATGAAATCAGCGTGAAGAAAATTTTATCTGAAAATCAACTTGCTGACTTATTGACAAAACCCTTGCCTAGACCGAGACACATAGTGTTATGTAATAAACTTGGACTTAGTGCTATCAAAAATAACCTATAAAAAAAAATACCTAACAGTAAAATGAAGGGAAAGTATTGAATTTTGTCATATTTAGTAGGCTTTGTTATTAATAAGCTTTTATTTTTGTGTGTTTATTGAATATATTAAATTGCCTTCAGCACATGGTTTTGTTACTTTTATTATTTTATATATAGATATAAAATATTTAATAGTTAATTTGTTGTCAGTTCATAAAACTACAAAATTCATATCTCAGAATGATCAAGCTTATACTGACTTACGCAACAACGACATACACGTAAAAAAATAAGAGAAACTGCATATAACTCAAAATAAAATTGTTAGGAAAATGACTCATTACTTCGTAAGAAATGATGTGATACACACAAATTTTAAAAATTTAAAAAAATAAGAGACTACATACAAAGGCAAAGAAAAGAAAAAAATTCTGAAAATCTAATTCTAAACGAAATAGGCAAGTATCTGCCCAAGAAACCCCATTACTGGATTTAGAACATCTTAGACTTTCACTAGACGAAGTACATCTTAGCCGAAAACGCAATCAAGAAATAATCAGAAAACTAAATAGACAGAAGCATCACTTCTTCCCTAGCACCATAACATTTTATATTATATGTATTTATGTCGTATTTATTTTATAATATGCTTCAAACATGCCCCGCCCAGGAAATAATCCTGGGTAAGGCATTAAAAACTAAACCAAAGAAAGCTCCAGCTGGCGTAGACATTACACGACTATGTGGTTACACATTATTGTACATAATATATGTTATGGTACACATATTGTTATTAGGTCTGCACTGTCTATTTCAGAAGGTCTAGCAGGGCGCATCACTAAATGGACTTTAAATATTCGCCAAGTGGCACACACAACTCAAGCAACTTAGAATTAAGATACCATATAAGACAGCAACGAATTCTTATTTTGTGATTTAAAATTGTTTAGTGTTTTAGAGGAAACTTTTCTAGTACAAAAGTTGAATGTTGGTGGCTACTTTATTTTAAAATTTAAACTTAAATTTAAATTTACAAAATCGAACTGGCAAATATTATCTTACACAAAAACCTTGATTGCATTGCATACAAGTTAGTTACTTTAAAAAACAAAAAGACAAACCGCTAAAGAAATATTTAAACCTTATTTTAAAATAGATAATAAATTTTACATCTGTTATCTATCCATATCTAAAATTTATAAATTTAACTTTGATTATGGTAATATAAGTTTAATGTTGGTATGTTGGATTTTTTTTCGATTTGTAAATTAGGTACCAAAGTTAACCTTATACATAAACTTAGCTATCCAGCACAATTTTTACCCTTAGCAAAAACTCCCCATTGCCTATAAATAAAATTTTTAAATTTAAACTTTTTTTTATTCATTAGTTACTTAATTATTGCACAATCCAAAATATTAGCTTTCTCCAAAGTTTCCAACGGGCCCCCTAATTTTCTAAGCGCCTCTTTCATACAATTATAAACTTCTAAATTTTGAAATATATTTACATTCAATATCGTAATTCACACACAAAATCCTAACTTTCTGCCTTCTACATCCTCAGATTTTCCCCTGTGTTTCCGGGAAGCCGTAAAATATAAAAGGTTAAAATTTTGAATATGTATTAAGCTATTTAAAACGAACATATTTCAAAATTTAGAAATTCCAGCATATTGTGTTTATTATAAAATTTTCAAAATTATGTTTTAGAATAGAAATATAGGTGTCTTTTTAATATGACGGGTTTTTCTCACTAGCCTGATGAACGAAACGATTAGAAATCTAACTGCTCGGATTTTGCTAATGTTTTGAATATTTTAAAACTATAAGAATAGTGTTTAGTTGTACCATAATGATTGAAAAGGTAATACTATGGAAAAAAAAAACTCACAGCTAACAACAAATTAATTAATAAATAAGAGTTTTTAGAAAAATTTGTGAATTTGAGATATTGCGTATGTTTCATATCCTATTCATTAACATAAATAACAAAAAAAGTAATGAAGGTGAGATGCAAATAACGTCGCTATTGATAAAGTCAAGCACAGTGATGGCAAGACTCTCGGTATAGACATAACGAAACCGGTTTGACTATTTAACAGATTATTATGAAGTATATATATGGAGAGGAAATATGTTGTAAAAGAAATGGAAGAGTTTAGAGGAACAGGAACACTATATAAATTGGATACTGGGAACGGATAAGTGTACTCGAAGATATCACATAGTGAAATTCCATGCGAGCGATCCATTGGTAGGAATAAAGAAAGAAAGAACACATGAACATAAAAGTTGGGGAACAAATCAGAAATAGAGATATTACAAGATGTGAAAAAAGAAAGAGGAGGTATTATGAAAGAAGACGAATAGCTGCGACGGAGGTAGGAAGATTTAGGGAAGAGGAAAGAAAGGTAAGGAATATGATAAAGAAAAGGGATTTAGAGGTACAGCAGCAGGATAGAGTGAGAAGGATGATGAAGGAATATACAATACAAGATGCATAATGTTGTAGACAAAACGCCGCCGAACCTAGAAAAACAAGAGGAGAAGTAAAAGAAGATGATAAAAAGATTTATACTTGGTAATGAACAGAGGGGCAGTAGATATTAGAGAAAAGGAGAAAAGAAACGATGCATGATGTGTGGCAGAGAAGTGAAAACTTTAGAGCATATTAAGAGTAATTGTAAGGAGAAGGTGAAAAGTGAAGTGGACCTGATAGAAATCCTGCAAGGGAAGTAGAAAGAAATAAAATGGATGAATGACGTTAGATACAAGAGAAGAGAAAATAAGAACAAAGGAATTGAAATGTGATACTTTGTAGGAATTCATTATTTTAATAAGATAATGATATATAAAGAAGAAATGAAAAAGAAGATTGGCAGTATGTATAAGCAAGAAAAAGAAACGTTGGAGCACATGAAAGGAAAATGTTATTTTTCGAGGGATTGAGAAATGATAATAGAGGATTTGCAGAGATAAAATAAAGAAAGATAAAGGGAGACAACCAATGACTAGTAAGAAGCAAGATTATATAGAACAAAAATTATAAAAATCATCCAATGCTTTTGTTTGAGCCACGGTTAGTTTACCGCGACAATGTTGTGTAAATGCGGATTGTGCTGGTTAACAATACCGCAATACACGTTTGATTTATATAAAAAATGAGTCCATGTGAGTTTTTGTTAATTTGTTTTTATTTATTTATTGTTCTAGTAGCATGTAACAATTCAAGTAGGTACAATTAAGAATGAATACAGCGGAGACATAACAATAATGATTGAATCGTTGTTGTATATGAACAACCACAACGATAATCGTTGTTTGATACTTAACCTAAGTAGCTCGTTGCTTGAAGCTTAGACTAGGAATGTATATTGAGACTTAAATTAAGTAGCTCATTGCATAAAGCTCAGATTAAGAATGACAGTTAAAACTTAAACTAAGATGTTGTTGCTTCAAAACCTAATATAAAAATGATATAAATTGAAATACACTTTTATTTACAGTTTTTACTTACTAAGTAAGTAAATTAACCTAGTGGAAGAGAGACAGGATGTGGGCGTTAATAAAAGTACTGGTAGTAAAAGTTCTTAATATAAGAAATAACTGCTCTGTTGAAAATTCGTTTAATAGCTATAGGCAAATGTTAATAATATATCTTTTATAACTCACAATATTTAATAGATTTTAGTTTACTTTTTTTAAATTTCTTTACTACCTAAATCCTAATAAAACGACTAAAAAAATAATATATAAAATAAATGGGTTATTTCTTATGCATAAATTAAAATTACCCTGGTTGCATATTTGAATAGTCTAGACTGTTTATTAGGACGCAACAGTTTTTTAATTTATTATAAATGTTGGAATAATTTTAAGTTTAATTTAATAATGAGACGTACACTTACTATGTAATATTAAAAAAATGTAAAGTCTAACAAACACACATATTAAAATAACAAATACAATACATATGTGTAATTAGAAACGATAAATATATAGTCTAATAATAAATATGTTTGAAATACAATACTTTTATTTTATCTGTTTCTACTATTTTATCTCATGAGCAGTATCTATGGAACCATTTATAAATTATATTATAAATATAATTAGCATTCAAAACCTCTTATTGAGTATTAAACCCGTTTTTGTTCCATAGTACATTGGAATAACGTCTTAAGTTAAGAAAGATACTCAGCAAGTAGCTTTATGAGGAATCAATGTTCTATTTTAGGTTTTCTTTGATATAGTAACCTCACGGATTACCAGTAGAAGAAACTGGTTTATCTAGATTTAGAAGAAATTTTAAATTATAATATCATATGATTTTGCAATGATTCCAACGTTACTATACGCTTAAAAAACTGTACCAAGGAAAGCAAAAACATATGGAACATGTTGCAAAAGAACTAAGTAACTAATTCTTAAAAAATATAGGTGTTACTTACTTCAGATACGTTCTCTCATGGATTCCTGGAGGAAACGGATAGCAAACGTAAATTGTCGCATTTGAAGCTAAAAGTCTAGGTACAGCGTCCGATAAAATAGCAGCTGGTAGAGCAAATATTGATGCTAACAACCAGATCATGCCCGCTGTAAACACAGTCAGAGGTTTTGTCTGTAACAAAATAAAATATACGGGTTAAAATGTTACTCAACTATAAACTATCATTTGATAAGTTTCATGCACTCCAGCAAATTAAAATGTGTTTGCTAATATAGAAATAATATTGTTGAAATTAAATTTTAATTGCGGACATTAATTTACAACTGTTACTTTCCTATGAGCAGACGTCTGCAAATTCATAACATTACTTTTAAAATATTATTTCAATTTTGTTAAATCAACCACATTTCAATAAACAGAAAATATCTGACATTTAAGTTGATTGAACATAAACAAACAAACATGTATATATATATATATAAAAGCACATCTACTGCGGCTACACTGAGGACAATCGTAGCACAGTAGATATTTTTCTTACTCTCTATGAACTTGAATTGCATAACTCTCGTTACAGGCTCCATGTAAAGTCATAAATAGTAAATATGACGCTAATATGGATGCGAAATTCTTTAGGTAAATAGAAAACATTTGTGATCCAATAAAATATTATAATGTACAATCACGTTAGATTGGCGGCTGATCACATAACATATGCAAGCGAGACTCGGTTCATGTTTATAGTTTACCACCGCTTTTCCACGTCGTTCAAAACATCATGATTTAACTTAATAATATGAGGATAAAGTAGTAAATAGTTTACTTGAAGCTTCCTCAGAGGGTTAACGATGGCGCAGTATCGATCAGCAGAAAGGGCCGTCAGTGTGAACACAGACACCCCGATGGAGACGTCCCTGGCGCACTCCGAGATGCGACAAATAGCGCCTCCCCATGGCCAAGATTCTAAAGTGTACAGAATAGAAGTAAAGGGCACGGCTGTTAAAATCACTAGAAGATCAGCCAATGCCAACGACAAGATGTACCTGAAATAAACATACGTGTTAATTGCTTCATTTAAAAAGAATACATTTTTTTTTTATAATTCTTAACACATTCTTAAGATATTTCTATAACTACATTAATTAGTTTAAAAATGTTTTTCATTATTATATGTAAAAATAACATAAGTTATTGCCGAATTTCTCTCAACCATAACTTTTTTTTATATCTTTAGCTTACCTGACTACTTTAAATTATTTACAATATTATTGAGCCTTTCTTGTTATTATATACAAATTCAAAATTTATCAGTGACACATTTTTTGTATTCGATCTAACGCTATTTACCTTTCTTTGTAATAAATTCTTAGTTATATTTTGTATGTATATTTATCTTTAATATATGCCGCAAGACTTTACATTTAATCATTTTTTACATTTCAATAAATTAAATTTAAAATATTCTTGATTTTAATTAAACAAAAACTAATAACATTATTACGTATTACACTTTAGACTTCCGTTTCTTAATTTTTCCTCCACACTTACTTTCTTCTTTATCTCTAAGTCTTCTTTCGTAGTACTACCTCCTCCTTCTTCCTCTCCGCCTCACCGTTTCTTTTTCTTATAAGTGTACGTCCGATATCGAAACTCTTCCACTTCTTTGATCTGCTCTTCTTTAAACTTTTATGTTGTCTTGAATCTTTTTTCTCATACTGTTTAAATCACCAATATTTTTGTCTTTTCTGTGTTCATGTTTTTCTAAATATCTCATAAGCCGTTTTATGTTTTCCTTAAGTTCCACTTTGCTTTTTGCAAACAATATAATGTCGTCTGCGTAGACAAACGTCAAAATTTTCTTTATTTTCCAATAATCACTGATCTGACTTTTTCCATCAATTCTTCCATAACTCCTACGTAGATAGGAAATAGTGGGAAGCTTAAAGGACATTCTTGTCTCCACTGATTCCTTGTCTACAACAATTAACCTCATTCTTGTTTTCTTATAAACTTTTTTTATTGCCACTTTAAGTTCTCGTCTTTTTCTATCAGTCTCATTATTTTCCACAATTTACTCCTTTTCACCATGTCAAATGCTTGTGTAGCTTTTGCTTCCTTTTACTCTTACCTTTTTTTCTACGATATAATTTAGTATGTATTTATTATCTTTCGTCTGTCTCCTCTTTTTGGTAAAGCTCTATTTTGTCTTACTTCTACTTTTAATCCCTCTTGTACCATCACTGTGTCTACCCTATACCCCGTGTTTATTAATATAATCTCTCTTATAATTTTTGACCTCTTATATGATCCTTATTTTAGGTATTAGTCATACCACATCTTCTCTCTACAGGTAAGTCCTTTCTCCCTTCCATGCATTGTTCCTCGACCTTAGTATCCCTTCCTCAATTTCCTTCTGTCATGATTTCCACATTTCTTTCTTTATAACATATCTGCCTAAAGCATTTCGTTCCTTCCATTTCTATAGCTGTGTTTTTACTTCTTTCAAGTCTATCCTGTTCCCTTTCTGTTACTTTTTGTTGCTATTCACTATTCCCTAGTTTTACTTTTTTCCTCATATCAGCTTCATAAAATGTTTAACTCATTCCTCTATTGGTTTATTTTCTAGGTTTTTTTTCTTTTATCATTTGCCTATTTATATATTACCAGGCCTGCTCCTCTGCCTTTAAACCTTTTATCTCATGTTTTACCTTTATTGTGAAATAATATATTTTTACCTCAACTTTTCCTTATATGCCTTCTGCTTTCTTCTCAGTTTTTTCTTGTTTTACTCTTCACACTTGCACTTTAGTTCTCCTCTCAGTTCTTTTTTTCATTCCCTACAATATCTGACGCACCACGTGTTTTATCCACTTTTTCTAGTTACCCTCCACCTTTTTTCTAGTCTTGCTCTTTTCAACCTCTCTTTGATTTCTTCTATAACATCCGTGACTTCTTTCTCCTCGTATACTCGCTTTAAGCCCTCTTTAAAATTTGTCCTTGCTTCTTACCCACAACAACCAGTGACAGATAATCGGTGTCCACACTCTCATGATACCCACTATCATTTCACCTCCCAATGTCGTCACTACATAGTCCATTACTGTTTCTTCTCTGCATCACACGTATGTATATTCATCTTTGTACATTCATCTTCTTTCTTGTTATCGTCCCGCGTATATTTTCATCACTGTATATTGTTAATATATTCTAACTTGCGTTTTACAGCGTTACTGACCTCGTTACCGATCTATCACTTCCCTCTGTTACCGTTTCCTCCCTAAACTCTCTCCTCACCCTTGTTATAATCCCTCTTTTTCCTTTTCTCTTCTCTTCATATGTTATAGTATTGTTCCTTGACATATCCATCTGTAATCTTTCATTAACTTTGGCTTCCACTCTTCCCATTCTTTGCTTTCCAGCTGCATTTCTACCAACCTAGTAACATCCCAACTTTCAGCGAACGAAGTGCAGTTATTAGAAAACAAGATTCATGCTGCTACGGAAGAAGTACAAACGCCAAGCGCCACCGAATAAATGCTGTTTGTCGTTTTCCCTTTCAAATGCAGTTCCTCCCGATTTTGTAAACAAATCAGTATAGCCGTAGCCTTCGTTTGAATTTGAGTTGTGTTTCGCCAGAAAAATGTTAAGTATATGTATATCTATATATATATATATATATATATATATATATATATATATATATATATATATATATATATATATATTGTTACAATTTTACTTAGCGACGACGGGGTTCTTTTTAGTTGATTGCCGAGCGGAAGCAATTGTTTACAGTATTTAGTCGCGTTGTAACTTATATTTAGAAATAGCCACAATTCAAATTAAAAGAAGGATTGACACTTGTATAAACTTTATTTATTAACACAAAAACAATTACAACTACTTTACAATTATTACGGTTTATTATTTCACTTATTAGTTTTACTGGCTGATGTTTTCTTGCGGTCTGACTGCTGTTGTAAAAACTGACTCGCGACGCGATGCTCGCTCCTTTTATATCCGAGGTCTACGCAGCAGACTACCTCTGGTCACGACACCTCTGACTTTCCCGAATATTCCTATAATTATCCAGATACGCTGTTTGACCTTCCGTCTAGTTCTATGACGTTCCACTCCATACGCGTAGTATTTGGTTCTAGAAAGTTCACTCGTAAACAATAACACAAGTGCAGTTGTTTACGTTCATTTCCAGGAACACACACGCGTATAAGTTATGCGCCAACTAGTAAACAGCCTCGTTATCGAAACGTCTAGATTTTTGTGCAGGGATGCGCAACCTTTTCTGCTAATTCCAGCTATTAGTTTATAACTATAATTTTTGTATCCTCGGACGCCCGCAAATTCGTAACACTTTCCCCCTCTTAAAAGCGCTCGTCCCGAGGGCTTATAATTTTCATCGGGCGGCTGATTCCGTTAACTCCCAGTCCGGAGCATTTTCACCCTCGTACTTTGCGAGTCGGTCTCGGTGAACAATCATGCATTTTCCTCGGGCTGATCTCTGCACTTTGTAGATCACGTCCGAAATGACAGCCGATATTAAATATGGTCTTTCCCATTTGGCTTGTAGTTTAGGGCTTCGTCCTATCTTCTTCTTAGGATAGTAGAGCCATACCGCATCACCTCTGGAAAAGCGCTGACTTTGTTTTCCACAATCATAACGCGTTTTCGAGCGATCCGTCGCTAACTGAAGGCGTTCTCTCGCAAGTTTGTGGATTTTTTCTAATTCTTGCGCTAGGGTTTCGCAGTATTCTTCGTTGCCACTAAACTTTTTTTCGGGAGGAGGTCCGTACATCAGGTCACAGGGTAACCTGAGTTCACGTTCCATTAGCATAGCGGCTGGAGTCTGCCGTGTTGCTTCGTGCACCGCTGACCGATATGCCAGTAGAAACAGAGGTATTAACTCGTCCCAATTGTCTTGGTTAGTATGGACAAATTTCGTCAGGTATTCCTCTATCGTCCGATTTAGTCTTTCAACCATGCCGTTCGACTGCGGATGTAATGGTGTAGTTCGGGTTTTATGCATGCCTAGAAATTCGAAATCTGTTGGAATACGGCGGCTTCAAAATTTCTTCCTTGATCCGAATGTAGCTCTTGGGGAACTCCATAACGCGATACTACTTCTTGCACAAAGACTTTTGCAACTGTAATTGCTTCTTGATTCGGGATAGGAAGTATTTCAGGCCATTTGGTAAAGTAATCCACCACGATCAACACGTATTTATTGCCGGTTCGGCTCCGTGGCAGTGGTCCTAAAATGTCCATTCCTACTCTTTCGAACGGTGCTCCTACGGTGTAGGTATGCATAGGTCCTCGATTTCTCTGCCGGGGTCCTTTACTGGCCGTACAAGTGTCACAATTTCGACACCAACGATTTACTGAGGCTACGCAACGGGGCCAGTACCACCTTTGCCGTATCTTCTCTAGTGTTTTATGCACCCCGAAATGTCCACCTGAGAAACTATCGTGTACTTGTTTCAATATATCCGGGACTAGTTTATTAGGTACTATCAGTTGTCGAATGGGTGGCCTGTCGTCTACAAAATGCCACAACCGATATAGCCTTCCATCGTGAAATTCTAAACAGTTCCACATAGACCAATATTCTTTTACACGAGGACTATAGGCTGATACCTCTGGCCATTGAGGTCTAATTCCTGCCTTTTTCCATGCCGCAATGAGTGCCAGATCTTCATCTTCCTTCTGTGCTTCACCTACGATGTCACCCAGTTCATCTTCTGCTTGATCAGTCGTTTGAATCGAGCTATCTGCAGGTGGAGGCGAATCATTATTGTCTGTTATTTGAGTTTCTTCGGTTTTAGCCTTCGCCCGCGTCAAGTATCTTATGGGAACGGTTGCTACTGGTTCTGGTATATAAACCTGAATGTTGAGCTTTGAATCGTAGAACACGTATTTCAGCAGACGTTCTACATGTGCCCACGTCAAATGATCGTGTCCGCAACCTATTTGCGGAATGGCTAACTTTTTTACTTGTTGCTGCAGGATGTGTTCTCGTAGTGATACCAATGATTGCCATAGATCATGGTACGTTGGTTTTCCGGAACTCCTACGTTTTGTAATCAGGTAATAAATAAATCTTCCATCCTTTTCTAGAACTGCAACTTCTCCTACCTTTCTCTGTTGTTCTCGAAGCTTTCTCAGATCTCCGAATTTCTCCTTGAATGTTACTGCAATACCTTTACTCATATGCAGGTCTTCGGCGACACAATGGGCTAACGAGTATTCGGAGGGTGCTAAGAATAAGTCATCCCTGATGTATTCCATGCTCATTTTGATTTTTGCTTTTACTAGTGTGTCGGGATCCCATTTTTCGGCATCATCATAGTTAAGAGGTAATCGACCGTTTTGCAAATAGATTTGAGTATGTCGTATAAGTATTGCCTCATCGGGTTCGCTTTCGGGCTCCTGTTTAGCCTCCTTACGTTCACAGTGGTTACATCCATTAGTTGCACACGGTCTTCTAGACAATGCATCTGCATTCGCGTGTTGACGTCCTGGCCGGTACTCGATTTTATACTGGTATTCGCTTATCTGTTGTAGCCAACGTGCTAGTTGTCCCTCAGGCTCCTTAAAATTTGTTAACCAGGTTAACGAAGCGTGGTCGGTACGAATTCGAAATAGCTGGCCCCACAAATAGTGTCTAAACTGTTTTAGAGCTTTAACGACTGCCAGAAGTTCTTTTCGCGTAACACAGTAATTCTGTTCGGCCTTCGAGAATACCCTACTGAAGTATTCTATTACGCGTTCTTCGCCTTGTTGTACTTGTGAAAGTACTGCTCCCATTCCCGTATGCGATGCGTCCGTATCCAATATAAATTCGCCTACGCGTTGGGGAAAAGCAAGGATCGGTTTATTTGTAAGCTTTCCCTTTAGTTGGTTGAACGAGTCTTCACATGATGGTGTCCACACAATGGGTCGCCTCTTCGTAGTTGGTTTCTCTGTAAGTTCATACAGCGGTTTTGCAATCTTCGCAAAGTTTGAAACAAATTTTCTGTAATAAGCACATAACCCAAGGATACTCCGCACTTCCGACAGGTTGGTGGGTGTCGGCCAGGTTTGTATAGCTTTCACTTTTTCCGGGTCCGTAGATACTCCATTTCTAGTGACGACATGTCCCAGATATCTTATTTGCTCGGCACAAAGGTTGCATTTCTTTGGGTTTAATTTAAGGTTTGCTGTTCGTTATCGTTGAAATACAATTTTCAAATTATCTATTTGGCTTCTAGCATCTTTGCCAAGCACCACTATGTCGTCCAGATACACGAGGCATGTTCCCAGAGGTAAGTCTTTTAAGACGCTATCCATTAATCGTTCAAATGTTGCGGGGGCATTACATAGACCAAAAGGCATTACTCGAAACTGCCAGAGACCTTTCCCGGTCGTGAACGCTGTTTTCTCCCTATCTTCTTGTTTTACTTCTACTTGCCAATATCCGCTCCAAAGATCAAGAGTGGAGAAGTAGTTAGACCCGTTTAATACACTAAAAAGGCTATCGATACGAGGCAACGGGTATGCATCCTTTAGCGTGACATCGTTTAATCTCCTATAGTCTACGCAGAATCGCTTCGTTCCGTCTTTTTTCTTTACTAGTACTATCGGTGATGCCCAAGGACTTGTTGAGGGTTCTATTATTCCGTCTCGCAGCATTTGATCCACCATGGCGTCAACTTCCTCTTCTTGTCCCCATGGCAGTCTTCGTGCAGGTTGTTTAATTGGTCTAGCGTCTCCTACCTTTATTGGGTGTTGCACTAATGTCGTGTGTCCCACGTCTTCTATTCCCGATGAAAAAATGTCCTGGTTGTCTTGTAGTACCATCTTCAGGTCATGAGATTCTTCAAGAGTTAAATTTTTATTTGACTTCTCATAGACGTCCTGTAGGTGGTTCGGAAGGGTCACTTCTTTATCATCTGAGGGCTGTATGTCTTTTGTAATACTCGTTCTGATATTTAGAGTTTCTTCAGTGTCATCTTTTAGCAGCTCAAGCTGGTCTCTTCCTATTTGTATAATTTTAGCTCTTGGAAAAATTGTACAGTTTATTGAGGACATCCAATCGTAACCCAGAACACATTCTTCCTCTATTGGTGCTACGAGGAATACAAAGTTTTGGATCATGTGGCCCAACCTGATCTTTAATTTAATTTTTCCGGAAACGGGTGCCGTATCTCCAGTAATTGCTCGCAATACAATGGGAGCTGCTGGTGCGATGATCTGCTTCGTAAATTCTTGTCGTCTAATGAATTCCAATCCGACTAGTGATTGCGTAGCACCAGTATCAATCAAAAATTTACATGGCCGGTCTTCCATATATCCCATCACAATTGGTCCCCTATTTACTCCTCCTATTGTTCCGACTGCTGTAATGTGGGGACTCTTGATCGGAACAGCAGGCAGAGTTGTCCCCGTTAGACTGCCTGCGACTCGTTTCCCGACTGCCGATTCGCATTGACAGCCGATGTCGAGGGTCTTCTTTCCGAGCTTGTACCAATCACAGGTGGGTTTCTTCCCCTGTTGTAAGTCCATTGCCGACCTCTTGAAATTCCTGGATTATAGCGGTGCCGGTTTCGTTCTTCGAGGTCCACCAATCGCCTAAGGAGATCGTCCATAGTAGGGCTGGTATGAGAGGGAGATGTAGTGACGGCGCTCCTTATACGGCTCACATCGGGAATATGGCTGACACTTTCCATTTGAAGCGCAGCGGCCAGGGCCTTGTTTATGTTCTTCGGCTTAGCCAATAAAATGGCCTCCTTTATTCTGCGCTCTCGGACAGCGTTAGCGAAGTATTGTACCTCCCAATTTCCTAGTGTTTCCCTGGGGGCTTTGCCTGCAGCACGGTTTACTAATCGTTTGATATCTGTCGCCAGGTCTGCTAGCCTTTCTCCTGCAGCTTGCCTCCTGTTCACCAGCTGCGCCCAGTACAGAGGTGCGAGACTTTCTTCCCCATACCGCTGGCTTAGCATTGCTTTAAGAGCCGTATAGCTTCGCCGCTCGTCCGGGTTCATATTTTGGAAAGCGATTAGAGCCGAACCCCGTAGCATGGCCGCTAACTGGCCTGCACAATCCCTGTCACTCCAGCCATTGAACTCCGCTATGGCTGTGAATTGCACCTCATATTCCTGCCAAGAGATTGTTCCATCGTAGGGGGCTGGCTTGATAGTGCTGGTTTTCGCAATCGTAGAGTTGACGCAACCTTGAGAGTTTTCTAAAACTTGCACTCTATCGGCAAGTTGTGTTAACTGCGCTCCTGCTAGTTGCTTCCCATTTTTCTGGACGAGTTCTACGCGTTCTTCTATCTCCTGAATTTTCGTCTCCGTCAGCTCCTGTCGTATTGTAACCGATTGGAGACTTTGTGTCACACTATCTTCTATTTCATTTATCCGCGTTATTAATTCCTTTCTGGATCCTTTGCAAGCTTCTTCTACAGCTTGCAACTGCATTTGGAACGCATTAAACTTCTCGCAGATTTGTTCTTTGGACCTTTCCGTCTGTTCTTGAATTATTTCACTTTTTTCGGCCTGCTCTTGAAATTTCTCGAACATCTCTTCTTTCATCTCTCTTAAATCAGCATTTTGTTTTTTAGTGTTTTCGGCCTGCTCTTGATTTTTCTCGAACATCTCTTTTAACATTTCCTCCATTTTTGTTGCGTATTGTGTTGTCAATTGTTTTAAAGTTATTTTCTAGAATTTCTGGAAGGTTCTGGAACTTTCTGGAAGTTTCTTCGAAGTCAATATTTCTGTTTTTCTCAAACCTTCCTCTTCGTAAAATCCTTCTTGCTTCAAATCCCGACTAGAAGTTTCTGGAAGTCTCTTCGGAAACGTAGTTTCAGACTTTCCTGTTTTTCTTCTTGGAATTCTCTCTGCAGCGGTCGTAACTGTGGCTATCCCACTTCTGACACCAAATGTTACAATTTTACTTAGCGACGACGGGGTTCTTTTTAGTTGATTGCCGAGCGGAAGCAATTGTTTACAGTATTTAGTCGCGTTGTAACTTATATTTAGAAATAGCCACAATTCAAATTAAAAGAAGGATTGACACTTGTATAAACTTTATTTATTAACACAAAAACAATTACAACTACTTTACAATTATTACGGTTTATTATTTCACTTATTAGTTTTACTGGCTGATGTTTTCTTGCGGTCTGACTGCTGTTGTAAAAACTGACTCGCGACGCGATGCTCGCTCCTTTTATATCCGAGGTCTACGCAGCAGACTACCTCTGGTCACGACACCTCTGACTTTCCCGAATATTCCTATAATTATCCAGATACGCTGTTTGACCTTCCGTCTAGTTCTATGACGTTCCACTCCATACGCGTAGTATTTGGTTCTAGAAAGTTCACTCGTAAACAATAACACAAGTGCAGTTGTTTACGTTCATTTCCAGGAACACACACGCGTATAAGTTATGCGCCAACTAGTTAACAGCCTCGTTATCAGAACGTCTAGATATTTGTGCAGGGATGCGCAACCTTTTCTGCTAATTCCAGCTATTAGTTTATAACTATAATTTTTGTATCCTCGGACGCCCGCAAATTCGTAACAATATATATATATATATATATATATATATATATATGTGTATACATTATCCTGTATATATATATGTTTACGCTATTCGTATCGTCGCTCGAAAACGGCTCCTCGGATTTTTCCCTGAATTGTCTGGAAACCCGTAATTTTGAAAAAATATTGGGAATATTGGAAGTACTCTTTTTTTTGAGTGGTTTAAGCGTTTTCAAGATGGCTGAGAAGACGTTCAAGTTGATTCACGCTCGAGTAGCTCTTTCACGTCAGAAACGCATGACATAGGGAAAAAATCGGTAATCTGATACGATATTCTGATTTATTCATGCAATTGCTAAGATTGCAGGAATTGATATAGAATCCGTACGACAAATTTTATATATCAATTTTAACATGCAAAAAGTGTGCCAAAATTGTGCCTAAAATTCTCACGTTTCAATAATAAGAAGCTAGCAAAGCTAGCCATTGAAAATGACCTTAAGTTATTGGAAAGGATAATAACATGTAACGAATCATGAATTTTTACATGTCATCCTGAAACAAAGCTAAAAGAGCACGAATAAGCTAATCAAAACGAGCAGTGAGGATGGCTTTTTCAATGTTCAATGTACATTTATCAGGTTGCAGAAAATTATTCATTAGTAGAACATTCCGAGAAGAAAACTATATTTATGTTATAAATTAAATGTAAAAGCAATATATATATTTATAACTTATAATAATCAAAACTAATGTTAATAAGAATGTGTATTAGTAATACTAAAAAAATACTTTCTGTTATTTCCTTATTTGACTTTTTAAAAATTAAACCTAAAACCTTTATTTCGTGTTTGTCCGCTTGTATCGTTATTTTTGTTATATTCATAATCCTCTGTAACTAAAATGCTACTTTTCCTCTTATTTATTTCTTCACCAGTAGACCACAATTTATGTTTAAGCATTCGTTAAAATATTTAATTTCCAAACCGTTTATTAGTTAATAACTTATTTTATTAAACATGTTTTTAGACATAGCATAAAAAGGTACATTTGACATTGGATTTTCCTGACACATTGTACACTTAATATCGACATTTTTTTTAATAACAATTTATTGTAATTTCTTACGTTGCTGCCATGTACATTTTCTGCTTTCAATTTATAGTGTAAGCCATAAATTTTTGCACTTTTGAAAAAGACATGAAAAAAAAAACACAAATTGTACTCAAGTCATTGTTTAATTATAAGAACGAAAATATACCAAAAAATCATGTTTTTTAAATGATATCGTTCAAATAGGCGCAATCTCGCCGCTGTCAGTCCTCAAATCTGGTTTATTTACCTAGACTCGCTTTTTAAGATAACCCCATTAAAAAGCATCCGGGCTGCAAAGAATATCTACTCTGCGCGATATCAGCTTATTAGAGAACATTTATTAAGTCCCGGGTACACTCTCGTTGGATGTATGTTTGGTTTCGCCTTCTTACTGCATTCAAGTTATACTGGTAAAATTAAAGAACTGCTGCCACACTAATAGAAAAATATCTCGTAACATTTTCCAATACTCTCATTAACTATTACAGAATTACAGCGTGGATTTTCAAAGAAATACGGGCCGATAATGCCATTTGAAGAGATCGCCTTAAAACCGTCTGCTTTGGAGAATGCAAATGTGTTTGGTGTTTTAATTTCATGTTTTCCCTGCTCCAAAATCTACAATTTTGTTTACTTTTTGTTGTTTTTATTGATTTTGTAAAAATGTTATACTATGTTATACGTGTTGTTCCTCCGTAAAACGATCTAATTGAATAAATTTCCAAGAAGTGAGAAGCCGTGCGTGAGTTTGGTAGCCCCGCTAGTATGACTACAAAAAGCAAAAAATTGTAGCCAACTATATAAAAATCTTTAAAAGTTTTCTTTTTTGGTATTGGTGTAAAAATTCTCTAGCCGTCTTCTATTTAGTTAGTTTTCGTTTGTTTATCAAACAATTAAGGAGGATGAATAATGCTTTCTTAATAATAATAAAAAGACTTCATTAATTATTTCAATAGTTCCTGCTTAATTTCTTGCCGATATAGAAATAATATATAATATTTTGTTATCGGTAATTTTCTTCTTCAATATTTTATTTTGTTTTCTATATTTTCTAAGTGCTCTTATCTTCTCTTATTTCTACTTAAATTTTCGACAATCAGTTTAAATAATAAATTGTTTCACATTCTTTTTAATAACATAATAATAATCTCTTGCTTGTAATTTCATTTTGCTTATATATTTGCTATTAATTCTATATTTATGTAGTAATACTTTCTACATTTGTAGTTTAGAATTGCAATCATCCCGGTTGACGCCTACAATTTGTAGTATAGAATCTAAAACCATCACGGTTGAGACTCCAATTTGTAGTGTAGTTTCTAAACCAATACTGTTGAGACAATCATTTGCAGTGTAAGATAACAATATAGTTTATTTTAAACGAGTAAACACATAATTTGAATATTAATAGTTCATTTAATTATTCCACGTAGTTATACAATTACATCAGAATAAAGCGAATTAATCAAAATAAAGTTCACAAAGATAATTTCACTTGATTAAAATACAATACTTAAATTTAGTGTCCTTTTACAATGTTTTTGCGTGCTACACGTAATACGCAGTTTCGATAGTTCATAGTTAACAAACAGAATGGTTTAACAATGATAAATACACCCTAGTAATTAACACTACATTTGTATGCATAACTCTACTATTAACGCTGACAACAATAACAACTATTACACACAGTAATAAAATTAACTGGATTTCAATTCACAAATAATAATAACACTCGTTAATATATCTATTTTGTTGAATTAACTCAAAACATCATACACTCTGTGTATCTCTGTTGATCGCCATTTTTCAATCTAGTGTTCTATACTTTACGATAACAATGATTACTATTTTCCAATCTAGTCCATATTACACGATAATCAAATATTATACCTAATAACATTGATCACTGTTTTAAATGATATTAACACCCGTTAATATTACTTAAACTCACAAAAATAACAACACTATACAAACTTATGTATTCTACTTGTCGCCATTTTATCTAACTGTTGCTTGTACCACAAGTGCCACACCCTACGTGTCGTCAGTTCTTTACAGCGAACGTGGTTCTGCTGTTCACTTTGGCGTTCAATTTGGCGTTCACTTTGCATGACCCAGCGAACGGCGTAGAGGGTCTACTAGCGGTTCTTTTAAAACATTTGAATATCTCTCGATCTTAGCAAAGATCTTAACCTATTCTACAGTTTTCTTTACTAATACTATTTCTTAAAACTATGTCTAAACTTAAATCTAATCTTAAAAAATATCCTACATCTCGGCCTCTCCTGACTAGTAACTATCCTCAGTTGCTACAATCATCCTTGCCCATGGTGTCATCATGTCTGCTGATGTAGAAGTCCTATCTGGCCCTTCACACTCTCCTGCTTTCTCCACGTCATAACGATCATTTCCTTTAATTTTCGTTATTTTGTACAGTCTTTTATATTTAGCTTTAACTTTAGCTCCTGTTGCTTTAGTAGGTAACAACCAAACAAACTTTGTAAAAGCATTTACTATAACGAGAATATGTTTATACTTTTTGCTTGTTGTTTTACATTTTCTACCGTAGCTAATCCTGTTTTCTTGCTGAATTTCTAGAATAATTCCTTTATCCTCTTCTCTCAGCTTCTCGCGTTTTCCTACAAACTCATTTTGTATTTCTTCTGCTTGTAACGTCTTCTTTGGCTTCGGAAAATGCTTAACGGCTTTGTCCTTATCCTTAGAGGAACGAACAGTGTCTTGTTTGGTTTTCATTTTAACCCCAATCTTCAATTCATTTTCTATTATACACTTCCTTGTATAATTCTTTACTTGTTTCATCTTCTTCGGCTTCGGAAAATGATTGACTGCTTTAACCTTATCCTTAGAGGAACGAACATTGCCCTGTTTCCTCATCTTCGGCTTCGGAAAATGCGTGACTGCTTTTACCTTATCCTTAGAGTGACGAACATTGCCTTGTTTCATTGCACAACCTAGGTCGTTCATTTCCTAGGCTGCATGTATGACATCCTCTTCTAACCCTTCACCCAGCTGCTCTACAACAACTAGTCGATCTGCAGGTGGTAGTCTAAGCGGTCTAGAAAATATAGGAGTATCAATTTTCAATGTAATTGCCTTTTGACTTTTAGAGTTGCTTAACTCTTTTCGTTTGTCATTGTCCACTGACTCGGGTATTTTATTAACAACAATTTTATCGTTTATATGAGATAAGTCTAGTTCACTTTCTTTATCACCATAGTCTATTTTCATTGTCATTAATTGTTTAACCTCACTTTTATTTTCATCTTTATCGCTATAAAGTTTATGAAATTTAACACCTGTGTTATCAATAACTACTCTAGCTTTAGCTATAATTTCCAATCCTATCACCATGTTCATATGCATTGCATGTGATGGTAACACTTCAAAATAACTAGCGTAATGTTGTGAATCAATTTCAATGTCTAATTTAATTCTACCTAAAGAATTTACTCGAGAGTTTGACAAACCACGTAATGTTATAACAGAGTAACATAATTCAACATCCTTTAATGTTTTGTAATAATCTTCCCGCACTGCTGACAAATCACTACCAGTATCGATTAAAGCGTTTACATTACTCCTGTTATTAACACAAATTGATTTTATCATTTCTACTTTCATAACATTATGCTCCGATTTAACAGTTTTTATTTTAGTTTTACAGTTTCGACTAACATGTCTATAATTACCACAAGTAAAACATTTGTAACCCTTATCTTTATCAGGACACACTTTAGATGAGTGTGATAACGAACCACAATTAAAACATTTAATCTTCTCACCTGTTGTCTCAATTTTAGTTTTGGTACCTGGCCTAGATCTCTTATAATAGTCCTGGATATCCATTTTCATTTTTTCATATTGTTTAAGCTTACGCCTCAGCTGAGCAATATTTTCAGCTCCATATAGTATCACTTTGTTAGCTGTACTGTCACGAATACCTGCTATGATATAATCCATAATAGCTGCTCCTTCGACATCTGCTTGCCTAGCGATGTCTAACATGTTATACACATATTGACGAAAACTTTCACCTGATTTCTTCACCCTTTGTTGAAGCATTTTGTGAACATGTGCACTATTTAAACTCGTATCGAATTCATCAATCAAATACGATTTAAATGTATCCCAATTTATTATCCTGGTTTAAAAATTAACAAATTGTTTTGCTGTATCAGTAAACAATCTCCTGGCATACAAATATCTGTATTTTGTATCTACTTCCGCCTGGTTACAGAAATCATCAAATTGTTTGATCCATAGTCTGACATTTTCAAGCCCATCATATTTAGGTAAAGCCAATTCTAAATCTAAAAATGTATAATTTGTTTTATTAACTGTTTCATTATTTACAGACCTACTATTCTGTTCACCGACTCGGCTATTATACGAGTTCATTCCCGTTAATAATTCAGCTCTATTTCCACGCTGACTTAATCCAACGAAGCTAAGTTCCTGTCGTAATTCTGCTACTGACAAATTGTTTAATTCCTCCGTCATTGTTATAATTTTCACTGCTAACAGATTGAAGTGCAATTACTTTAATGAGTACACTGTACACTTAGAAATTTAAGAGTATTCTTGATTGAATAAACTAATTTTTTCTTTTATCTGTCCTCAATTGTTCTGGTTCAAAAGGTTAAAAATAATCTTAACTGAATATCCTTGATTTCCCTTTAATCCCGTGGTCAACTGTTCTGGTTCTAAGGTTAAGAATAATCTTAACTGAATATCCTTGATTTTCCCTTAATTCCGGTTCGAGAATAAGTCTGGTTCCAAGGTTAAGAATAATCTTGACTGAATATACTTGATTTTCCTTTGATCCCGGTTCGAGCCCCCAATTTGTAGTAACTTTTTCTACATTTGTAGTTTAGAATTGCAACCATCCCGGTTGACGCCTACAATTTGTAGTATAGAATCTAAAACCATCACGGTTGAGACTCCAATTTGTAGTGTAGTTTCTAAACCAATACTGTTGAAACAATCATTTGCAGTGTAAGATAACAATATAGTTTATTTTAAACGAGTAAACACATAATTTGAATATTAATAGTTCATTTAATTATTCCACGTAGTTATACAATTACATCAGAATAAAGCGAATTAATCAAAATAAAGTTCACAAAGATAATTTCACTTGATTAAAATACAATACTTAAATTTAGTGTCCTTTTACAATGTTTTTGCGTGCTAAACGTAATACGCAGTTTCGATAGTTCATAGTTAACAAACAGAATGGTTTAACAATGATAAATACACCCTAGTAATTAACACTACATTTGTATGCATAACTCTACTATTAACGCTGACAACAATAACAACTATTACACACAGTAATAAAATTAACTGGATTTCAATTCACAAATAATAATAACACTCGTTAATATATCTATTTTGTTGAATTAACTCAAAACATCATACACTCTGTGTACCTCTGTTGATCGCCATTTTTCAATCTAGTGTTCTATACTTTACGATAACAATGATTACTATTTTCCAATCTAGTCCATATTACGCGATAATCAAATATTATACCTAATAACATTGATCACTGTTTTAAATGATATTAACACCCGTTAATATTACTTAAACTCACAAAAATAACAACACTATACAAACTTATGTATTCTACTTGTCGCCATTTTATCTAACTGTTGCTTGTACCACAAGTGCCACACCCTACGTGTCGTCAGTTCTTTACAGCGAACGTGGTTCTGCTGTTCACTTTGGCGTTCAATTTGGCGTTCACTTTGCATGACCCAGCGAACGGCTTAGAGGGTCTACTAGCGGTTCTTTTAAAACATTTGAATATCTCTCGATCTTAGCAAAGATCTTAACCTATTCTACAGTTTTCTTTACTAATACTATTTCTTAAAACTAATTATGTCTAAACTTAAATCTAATCTTAAAAAATATCCCACATTTATATTATTACTATGTATGTCAATTTTCTTCCTCTTCCGTTATGCTATCCGTTATGTCTTTAGCACGTATATTAATACCTAGTTTAATTTATTCTTTTATCTTATTATTATATTTTTTACTTTTCTAATCTGATCACCATCGTCTTTATTGTTATTTTGTCTCTCATAAAGTTATTTTAATACTTTATATTAGTAAAAATTTAATGTACTTTGTTAAATCTTGAGCGTCCTTGTTTCCTGAATATCAGTTATAAGCTTATATTACAATTTTATTTAAACCGAAAAGGCTAAGTGCTGTGACAAACGATACGCCACTTAAAGTACTACGCTAGAGTTATCGTGTTCTACGGAACACTATAATCTATTAAAATACATTTGTTGAAATGAAACTCGTACCATATTTCAAATCACCATCAATATAAAATATGTTCTCTTTATACTGTTTTGAGGTTATCATAAAACCAAATTATGTTTCTCTATCAATCCTTTTATTAAAGCATTGCGAACGTTTTTTCTCCATTGATCAAATAATCAATAATTATCTTAATAATTTTTAACAACTATTGTTGGTTATAAATAATATATTCTTGTGAAAATAAGAAAATAAAATATTAAAAATATTTAAAAATTGTAGTGTGTGTTAAATATTTTATATTAATAAATTATCTATTTAACTTAGTTAAATAAATTAGTTCTCTTAGTAACACAGTTAACTTAGTTCTTAAAAAATGGTGAGGTCGGTGTGACCACTAATTAACAGTTGTTGCACTGACCAATGCCAATGATGCGTTCACCTAAGAAAACCATCCAACAAAAGCCACGTGTTAGTGACAAGAAAAGTGGCTCACTAGAAAGTATGGCGGATGCAATAGAAGACACTATGGCAACCATCTAAGCAGCATTAAGAGATAGGAAATCCGTCGGACGTTTGGCAAAACGTTTCGAACAGTAAGAAGAAAAAAAGAGAAAGTCTCGATGCACCTACGAATGTAAGTCAAAAAACACTAGGGGATTACTGTTTAAACCCAATAAAAAATACCGAATAGATTCAACGAACTCTCGGATGCCAATGCATCAGAAAAAGTGAAAGCTATAGAATACAAACCACCACCACTGTTTATATATGGTGTTAACGATATCAAACCTCTAACGAGCCTGCTAGACACGCACGCCAAAAAGGTTTACCAAAGTAAGCTAATCGGAGGATCGCAAGTAAAGCTACAGCTCCAGGATACTAAAACATACCAAAGAATAGTGTGACTTCTGAAGGATAGGAACACCGAAATCCACACATACCAACAAAAAATGGACAAAAGCTACATTGTGGTGGTAAGACACCTACATCACTCCACGGATGAATCTGACATTACGAAGGAAATAAAAAACCATGGGCACAAGGTCGTTCGAGTTAGCAACATTAAACAAAGAACCACTAAAATTACCTTACTATTGTTCTTTGCAGAAATAGAAAAAAGACCTAACAACAAATACATCCTTGACATCCTACTAAATTGTAAAATTAAGGTTAAACCACAAAATTCAAAAAAAAAGGTACCACAATGTACAAAATACCAAAGGTATGGTCACACCAAAACTTACTATTACTGAAATGCAAGATGTGTTAAATGCGCAGGCTATCATCATTCCAGCCAGTGTGGCTGAAAGAAAACGAAAAAGTTAAATGTGTTCTCTGCTGTAACAAACACACAGCCAATTACAAAGGATGCGATGCCTAAAGGCCAATCGTTGAGCTCAAAATTCCTGGGTCTAACACCCAGATTCTCAGAAACTGTTGTTTTATTACCAACACGCCAAGTCCAGAAACGTACCTCCTTTGCTGGTGGTTTGTAACCAAACAGTGAAAACCCAATCTAAATAAGTACAACAAGACCTTAGTGAGTAGAACATGCAGTCAAATGACATCGTCGAAAAGTTATGACGTAAAATCTTGTGGAACAAATGAATACAATGCTCAATCTAATCACAACCTTAGTCTCACGTTTGCCAATCTCTTCACGTGCCTATGAATCGCACTCTGGAACGTCAATGGTGTTGGAAAACATAGACAAGAAGTAACTTATTTCTTCCTAAACCAAAACATTGACATTACGCTAGTTTCTGAAACGCACTTTACCACTAAAAGCTATATGAAAGTTCCAAACTATAGAATATATGACACAAAACATTCGGACAATAAAGCGCATAGAGGAACAGCCATCATCATTATGACTTCCATTCAACATCAAGAAAATAATAAATGTCGCGAAGACTTCCTGCAAGCCACATGCATTGTTATTGAGGAGCTAATCAGACATCTAACTATCTCCGCAGTATACTGGCCACCGAAACACAATATAAAGTCAGAACAGTTATACTCATATTACAATACACTAGGTTTTATAACGGAAGGGGACTTTAACGCAGAGTACAGCGAATGAGTATCAAGACTTGCAGATCCTAAGAGAAATAAACTACACAAATGCGTTATAGCACATGGTTTTACAACCCTTTCTTGTGGTGAACCGACGTACTGACCAACCGATATGGCCAAAACCCCTGATCTAATCGATTTTTGCGTAGTAAAAAGAATTTTCTCTAAGTATCTCAAAACTGAGTCAAGATCTCTCATCTGACCACTCACCAGTCATTGTCACATACATCACCCAAATGATGTATAAAGCACCCCTCTTCACAGCACCCAACAAGTTCACAGACTGGAGTTTATTCCGAAATTTAATAAATAATAAACTTAATTGCAACATCTCGCTCAAACCAGAAGAGGACCTAAATCAAGGAGTTATTCTCTTAAATAATGTTATAAGAGAAGCCGCCGAAGAAGCCACACTTCTAAAAAGTGTCTTCAACAGAGTAAATGGATGCCCCTACAATTAAAGAAGACGATTTCTGAAAAGAGAAAGTTGGGAAGATCATAGCAAAATACCAGGCTCTTATGCGAAAAAACAAAATTCAACCGTGCATGCAAAGAACTCAAATATATGCTAGAAGACTTGAAAAATAAATCACTGCAAAATTATTTAAGTAATTTAACTGCTAAAGAAACTTCTAATTATTGACTGTGGAAAGCTACCAAGCGGCTTAAGCAGCCTACAACTTATATTTCGCCTATCACTAGAGTTAAACGTGGAAAAGACAAAAATTATGGTATTTAAAATAGGGGGTGGAAAAAGGAGACATAAAAGGTGGAAATACAAGACAGAGGACATTGAGGAAGTAGAAGAATTTAAATATCTGGGCTACACTTTTAAAAAGAATAATGGAGAAAAGGCGCAGATAAGGGAGGTGGCAAAGAAGGCAGAGCAAGCAATGCGACGGGTATGGTGACTAAGGGAAAAGGTATTTGGGGGGGACATACAAAAGAGAATATGGATATTTGATAGACTGATAGCCAGTATGATGTTGTATGGAGCAGAGGTTTGGGGGTGGAAGGAACAAGAAAAGTTGGAAAAAATACAGGTGAGATATATGAAATGGGTACTAGGGCTGGACAGGTGCACGCCAGGATACATGGTGATGGAGGAGCTAAAAAAGAATAAGATACGAATTAAAACAGGGGAAAGAGCAGTAAAATACGAGGAGAAATTGAACAGAGCGGAAAGCAAAATTTTAAGGAAAATAAGAGAGGATAACATAAAGAATGGGGAGGGAGGAGGTCCAAAAAAGAGAAAGGAGTACTTTGAAAGGAATGGAATGGCGATCGAGGAGGCAGAGAGGAGAAGAGAAGGTGGCGTAAGTGTGGAAGAGGAGCTAAGGAGAAGGGATAAGGAGACACAACAGCAGGAGAGAATGGGAAAAATTGAAAAGAGTAACTACAATAAAAGATATAAGAGGTTATGGGAAAATAATGTGCATCAGTACCTTATAGAAAAGGACATAAAACACATAAGAAGAACAGCAAGGTTTAGATTGGGAAATGAGGAAAAAGGAAACAGATACTGGGAAAAGAGTGAGGAAAGAAAGTGTAGAATGTGTGAAGCGGAGCACATTAAGTTTGAGTGTAAGGAAAAAGTTATTTTTTTTTTTTTTTTTTTATTTACAAGGTAATTACAACTAAGCAAATTTGCTTATCTAGCAATTTTTATATATAATAAGTACAATACGTATTCCAGATCCAATCCACTGACTAGTTCCGAAAGATTTATATTACACACTTCTTATTGTGTGGTACAGTGGTAGATATCACAGGGTCAGGTCTTGAGGCTTGGTCCTCTTCAATCTACGCAGATCTGTTCTCGTATCGAGTAACTGCAATATTTCATTGTTGTGGTGGTCTTGTAGACGTAGCAAATGTCTACTCGCTGCCTTCTTGATTTCATCGTCTACGGTGGGCATCTTTAAGTCACGATGTAGATTTTCATTTCTGATGTACCATGGCGCATCTGTAATACTTCGCAGTACTTTATTTTGAAACGTTTGTATTTTCTTCAAATTGGTTTTCTTGGTACAACCCCACAGTTGTATACCATAGGTCCAAATGGGTTTCAGTATTTGGTTGTATAATACCAGCTTGTTATGCACGGTCAGCTGTGAGTGCCTTCCCATTAACCAATGCATTTTTCTGAGTTTAATATTTAGCTGCTCTCTTTTCATTTTGACATGCTCCTTCCACTTGAGCTTCGCATCTAGTGTTATACCTAGGTATTTCGCTGTGTTGGAGAAAGGTATTGTTTGTGAGTTGAGGGTAACTGCGAAAGGAATAGTTTTCCTGTTTGTAAAATTTATGTGCGTTGATTTGGCTTCGTTCAGCTTAATTCGCCATTTCTTTGTCCACTTATAAACCTCATTAAGCGATTGCTGCAGTTTACTATTCACTTCTTCTTCTTTCTTCCCAGTAACCATTATTGCAGTGTCATCTGCGAAGGTAGCTATTGTGGCATTCTCAGGTTGTGGAATATCCCTTGTATATAATAAATACAAAACTGGTCCAAGGACGCTACCCTGGGGCACTCCTGCTTTTATTTGCTTCATCTCAGAGTACTCATCTTCTATTTTAACTCTAAAATGTCTACCTTTTAGATAGGATTTGAGAATGAGGTACCATTCAGCAGGTAAATCCTTTTGCAATTTGTGTTCTAGTCCTTGGTGCCATACTTTATCAAACGCCTGTGCCACATCCAGAAAGACGCTGGAACATATTTGTTGCGTTTCAAGTGCTTTTTCGATGATATAAGTTATTCGATGAACCTGTTCTATTGTCGTGTGTTTATTTCTAAATCCGAATTGATGATCCGGAATTAGCCTTCTTTCATATATTATTGGCTTCAACCTTTTCAGGAGAAGTTTTTCAAATATTTTAGAAATAACTGGTGTTCAGTACAAAATTAGCACAGAACATAAAATGTGTCTCTGTTGACATTCTAGTTTAATATTGTATTGTTGTCTCTGGTAGAAATCTTACTCAGGGCAACACAGCGACGTGTTGGGCAACACAACGACGACTGCTGTGCACGCTACAGCCGTATGGCATTCGTGTCAGTCGTGTTTTGGCTTTTGCACTGTCGTAGCATGATTCGCAACCATTTTATATCATAAGAATTTGTGGTTAAATTTATATTAAAAAGTGTAAAATTATTTTATCATTAAACAATTGAATAATTATTCAATCTACAAATACTCGCATGGTTTTAATTCGTAAATGCGAAGCTGGTCCTTCGATGCCTTACAAAGCCGATCCTTCGAGTTTATTAACCGCGTGTGTTTTACATTGTGTTTTTGGCGTTTTTTTACATTTGCCCCTTGGTGATTGCCATTGAATGGGTAATTGGGACGCTCTATTTTGGCGGATTCACGGAGGATTTGGATTTTACAATTACATTTCAAGAAGGTTTTAATTCGTAAATGCGAAGCTGGTCCTTCGAGAATTAAAACAAATTTGGTCTTACAAACCATTATTAACCGCGTGTGAATTCGTGGTGTTTTGAGGTTACATCTGTGTAGTAATCGGCACATGTGCAAGCTATTTCTTTACATTTACCCTATGGCGGCCTGGCAAGTCATCAATTGACATCGATTGGGTAATGTAACGCTTGATTTAAGCGGATTCACATATATTTTGGATACTACATGTTCACATTTCAAGAAAAATTGTTCAAGAAATTTATTATACGGAAAGGGGTGCAAGGAACCTAGAAGAGAGTAAAATACTTTTTTACTCATCAAGGTACAATTCTATTATCATTATCTACAAGTACCGATTTATTAAAAAATTGCTAAATTCCTGGATTAAGCTGGATTAGTTTTCTCATCCACGTTTCATCTAACATACAAGTACGAGTTTATCATCTAAGCAAGATGGAGGGGTTGAAGAGGCTTAAAACGGCGCGGACGACTGCAAAAGGTTCGATTTCAAGAATGGACAATTATGTCAGCGACGCAAGGGCCCTCGAATCCGGTACGGTAGAGCTGCTGGAGGCGAAGAAAGAAAAGTTGATGGCTACCTATCACACGTACGAGCTCACGCAATCCAGTATTTTAGAAATTGATGAACAGGATGATGAAGACATCGAGGATGTAGAAGAAAAATACTTTAATATTTTAGCTAAGTTAAATGCCAGCATCACCAAGTTGAAAGAAGTTAATAGGCCTACTTGTCCTAGCTTAGTGGCATCCAAGCTTCCAGCGGTGGAAATTCCAACCTTCGATGGCAAGGATATAACCAGGTTTAGGCCCTTTTATGAGCTCTTCCAAGCAGTTGTTCACAATAATGCATCACTGTCCGATGTACAGAGACTTTTTTATTTAAGAAAGTATCTCCTTGACGAGGCTCTCTCAATAATTATAAATTTGCCGCTTGTGAACAGCTCATATAAAGAGGCTCTTGATTTATTGTTAGCGCGGTATGATAATAAGGCGCGATTAATTACTAATCATATAAATATATTACTTGATATTCCAAACATGCAGAAGGGTACTGCAATGGCTATAAGGGCTTTTTTATGTCAAGTAAAACAGCAATTACAAGCGTTAAAAAATCTTGATGAGCCTGTAGACAAATGGGATATGATTCTAATCTCAATATTATGTAGAAAGCTAGATTTATTAACTAGTCGCAATTTCCATATGGAAAGAAATGTAGACAAACTGCCTACTATGGCAGAATTTATATCATTTTTAGAAAAACGTGCGATTGCACTTGAGGATAGCTCACCATATAAAAGTATGTCAAATGATAAAAATTATAAAGAGTATTCGTACTCGAGAGTTTCCAATGTCACTACTCGCTACAATTTAGCATGTAGATATTGTAATATGGACCATCCCATTTTTAGATGTCCAAAATTTAAAATGGCTCCTTTAGAGTCGCGTAATTCATTTGTTCAAGAACATAAATTATGTTCGCTATGTTTAAAAGCCCATAGTGGCAGGTGCTCCCTTGAGAATAATTATAAATGTCATAAATGTAAAGGCATGCATAGCAAATTGTTATGTGATAAAACAGATGCTAGTTCGCTGGCTGGCAAGACAACTGAATCTCCAGTTGTAATGTGCTGTAGCAATGATAGCTTGGGGGGTACCATATTGCTGCCTACTATGAAGGTAAAAATTGTTGACAATTTTGGTCGCGAGTTTCTAGTTCGGGCATTGCTCGATAGCGGTAGTCAAGCATCATTAGTGACTGCTGAACTCTTAAAAGAATTGCGTTTACGCACAAACACTCATCCTAGTAAAATAATTGGCATAGGCAATAAAGCCACAAAATTATATCACTCAGCAATTATAAACATACAGTCTAATTACGACAGAAATATTAATCACAAAGTGAATTGTCATGTAGTTGAATCTATCACTACGCATTTGCCTCAAATTTTTATTGACACATCCAAAGTTATTTTTCCCAAAAATATTAAGCTAGCTGATGAGCAGTATAATGTACCCTCGAAAATATCATTGCTATTGGGTGCGGATGTATATTTTGCCATTCTATTAGGTGGCTGTATTAAATTAAATAATGGCTCAGTTTTACAGAACACTACATTTGGATATGTAGTTGCAGGTAAACTGCATAATCAATTTAATTATAATGTTATTAATGAGCCAAAAATGTTTCAAAATCAAAATAATTATTCAAGTAATATTATAGTATCTAATTTTGCCATTTCTGACCATACAACCCTTGAGAATGTTATGGGGCAATTTTGGATGACTGAGAAGGTCCCAGAAAAGACAGATAAGTTTACTGAGGAATATTTAAAGGCTGAACATATTTTTAAAAATTCAGTACTACTTGAAAATAATACTTTTACTGTAGATTTGCCATTAGTCAGCCCAGTAAATGAACTAGAATTGGGGGATTCTTTCTCAGTCGCCCTGCAAAGATTCTGTGTGTTAGAAAACAGATTTAAACGAAATCCTTCACTATTGAAGGTGTATAAAAAATTCATTGATCAGTATATAGAGATGGGACATGCCAGGGAAATAGACATAAATTCTTATGATGTTTATAATACTCCTAATTATTTTTTAGCGCATCATGCAGTTACAAACGATGATAGCAAAACTACTAAATTGCGTGTGGTCTTTGATGGAAGCATGCGTTCTAAAAATAAGATTTCTCTCAACGATGTTATGCTGAATGGTCCTGTGGTTCAAGGCGAGCTCTTCGATATTCTCCTACTGTTTAGAACTTATGTGTACACAATTGTCTGTGACATAGAAAAAATGTTCCGCTGTATTCTCACAAATGACACTTACAATGTCTTACAAAATATCTTATGGAGAGATGATCCAGGTAAGCCCATCAGTTGTTTGCAATTAAAAACTGTAACATATGGACTCAAATCTTCTACCTTTTTGGCCACACGATGTCTCATAGAACTTGCCCAGCGCTACAAACATAAATATCCTCTCGCAGCGAGAGCAATGTGCCATAATACGTATGTTGATGATGTCATAGTTGGGTGCGATGACGTGGAAGAGTTATCTGAATTAAAGTCTCAATTAATTGGTTTGTTACAATTAGGTAATTTTAAATTACACAAATGGTCTTCCAATCATCCCCCAGTGCTCGACGACATCTCTAGTGATAAAAAATATATCAATGAATTAGATTTGAATAAATCAGCCATTATTAAAACATTAGGTCTAAAATACAATGTTATTTTGGATACATTTACTTTTAAATGTCCTAACACGAATAGTAACAATTTGAATACTAAAAGAAAAGTGCTTAGTTTTATTGGGACTTTATTTGACCCGTTAGGATTGATTGGCCCTATAATTGTAGTTGCCAAGTTAATCATGCAAGAGCTTTGGTTTTTGAAAATAGATTGGGACGCACCGCTGCCTGACAAACAATTACAGATGTGGGAAAAGTTCCTTAATGGTCTAAAGATAGCAGACAGCATTTCAATAGATCGACTTATAAAGGAGGAAAATTTTGTCATTGCAGAATTAATAGGCTATGCAGACGCATCTATGAAGGCGTACGGGTGCTGCCTATATTTAAGAACCGTTACAGCAAATGACAACGTAAAAACAAAATTAATTTGTGCCAAGTCTCGTGTGGCTCCACTAGGTAAGGTACTTACAATACCCCAACTAGAGCTAAATAGTGCAGTTTTGTTGGCACAACTTGCGGTTAGAGTTAGTAATTTACTCAAAACTAGATTGGAACATAGAGTTTTCTTTTATTGTGATTCCAAAATAGTCCTTGCTTGGATTCAAGCGGACAAATTAAAAACCAATATCTATGTTAATAACAGAGTAAAGAAAATAACAGAGCTCACAGATAAATTCTCTTGGTACTATGTAAAATCAGCTGATAACCCAGCTGATATAATTTCTCGTGGTATAGAACCACAACACTTAAAAAATCAAAATCTTTGGTGGAACGGTCCCCAGTATCTATCCAATTCTCATTTTAAACATGATCATTATTTTGATTTAAATACAGTACTTCTATCAGACGATGAAGATAAAAACTGTAATGTTTGTAACATTGAAGTCGAACAAGCACCGTTAATGCTAGACTTGTTTAAAAAATTCTCCAATATCAATAAGCTACAGCGTGTATTAGCTTATGTGTATAGATTCTTTAATAATTGTAAAAAGGCAGTACACAGTTCAATTTGTTCTTATCTTACTATTTCTAAAAATAATATTTGTGGACATTTATCTCCACAAGAACTTCATAATTCTTTATTAATTATCATTCGCTCAGTTCAAAGGCAAATATTTTTTAAAGAAATAAAATGTCTCTTAGGTGGTATCATTATCAAGACCGGTATAGGTAATCTCCACCCTTTCATAGACAGCACTGGTTTAATTCGTGTTGGTGGCAGATTGCAAAATGCAGGCATTGCAAAAGATAAAATGCACCCAGTCATACTGCCAAAGGACAACAATATCACTTCTATCATAATCAAAAATGAGCACTTACGTTTGCTCCATGCTGGTGCTAGATTAGTACTCAGCTCCTTGTCTCAAAAGTTCTGGATTATCAATGGCATACGGGAGGTCAAAAAGGTATTATACAAATGTGTTATATGTTCACGATTGAAGGCTGAATCTGCTAAACAATTGATGGGTTCTTTGCCAGCTGACAGAGTTACAGCTACAAGACCATTTCAGCATGTAGGTGTAGATTTTTGTGGACCTTTTAACATAAAGATAGCTCGTATACGTAAACCATTGATTACAAAAGGTTACATTTCATTGTTTGTTTGCTTTTCTACAAAGGCCATACACATGGAAGTGGTTTCTGATTTAAGAACTGAAACATTCTTGGCATGTCTCAATCGTTTTATTTCTAGACGAGGCATGCCTACTAAAATTTATTGTGACAATGCTAAAACATTCAAGGGTGCTGCTAATGAATTAAAAGAGTTGTATAATTTACAGACTAATAAGTCTCATAGAAATAATGTTATAAGTTTTTGTAATAATCTATATATAAAATTTATGTTTATACCCAGTTATGCTCCTGAATTTGGTGGTATATGGGAAGCAGGGGTCAAAAGTGTGAAGCACCACCTTAAGAGAGTAGTGGGTAATTTGGCCTTAACTTATGAAGAATTAAATTCAGTTGTCATACAGATTGAAGGTGTGCTAAACTCAAGACCACTGCTTCCACTAAGCCCAAATGAATATAAGTATTTGACTCCAGCACATTTTCTAATTGGCACTGCTCTGATTGAATACCCTGAAGTTAATTTAACAGAGGTACCAGTCAATCGTCTTAAGTTTTGGAATATTGTTAAAAAACTAAAACAAGACTTTTGGCAAGCTTGGTCTAAGGATTATCTCACACAGCTTCAGAGCCGTCCCAAGTGGAAATATGCTAATGAGAACCTGAAAGAAGGTGATTTAGTTATTGTAAAGAATCTAAACTCACCCCCATTAAATTGGCCAATGGCCAGAATCACAAAGGTCTTTTTTGGTAAAGATGGAAAGGTGAGAGTGGCGGAAATAAAAATTGGTGATAAGATCTACAACAGACCCATCACAAAATTGTGTAGATTACCACTGAATTGATTGTTGTGTACATTATGCAAATGATAATGTATGCTAAAATGTTAATTACGTTTTCTGTTATCTTTAGAATAATTGTTATTTTGTTTTATTTTATATTATTCTCATACAATTATGTAGACTATCATAGATTTAAGAAGTTTGTAAATTTATGTAGCTCTATGTATTAATGTATTTTTATATATATTTTAAGTTGGTTGTGGGATCAGCTACGTTCTGCTGGCTGGTAATTTATGTTCAGTACAAAATTAGCACAGAACATAAAATGTGTCTCTGTTGACATTCTAGTTTAATATTGTATTGTTGTCTCTGGTAGAAATCTTACTCAGGGCAACACAGCGACGTGTTGGGCAACACAACGACGACTGCTGTGCACGCTACAGCCGTATGGCATTCGTGTCAGTCGTGTTTTGGCTTTTGCACTGTCGTAGCATGATTCGCAACCATTTTATATCATAAGAATTTGTGGTTAAATTTATATTAAAAAGTGTAAAATTATTTTATCATTAAACAATTGAATAATTATTCAATCTACAAATACTCGCATGGTTTTATTTCGTACAACTGGCAGTAGTGAAATTGGCCGGTAGCTCGTGACTTCATTTGGTGGTTTACCTGGTTTAAGTAACATTATCACTTCAGCTACTTTCCATTGGCTAGGGACGTATAGTAGTCTGATAGCTGCATAAAAATGATGTAGGAGTTTTCTCAGTGCTATATCCGGTAATTCTTTAATTACCTTACCCGTTATAAGGTCAAATCCCGGGGCTTTTTTGGCATTCAAATCGGTCTTAATTATGTGTTTTAGTTCTTTGAGAGTTACTGGAAGAATTTTGAGGTTGTCTTTTTTTGCAGTGCGAGCGATGTCTTCTTCGGTAGTCTGTCGAGGATATGGCTTAAATGTTTTCTCTAAATATTCAGCGAATAGGTCTGCTTTTTGCTTGTTGTTGACCATCCATGATCCGTCTTCTGTTTTGATGGGTGGGTTCTGGTTTTTCGGCCTCTTCAATGCTTTCGCTGCTTTCCATAATGAGTAGTCCGTTTCCTTGTCTGCAGAGAGCTTTCTCAGGTACCAAGCAAAGTTATCATTCTTGACTTCTTTCAGCAGTTCTTTTAAACTATTAGCTAATGTATTTAGAATGGTTTTGTCCTGGGGTGCTCTAGTAATTTGCCATTTCTTTCTAGCTTTTCTTTTTTTGTTGACAAGTTCTCTAACCTCTTTTGGAAAATTGATATTAAAATTTTCTTTTACTTTTATTTTTGGAGAATTTCGCCATGCCGCATTTTGAATTGCTTCTACTAAAATGTCAACATCGTCTTCCAGTTCTTTAGGTGTTTTCAGCGGTATTTGTAAATTTATATCTTGTTCGAGATCTTTACGGTATCCTTCCCAGTCTGTTTTATGGTTAATGAGACTTGGTGGAGTACTTCTCATTATTATTGAACTACTAATGGTGAGTATGATCGGTGTGTGATCCGATGATATTGTTTCATCACTACCTATGTGCATGTAGTTTCTTGAGAGCCCTTTTGTTATATAGAAGTCAATGAGATCTGGAATTTTTTCATTATCTGTTGGCCAGTACGTTGGCATTCCCGTGGATAGGAACTCACACTTATAATCGCAACCTGCCGGATAGAGCTCCTTTCCTTTGGCCGTGGTTAAGCGAGAGCCCCAGAAAGTGTTTTTGGCGTTGAGATCTTCTCCAATGATAAATTTGTTGCCTAGAGTTTTAAAGAGATTTAAATAGTCTTGTTTTTTAAGATTATATCGTGGTGGACAGTATATGGCTGCAATTTTGAATGCTTGGTTTTGTATTTTCATTGAAATTGTTGTAACTTGCATTTCTTCTATTTCAATGTTTACTTCTGCATTGTGTTTTACTCTTTCGTGAATAATTATAGCTGTTCCTCCCCTCGCTTTATTTGCTGGATGATTTGATTTGTAAATGCGATAATTATTGAGCTTGATATACGACTCCCGTGTGAAATGTGTTTCGGACACAAGGCATATATCAACTTTTTTAAGATGCATAAATAGTTCTATGTCGTGAATGCGTCCTTGCAATCCGTTGGCATTCCAGGCAGCTATTGTAATTACGTTATTCATTTCTGTTTCCTTGTCGCATTGTTATCAAACCAGTTTCTAGTTTTTGTATTTTCTCAAAGATTTGTTTGTTTACATATTGCTGCTCGTTCATATTGTTAAGAATTTGATTTAGCATTCCTTCTATTGTTCTTTTTTCTTCTCTACCGCTGGCAATCTGGCTGTATGTTTTAGGCGCTTCGCTGCTTGCGCTACTTGCTTGTATATTTGCAGGTTGAATCTCCTTTTCCTGTGTATACCTTCGTTGTACTTGTACTTGCTTCTTCTGCTTTGTAATATTGTCCCTTCTGTTTTGAAGTTCCATGGCTACTACACACCCTCTGTAGCTAGCTGGATGATCACCTTTACAGTTGATGCATATGGGAGTCGTCTTTCTACTTACTGTACAAGATATGGTATTGTGTTTTCCAGCACATCTCACACATCGTGGATCTTTATTGCAGTAGCTTTGAGTGTGATTAAACTCCTGACACCTCTTGCATTGTGGTATTAAACGTGTGTTTCTCCGAAGCGGTTCTATTTTTACTACTATATTTAGTATGTTTCTTATTTCATATATTTTGTCTACACTCTCCTTATTGTCAAAAGTTAGCATAAATAGCGGTAGTCCCCGCTTCGTAGTCTCTCGTTTCTCGTTTATTTCTTTTTTGATTATGTTGATTGCATCCAGCACTTTTAATCCTTTCCCTTTAAGATCTTCAATGATATCATTTTTGTCGCATGATGGATGCAGCCCTTTAGCCATGACTTTAATTGTTCTTTCGTTTTTATCCTCATAAGTATGCCATTGAAGTTTCTTATCATTTAGTTGGGCGGCTAATGCTCTGTACGCATTATGATCAGGGGTATTTATCTTCCAGGCATTGTTGCTTAAAGAAGTGACTTTGCATTCTTGTTCTGTACTTCTTTTTATTATCTGAAACAATGTTTTGTACTCCTCTACCCCCGCTACATTTATAGGTGGAGGACGGTTACTATTATTTTGTTTTTGTTGGGTATTTTCAGTTTTGTTAACGTCCTCTAATTTTCTTGAGTTTACCTCTTTTTCTGGTGTGATGTCGTCTGGTGATGCGATTGCTTTTCGCTTCTTTGATTTTCTCTTGAAGATCCAGTCGGTCTCCCGAAGTACTTCATCTTCATCTGTTCCATATTGTTCAACTTTTTCATTTCTCACTGAATTATTTCCAGCCTTGTGCGATGGTTTAATTCCTTGAGCTATGTCTTGTAGTTCCCTTACTTGCTGCTTTAATTCTTTCACAGTTTCCTCAAGTATGGATCTTTGTTTCCTCTCTTCTTCCCATGCTAGTTGCCATTTTTTTGCCTCTGCATTTTCTATATTTTCTATATTTATTTCTGGTTCTATGCATCTTTGAACTGGGCCAGAATGCTGCTGGTTGGTATGCGTAGTAGGCGGGGAACGCATCATCCTCCCCTTGGGAGGAGTCTTGTTGCTACCTCTAATATTTATTTATTTCAAACGAAAACCGTGTAGAAAGAAGAATATTCATATTACATCAATGTTACTGGCACTATAACTATCAACTTATAAATAATACAATTAATATTATATTAAATATGAAGAATGACTTTATAAACTGAACTGAACACTTTGACTATCCAACAATGAATAAGGAAAAAGTAGCGAGCGAAAGGAATATTGGCCAGCTATTAAAGGGAGGCAGTAAAGGAAAGAGGAGGATGGCGGAAATAGTAAGAAGGAAAGGAAAAACAGGAGAATAAATAAGCTGGTGGAGAATGATAGAGAGGGTCAAAAGAAGAAGAAGCAGAAAGCACTTTTGGAAGTAGTAAAAGTCTAGAATATTTTATGTTTAGTTTTAAGTTTGAATGTATATAGGAATGAAATGTATTAGAAATATAATACTGTAGATTGTAAAGCCGAAAGGCACACACAATTAATATATATAATAATATTTCGCCTATCAAAACGCTAGATGGTAAATGGACTAGAACCAACAGTGAGAAAGCCACAATTTTCGCTGATTACTTCGAACAAGTTTTCAAACCATTTCCTTTAACCCGCAGTGAAGAAGAAGAACAATACATACATGAGTTTTTAAAAGTCCCATCGTAGCCAGGTGAGCCTATAATGCGCATAAGAGTCAAGGAAATACAAAACCTAATAAAGTTCAATATAAAAACCAAAAAAGCAACAGGCATTGACAAAATAAACGGAAAAATTCTAAAGGAGCTACCGGCGAAAGGAATAAGATTCCTAATTATTTTATTCAACGAAATCCTAAGATTGAGGACATTTCCGCTTAAATGGAAAACAGCCGAAATAATACTGATTTCAAAACAAGGTAAAGACGCAAAAGAGGTATCGTCATACAGACTTATAATTCTTCTCCCGGTAGTGTCAAAATTTTTTGAAAAGTTTATTCTAAAAAGACTGAAGATCATTTTCGAAAATAGCAAACTAATTCCAACACATCAGTCTAGCTATGGGCAACAGCATGCTACAACTGAATAAGTACATAGAGTAGCCTGCATTATAAATTCAGCACTACAGGAGAAGAAATATTGCTTAGTGGCTTTTCTGGATAACAACCAAGCGTTTGATGACATTGAATCGGGCGTTCCTCAAGGAAGTGTTCTCGGACCTACATATACTATAGTGTAGAATAGGTTACATATGTACTTAATATTCATGTAATAGGTTAAGTCAAAGGGTGAGTCATCGATGGATGGTAAACTCGCATGTCACATTTATATATATTATCAAAATTTGATTAATGTTCTTCGAGGACAGATTGTAAATTACGTATGTTGCAAAATTAAAAAAAAAAAAAAATTCTGTGTAGACAAAAGGTTTATTTACATAATGTACAAAATTTACTGAATTCCTTAATTCTTACCAGTAGACAAAAGACACAACATTCTATGCTTTTATTCCAAAATTTCAAATTCCGGTGTTCAATTTCTAAGCCAAAACTTCACTCGTCAATTGTTTATGTTTTTCGATCCCTATATTATAGATTTCAGTTTTAAGAAAATCACAATACAAATACGTAAGTGTTGTGATTTTCTTTACATCTCCCCCCTTTGAAGAGAAACAATTACGCATAGCCATAGTGATTGTTCATAACTCATTAA
This sequence comes from Panorpa germanica, assembly GCA_963678705.1. Lineage (NCBI taxonomy): Eukaryota > Metazoa > Arthropoda > Insecta > Mecoptera > Panorpidae > Panorpa > Panorpa germanica. The sequence goes on from OY783209.1 coordinate 23,323,593, forward strand.
ATACCGGAGTTAGTTTTGTGTTATGATATAGGTTAGATTCCGTATTCTTGTATTCGATGTCAACTTCGTAAATTAAATTGGAAGTCTTCTCTAGTATTTTACATGGTTTAATTTTCAATTCATCTAGTTTCTTCCTATTTAGTCGATTTCCATTTTTGACGTAGACTCGGTATACTATTTTTAACTGTAATTCTTTTCGATGTCTTTTTTTTATATATACTTTTTCAGGCTTCCTTCTTTTCGATGTCGATTAAAGTTTTTTTATTGTAGTTATGAGATTTAATCGTGTTTTTCAAAGCTAGTTTTCTCTCTCTTTTCAGATCATCATTTGATTTTAATTCCTCTAGTAGAATATTTACATTTTCGCCTTCCAGTAAGTATTTTGGCGCGAATTTCGTGATTGTGTGATCCGATTTGTTATATATTTCTACATATTTTTGTGCGATAGTTGTGCATGTCATTTTTCACTTTCATTTATCTCGCATTGTATTTTATTAATTAAAGTTTGGTTTAATCTTTCGTTGAGGTTATTTGAAAACGATGCATCAACAGCGGTGAAAACCATTTTGTATTTTTTTTTAGGAACTTTTTTTTTCTTTAATTTATATCATGTTAATATTGTAACTTTTTGTCATTATCTCCGTTAATACTATAAAGTCCTTAGAATTTTAGTACCTTGATGTTGAAATATAAGCGTATCTCGTAAAATTATCTACTCTATCTCTAATTGTGTGAATAGATACAATTTTAAAAAGATATTTTGCTGGACCCAAATGTGACATTAAATCGTATTTAGATTTTCTTCTCGATTTCTTTTAATACAAATCTCGCAATTACTACAGATTTTTTTTATGTTTGCTATAAAGTTTTCTGCTATATAAAATAGTGTTATTTTATTATACATTTGAATTCTTCCAATGTGACAATACGTCTGGTGCACATTTTTTATTAGGAGTTCATTTCTTATGTATAACATCAACATATATATCATATATATCAAAAATACCCAGACGAGTCTAATATTACTCGAATGTTCATCACATTAAAATAAGACTAATATTACTCATATTACCTATTGACAACAACAAGTCGTACCATCGAAACATTGTCACCCGCATAGTAACCATTTGCTTATAGGTCATCAAATGACAAATAATACTATATAAACGCATGGTCACATTACTCAGGAGCTCAGTCTCAATATAATAATCAACGTAGTAGTTGTGTTGTTGAACTATACCGAACAAACATCTAATTAGTTTAACTTCAAAGCTTACGTGTATTATTACAAGTGCAAATAAAAGTTCAATGTTTAAATTACTACTTGTCTTTTTTTTGTATTAATCTTCCTCCAAAAGATTAATTGGCGCAGTCGGTAGGATTGTGCAACGTCTACGAAAGGAAGGAAAACCCTACATTAACAAGACGGAAGAAAACTGACTTTGCAACACACAATCCACAACTCAACGGATCGAACTAGAAACTCTTCTATAATAGATTGACGCTCCTCATGGATCACCAGACGCAGTACGCAGCCCACTATAGAGGTGCAAAATCAACGCAAGCTGTATCCCGCTATAAAGGAACACCACAATCAAGAAAAACAATGAAAATTATCATCGCCGCAATACTACTACTCACAGTCACGCAGTAAGTCATTTTTCATTTATATTTTGCCCAAATATTGTCCCATTGAATACTCAGTGCATATAATAAAAGTGTAAAATAAAAAGTGAAAAGAAAAAGCAATCAAAATGTCACAAGATACATTATTCGCCGAAATCCAATGCCTTCATAAACGATGTGAAGGCAACGAAGCAAGACTTCAGATCCAACAAGACCAGCTGAATCGTCAGAGAGAAACAAACAGACCCTCCAGAACAGAAACTCCAAAAATAGATAACGTCTATCTACAAATCATACAGAGATTCGACGGAACCCCAGCGAAATTGCCTGACTTTATCAGACAAGTCGAAAAAGTACAAGCTCTGTACGGAGAGAGTAACTCAAACATACAAGAATGTATAACGGAAATTGTTTTAACACGACTCACCCACCAAGCAGAAGCCGTAATCACGGGTGAAGGTATCACAACCTGGAATGAATTAAAACAAGTTCTGATAAACAACTTTGGAGACCAACGAGATAATGTTACTCTCCTCATAGAAGTTTCTGATCTCTATCAACATGACAATGAAACACCCATAAATTATTATAATCGCTGTTTGGAACATCAAGCCGCTTTATTAGCATATATACAACAGAATGAGCTACAACCCATTGCATTACATACTAAACAAACACTCTTTATTAAAGTAATTTTGAAACGCTTTGTAATCGGATTTAGAGGAAGCATTGGCAACCAGGTACGAGCACGAGACCCTCAAACTATGGATGATGCATGGAAAATTGTATTAACTGAAGAAAACGTATCATACAATAGACAACGAAATGTTAATCCAAAGAATACAACAGTTAAATACAATAACCCTCAAAAACCTGTTAACAAACAAGAAAACAATTGGAGATCAAAACCATTTGTAAATCAACAACGTCCACAACAGACGATGCCTCAGCAGCCAAGACCTCAAATTACTAACCAACCTCCATACAAACCATCGCAAATACAACAAACACAACAACCACCGAATCGTAACGCATGGCATCCAAGGTCATTCCCACCAACACAACAACGACCTGCACAACAGCAGTACAACCGTACTACACAACAGTCCCCTTGGCAACAGAGAAACGTGGACAACAGACCGCACGAACCCATGGAAACGTCACAAATGACGCGCTTGCATCACTTGCCGTTACCAGTACCCCTATATGAGCCAGACGAATACTCATACGAACCTGATGAACCAACATTACATGAAAATCAATGTGTTAATTACTATCACGAGGAAGATATTATTAAAAAAGAAGATAATAAGGATTTTCCACTAGATCCTCCAATACACCCAAACTTTTAATGATTAATACAAATAAAAACGATGAATTGCCATACATATACATTAAATCATTACAAGCCAAACTACTCATCGACACCGGATCTTCTAGAACAATACTAAATCCCAAATTCGCATATAAACACTACAAGGAATATATAACAAATGAAAATTTCGTTATACAAACACCACATCAAACTACCACGCATACGCAGGTAGCTGAGATTCCGATTTTCCCGATATTTAAAACAAAAGGTTTCATCAAGAATAATCTATTCAAGTTCTCAAATGACTTTGATGGTTTAATCGGAAACGATTTGATATCACAAATAAAAGCAATAATAAATATTCTTAAAAACATATTAGAAACACCCAAAACCATCATTCCAATACATCACAATGTTGAAGAAAACCCACATTTAAATAGCATCACAGTTCAAGACAAACATATGAATACTGAAGAGAAAGAACAACTTTATAAATTACTCAATAAATACGAAGATCTATTTCCACGTGAGAAGGAAATACTCACATTTACCCATGACATCAAGTGTTCCATACGCACAACATCTCACGAGCCTATATTTTCTAGAAATTATAGATTACATGAAAGCACTCAACAAGAAGTGAATAGACAAGTACAGACACTATTAGAAAAGGGAGTAATTAGAAAATCACGTTCTCCATACAATCATCCTGTACTCATTGTATAAAAGAAAGATGACCAATCGGAACAAAAAAAGTTTCGAATGGCCATTGATTATAAAAAATTAAATCACATTACAATTGAAGATAAATTTCCAATCCCTAACATGCAAGATATCTTAGACAGTCTTGGAAGAGCAAACTACTTTACTTTGCTGGACCTCCATTCAGGCTTTTATCAAATTGAAGTCGAACCAGAAAGCATCGAAAAAACTGCATTCTCAACTTCATATGGTCATTATGAGTTTTTGCGCATGCCTTTCGGTCTTAAAAATGCCACTGCCATCTTCCAGAGATCAATGAATCATGTGCTTGACGGACTCATCGGAAACATATAAAACGTTTATTTAGACGATATTTTTATTTTTTGAAGTAGTTTACAACAACATCTCCAACATTTAAAATTAGTACTCCAACGTCTCCGAGAAAGCAATCTCAAGCTTCAACAGGACAAGTGTGAATTTCTGAAACATGAAACAAAGTTTCTAGGTCAATTTATAACAGAACACGGAGCTAAACCCAACCCTGAGAAAATTGAGGCAATAAGAAAATTCCTTATTCCAAAAACCACTAAAGAGATTAAGAGTTTTTTAGGACTAACCGGATTCTATAGAAAATTCATACCTAGTTATGCAAAAATTGCAAAACCACTCACAGCATGTTTAAAGAAAGGAGTCAAAAATCAACAAACTCCAGAATATATAGAAGCTTATGAAAAACTAAAACAACTCCTCATAAATGAACCAGTACTTAAAAGACCCGATTTAACAAAGAAATTCTCACTAACTACAGACGCATCAAATTACGCGTTAGGAACCGTATTATCACAAGACGACCATCCTATAGCTTATGCTTCGCGCACGCTAAACCCAGCCGAGTGTAATTATGCCACAATCAAAAAAGAATTACTCGCAATAGTGTGGGCAGTGAAACATTTTCATCACTACCTATACGGACGAAAATTTGACCTATTTACTGACCATCAACCCTTAGCATGGTTGAAAACTCACAAAGATAGCTCAAGCAAGTTAGCCCGCTATAAAGTAAAACTATTCGACTACGATTTTAATATCCATTATAAACCTGGAAAGGACAACGTAGTAGCAGACGCACTTTCTCGTGTTAAAATAAATGCATTATCTCATAAAAACTTCATCGATCAACAATCGCTGATAGTTAACACCGATGAAACCAGTGATGAAGAAGATAATGTTCCTCTCTGTGAATAAAAAGTGACCTCACAAAAAGCAGACCAACTTATCCAAATAGAAATTGATGAAGACGCCACACAACATTCACAAGAAGACAGTGACATCGGAATACCAATATGTGAAACTCCGCTAGAATTACACAACCATCAAGTAATTATTACAACAGGATTTAAACAAAAACACCACACAACGTTTAAACGAGAGAACCAATACATTACACATATTATGTTAGATACTAAATCAGCACCAATGGATCAATTAACTACTATATTGATAAAACACCTTAATCCACAAAATAAATATTATATATTCTGTACAGATAACACCTATAGAATGTTAGTGAAAATACATGCACGAACATTATCAGGATACAAATTATTCAGATGTATCACTCAAGTTAGTTACATAGAAAAAATAGATACAAGAAACAGTTTATTATATGAATATCACACTAATGTACCCAACCATAGGAACGCTAATGAACTAATAAAGCAATTGACAAAACTTTATTACTGGCCCTCATTAAAATATGATGCCAAACAATTCATTAATAATTGTGTAGAATGTCAAACATCCAAGTATACGAGAAAATCCACTCAAGCACTCCTGGAAATAACAGCAACACCACGAAAAGCTTTCGAGAAAGTACATATAGAGTAATTTTACATAGCAATTCAAATCTTTTTAACCACCATTGACGCACTAACAAGATTCGCCACTGCATCACACCTCAAAAGTAAAAATGCATACGACATAACTAATGTACTAATAACGTTATTAGTATTCCTATACGGAATACCCAATACCATTGTATCAGATAGCGGAACAGAATTTACAAGTGATACAATAAAAGAATTATTGCATAAGAATCTTTGCATAAAGTAAAAATTCATTTTACGACCCCAGATCATCATACCGGAAATTCTTTAGTAGAAAGACTACACAGCACACTAATAGAACATTTCCGCATTTTTTCAAGTTCAAGTTCAAAGTATTTTATCGATAAATGAATTTTTAGTACAATTTGTTATACATTTCTTATGTCTAATTTAAATATACCTAGCTGGAGCTATAATTATTTTGATTTGAAAGTGTCTATTTGTAAGTGGAGTCGGATGAGGAGTAATATTGATTTGTTTGTGCAAAAAAGGGGAAAAGCACTTCTTTTAAATGGTCTTAAAACTAATATATACAACTTATAGCTCATTTTAAATTACTTATATAATACAATGTAGTTTGGCATTGGGTATTTGCCATACCACATTATATCTGGTGTGAATTTTCCTAAAGTATTAATGTTATTATTTTTATGATTAAAAATTTTACTGTAGAAATTTTTTGTAAGCCTAATTACAAAATCTTTTATAGTTTCTATATTAGTTTCTTTGTGTAAAGATGCGTTCGTTGGATATTTAAAGTTTTTGTCTCGTTCCACTCCAACCGCCAGTAATTGTTGTAATTATTACTGGTAATTGTATTCCAGACTGGTGCAGCATATGTAGTAATAGGTCTTATTAATAACTTATATAACAGTAATTTGTCACATAAGGCTGTTTGGGCCAATTAAATTGTATATACAGCGCATCATACCATAGGCCTTGTTCTTTCTTTTTTTTCATTTCCGCATTCTACAAACAACAAACATGTCACCCGAAGACATCATGACTAAATGTTTACTCGCATACAATTCGTCAACACATTCCACCATTAATATGACACCTTCCGAATCACTTTTTGGTAAAAGAAGAGCTAATATAAATATAACCGACTTTGAAGAACAAAGAATTTTAGCTACAGAAAATATTAACGAACATCAAAACGCATTAAAAATATTGCAAACATCAATAGCCGAAAGAACACAGATAGAAAAAGAGAAATATATAGAAAGAATAAATAAAAATTTAGCACCTACAAAGTTTAAAATAGATGATACCGTTTATATACGAGGACCATCTAGAAAAGGAAAAACATCTATGAACTTAGGTCCATATAAAATAACAGAATTAAATATGTATGGAAAAGCCACTATTAAAAACATACAAACTGGCAAACACCTATTTAGACACATCAAGGAATTGATAAATAAAAACATTCCTGTTGCAGAAATGGAAGCATCCTCTCCGTCATAACGAATCAATTAAAACTCCCCTTACACCAGATTTTATCAACACAACAATTGGTATTAGACGAATTACTCAATCTTGATTTAACATTACCATTTCTTCAAATGAATAAACATCATTCAACAATCTTTACATTACCTGAAATAAAAAACGATTTAATTCAAATATCTAATCAAGTGAAAAACCAATACGTCATACCCTACTTAGAAGACAAATATGAGTTAACAAAAAGTATTGTTACACAAGCATATCAAGATAAACACAAAATAATAATAATAATAAACATCCCATTAGCCCATGAAATGTTATTTACTCTGTATGCATTAGAACCTCTTCCCATACTCAAAAATCATACTTACTAAATCATTTTTCCTGAGGCAAAGTATATTTTAATTAATGATATTACTTATTATTTTGAAAATGACCCATGTATTAAAAGTAGAACTAGACAGTTCACATGTAGTAAGTTCACAAAACAAGGTATCACGCAGACATCATCATGCATAGTCCCACTCAAACGAGCAACAGCCACACCAAGATGCGATATCACCAGGATATCAGACTTCAAGGAAAACCTCCAACAGATAGACGACACTCACTGGATCTATTCCACGAGCTCTGCTACCCTCGTCACCATCATTTGCGGAGATAAAACCAGACAAGAGCAGATCCTAGGAAACTACATGATCGAGTTACAAGAACACTGTATCTTAAAAAGTGATTCATTTTACCTAAGTGGAAAAATAGTGAAACACAGTGAAATCAATTGAACATCAATACCATTTCCAAACACAATTAAAATAAATAATTCAACCAATGTAAACATATCCATTGTTAATTTTAAACACCTAACATATGATAACCAACTTATTAACCAATTGAAACAATTAACCCCTTTGAATGAGATTCAACTCAAACATACAAATGTTCATTCACAAATAAATACATTCATTTATGTACTCACCCTAATAATAATTGTAACTATCATTAGTTATCTATTGTACAAAAGAAAACAAAAGATAACTATAACTAAAAAGAAATTGGAATCGTTAAAAACTGGTACTAGTGAAAAAGAAAATTCACATTTATAAGTTTTCAAGTAAGGGTGGAAGAGTTAATTTCTTATGTATAACATCAACATATATATCATATATATCATAATTACCCAGACGAGTCTAATATTACTCGAATTTTCATCACCTTAAGATAAGACTAATATTACTCATATTACCTATTCACAACAACAAGTCGTACCATCGAAACATTGTCACTCGCATAGTAACCATTTGCTTATAGGTCATCAAATGACAAATAATACTATATAAACGCATGGTCACATTACTCAGGAGCTCAGTCTCAATATAATAATCAACGTAGTAGTTGTGTTGTTCAACTATACCGAACACACATCTAATTAGTTTAACTTCAAAGCTTACGTGTATTATTACAAGTGCAAATATAAGTTCAATGTTTAAATTACTACTTGTCTTTTTTTTGTATTAATCTTCCCCCAAAAGATTAATTTAGGTTTTTACTTAATTCTGTCGATAACATCATTTTTTCTTAATTTTTTGTAGCAGATTTTTTTTTTATCAGTTTATCTTTATCACGTTGTATATTTAGATTTTTTTGTTGATCGTTTTAACTTTCTAGAAATCTTCTGCATTCTCGTAAGTTTCCAGAACTGGGTTTCTACTTAAACAGTCTGCTTGTTGGTTTAACTTTGCTGGCTTATACTTTATTTTAAAATTATATTGCGATAAATAGTATGTCAAATCCTCTAGTTCTTCGTCTGTCCTGGCTTTTATGTTAATAATTTTTAGGGTTTATGATCGGAGTATATTGTAAATTCTTTTCCGATTAATCAGAGTTGACAAAATTTTATAGCTTCTTTTATTTCTAAATATTCCAGGTATATTGCGTTCTTTTTCTTTTGGGCTTCAGTAAATTTTTTTGAGAAATATACCACCGGCTTACTATTTCCATCTTTATCGTTTTGGTTTAGCACAGCTTTAACTCCTTTTATGCTTGCGTCTGTGTAGATGTTAATGGGAACCTCTTGATCAAAAATTTTCAAGACTGGTTCTAAACACTTCACAGTTCTTAGACCAGTTAAATGGTACTTCTTTCCTCAGTAAGTGGTGTAGGAATCCAGAATGATTACACTATGTTTTATTTTTACCAAAAATTGACGTATAGTTTTTCTTGTTTACGGAACTGAAAAATCCTGGATGGCTGTTAGATAATCTTTCAAAGGCTTAACTGAATTATTCTCTATTCTATGACATAGGTAATTTGCATGATACTTAACAAAATTACATTTTGAAAATTTCAGCCTAAACCCTTCAGTTGATATTGCCTCCAACAATTTTGAAAAATGTGTTGTGTTTTTCAAAAGTTTTTGAAAAAACTGTAATGTCGTCTATAAAGTTTACTGCAAATTAAGAGAGTTTGTGTTTCCTTATGATGCTGGTGTTTTTAGTTCAAATGGGAGACAAGTTTGTTGGTAATGACCCTCCTATGTAATGAATATAGTTTTTTCCCTGATGAATTTCAGAGTGGTTGACCAGAATGCAGAATTGATGTTCAACGTTGTAAAATATTTTCTGTTTACCGTCTTCACTCTTAGATCTTCGATCAGTGGGAACGGTTGCGATTGAGGAACAATGATTTTGTACAAGTCACTAAAGTCTATTCATAATCTTGATCTTCTTCCCCCTTTTTTTTAATATGCTATAGTAACTGAAGTAGCAAAAGGAATGTATGATTCTTCAATCAAATTTTTTTTTAAAGTTCTTTTCTTTTTCTTCTTTTCTATCTTTTATCGTGCATCTATATGGGCGTTTGTAACAGTATTTATCTACCAAGAGATTATTATAGGTTTCATAATCTTTTATCGTGCCGATGTCATATTTGTCTTTTGCAAATATTTGTGTTTATTTATTAGTTTATTTAATATTTTCTCAAAGACCTTTCGGCAGCAATTATTGAGAGTTATAGGTCTGTATGAGGTTGGTTGATTTACAGGTTTATCTCTTTTTAATATTGGAACAATTTGAGTATTTTTCTAGGACTCAGAAATTTGTTCTCCTTCTAAAATTGTGTTGTTTACGTTTAAAACAGCTTTATTTACTTTTTCATTTTTGCCTTGTGTAAACCTTAGATCTTTATCTTGCGTTAACTTGGAATTCTTGATGCAATCCAGACCGATTAGGAAATCATAATTAAAATTTTTATTATCTACAATAAAGATATCCATACTTTTTTCAATACCGTATTTTTTTATTTTTAATGTTACCATACCTTCTGTTTTCTATACATATTATTAGTTTTCAATTTTACCTTTTGAATATTATCTGATTTTTTTTCATTTATCCTCAGAAATTTTACATTAATTACTGACACATTCGAGCCTGATTTATAAATTTCAGAAACTACTAGTGCTTCATTCAGTAGTAAGTTGATTTTTATTAATTGTGTTATTTCTAGTTTTTAGGAGTTTTTTTTATTTAGTTCTATTTTCAACTCTGAATTGTTGACACTTTTTATATATTCCGTCTTTTTACTTTTTTCATTTTTTTCCCTAAACCAGCAGATCGATTCAAGATGGTGACGCTTACCTTTTTTTCATTTTCACATATTTGGTATGGCATGGCTATCAAAAACTAGATATTCTAAGTTACATATTGCTATGTAGAGATTTTCCGTTTCGTAAAAAGTTTCAGCATTTATTTTGTCGGACACGTAGTTCGGTAAGCCAACCAGTATAAGGTATATTAGTTTTCAGTGTCTATCAATTTTCTAATCTACAATAACAGATTCTCTTTCTTTATAGCATATTCTAGCAAGGGGTTTATTAGATATTTGAAAGCAATAGCGTATCCAATTGGAGACCATTATTTGTAAAAGTTTTGCAAAAAAAATTTTTCTACTTGCTCCATTGTGATTCCACCGTGTATTTCAAAATCATACATGTATACCAATAAGTTCTTGCTTTCTAGAGGAAAAAATTTAAAATTCTAATTAATTTCCTGTCTTCTATTACCATGCATCGTTCACACTCTTTTTCAAGTTCCTGTATCCATTGGTACGTATTAGAATTCTTTTCATCAAATTTTTTAAACATAAAGTGCTTTGCTATTTTCGTTAAGTTCTGATCTTAAGATTAGTTTGTCCATTTCTTGAAATATTTGCAGAAATATTGTTTTATAATATGTTCTCCTTATACTGTTTTAAGGTTAGAATAAAACCAAATTATGTTTCTTTGTAGACAAAATATTTATTTACAATATGTACAAAATTTACTAATTTCATTAATTCTTATCTGTAGACAAAAGAAATAACATTTAATGCTTTTACTTTAAAATTTCAGTTTCCCCTGTTCAATTTCTACAATAAATTTCAAAGTCAATACTTCGCTCGCCAATTGTTTACGTTTTTCGGATTCTATATCATATTTCTATATCAGATTTTTACTTTAAGGAAATCACAACACAAATACATATATGTTGTGATGTTCCTTACAAATATATTATTATTAGTTATCAAATATGACGATCTCACACATAAACTAATTGCAATAACACTTAATAATTTAAATAAACATAGGAATAGAAAACAAACAGCTATCGTGTATTTTTGTTATAATAAATTTTGCTCATGTAATTATATTTAAATGAATAAATTTATTAAATACAATTTGAAAAAGGGTGTAAAGAAAATAAAGTGTAGAAACGAAGTAATAGATATTTTTTTTTTATTTGTGTTAGAGTAAGAGTGAGGTTATAATAATGAGAGGTCTCATGAAAAAGACCTCTTTGAAGCAAAAAGGATAAGAACCAGTTATTATCCACATAGATATTCAGGAGTGTACTTTTAGAGCCAATCTATCAGGTGATGGACAATAACAATACGATGTTCCTTAATGATGGTTCTTCTACTCAAATCGTCATGCATTCAGGAACAACGTCAGCAATAGATTTATCATCAGCAAACTCCATCTCTTGGTAGACAGCTTAGAACGTAATGGAGGATCAACTAGGTTCAGATCACGCCAATGTACGAACGGGACACAAATTGGTCAATTAAACAGAGACAAGGAAAGACTTAAGTTAAATATTGTACCAAATACAATCAATTATTTCGTAAGCCAAATTCAGTCCACGACTAAGCTTAAAAAAAAGTAAAATTGTCTAGCTGAGTCAATTGAATCTGCAGCTAAAAAGTAGGGGAAAATATTGCAAACAATAAAATTTTAAAATATCCGCTAAATCTTTGGTGAAATGATGAATGTGAAGGGGAAGAGGCTGTGCAAAACAGAAAAAGAGCCTACAGAAGATACCACCGAAATAGTTCTGAAACAAATTGAGTAGCCTTAAAAAAAATATAATCTGAAACGACCAACTTACTAAAGTACAAGAAAAGACTAGCTTGTAGAAACCTTGCCGAAGAGTTAAACAATAATTTAACTACTAAACAATTATGGAGAAAAAATAATATGATAAGAGGTTGAAGAAAATGCAAGAAAACAAATTCATCTAACACTGAGGACTTGTTATGTGAACTTTCACAAGTAATAGCACCGCCCTGGGTACCTGAGCAAGAAATCATACTATATAAAATAACTCAAGATGACTCTAGTAAAATTAATATTAAAGAAGTGGGAGTCACAATCTCACTTCATAATGATCAAAACAACCACGCCAGGTCCAGATGGTATATGGTATATCATATGAAATGTTAGGCCATCTTCCATCAATCGCTAAAAAGATAATGTTAAACATATATAACACAATTTTAAAAGAAGAACTAATTTCTGAGTCCTAGAAAACTACTCAAATTGTTCCAATATTAAAAAGAGATAAGCCTGTAAATCAACCAACCTCATACAGACATACAACTCTCATTAATTGCTGCCGAAAAGTCTTTGAGAAAATATTGAAAACGAGATTAGAATATTGGTTAGATTCTAAGTCTTTAATACCAAAACAATTAGGCTATAGAAGTGGTAGAAGTACCAGGGATGGCATTGTTGCAATATCAGCTAAAATTAAAGCAGGAAAAAACAAAGGCAATATCAATGGCCTGTTATGTGGATATAAAATCAGTTTTTGATAATGTTAGCATCAATATTCTATTAAAACAATTATACGTAATAGAATTTCCGAGACTAATAATAAGTATACTAAAGAATTTACTAAGTGGCAGGAAAATTCAACTATGAGTTCATGAAGTATTATCGGACTGGAAAATATGTTCCAAAGACATTCCACAAGGCTCAGCATTAAGTCCTCTCCTATTTAATATGATGGTTAGATCGAGTAAACTTCATCTCAGTTCAACAATATCATGGATATCAGATGTGGATTACTTAGTTTTCAAATCTCTGGAAATTAATATTGAGGAAACTGCAAAAAAAAAACGCAAAAGATTGTAAATAACTTAGAGAAATTGCTTAAAGATGCTTGTTTAGAAGCATAAACCGAAAATAATATTTAACATGCCTTCAAAAATATCACAGCCGCCTATAATAACTATAAGTAAATAAAAATTTGAATACACAAATAAATATATATACTTAGGATTTCCATTTTCCACAAATAAATCCAAAAAATCAATAATACTCAATATTTAAAAAAAACTGAACCTGCAATCATGATGGGGACTAAATACATCTTCGCTACTAAATTAATATAAATCATAAGTTTGCCCTCATTTGGAGTATATTGCAGAGGTACTAATAATATGTAAAAAAAATACAATAGAATCACTTTAAAAAAGTACAATATAAAGCTTTGGGAATGGTATTAGGAGCTATCTGTTCAACTCATACCCTTTCATTACTAGCAGAGGCTTGTATGCCACCATTAAAAGTAAGATGGATAAAGAAAACGTCTTATGTCTTTATAGCTAGCGCTTTAATGACAAATAATATACTTATAAGGGACGAACTTAAAAAAAATATTAAGAACAGGTTCAAGAAGTCATGAACTTAATGCAATTTGGATAAATGGAAAAAGTAAATGGACAGAAAGAGGAACCCTAGTAGAAATACTAATATTCAAATTAGATTATTATAACTCAGGTAGAGGAACTCCTGCAAATATATATATATTCGCAATGAGTTAAATATGAGTATCATATTACCTGAGCTAATAACTATAGACTTACAACAACAATTTGATCAAAAAATTACCGAATTATACAAAATTATATACTGACGGCTCAAAAGAAGCAGATGGAGTGGGTGTAGCAGTAGTTGATATTTACAATAGAAGAACTTACAAGCTTTATAATCAAGCATCCATATATACAGCTGAGTTATGTGCTATAGATCTAGCTGTGGATTTAATCATTACTGATGACAGAGACAACACTTTAATATTATCCGACTCGTTATCAGTCATACAGTTGTTAAGCAATAATAGACCAGGGTAGATAATTTTAGAAACGAAAAAAAATTAAAGTAGAATGAAACCTGTTGGAAAAGGAAGGGAATACTACTAAAATGAAAGGAAAAATAAATTACGGGCGATCTGAGGTTGGGAAGGGGTAGGGGTGAGGTTTTAAGGGTAAAAATCGGTAAATCTCGATTTCCGGCAAAACTACAAGTCCTATCGAAAAAAGTTACATGGCAAAGTTGTAGATAATAAAAAGATCTACAGCTTTTTTCTACACATTTTTGATTTTTTATTTTTATCTTTTACAAAAAAATTTTTTTTTTTCATGATATTTGGTGAAAACTTACCTCTTCATGTCCCAAACACACTGGAATTTTGAAGATTTAAAATAATAATTTTTTCACCATATTTTGACTCGATATCGAAAAAGCACCCTAATTTTCAATCGAAAATTCTCACGTCAAAATATCTGATTTTTCAAAAAAGTCGGTGGGCTTTTTGTTCGTTGAAATCTCTATTTTCTGATGGTGTAAAAAAAATATACATTACTATGGAAAAATTTTTCAGAAAATGCAAAAAAACGAAAAATACTAAAATTCGAAATTTATTTTTTAATCTTTATGTACAATTTTGAGGTATTCATTAAAATTGTTACTTTAATTACTCGAAAAACGTTAGGTTCGCAGCAGACAGCTGTATAGCTTTTGATGGGTACCCTGAAATTGAAAAATCAATTACTGTGTCAACAGTACCAGCAGTTCATTCAACTAAAAAAGGAGAACGTAGTCGTAGAAAGACGTCAGACAATATTCCAGAGTTCAATTATCAAAACCATACAAAAATACAATTTTTGCAAGAAAATTTTGTATCTAATGAGAAAAACAAAGACAAAATAATAAAATCGTTAATGCAAGTATTACAGTCAAAAGGATTTTCTTGTAAACAAGCTAAGGAAGATGCTGATGCTGACATTATTAAGACCTCGGTAGAAATTGCCAAAGATACTAATAAAACTGTCATTGTTGTAGGACAAGATCTTTTGGTCCTTTTGAATCAATTAAATTCTAATTATCATAAAATTTATTTTCTCAAGCCCAATTCTGGAAATATAAAAGATCTCTTTTTCACGTCTAATAGTTTCAAATGTGAATCCGTCAAAAACATCGTTGCATTTCTGCATTGTTTTTCTTGTTGCGACACAACATCTGGATTTGCCGGAAAAGAAAAGAAAACTATCGTAAATTCATTATTAGACAATAAAAATTTGTCAAATTTGGCTAATATTTTTTTTAAAAAAGATGTAAACAAAGAAAATATAAAAAAATATGGATTGAATTTAATTAAATGTATTTATAAATGTAAAAAGGATAATATATCACTGAATCAATTAAGATTTCAAAAATTTCAATTGGCAAAAATTAAATCATCTTTCATATTGGCAAATCTCCCACCCACAGAAGGTGCAGCAGAACAACATTGTTACAGGGCATATTATGAGCTTCAAACATGGGTAATGAATTGACAGCAACAGATTGGGGCTGGAAGCAACATCAACATGGAATTATGCCCAAATTTACAGAAATTGAATTAATTCCGGAAAAATTGCTGAAGCTGTGAAACTGGATGTAATAGTTTAAAATGTGTCTGCCGAAAACATGGTTTAAAATGCACAAATTTATGCTCAAATTGTGATGGTTCTGAACAATGCGCCAATGTGGAGAAAAAAATCTACGAGGAAGTTAATGATTCAGATGAAATTGCGGATGAAGAACCAATGCAGACCGAAAATAATGTTAGAGACGAAGACGGTGATGGTCTTGAAGATGTCGAAGATCTACTAGAATCAGAAAGGCCTGTCGAATCTAACGATCAAGAAATACCATCAAAAGCACAGAAACTGATGAATAAGTGATTCGAATTGAATACTATGTTTTGATAAATACAAATATTAATGCTTTTAGAAATAATATTATGTATAGTGTAATCATTAAAAAAAATCTCTACTCAATAGTACGAATAACGTGTATATTTCTATCTAATGAGATTTTCTAATACATAAATGTAATGAAAATTTAATAAATCGACTTTTATTACTGAAAAAAATAGCAGTAGTCACATTTTTTAATAAAATCCCCTTTAAATCGTATTTTTAATATTTACAACAACTATGTTTTTTGCGATATTTATGTTTAATTGGCTTGTAATTTTTTTGTTTATTAATCTAACATGGAACCTAACGTTTTTCGAGTAATTAAAGTAAAAATTTTAATGAATACCTCAAAATTGTACATAAAGATTAAAAAATAAATTTTGAATTTTAGTATTTTTCGTTTTTTTGCATTTTCTGAAAAATTTTTCCATAGTAATGTATATTTTTCTTTACACCATCAGAAAATAGAGATTTCAAAGAACAAAAAGCCCACCGACTTTTTTGAAAAATCAGATATTTTGACGTGAGAATTTTCGATTGAAAATTAGGGTGCTTTTTCGATATCGAGTCAAAATATGGTGAAAAAATTATTATTTTAAATCTTCAAAATTCCAGTGTGTTTGGGACATAAAGAGGTAAGTTTTCACCAAATATCATGAAAAAAAAAAAATTCTTGTAAAAGATAAAAATAAAAAAATCAAAAATGTGGTTTTTTGGATTTTTTACATGAATTTTGAGGTTATGGAGAAAAAGTGTAGATAGAAAAGTTGTAGATCTTTTTATTATCTACAACTTTGCCATTTAACTTTTTTCGATAGGACTTGTAGTTTTGCCGGAAATCGAGATTTACCGATTTTTACCCTTAAAACCTCACCCCCTACCCCTTCCCAACCTCAGATCGCCCGTAATTTATTTTTCCTTTCATTTTAGTAGTATTCCCTTCCTTTTCCAATAGGTTTCATTCTACTTTAATTTTTTTTCGTTTTTAATTATTTTTGACGGCTTCTACCCTGGTCTATAAGGGAATCAATACAAAATTAGACAACAAAACTAAAAAACGAAATAAATAAGGAAATAACATAGATAAGAGCCGAAATGTTAACCCAATTTGAATACCGCCACATAAGGGAATTAAGGGAATTGAAAAAGCTGACCAAATGGTCAAGCTAGCTGCTTCTTGTGATAATTATATTTCATATTTTATTTTTGAATTACAAAGAAATGAAATAAAAAATTGGCAACACAAGTGCGATAATTCTGATATAGGTAGATCATTTTATAAAATATAATCAGTATTGAAACGAAGGCCATGGTTTTTTAAACTAAAATGGCCAAGAAGAATAATAACAATTACCTCAAGACTATAAATGAATCATACTGAAAGTAGCTCAGAAACATCTAGCAAGAAACAAAATCAATCCAAACCCTAAATGCGAATGTTTTGAAGAGCAGACAGATCCTGACCACATTCTGTGGCAATGTAAAGATACAGCAATGGCAAGAAAGCGACTTCAAAGGGCGATGCTATAGACTTCGCAGACACTTCCTGTTAACATCACCTTTTTGATTACGAAACCGAAATTTATAACAGCAGTAGCCATGAGTAGATCATTTTTGTTGTCGAGATATAACGTATAAAAAAAATCAGAACATTTTTAGGGGCGATAATAGGCTGTGTGCCTAAGAAAGCCCTATAAATAATTTATAAAAAAAGAAACTATTGTAGTCATGGAGTGTGTTACTTATAGAAAGCTACTATTGCAAGAACTGGTAAAGGCAGTAGTGAATGATTTTATATCAAATCAATTCTAAAGTGGGGGAAAGAATATACCAAAATGAAATATCATTATATATTAACCACTCTGATTTCCAGTTTGGTAAAATGATGATGAGGGTGGCTACCATATTAATGTAAACAAAATATTTAACAAAAGTATTAAACAATTATAAGAAAATATAGCAAAACTTAGTAAAACAAATTCAAAAGGTCTTAACTAAAAGAGAATTACAATATTCTGCTAATCAAATAAAAAACATGTGTTTAATTCTAAAACACACTTATTCTTACACTTGATCTTTTAATTGCAGTATCATATAAATATATGGAATCACAAATCTTCCAGTTAAACAGCAAATACCACACCGTTATAAGTATGGGCTGGTGTAAAACATAAAAGCTTAGTTGTGAGGTGTATGTATATGTGCCTGATCAGCTAAGAAAGAAATTAGAAAGTAAGAGCCGTAAAATGATGAGGATTGGTTATGGTAACGCTAATTATAGAATGTATGATCCAGTATCTAAACAAGTAATAGTGTCACGAAATATTATATTCAATTAACACAAAAGTCCTGAAATCAGAAAGTATCCAGCTCAAACATTTATAACTAAAGAAAGCAAAGAGGGTGATGGTATTGCTATGACATTAAAACAAGCTCTAGATGTGACAGACTTTATGAGATGAATATTAATAATTAAAGCGATCAGAGTGATGACAGTACTGATAGTGCAATTGTTGAAAATGATAAGACTTCTGAACCTTTACAAGAAATTGAATTTCATAACTTAGATAGGTTAATATGACATTATGGACACTAAGAAATCAATTTTTAAGCAAACATATTGGAATTAGACATTCCTGTGACTCATGATGATGTCATTAATAGTCAGAAATGTAAGTTATGGTTAGAAACCATAAATAAAGAATTACGAACACACCATCATAGCAACATTTAGAGTTTTGTTGATACAGACAACCAGAGAACTATCACATTAAAATGGATTTTTATTATTAAAAGGAAGGTAGAAAGATATATAAAGCTAGAGTCTTTGCTCGTGGCTTCACACAGATTAAAGGAATAGACTACTGTGATATTCTTTCACTCACTACCAGATAGGAATCTATAAGGATATTGCTTTCTATTGCTGCAAAACATAATTGGAGTGCAAGACAATTTGATGTTAAAACAACATTTTAATACGGAGAGATATTTTTATATTCCTCATGGTGTAAAAGCATTAAAAGATGAAATATGTAAATTAAATAAGTCACGTTATGGCGTTATGTTGCTGAAATAAGAAGTTTACAAATTTTTCAGTAAAATTTGGTTTTGTGCAGTCACAGGCAGACAATAGCATGTTTGTAGGTATTTTTAACCATTTTAAAGACTGACTTATATTATATGTGGATCATGTCTCAGTAAAATATGGTGTTAGATCACATAATAAGTTACCTGAAACAAGGTTTTAATATCAAAGAATTTAATTTGAGTAAATCTGATGGTTTAGGAATTTTAAAAAGTGAAAATTCTGTATGAATTAATAAAGAGCAATATATTAAACAAATAATTAGTAAACTTAATATGAATACACCACGCTCCTGTAACTCACCTATAGATGTAAATGTTAAAATATTGTTACGAATTCGCGGGCGTCTGAACATACAAAAATTGCTTACCCTTGTTTGCATATCCCGGCATTGAGATAAATGTTGATTACTTGACGCGTCATAACATATTACACGTAGTCCTTGAATATAACACAATAAACAATGCGTAAACAAATGCATATCGCGCATATCTGTTATTAACGTACCTTACGTACCACGCGATCTTCTTAGATTTAATTATACTGGAGCTATTTAGTTACAAACTTAAAAATATTCAGAAGGTCAACAGCATATTCATATTGTTACATATAGAATTTCTGGAAAGTAAAAGATGTCTGGAGATGGGTATTCTGCTACGCCACTGTATGGTATAAAAGGAACCGGAGTCAAGAGAGCGACAATCAGGCAGTTACAAGCAATCAACTAGAACAAAACTAACAAGTAAACAGTGAAAAGTAATTATAATAGTTATAAAATAGTTGTAATTGTTTTGTGTTAATTAATAAATTCTGTAAAAAGTGTTATTCCTTTTTTTAATTTTTAATTGTGGCTATTCGTTATGTTATAAGTTACAAGGCGACAAAATAGAATAATAATTACTTCGCTGGTTAATAATACGAATAGAAGGATAGTTGCTACGCCCACACGCCGACGCTAGTAAAATTGTAACAATATGTAATGATTCTATTTTTCCTTATAGATAAAGCCATAGGATCTTTATTGTTCTTATTTACAACAACCAGGCTATATATTTCAAATGCTGTTAATCTGTTAAGTACTTATTTCAACGATCCTAGTTCAATATATATTGCTCAAGTTAGGCGATTAATTAGATATCTGATTAAAACTAAAAATATTTCTATAAAATATTAGATTCAGAGTTAGCTGGGGTTGTGGATACAAGAAAATCAACTAGAGGTTATATTTTTATGTCAAATAGGAGCCTATTTCTTAAACTAGTCAAAATAGTCTTGTGTCGCATTATCAACTACTGATGCTGAATTTATAGCTGCATGTGAAACGGCCAAGAATCTTTTGTGGTTAAGAGTTTTTCATTTCATGTCCATACTTTCTTTTGATACATAGATGCTAAATGTTACTTCTGCGGAAATATCTAAATACGAGTATATATTAATATAAAGAAATATTAATGATTTAATAAAATATTTTTCTTTTAATTTATAAAATATTCCAGATATACTAGATTTCACTGTTCTTATTGTTACGAATTTTCGGGCGTCTGAGCATACAAAAATTATAGTTATGAAATAATAACTGGAATTAGCAGAAAAGGATACGCATCCCTGTACAAATATCTTTGCATTGCGATAACAACGCGTGTTTCTGGAGATAAACATAAACAACTGCATACCATGCACTTGTGTCATTGTTTATGAATAAACTTTCTAGAGCCAAATACACTACGCGTATTGAGTGGAACGTCATAGAAATAGTCGGAAGGTCAAAACGGCGTATTTGGATAATTATAGAAATAATCTGGAAAGTCAAAGGTGTCGTGACCAGGTGTATTCTACTGCATAAACCGCTGATATAAAAGGAGCAGAGCATCGCGTCGCGAGGCAGTCCACAACAGCAGTCAGTCTGCAAGCAAGAGTCAGTCCGCAAGAAAAGATCAGTCAGTAACAAGCAATCAAACAGTAATAATAAAGTAGTTGTAATTGTTTTTGTGTTAATAAATAAATTTTGTAAAAGTGTTTATCCTTCTTTTAATTTTTAATTGTGGCTATTTCTCAATTTAATAGGTTACAACGCGACTAAATAGTGTAAACAAATATTCCGCTCGGCAATTAATCGAACCCAAAGTCGCAGGCGTAATACGGCGTATATTTAGAAGGTTCGAGAATCCTACTCTCCCTTCCCTTAGTCCTCGCTCGCACATACAAATTTGTACCTTTGGCGTCATAGAAGGTTCCAGAGCCAGACTCCCTTCATTCCCCTTTTA
Organism: Panorpa germanica; assembly: GCA_963678705.1. Taxonomy (NCBI): domain Eukaryota; kingdom Metazoa; phylum Arthropoda; class Insecta; order Mecoptera; family Panorpidae; genus Panorpa; species Panorpa germanica. The sequence continues at coordinate 23,345,265 of OY783209.1, forward strand.
CGCCGTTACAAGTTTGTACCATTTGGTGTTAGAAGCTGAAGAGGATAGTTGCTACGTGCACACAAGCCGTCTCCGCGCCCAGTAAAATTGTAACAATATATATATTACATTAAAATGCCAGCAGAGGATACGTTTATACTCGGCTAATGGCGCGTAAAATTTTTCATGGTGTCTATGTATAACTTATTCGTTGGAATATAAGTAAGCTTATTAATTGGAATATAAATAGACATGGTGAATTGCATTCTGCTGTCGTACTGATTTTGAAAAGAAACGGTTAAGACAATTTTTGACTTTGTCCAAAAATATTTTCAGATAATAACAACAGTGGCAAAGTATATTATATAAAAGTTTGACGATTCTAATCACAATTGTATGTAGCAACACTTGTTGCATTAAGTTTTGTAAATTAACAAAATTCTGTAAAAGAACAGTGAACAACTTTTTTGTCAACTGGAAAACTTCATGAATTGAACTTCGAATTGCTCTCACATCCACCGTTTTCGCCAGATTTGGCTCCCAGCGAGTACTGCCTGTTCGCAGACCTGAAAAAAATGCTCGCCGGTAAGAAATTTCGCACGAATGATATATACCATTATATTAATGGTTATCGCTGAAACTGAGGCCTATTTTGAGGCAAAAGATAAATCGTTCTACTAAAGTGGTATTGAAATGTTAGAGCGGCTCTGGAATGATTGCGTTGCTTTTGATGGAGATTACGTTGACGAATAAAGCTAATTTTGAACCAAAAAAACTGTGTTTTCTTTGTTAGGCCCGGGACTTTTCAGCCCATGTGCTACATATTCCCTCCTCTGTGGGTGGGTATTCTCTGAGTCTAGATTCCATTCCGGAGAAGCAATAAATTAATTGCTTGATTGACCATGAAATATTTGATCAATTAATAAACAAAATATAAATTCAAGAAAATTCACAATTATTCCTATTATATTACACTTAATGACATAATAGTTGAAATCGTCGTAATCTTAAAAAAATTTAAAAGGCTTTAGCTAACGCCTTTATTAAAGGCCTTATCTTTATTATGAGAGTAAATTTTTACAATAATTTTTATCGATACCTCACTGTTATGAAAGAGACTATTGAATTCCCTTCCAGTCTAAGACGGCTGTTTGCATTTACAAAGTTCGAAAAGTTTTAGTGATGTATTCGCTTAGTTAAAATTTGCTAATATACGGCTGTAGTGTTTGAACTAACGCCCAAATTCGCACGCTTGCACTGTGCGAGGGTTCATTACATTTACATATTTGAGTTCAGATAGGTAAAGCGTAATACCGCGTATACGTACGGATAAAATTTGCTTAAATACGCTTGCAGTCTGCAATAGACCTAAAGATCGAGGTATTGCAAACTGACTTACCTACCCCCGTTAAACTTACAGCATTCGCCCATGTCCTAGCATTAGAGTTAATATTTAAAGTAGCTGCTTAAAACTATAATTAAGCAAAGTACTAACGTGTTTGGAACATTCCTCATTGATTTGTGTCTGATGAAGACGATGACGAGTGTCCCATTACCTAGAACGCCGACTATGAAGATGATGGCGAACACTATCGGCACGATGTAGGTCTCCGGCCTCTCAGAATATGGAGTGTATTCATTTTCTTTTTCATTATTAGTTCCGTTAAATCCTAGTGCGAAGATATCATCCATTGCGAGCTGAAACAATAAATGTTACCTAATGTACAACATTGTGACTTATTTTTTAATCTTATTGAAATATAAAATCACTTATTAATCAATCACTAATTCTAAAACTTTCGGGAATCTTATTTAGAAAAATGGATCAATATTCTCTTTAAAAGAATTGAAAAGGTTTTTTTTTAATGAAATAAAAATTATTATTATTTATAACGATATATTTTATTTTAGAAGTCCATTACTCCCCATCACGCTTTTCTATCTCTCCCTTTACCAGCTACGTGATGTTATATTTGTTTCACTTTTACTGTTTCTTTTATGCCTTATATTGTTATTTGTTTTTAAAATTGGATTTGTCGAATTGTATATTTAGTGTTGTAAAACAAATCTCAAACATATGTATACTGCAAGACAATGCTATTTAACACACAAATTACTTATATTTTTTCACTTTTATATAATATTTTACCTAAATTAAATCTAGTAATAATTATTCTAAAATGGTCTTATTTTATTATGTAGTAGGTATTTTGAAAGTAATTCTCAAAATGTGTGAAAAGTAGATCAGAATAAGTTGTATATAAGGTTTCGTTCTTTGGCCTCTTTAGAAACCACCTCCTCGCTAATGAAGCATATTGTAGTTTTATATATATATATATATATATAAGTTTCTGTTATACAGCTGCACGTTACATAATACAGCTACAGCGTTAATTATGACTTGCAATTTTTTTACGAGGGCACCAATGTAAAGAGTAAAGTTGTAGTAAAGAGTGTAATTTTATAATTTGTTTTACCTGAAGATGACCTCGCATGGAGGGTCGAAGCAGCTAGTATATTTTTATAATAAAGTTAGAAGATCTGTTTTATTGAACATATTCTTAGTAATTGGATGGCGATTATATATCGTAGCATACTATTTATATTACATTTAATTTATAAAGGTAATAATAAACTTATGATCATTTTACAACGTACGAGTCTACATTACTACAAAGCTGCTTGAATCTACGCAGCAGTACATTATCAAGCCTAATACTTTAGCTATATGTCATTTGATGCTACAAGCTAAAAAATGAAGGAGGGTGTGCAAAGCGACGGGGAGTTGTTGTTACATGCGCTGTCAACCTGTCAACAACAGAGATTTCCACAGACATTACTAAAAGCATCTGTTAATGTCATGAATACAATTTATTCTCATAAAATTTCATGCCTAATTATCTCATAATATATTTTATATATAAAATATTTTATTCGAAGAGCAGCAACGGTAGACAGTGCTCTAAGATGTTATGACGCTGATATTGATAGAGGGGCTGTTGAGCGTATGTCGTGGTTTTGGAAGTGGGCGGACTTACCGGAGATGCAGAGGCATTAAACTTACAGTGCGGTAATGATAATATTAAAGCAAATATTGAACGAAAATAATTGAATGAATGAATTGAATTAAATACACATAACCTTATGTGGCAGGTAGAGTCAAAATAATTAATAATTCTTTATTTTTATTATTTATTTTAATGTTTCTGCCATTGGGCACTACACTCTTCTGCATTAACTTATTAAATTACATATTTTTTACTTAATTCATTTTTGATCCTCATTACATATAAACATTCTCACTCCTTCCAAAAGCAAAAACAATACCCCTATAAAAATAAAAACAAAACTGCTACTGCTACTGCTTCGCTCTTCCTGCTACTATCCCTCTTGTTTCTACTCTGCCATTTGTTCTCTTTCCTCGCTCCATTTCTATTTATTTGCCATCCACCTCTTCCCTTCACTGCCACCATTTAATAACTGCACAATCTTCTTTTCGCTTTTTATTTTTTTTCTCACATAAAAACTTAATGTCCTTGCACATCCTTTCCTCGCTGTTTGCTCAGTATCCATTTCCTTTCTCCTCGTTTCCTAATTTGAATCTGGCGATCCTTCTTATGTGTTTGTGTCTTTTTCTCTTAAGTATTATGGTATCTTTGTCCAAAATCATTTTATATCTTCTTTTATATATCTTTTTTTGTTCTTATAAAGTTTTTATTTTGTAATTGCTCTTCTAAATTGTTTCCATTCTTTCCAGTTGTTGTATCTCTCTGTCTCTTCTCCTTAGCTCCTCTTTCAAACTTGTGACTTCTTCTCTCTGCCTACTCTGTCGCCATTCCATTCCTTTCAAAATTCTCCTTTCTCTTTTTCGAGACTTCTCACTTACCTTCTTTTCTACTCTCCTTCTTAATTTTTCTTAAGATTTTGCCTTCAGCGTTACTCATTTTCTTATCGAACTTGACTGCTACCCTTTCTGCTTCTATTCAAAATTCTTTATTGTATAGGAAATGGAAGGTCTGGTAAATTTTTTATTTCATTACTATAACAGGGTGGCCACAAAAAAATGATTTCAAATTTCCCTAATAGTTCTAGGTTTTCCAGTAGTGTTTCGTACTTTTCCCCGTATCACTTAAATATTTAAAGTTTTGATTATATTGTAATTACCAATAAGTAAATCTGGTATTAAACTAAAAAAAAATATATTTATTTCAGATTTAGCTTTTTTTAACGCCAATTTTTTTTCAATATATACAATTATTCTTTTTAAATTTTCCGATTTGAATTTTAAATGAAATATACTATACCATTTATGGAATAGTTGCCGCAATCAAATTGCTTGATATTTTTTTCAATTTCCTGAAATTCCCTGATATTTATTGAAATTTCTTAAAATTCCCTAATAGTTCCATGATATTTTCAGGTTGCATTAAATTCCCGGATTTCCAGGTTTTCCAGGTCTGTGGCCACCCTGTATAAAGAGCAGGAAACACGTTCATTTCAAAAGTAACGTAAGTCGTATTTCATATTATAAATTCTTTATTTTATACAAATCTCCCATTTTTATACAAATACACGATCCCTCACTACATTGTACTAATAAATGACACTAAAATATGCTAATTTATTCATCAGTTTGAACATTATATTAACTTTGGTTATGAGTTGGTAATGAGTCGGAAATGACTTTAATTTGTTTTTCAGTATACGTCAAACGTACATCCATCCCTTTTGCATTCTTTTACGGAAGTAAATAATAAAATATTTTTATTAAAAAAATAACTTTTCATGAAGTTAATGGCATTCAAATATTTCTATATTAAACATTCCAGTTTGCAACGTTTAGAAAATAACATTTTTTAGTATGGAAAATCGAACATGAAATTCTTTCGGTTTTTTTAAAGGTTAGTACCTTGAATATAAATGAAACAATACCAATGCAGTAAGAGTAGAGTAGTATTTTTTATCGACAGATTTAATCATTTACTCTCTGGTAAAATAAACAGTCAGCTTATGAAAAGTATAGCAATTAAAATAATTGTATTAAATATAATAATTTACATTAATTATAGATAATAATTAATATTAAATAAGGTATGCGCACTAAGTACATTCAAATTAAAATTAAAATCAAAATACCGGAATGAGATAAAACAGAGTGCATAGTGAAAAAGGCAATTAACTAAATAAGCAGCTTAGCAAGTGGTTTAAGGTGGAACGATACTTGGCCATTTTTGATTCGCAATATAGATGGCGATACTATACAGCAGGTTAAATAATATAAAAAAAAACATGTTTTTAATGTTTATATCGTTTTATGTAAGTAACTATAAACGCGAATTAAAATCTAAAGCTGCAATTAGTCAGATGAATAAAGTATCTACATTTTAATCTTTCTTCCACTGACTTTTAATGAGTTGGAACCGTTACGAACCATTGGAAATTACGTTAATTTTTGACTTTATGAAAAATAAATCCAGCAAACTCAGGAAGACCTTTTTTAGTATTATAAAATCTTATGAAAACGATTTTATTGCTTTTAACGTGTCTGCAAAGTGTCTTTTGTTGAGATAACATGAATGTAACAAGCATATAGCATGAAGGTAAAGTAACAGTCATGTTTTATGTTAGCAGGATTATAAGTATTGCTTTACATAATATATTTATCATTACTTGAAATTATATAAGCTACATGTTTTTACATAGCTATTTTACAAATCATCAAATAAATGCCATGCCATTTTCCTTATAGCAATTCTCTTCCTTAAAAAAGACCAGAACAGCTGGAGGATTGCGGTGGTGTGAGCAGAAGGGTCTGGTCGTTAGAGTGCCTCCACCGGCCATCGGTACAGATCTTGGTGGCAACAACTTATATAAAATTATTGTTAAACGATAATGACACTAAACAATAAATATTTTTTAACAAATTGAATTGATATCTTATAACGTTATTATAAATATATAACGTTATCAATTGATCAGCTTTTATTATATATGAAATATTTTCAGTTGATGTTCAGAAGCTGTCACGTAACAATTATTATCTTAAAACAGTAACAAAGGTATAACGAAGTAGACTGAGTTTATTAATTGTTGAAAATAAATATTTGATAAATGTATAACACATAAATACGAATTGTAATAATGTTTGGAATCAAAAGTGAAGATGACAAATAAATATCCATTTATGTAATGTAATCATATAATACCTTTTAATGTAAAAAGTAAACTGTTTAATGTTAAACAAACTTTAAATACATATCTTAACAAAAATAATACATTCAAAGAGGTAGAAAGGAATAAATTATTTATTTCCCATCGCAAAATAACGTGTTAGCGACAAGCTTGGTTTGAATATAAATTACTTTTTAACTTGGCTATAATGACTAATTTAATTTTTAAAAAGATATCATCTATAGATTTTATTGTTTCTTGTTTCCATCTTCATATATTTTAGTAGCAATAGTTACTTAGGTTAGTATTTATAATCTTTCTCGACTATTATTTGTTTTTTTTTATTAACTACGAGAATTTATAAACTATAAACGCGAAAATATTTTAGAATTTTTTTTTTTTTTTAATATTTATTTTATTTGTGTTATGTTATGCTAATACATTTTACTATTATTACTTTTAGATAATTACAAAATGCAATACAGTTTAAGAAATAGAAAATACTTAGAAGAACCAGTGGTAAAATGAAGATATTATATTTTATATTCTATTTAATAGAAAATTGAATTTAAATAATACTTAATTAATAAATTCATTCATGTATTTACAATTTTTATATTAAACATAAAATACCATATTTTACAACAGACGTACAAACTTCGTGGGTTTTATAGTGGGGAACCAGCTTCATCTGCAAGTTATCCTAACTAGAAAAGTCTGTAAGCTTTATGGCAAGATTTTAGCTATTCCCTGTGTAGCACGGAATACCACAGGTTACACAGGATTTTTTACTACACTCAATTTTTTGTTACACTCAATTAAAAATTATATTAAAATTTACATTAAATATTACATTAAAATATATTTAGGAATTTTTAATTGAAATAAAATGACGATTCAGTCTATTAAATTATAATCTAATATATTAGTCTGGTCGTTCAGTGGCGACACAACCGTTATTTTAAATTTTTTTGTAATAATTATTATTTTACAAATGTATACACAATATTTAAGCAATTAAAATTATATAATGGTAAAAAGCAGACTTATAAAAACGTTAAACCATATTATTTAACTATTTTCTATATAGATTTTATGCTAAATCAAATATCAAGTTTCATATACCGTTTAATTCAGAAGTTCAGGACTTATAGTAGAAAGGTAAATACTCGCAGGTAACAAAACCAAGCTATCATAATAGAATACACAATGCGCTGTTGTTTGGTAGCATAAAGAACGTTGGGGACAACAATATACTGGATAACTTCGATAAAGAAGTCACGATTCGTAGTATACGGTGAGTATAAATCCAATTATTATATTCAAGCAAATGATTTTAAATCTTAGGAAATGTAAAAAGATATGGTGAGATATAGGGAGGGTTAATATAGCAGAAATATTTAGGTGAATGAATCGACTTAGTACCCGCTAAACACAGTAATATGTTTTTAAGGTTTCTGTAAAATAAAATTTTACGTGTTCCTTAAAGATTGCTATCTAACATATAACGCATTTGGACCTACTTTATCTCAGAAATAATCGTATAATAATATTTCAAAGATTAACATGTCTTAAAATCTTTTTAGATAAAAAATTAAAAAGTTAAACGAAACCATAAAGTAAAATATTTCTCTACTTGATGTTTCTCAACTTGTACCACAAAAATCATTTCCATGCTTCAAAGAGATATTTGAGAGCAATTATTTTGAGTTAAACGTAGGCACCTTAAATTTTTCTCTTCAGTTCCACCGGTTGGTAACCGATAGCATTTGACTTAGGCCCAAACGTGTTTTCAGGCAGCAACGAGTAAGAAGCAAATGTTTTTCTTTATATTAATAATTTACCAAGTATTTAATAATTTTTAAATATAATAATTAAATACAAATAATTTTTAAATTAAAGATACAATAATATGTCAACAACCTTTAAAATAAACATCCTGATAACTTAGAAATATTATTCGCTACATTCTAATGACATAGACAAGCAGGAGGCGGTTGATACACATGAACTTTGGTATCTTGATATAGTATTAATGTTCCTGATAATAACTAAATAATCCCATATTAATTAACAATCAGTTAGCCTCCTATTTAGTTATAAACAAATAATTAATAATGAGAAATACAGAAGAAAGATGTGGTGTTAATCATAAAACTTTACAATACAGATTATAAACATATTTAGAAAGAAAACGAACAAGTTGATAATCAGATGATCAATCAGAAGCAAAGTAAATAGTTTTGTCTTAAGGTAACCGTATCGGGAATTTTCTCGTTTGTTTCTATCATCCATAGCGAGAATCCGTACTGACTCAAGATAGCCGTGCCTTCATCTCTCTAAGACACAATATTAAGGTATCCTTCGTATATAACCTCATTCACTGTTCTCAATATGAGATGGGCGATCACAGCTACTCTTAATTGGAATTACTTTTGTATTCTTTACACTAGTTTTAGATATTTTAGATTTAATCCTAAATAAGATAATTTAAGGTCAAAAGGAATGAAAAGTATATGCATTCTATAAATTATAGAACAGATTAAATAAAAAATAATAAAATTTTAATTATAAAGGCATTAGAAAGTCTTATTTAAAGATAACTTTTTTAATTTATTGCGTCCATCACTTTGAGACTCATTGGACTCACGCATTATTCGATATCAACAATACCACGCTAAATCGTGTAATGACCAGGTGAGTTTAGCTCAACGAGTTAAATTAGACGTTCACACCGCCACTTGGGAACGTGACATTGGTCAACTGCTAAATGATTCAGCACAGGTGACTTGTTGCTAACTGTACTTCACATTGATTATTTTGTGCAAATTCTTATCTAACGTTTTATTTCTACTTTCGACAAGATTTTAAACCTAATATTGTTGACACTTTCTTGTTAAATCCTATGATACCAACTCGTTCAAGTCATCTTCTTCTTATGTTCCATAACCCATACTCGTTCAACTAAACTTGCCATATGAGAATGCGGGTTAAGGATTGTGCTTCACAGCAAGTACTTTAAATCTCATCACGACTTCACGAGTTCACTAGAATTAACCAGAACAATACAAAGAAGTTCCCACCGTCAAAAAATATAAAAAACTTTCTTTATTATATCTCTCAGAATTCACAGTAACTAGTGCAAAGTCCATGAGGTTCTTCAAGATCACTGATACTCCTGACATTTTTATAATTAGGTTATATTATTCATATTGCACGTAATTAGGGGCGATAATTGTATTTTATTACTTCTGTTTTAACAACTAAGTAATATGTTGCAATCGAAATATATTTCGTAGATGTGTTTATTAGATGTATACCATATTAGGTCTTATGGATGTTGTTTTAACCTTATGGATGTTTCTTATGAGTAGAAATAGTACAGTTTTAGTACATTTCTGTTATTATGATTTACTTAATTTGAAAATGTAAATTTATAATTATGAATTCAAAGTTCGATTGTATTTTTCCATATTAATGAGATATTGTCATAGCCAATACCTTTCGGTAAGTAATTTATAAAGCTTGGAGTGTAAATCTCAATAGCTACTGACTTATGTTCCTCGATAAAGTCTACTGCTATGTATAATATAGGTTATTTTTGTATGTCTGATTAACTTGTTATATGCAGAATAATGGCGGCCTCGTGGTGGATAACTGCTTGCAGTCAATGCAAGGATTTAGGTGTATGGTATTGCAAGGTAAATTATAATTCACACATACTCACATACACACCTACACACATTCATGATGCAAGAGCCAGTGATCCATTTCATTTAAGTATTTGATTTCAGCTAAAATTTGCACGGAAATTCTTTAAGGTAAAAAGATACTTAGCCATTCTTGATTCACAAAATATAGATGGCGATACAATACCTTAAATCGTTTTATGTGAGTGTGATAATATTGAAATCTAGTAGTGTCAGATTGTTATTTTCATGTAAAACCAAATATTACTTATCAAAAATCTATCTGATTAAAATGTAAAAATTAATACTCTAACTCTGAATACTAAATTAATACTTTTACTATTTAGAAAAACTAAATATCAATATTCAAAAAGCTTATCTTAAGTATTCATTTTTATATTTTATATTATATTTTATTTTATATTAAAGAATCCCATGTATTGGAAATGTCTACATGGCTTCTACATCATTACAGTCAGGTATATTTGGATACTGTAATGTAGACATAGAAATGTTAGGGAATAAATATAAAGGAATCAAGCTTATGTATTGATATTATATAAGGAAAGGATTTTCTCAAGCAACATAACTCAAAGTGCATAAAATTTGGAGAGACTAAATCTGATATAACGATTAGTGGATTAATTTCCATTAAGATAACTTCCCCTACATTATTCGCTAATTTGACTCCTGATTGTCGACCAATACCTATTAAATTAAAAAGCTGTAGTTAAGCTGATAAGAAATTTATTAAGGCTGGAATAAAAAAATTACTCAAAGAAGGAAATACAGAAACTAGTGATTCTCCATAGCGAGCACAAGCTTTAGTCACATCTAATGAAAATCACAAGAAACGTATGGTAATTGATTATTCCAGAACAATTAATCGATTCACTCTTTTGGATGCCTACCTACAACCCAAAATAGACAAAATTGTTGGTAAGGTTGCTAAGTATAATATATTCAGTACTGTAGATTTAAAAAGCGCCTATCATCAAGTTTTTAAAAAGAAAGAAGAAAGAAAGTATACGGCATTCGTGGTTTGCAATAGTCTATATCAATTTCATCGCATAACTTTTAGAGTAACTAATGGTGATACAGTTTTTAAAGAACCGTTGATAAGATAATACAAACAGAAAATCTTAAAGATACTTACGCTTACGTTGACGATGTAACTGTTTCAACTTACTCAAGCAGAACATGATAAAACTTACAAAAATTACTTAATGCAGAAAATAAATTTAGTATAACATAAAATGAAGACTAATAAATTTACTAGGTAACTACAATCAATCTTTTGGGACATACTATAACAAATAGAACTATTAAATTGGATTCTGATTGACTTAAACTGTTAGAAAATTTACAACCTCCTTTAGATATAGCATCATTACGTCGCAATATTGGATTATTTGCATATTACTCTTAATGAATACTTATTTTTTCACAGAAAATTCAGCCACTAGTACAAAATAAATCCTTCCCAATGAGTCCTGACCTAATAGAAGCTTTCGGAAATGGAAAAATGATGTTAGGAATTCTTTAGTGATGGTTATATAAGATAAAGTTCCCTTTGTTGTAGAAATTGACGCTTCTGATAAAGCTATCGCTGCTACACTAAACCAGTCTGGAAGACCAATTGCTTTCTTCTCAAGAACATTGTCAGCAAGTGAGAGAAGACATTCAGCAATTGAAAAAGAATCATATGCTATCGTTGTATCATTGAGGGAATGGAGACACTATCTTATAGAAAATCGATTTCAATTAGTAACTGAACAAAAGTCAGTATATTTTTTGTTCAATAATAAAAGTTCTGGCAAAATTAAAAATAACAGAATAATGAGATGGCGACTTGAGCTATCATGTTACAACTACGAAATAATTTATCGTCCAAGAAAAGATAATCTAGCGGCTGATACTTTTCCCACAATATGTGACTTTACTTCAGGATATAAAAATTTCTCAAGGTATTGTGGTATTACTACACTAAACGATACACTACTCAATCTACATGGCTTTACATCGAGTCTTCTTGGTGAGCGCACGTATTTACAATAAACAAAACAATAAAATAAATAGTGATCTTTTTTTTTTGCAAATTATAATATTTTTTTTCGTGATTTATTTTTATTTAAATTATAATTTATATTATTATTAAGTGTTATTAATAAGAAGTGAAGTAACTTCTATTTAATTATCACTGGTTAATTAACAATATGGATATGGAGGTTGAACCTCCCGATAAAAACCCGAACAATAAAAACAACTCTGTGACTAACAAATCATTTCCTACAGATAAAACATCCAGTGATATAACAGAAAACTTAAATAACAATAGTGACAATGTTAAAAAAATATTTAATAATTTATACAACACAGAAACAAAATATGACTCGTATAAAGTAATGATAGTTAAAAATAATAGTGATGGAAATACATTTTTTAGTTCTCTTAAATTAGCAGAAATAATTTGTAAAATTAGCAATAAATCTAATATAATAGAAATTAAAAAAGTGGGAAGAAATAGAGTAATCGTTCAATGTGCTAATGCAGTACTAGCTAACGAAATTACCAAATCAACATTGCTGAAAAACAATGGGTATGAAGCGTTTATCCCATTTTACTGGTGCACAAAAGTAGCTATTATAAAAGGTGTTGATATTGAATATTCGGAAGATACAATTTTAAATAATATAGAGTGTCCACCTTTTAAAGTAACGAGAGTGCAAAGGTTAAATCGAAAACTAAGAGTTGACGGAGCTATTAAATATGAACCCAGTACAACAGTGAAATTATTCTTTGAAGGACTTGCTATTCCTGCTTATGTTTACATGTGGAGAGTGAGACGAGCATGTGAACCATTTGTACAACAGACGATACAATGTTATAATTGTTTTAAATTTGGACATGCAGCCACAAAATGTAGAGCAAAAGTAGCAAAATGTAAATTCTGCGGAAGTGAAGATCATTTACGTACTGCATGCACATCTCCTAATCCGACATGCATAAATTGTAAACTTAACCACGAGGCTACAGACAATGAATGTCCTGAAAAAAAAAGACAAATCAAGATAAAAGATCTCATGGCCCAACACAATCTCAGTTTTTATGAAGCAAAATTAGAATTAACAGAAAAAAATACAGACTATTTATACTCAGTAAGAACTCAAAACTCTTTTGAAGCTCTAAACTACAATGAGACTTTTCCAAATATCACTAATAAATACAATAGTATCAACATAATTCCAACATACAAACCAAACCCTTTAACCAGAAGAACCAATACCAGAGTGAATAAATCAAATACAGGTAACTCATTACAAAGATCTTACAGTCAACCACAACCTTCGACATCCACTAAAGAACCATTTCCAAAAAGAAGAAGAGAAGAAAAGAAACCTAACAATGAAGAAAGTGACACATTCCTTAAGAAAACTAATCAAGAAAAAAACAGAAAGCAAATCAACCAAGAGAAACCTGATATTACAATGGAAAATTATGATAATGATACCTGCTATAAATCAATATATAATAAAAATAATGATGACAAAATTAAAGATACAAACAAAGACCCTAATATTACATCCCAATCTCTTAGAAGCTACAAGAAACAAATATCTAGTGTACAATGGTCAAACTCGTAAGAAAACATCAATATATAAATTAAGTTTATTTTTTAATAAAAACTCTATTCACATCACTAAACCAAATCGGTTTATAAATTTACTAAAATATTAAATCAACAACAATTATATAAACATAAAGAAAAAATAAAATATATAAATAAATCGAAAAACAAGACATTAGATATAAAAATTAATCATTAATTAAAACAGTTAAAATGATAAATTTTATTCAATGGAATTGCAGAGGAGTCAGATATATTAAAGAGGAACTACAACATATGTTACAGAAGCATAACATACATATATGCATACTATCAGAAACGTTTTTAACAAAAAATCTCAATTTCAACATCAAAGGTTATTTTATTGAAAGAGAAGATAGGATACAGAATACAAACTATAATCCCCACGGGGGTGTTGCTATCTTGATTCATAAATCTATAAAATATAAACGAGTAATGCTAAATAACCCATTTAATTCGGTCGAAATAGTTGGAATAATTTTAACACATAACGAAACTGATGTAATATGTATTTTATCAATCTATGCTAAACCGAATCATAAACTATCTAATTCTAATTGGTCACAGATAAAACAACAAATAGATGTTCCTGTTATACTTGCTGGAGATTTTAACGCGACTAATCTTGCTTGGGATATAAATTGTCCAGGTAGTCAGTATGAAGGTAACGAATTGTTAGATTTCATAGAAAACGAAAATCTAAATATTATCAACGAGGATAAACCAACTAGAGTAAGCAATCTCAGTACAAGGGACAGTATATTGGATCTCACATTGGTATCAATGACGTTAACACAACAAATTACTTCGTGGCAAGTTCTTGCAGATAGCTTAGGTAGTGATCACTACCCAATTTTTTTCTGTTTGAATGACTATAATAAAGACCGTTACCGTACATCTGAATATTTAACGAGGAGAAATTTCCGAAAAGCAGATTGGGAGAAATATAGCCTTGAAATAGAAAGCAGAATTTCAAACCTTAGCACAAATGGAATCACAAGTAATCCCCAAGATGTTGAAAACAAATACAACCAATTTAGAGATGTTATTAATAATTCGGCAGACATACATATCCCATCTACCAGATTGTATAATATAACTCCTAATAAAATAAAACCGTCTTGGTGGGACACAGAGTGCAATAAAATGATAGCTCAAAGAAAATTAGCACTAACTATTTTTAATAAAAACATGACAATGGCGAATTATTTAAATTATAAAAAACATCAAGCTAAAACCAGACGATATTTTAGAGCCAGAAAAAAAATAGAATGGCAAAATTTCTGCGAGAATTTAAACCCAAACACAACAACCAACATTGTCTGGAATAATATAAGAAAAATTAACAATAAAAGCTATAGTACTAAAAGGATAAGTGATAATGAAAATTTAATAGAAGAATTCATTAAAAAAAAATTTCCACAGAACAACAATTTAAATATTACTACCACCACCATCGTAAAAGATAATTTTCTAGATAATAACATAAATAAAAATGAAGTAAAATTCGCGTTAAATCATAATAAAAACAGTAGCACAGGATTTGATAGAATAAATTACAAAATGATACAAAACTTACCTGACAATGCAATAAATCATCTTACACAAATATACAATCTGTCATTAAACACTGCTGATATACCATTAGACTGGAAAAAACATATCGTTGTTCCTATATTAAAAACAGGAAAAGATCCAAACAAAGAAGAATCATTCAGACCAATTACTTTACTATCATGTATGGGCAAAACTATGGAATCCATCATCAAAAACAGACTGGAGTGGTATCTCGAACATAATAAAAGATTACCTGAGTTACAATTTGCGTTTAGAAAAACAAGAAGTACACAGCATAACTTAAACATATTGAATATCGATATTCAAAGAACATACAGTAAAAATCATTATATGATAGCTGCTTTCATTGACATTGAAGCTGCTTATGACAATGTTAATCTAAAAATATTAAAAGAAAAAGTAGAAAACATAGGTATATCTTCCAAAATATCCAACTGGATTATAAACTACTTCCAAAATAGAGAAATAACAGTTAGATACAATAATAAGTTAACTGGTCCTATACTATGTAATCACGGAATTCCACAAGGCTCAATATTATCTCCCTTATTATTCAACATATACACAGAAAAGTTAACAACATTATCAGATAACAACACAACAGTACTGATGTATGCAGATGACATGGTTATTTATAGTATGGGCCATACACAAGATATAGCTCAAAACAGATTACAATCGAAATTAAGAAAACTAGATATTTTACTAAAGGAAATCAAATTAAATATATCGTCAGAAAAAAGTAAAATAGTTATATTTACAAGGCATAGAATAAACTGCAGTCCAAAAATAACCATCAGAAATAAAAATATAACTGTTAGTTCAAATACCAAATTTCTGGGTATATTCTTTGATACGAAAAGCACTTGGGCGAAAGAAATTGCACATATTATTAACAAATGTCAAAAAGGCTTAAATTTGATGCGATGTATAGCAGGATACAAATGGGGCGCACACCCAACAACCTTAATAAAAATATATAAAGCTATTGTTAGACCGCATATTGACTATTCTAGTACTATGATCTGCACCGCAAATAACTCAAGATTAAAAAAAATTGAAATTATACAAAACAAATGTTTAAGAATAATATTAGGTGCAATGGTTTCAACACCAATCCAAATCCTCAACTATCAAACTAATATTCCTCCGGTAAATATCAGAATACAACAAATATCAGACAGTTTCTTTTGTAAAAACAGACATAACTCATGTGGCCCCTTAAATACAAGATTATCTAAACTATATGTTCTTTATAATAAACCATATTGGACAACTCATAAAAAACCGGCACTTTTAACTAGTTTTGATAGATATAATAACTTGAACTTAGAGGTACACAACATTATACCTTTTTTCAAATTTCCATTAGAAATAAGCATGACAACAATACATACAGAAATAAATTTGTTCAAGAAGAATGACAGTAAGGAAATAACTTATCAAAAATATATGGAATATATAACAAAAGATGATATAAACTGGAGTATATGGTTTACCGATGGTTCATTCGAAAAAAACTCTAAAACTGGAGGAATTGGCATTTTCAATTATAATACAGATCAACAGTATAAATACAAACTTAACAACATCACAAATTCTTATAATACAGAAATAACAGCAATTATGAAATTACTAGAAATAATACAAAAAACTGACAATAAAAATATATTAATCTTCACAGATTCTCGTAGTGTTTGTGTATCTTTAAATAACAATAAATTCAAAAACAATAATAATAACAAAATATGTTCAATTAAAGAATATCTTTTAAAAATGGAAAAAAATGATATCAATGTTAAACTTATTTGGATTCCTGGACATGTAGGCATAAAAGGAAACGAAATGGCTGACAAACTGGCCAAAGAAGCTTGTGTAGATGGGGAAATAATAGAAATAAATTGGTCAATAAATGATTCCAAAAAAATAATTAAAGAAAATTGTATGGCAGAATGGCAGAATATATATAATGAGAAAAGTCAAAGTACTGGAAAACATTTTTTTGCAGCGAATCAAAAAATTCCAACAACCACATGGTTTAATAAAAACCATTCACGAAGATATATTTCAACAAATTGTCGAATGAAATCTGGGCATTCTAGATGTCCAGCTCATCTGTACAAAATAAATATAAAAGACACACCAAATTGTATATGTGGAGAAGAAGGGTCTTTGGACCATATAATTCTAGGGTGTCATCTTTTAACATCAAAAATTGATAGACTTTTAAATGATTTATGTAATGTAACACAGTTCCCAGTCAATATGTCCTGTTTAATGACAAGTGAAGCAACGGCGGAAATATTAACAAACTTTGTGATAGAAAATAATATAGAAGTGTAATTTAAGTTAAAATATTTTATTTAGTATGTATTTAATTTTAAGTTTAATTTTTTAAAAGAATCAATTTGTTTTGTATTTATTAGAACAATTATAATTTATATGTAAATTTTTATATAATTTTACAAATAAAAGCAATGGCAAGAAGGCTGAATAAGCCAAAGCCTAAATAAATAAAAAAAAAAAAATCAATCTACATGGAAATCTATGTCATCCTGGAGTTACAAGGATGGCACATTACATACGATGCCGAAATCTACCTTATTTTGTAGAGGAAATTAAAAAATGATAGCTTAGGCCTGCCTCAGTATGACACCGTAATGAGCTTGTGTCCTATGTCTTAATTTCTATAAAACTGTTCTATATAATGATAAAGTTGGTTACTAGAGCCTCAAATGTCCAATTATTTTTAAATACCTCCTTATATTTCAGAAGATATTAACAATTATAAATGTCATTTTGTCTCTTTAATTATTCAACTATTTTTTAAGGGATTCAACGTTGGACAACATTCCAACTGCATGTGACATCATTATTTGCTATCTCCTTTATACAACAGAGCGTAAAAGATATAGCATATTCAAGATAGAACTCTGGCAAATTTACAGGTTACCAATTTTACAGCTCATAAATTTCTTCCATATGTATTTATATATCAAAATATCAAATATTATTTACAGGTATTTTAAGGATGTATGAGCAAAGGTGTGGCCTAATACTGAATTTTGAAGGGTGAGGATAGGCATGAGCATTTGCGGGGAGAAGGGAAGAAAATTATCACGTGACGTGATTTTACATTTGGCAACATAGCTTAAATTTTGTTTACATTTTCCTTGTGACGTTTGAATAAATTTAAACTTTTGAAATTTAAAAATGGATATACCTCAAAAGCTTGACAAGAAAGGATTATTTTGTAAAGAACGTCCACCAGAAATAGATAATAATTCATTTAATATGTGTGTGGAACTACGGTATGTATAATGATTGTATTTAATATTATATTTTATATTATTTATGTATACATGTAAATTGTTTACAATTTTTTTTAGACATTGTCGGATGTTTGGTACTTTCACAATCATCAAACATACGCATTGAATCTTTCATAAAACCTCACTATGCAGTTTAACATTTTAGGATCAATTGTTGAAGGCCGACGAATTATTGACATCAATAAAATAGCGCTAAAATAGTGATTCGTGTACTGATGCCCTGTCTTTGCGATTTGTAAAAAAAAAATATGTCAGAAGATGTAAAAAAAATGTCCGAGATTCAAACATCACAACAAACCACCACTGGTAAATGGAGAAACTGTTATGGGTAAATATTTCTATAAAAAGAAGATAGTAATATTCAATTTATTTTCTTTTCTATTCTTTAATTATGACTATTATTTTCTAACAACTCTAACCGGTGGGATTAGAATAACTCATTTAAACAATATTCTAGTTTGCCCCAATATTCCAACAGTTGACCATACTCTTCTAAAACGATATGAATCGATTTGATTTACGTAGGGATGGCTATTGAAAATATTGCTCGAATAAGTTGCCGAAATTTGCATGACAATAGAAAGAAGTTTCCCAATAGCTCATCAAAGGTATTACGATTCATTAACATTATTATAAACTAAGAAATGACTTATATTATTACTAATATAGTTTTTTTTTCCTTAAATTATAGTTCAAAATCACCTAAAGTTATTTCAAAGGAGGATACAGTAGTGTTCATATTGAATATAGATGCTGGGTGGCAAAAAAGGAAGCAGGAAGAACGTATAATAGTTTAACTGGTAATAAATATTTAAGATTAAAAATTTGTTAAATTTAATTATTTCGAATTATTACAATTGGTTTTTCTTAGGTCATTCTACGTTGTTGCATATAGTACGAGAAATAAACAATGCATGAGATGTGAAAGAGGACATGATAAAAATGATCATGACTACCGTGAAAATTTCAGTTGGAGTTCGAAGGCCATGGAGCCAGACATGGCTGTTGAGATGCTTGTACGCAGTTATAAAGACAGTATAAAGACTTTACAGTTGAACGTGTAAAAATTGGAGTGTTAATTGGAGATGATGTTTCAAGTAGCATTGCTAGATTACGGAGAGAAGCTGATCATCAAATTATAAAATGGTCTGATTTGAATCATGCTACATTTGATTACATTTTGTTATCAGTCGCAGAGTGGATTAGACATTGGGATTGAAAAGTTCAATTGCGATTAATAATGCAGCAGCAGTTGTGTTCTTTGATTTACAAACCACCGGTTTTGGAAAAGCCAGTGAAACAATTCAGATTGCAGCAAAATACAACTACACAGAATATAATGTTTACATTTTACCGACAAGAGGAATACCACCGAGTGCGTCTGCTGTTAATGATCTTACAACTAATGGAGGAAAATAATTTTTACAATCTGCTAAAGTTGACACTGTGTCTATTAACTTGGCTGCATAAGGATTTTTATCCTTCATAAAATTAACAAAAATAAATTTTTGTTGAAATGTGTTATGTTATTAAATTATTAAAGTGTTAATAAATATTTTAATTCTATATATATATGCTATTTTCTTAATTTTTGTACTTAATTTTTACTGTTACTATCACGTAATATTTATTTTGACAGCTCTAAATGAGGTTATATTTAAATTTGTATGTACCGTTTTCGCCGCTGCCGTGCTGTGACGCCTATTATAGCAGTGCGACGTTGCCAAGTGTCAAATATGGCGAAAAATATTTTTTTAAATATCATAATTTGAATTTCATTTCTAATTATCTTTCCAGGATGAACGGTTACATAGTATTTTTAAAATATTGACGTGTGACGCCAATATTCACCTTTCTAATGCATAGTTTTTTTTTATACTACACAATACAGAACATACTCATATTTATTGATTTATGATCACTTGTACCCATTTCCCCATAAGACCAATGTTAATTATGTCAATTTTCAACAATTAATTTCTTTAAAATATGAACGGTTACCTACCCTGAAATTTTAACAGTAAATTCATTGACCATGAATCTACACGTACAAAAATTTTGAGCCCTTAAATCGAAAATTATTTTCTTGCTCATACATCCTTAAGGAACAATAAAATTCCAATATCGTCTGCCGTAAGAGTTTATTTTAAATAAAATAAAAACTAATTATTCTTTGACTTGACTTGATTATTTCGACTACAAACGTCTACAAAACATAACCACAGCACTGACCTACTCAAAATTGGTAAAATACATTTCACGTCATACAAATATGGCCGACCATTTCTATCGCTAAAACTAGAATTCAAATTTCTAATTGCTGTATCTCCGTCAACATTTAGATATTATAAAATAGACACACCAATACATATTTATTAACGTCAATTTCAATCAAAAATTGAAAAATCGACCACTAAAAAATGAGAACACAAGCTATTCTACGAATTTCGGCCGGACGTATACGCGGTACTACACTTTACCTATCCGAACCCTGCAGATGTTATGAGACCTCTCACACTGCAAGCGGCAAAGCCGTCCGAACACAAGCGATACCTACCTCTCATATTGAAAACGAATAACAACGCTTCATTTCGGATCTATCGGCGACATCGCTTTGTGAACGAGTATGTTCAACATGCTTCAGTTTATACAAACCAGCAAACAAATACGATAGAACTAAATTAAAATTCATGCCAACCAGAACTCAGATATAAAGTAAATACAAATTTCCCTTTAATACCAGTGGTGTATCGATACAAATTAAAGTAAAAGTTTGCTCTCATGATAAATTATGTTAGTGCAAAACAACAGCAATACACCGCCTACAGTACACAAGTTGCTTGGAGTACAGTCATATCGGTACGGGGTATGTATCTATTGTGACACACACAGTCGGTTTGCTTTGAAAATTGTAGCCGCTCATCCAGCCCGCCGATTTACGTCCAAATTCGCCATCGCTTAAATGCGGTACCTTACTGCGACCGGCCTTAGGAATGATAAATTTGGAATCACCTGTATGCGTGACCTTCATTGGTACAGGAGGTACTACGCATAGGGCAAAGTTACATGATAATATGTCAAATGTTATAAGTGTGAGTGAGATGGTAAATTTATGTTGCAAGAGTT
The DNA here is from genome assembly GCA_963678705.1 of Panorpa germanica. Taxonomy (NCBI): domain Eukaryota; kingdom Metazoa; phylum Arthropoda; class Insecta; order Mecoptera; family Panorpidae; genus Panorpa; species Panorpa germanica. The sequence goes on from OY783209.1 coordinate 23,366,789, forward strand.
GTTATTACTCTTATTATATAATGCATGAATTTTATTACAGTTTATATTTGAAATTGAACATACTGTAATATTCACTTGTAACTGATTTTAGGCACAGTCACAAGTAAACGGGTTATAATCATTCATTTGTCTGAGTTTTTCAAATAAATAATTTATATTAAAAATACGTCTGTCCTAAATAAATATCTTGCGGTTCTCACTATTTGCACTATGCGATTAATATAAAAGTTCATCAGTGTCATCAATTTCACTAGAACCTAGAAACTCTGCAATTTTTATTTGTGATCGATCTTACGGTTTTTCACAGTCCACTGTAAGCGATGAATATAAATATAGGTCACTGTCATCATTTTCGCTTTAATCTACAGATTCTGAAATATCCATTTTTGATTGATTTTGAATTGCTGAATTAGCAATACTAAGAAGACTTTGACGAGTAGCATTGTTAGAAGTTCCAGTCACCTCTTCAGGATGGATCGAACTTTATCATTGGTTTCCGCAACTGGTATTGAAGGAATTGAATCTGTAGCTTTCAAATTTCGCCTAGAACAAGTAACAAACGTCGTTTAGATATATATCTACTCTATATATGTGCGATTTTGAAATTCATGTACTTAAAATGCAAAATACCTATTTTCTATTTTGTACTTAAATACCTCTTAAGAATATAGAATTTTATATTTAATATTAAAACTTTTACAAACCTATTTCCTATTGTGAAAATACAAAATACTTCTTTTTGCAAAAGTATCTGCGCAATTGTCTTAATAATTCTAATTAAAAATGATAGATGTGGCTTTTATTTAATTATCCTCCCTATTATATCATATTGTCTCATACATTATTTGTTTTACTACAAAAACAATCAATCCAAAACCATTAAATTCCGAATAACCGAATTGAGAAATTACAGGTGTATCATTTATCAGGACAGATCTAGTTATTATATTTAATGTTTAAAATTTGTTTGTTATTCGAAGTTTCCTTTCGCACTTTGAAAATTGAGTTTATGTGTTGGAAATAATATTATATATGTGTATGTTTATTGTTACCAATGTGCTGTTTTAATAAAGTTCTAATTTTCAATTTTGCAGTTATCGGACAAATTACGACGTTTAAGATCAAATGAGGATGACATTCAAAACCTCATATAAACTTAGGCACGCCTAGATACTATACGTTACGCGTTCTTGTCGTGTCAACAATGATATAAATAAATATATATATATATATATATATATATATATATATATATATATATATATATATCCTATATTATAATGTTCCAACTGTATGTTTATATTCTTATATGTTTCTATTCTTATATGTTTGGTACTGAATTTTGTTCAGTAACTCGGAAACGCCTCCTTCAATGTTTTTGAAAATTTCCTATTTCGTAGAGAAAAAAATTCTAAGAGTTTTGGTGTCCCCGGATTTTTCTCTGAATTTCCTGGAAACCCGTAATTTTGGAAAAACTGGAAAAAAAGTGATCCCTTTTTTGCTGTATTACTTTTAATTCGTAAAAGATTGTCTAGTATGTCTCTTAATATGCATAATTTCTTATTAAATCTCTTCCTTAAACATTCTATGGATGGGTTAATACTATATAAAACAATATCATCTGCAAATTGTTAAATACATGAGTGGTCGTCTTTTAATTTAGAAATGTCTTTAGAGTATATTGTGTTTAACAGTGGACTAAGAATAGATCCTTGAGGTAACTCAATTCTAAATATGACATTAACCAATTTTTAATTCTTTTTTTTTTTCTTTTCTTGTAATGAATTTTATTTATATTTTTTGTTGTTAATTGAACGATTAATTATTAGACCTAAGTTAATAAATTAATCTTTAGGATATGTGAAACAAAGCGCAAACATGTTAGTGAAATATAGTTTATGCAGCAATCAAAAGGATAACGAAATTAAAAGAAGGAAAAAGAAAGGAACAACAAAACTTCGCAGTGAAAATAATGCGTTGTAGAAATCATTTCAGCTAAGTTGTAGGTATGTGTCTCCAGTACAAATAGAATGCACTCTAAGTGATTTCGTTTAAGAACTATATTAATACTTCTCTTCGCGGAAAAGAAGTAATTGGTAATTTAACCCCATATTAGAAAAGAAAAAAAATCATATACTCTGGACAGATAGTTACAGATTCCTGAAATGAACCTGAATTTTCTAGAACCCACGGACTTTGTGAGAATATTAAATTCCTTCATGACCTCTCTCACTCTACTCTTCAATGTACAGCACATAGCGCCATGGATTGTGTGTAAACTTTATGGAAATAGTTTAAAAACTATCTCAGAGTTCTAGTAGTAAAACGCTATAGCTAGTATAGATATAGCTATTTGTTTCTAATTTTTATAACATTCTGTAAATGTATAAGTTAAAAATTCTAGAAAAATTGAGAGATTGAAAAATATTTATACTTCTACATAAAAAGCTACACTTAGTTAAAATTCCATTACATGCGTAGCACAATTTGTGTGATTTTGATTCTAGTGACGAAAAGAAAGACGCTTATTATGCATATATCCCGCCAAACAGTTTTAGGTTTATGTAAAATAAAGAAGTTCATAGTTACGTAAAAAATATTGCCTAATTTATTGATTTTTGGGACATATATAACATGTTTCATTGTAAATGCAATCATAAAATGAATTAATATAATTCTAATGATTATTTTAAATATCTGCTTAACTTTCGATTACATATGATTTTGTGTCTAATTACTGAGCTCCTAGTATCTTGGAAGTTTTCATGGTGTCGAGGCCTCATATATCAACTACACTACTATACAACTACAGTGCTATATAACTTGCCGGTATAGTTTTTTAGAGTGCGTGGTATATGAAGCTGAGCCTTCGTACATAACAAGATTCCATATTCAATATTAAAAACAAACAAAACATTATCTATGTTTTACTGCATGTGAACATGACTAAGGTGAAAACCTGCAGCGTAGAGAGATCTTATCTAAACGTCTTCAGTAGCTAGACCGTACTCTGGGCGGAATGTGCATACGTGTTTGTCGATTGGTGTATAATTTTGCAATTAATCTTTCTATGTAAGCCGCTTTTATTAAAAAAAAATACTCATCCTTATTTAATTAAAATATTGTTTATTTTTACAGTTTATTGCTAAGAGTACTATTTCACACTAAAAACATGAAAATATAAAATTAGCTTATAAAATAAACTTAATGGAGATCAAAAACCCGCCTTTTGTTTGTATAGATGTGAACACACACATATATAGAAATACATATCTAGTAAAGTATATTATAGGTTGATATTTCATTAAGTGTGCCGCCTTGTACGGTAAATGCTATTCGAAGATTACTTTCACTCTTTAACGGTCACATTTACTTAGTTCTGTTATTTTGGAATTATTGATTTTATAAATATGTTTTTTCAAAAAAGTTCTAAATTTAAATTTGAAAAATGACGTCACAGTAAAGAGGAGGGTCCACTTAGTGTGACAAGCACCGGCTTATTTGGAGGAATGATAATGAGACCTCATCGGCGAAAAAGGAAAGATAAATTGTTTAAATAAATAGCCCACACCAAATAAGTATTAAGATCCGTACCGTAAATAACATTTATATCATTATGTTAATATCTTGTAAATTCTCGTAGTCAATAAAAAATAATTACATTTATATTAAAAACATAAAAAGTATTCTATTAAAGTATTTTTAAATTAAGTATTTAAATACTAAATCTGAAAAAAAAACAAGTCTTGTTTACTTTGCTTTTTACTTAGTCTATACTTTACTGTGCTTTTTCGGTATTTTTAACTTCCCGCGTAGTGCGACGTTGCAATGTCACGATCATCTAGTCACTTGGCTGTGTAAAAACGACAGTTAAAAGTAGCCCACTTTAAACTTAACGAATATTTTTATTACAGTATAATATTTCTCACACTCTCAATTAAAAATTGTGACTTTTTTAAAACAATAGTTATAGCCTATACGTAAGCACAATGCTATATTGTCTTGATGACAACATACACACGTAGTATGGATCACTCTAAATACGGATTTGAAGGAAATATATGTAGATGAAGTTGAAAATGTACAGTTTAGTGAACAGAATTAAGAGAATATTACAAAAGGGACAATGCCTGCACACAATAACACCAATAGCAATGCGCAATAGAAAGAAAATATAGGAAATACTGCCAAAGAGTTTTTAATAGAAAATTTTCAAATAAAGCATCAAATGATGACCAATGGATTAGTGAATTTGAGAGTGAATGTACAAGTTTTAAGATTCTACAGGATGAAGTGAAAATTGTTTTTTTCTCCTAGAAAAGCAGAGCCTACTTTGGTATAGCAGTATGTTGATAAAATTGACGATTAATTCCAAATGAGCAGTATGTAAGGAAAGAATTTTGTGAATTATATGGAAATAACTGTTGGTCACAAGTAAAATACGTATTTCCACTTAAATTTTAAGCTGGATCACTACTGGATTTTGCCAAAAAAAGGAAAGACTCTTATTAGAGATCAACAAGCATATCAACACTCAAACAATGATAAATCTTATTATAATGGAATTCTCAGGTTATGTAATGCATAAGATTATAAAAGAAACTGTAAGATCCACCGCAGGCTCCTACAATGAAATTGGAAAACATGAACATGAAGAGCGAACAAAAACAATTTCAGCAAAAATAAAAGAAATACCTATGATTGTGATTGAAAGTCTGATAAAATGAAACCATGTTAATATTGTGAAAATTTAAATAAAGGTATTCGATTCCATCCTGAAAAAAAGTGCTAGTTTAATCAGACGGAAGAATAAAATCAATCATAACGAATAAATTGAAAAAACCGTAATCAATTCAGTTGTAGATATTAAACTCTAGTACAATGATAAAAAAAACGCATAATAACGCCATTAATTAAAGTCAAACTATTATTAAATGCGCAATTACTATGGAAACATTTGTCAAACGATTCTATAATTAATTCCAAATTAATAAAACTAAAAGTAGAAAGAGGGAATAATTCCAAAAGTAATAATTGAATCACCAATAATGGCGCTACAAAGGCAACTGGTTTGACAACTATTAAAATAAAAATTTTTGAAATGGACGAAAAGGCAAATGTTTATATAATTGATAGAGAAGCACTTAAATATGATTTATTATTGGACTAGATATCATTAAACAATTTAGATTTATTCAAGATGAAAATCACTAAGGTAAAATCAATAATTTAAGGTAAAGAAACATTAAGGTATTATAAAAGAGGATAACGATAAAAACAACACTTCCAAGGAGGTGAAACAAATGAAACAAACCGGTGTTTAATCAATTTTAAAAAACACCTAAAAAAAGAAGATTAATCTACTTATGGAAAAATATTGTAATAAAAGGCCTTATAGATATTCAGTTAAAGATAAAACAGAAAAAGAAGAACAGATAGCAAAGTTACTTGACAAAAATCTTATACAGGAATCTTATAGTGCGTTTTCGGCACAGGTGTCTTTGGCTTTCGAAAAAGAAGACAGCAAAAAATCAAGATTATGTATAGAATTTGGAGATCTAAATAAAAGGTCAAGCTCAACGTTTTCCATTGTTCGACAACCTAGTAATTAAGACAATAAACTCAACATATTTTACAACACTGGACATCAAAACTCAGCCTTCTGGTCAATCCCGCTAAGAATTGAAGGTAGAAAGAAAACTGACTTTGTAACGCAGGAAGGCATTATCAATGGACATGTTTACCTTTTGGTTTAAAGACATAACCAGCTAATTTTTAAAGGAAACTACATCACATTAACTTCTGAGCACATTAAACACCTAACACAATTGTTAGAAACTATAAAAGGAGAGGGTTTTAGACAAAATGTCACATAATGTACATTTGCCTCATATTCAGTAAAATATATCGGTCATATAATACATAATAAAACAGTACGTACAGTAAGAGATCATTTTGAAAAGATAAGGCAGTGGCATACTTCTCAAAAGAATTAAATCAAGTACAATAGCTATTTGAATGTTTAGTTATTAAAGAAGCAATAATATACTGGCAATACTGGCTAATAGGTAGGTCGTTTACAGTATATTTTGACCATAAACTATTGAAAAATTTAAATATTAACTCTAGAACAGATGACAAATTAGGAGATTTAACATATTATTTATCACAATATGATTTTAAAATTGAATACGCTCCAGAAAAGGAAAATAAAGTAGCAGATTGCTAAAGTCAGGACCCAGTATTGGATGCAAATGAGGATACAGATGAACAATTAAAAAGTGTAAACATAATAAAATTGAATGATATTGTTACAGATCAGGAAAACAATGAAAACATTCAAAATAATAAATCAAAATTAATATCAAGAAATAAACTTATTATAAAAGGGTTAAAAAACGAGAAAAAAATATTTTATCAGAAGTTTTCAGTAAAAAACTTATTAAAAAATTTAGGCGTAAAAAAGATATAAAACAAAATTAATATATTATATACATCAAAAAATTTAACGGTAAATATTTAAATACATTGTAAAAAATTTGGATATGTATATAAAATATAACGAAAGGACAGAATACATATGGTCTAATGTTACATTTAGGTTCTGCTACAAAACCTTTTAAAATAGTCTCGATAGACATGATTGGAGGTTTTAAAGGCTCACAATCGACTAAAAGTTATTAACACCTTCTAATGAGCCACTTCACACGATATGCGTATATTGTTACCTATATTTTAAATTATTTCTTTGTTTGTGAATGCCAGAATCTAACAATGCTATCATCCGCTCTGACTGCTAGATCCAAACTCAAAAAACTTAATAATATCTTTATTAGAAGATAAATTTTCTCTTAAATATGTTGTAAATATTTTTAACAGTGTCATGTTATAAGTGTGAACACTTTGAAGAAAACCCGTCGTCGTAATATTTTGAAGCGACATCACTGTATTTTTTGTGTCCAAATAGTGTAGTCTAAGAATCCAGAAAACCGAAGCTTAAAGTAGAATTCTTATTTTTAGTGTAATTAAGATTCTCCTTACGTTCTCCAAGTGTAAACACATTATACAGGGGTCGGCGCTCGAAGTGTTTACAACTTCTCGCTACTAAAGTAACCAAACCAATGTGTGTTATGTTGGTTACAAGCCTACAGAAGCATATTGTTTTATGTCGCTGTTAAAAAAGTTATCAAAATGTAGTATTGCTTTTTATTTGGCTATAATATCACAACCCGCCATGAGCCAGCTTTACAAGAACAAAGGTGTAAACGCTTGCACGTTGAGGCCAGCATGAACATTTGGTAATTTCTGATGAATTTACTTTACGGTTCACCAATATGCATACAAACGAAACGGTCGTGTGTGATTAGAGCGCAAAACAAAAGACAATTTAGATCAAGGAATTGTTTCAACGACACTCGGCACCATCCTATAAGTTCCGTGAATTACAACGTTTCTTACAAGAAAAAGTTCCAGCTTCATTTCTTTACAACTATGGCCACCATATTCCCCTGACTTAAATCAAACGGTTATTTCAGTTTTTATTCCGTAGGCCAAAGTACCCACTAAAAATATGAGACGGTCGGATCTTAAAGATTATTGCTCTTCGCCAGGAATATGACAAAATACCATCAGACCACATTCGTGCAGCGTGTGAAGTCTTCTCAGACAGACTCGATGCTATTATATTTGAAATGTTTTTACGATACACTGACGTTATTAAATAGGAAAAAACCAAATTTGTAAAAGTACAGCATTTTTAATTGGTATCATTTTCGACCGAGTTCCGATCTCCGTAAATAAATTAATAAGGAGGACGTATGTTTAATGTTGAATCAGCGTTTACACATCCAAATTTAATTCAGAAATACATAACTAAAATAACATAATAACGTTCACACTTAATGTTCATTTTCAGAATTTGTATTTCCTTCTAAAAATAAATACGGTTTATGGACGAACACATACGCACAAAATATGTAGTTATTTATACACAAAGAATCTATGTTAAATTTTAATGTAAATAAAATTGTATTAGAATTATTAATGTGCAATACTTAATTGATCTTCTTAAAAAAAATTGTAGGTATTTTAAACAAATTCTAAGTTAAGTTGTTATAGTTAAAATTAATCAGTCTTACAGCTTGTATATGAAAATAATCAGTATGGAAAAGAACTCATTGGATAACTTTATTGACAAGTATATTGATTAGTTATATATTAAAGTGTATTATTATTTATAAATCAATCACAATAGTACAGAATTAAAAATTAAAATAGTTAATGAAGTGACAGTAATCATTAGGAAAACAAAAGATTATGAAAAATCACCTCAACTGGCGTATTCAACATCTGAACCTCTAATTACCTCCTATCTGTATTGTACCAAAGAAACTATTTACTTATTATCACAACCCAGTTATTGATAAGTCGACGGTTGTTAAATGGAACTGCACGGGTTACACTATAGAGCTTTCAATCAAGCATTAGCTTAGTGCAATAATCAGAATTATAAGCTATGCAGTAACGAGAAAACCAGGCTGACTGGGTTATTAGATATTTTTATGAAATTTGAGATTAATAATTAATCGTTTTGAAATTTCACTTGAAACTTAGAAAAACAGCTCCTGAAACGTGTAATGTATTGCAAGAAGTGTATGGCAATAAATGTTTATCGTATGCACGTGTTACTGAGCGGTTCTTACGATTTTAAGGTTATCGAGAAGACGATCAAGATGATTTACGGCCGGGTCAGCCTTCCACGTCAAAAGCGCATGATAACGTCGAAAATATCGTTAATCTGATTCGATCTGACCGTCGGTGAAGTATTCGTGCGATTCCTGAAACTGCAGGAATTGATAAAGAATCCGTATGGCAAATACAATAGGTGTGTGCCAAAATAATGTTTAAAATTTTCAAACTCGAAGACATTTCTAAAAAAAATATAACATCCCACAGTTACGCCTTTACTATTAAACAATTAAAAACTCAAAAAATACAAAAACACCCCAAATATATCCCAAACCTGCAGAAGACATATTGATATTTTCAAAAATAAAATTTCGTGCGCAGAAACTTATTTAAAGCAGTTAATGAACGACGAATAATTCAACGAATGTGACTTTTGAATTTGCTAAATAAATAATGATATTCTACCTGTCCCCGTAGTAATACTGTTAAACCAAAACTGGTTATTTTTCTGAGGTAAACAGATATTTAACAACGATTTTCTGAGAAGAAATGTAGTACCTCACATTAAAATTTCGACTTTTGTCCAACTGAATTCGTGCTTTAATTCACTATGAGCGCCGAACACCGACTGTTATGGTAAAGATAAACACATTGCGTTGTTTACTTCCTATGTATTGTGAAGCACAAAGTGAAGGAGAACCAATATTAACCCTGAACTTCACTGATCCGTGAAATCTTTGGATCTCAGCTGTTTGATTAGACGCCGTTACCATTACGTTTGACTGGATTTATATAATATTATATATGTTTATACCGACTCAACAGATTGAGTCAAGTTTTACCCCGTGCACGTCAAACGGTATATGTTAAACATTAACATCAGTGAATAGATAAATAATAACGCACCTTATAGTAAAGAGTATAATACAGTAAAAGTTATTTTCGATCAACAACAAACCCATCAATAATAATTATAGGTAAATACTGAAATATTTAGTTTATAGTAAATTCTGGAATATTCACATGAACTTCAAAACCGAGAACGAAAATCATCTAATTGGGTCATTTATATATATATATGCAAGTATATATAATGCATAATTGTATATACCATAACAACTCAAAAGAAACAGTCACTAGTCGCTACTAGTGAGGAATGAAAGTAAAAGAGAGTAACCGAAGTATAGATATATATATATATATATATATATATATATATATATATATATATATATATATATATATATATATATATATATAAATGAATTTCCAAACAAACTTTTTTAAACTTTATTGTGTCCATTGCCGCCCGCAATAAATCACTGTCCGTGACAGATCCGCTGTCACTGTTGGGAATGTTATGTGCTATTCGTTACGTGTATATTCTTTCATTTTATGTAGTGTGTATTCGTTATATGTATAGTGTATATAATTTCATTAATATTATTCTACAGCCACAGTTAAATCCAGATAAAATTGTTGGAATGGTTTATGCTATGTTCAAGGTTTCATGGCATTCTAGACAACATATCAATTAGGTACTGTAATTTATTTGATGCAATACTGGAGTGATTTTCAAATGACTTAGCGGAATAGCCGTCAAAATAAATATTCCATATCTTATATTATAATGTCCGAGGTGTATGTTTGTTTTCTTATATGTTTATATGTTTACGCGATTCGTATGGTAGCTCGAAAACGGCTCCATGGAAGTTTTTAAAAACTTCCTATTTCGTAGAGAAAAAAATTCTAAGACTTTTGGCGTCCCCGGATTTTCCCCTGAATTTCCTGGAAACCCGTAATTTTGGAAAAACTGGAAAAAAAGTGATTCCTTTTTTGCTGTATTACTTTCAAGTCGTAAAAGATAGAAAGTTGAAATTTTGCATGTGTATTAAGCTATTTAATGCTGACATTTCTCAAAAATTAGAATTTTAAAAATAGAAAAAGGGGGGGTTGAAGAAATTCGGGAGCCCGGTAGGGAACTTTGGAGAAAGTTCATATTCTGGATTGTAGAATAATTAAGTATATTATTAATAAAAAAAAAATTCAAAATTTCAAAATTTTATTTGGGGGCACGGGGGCAGTATTTTCCGAGAGTAAAAATTGTGCTAGAAAGTTGAAATTTTGTATATAGGCTAACCTTGGTAACTTATTTACGAATCGAAAAAAAAAATCCTAAATTTTGAAAAAAAGTTGGTCAAATAACGCATAAATTGAAAATATTTTTTATTTTGATAAAAAAATAATATTTTTTTAGTCAATTTATATGTGTGTATATGTGCGCGAGTTTATTTATTATTTCAATTTAAAAATAGAACAGTTAAATATGAAATTTAATTACGAATTATTTTATTGAATTCAAATGATACACGCCAAAAAGACGTCGCATTGCGACGAGGGTAAACTCAAGTGTATTATAATGTCCCAAGTGTATATTTATATTCTTATATGTTTATGTGTTTATATGTTTGGTTCGAATTTTGTATGGCATCTCGAAAACGGCTCCAGGGAAGTTTTTAAAAATTTCCTATTTCGTAGAGAAAAAAATTCTAAGACTTTTGTCGTCCCCGAATTTTTCTCTGAATTTCCTGGAAACCCGTAATTTTGGAAAAACTGGAAAAAAAGTGATCCCTTTTTTGCTGTATTACTTTCAAGTCGTAAAAGATAGAAAGTTGAAATTTTGCATGTGTATTAAGCTATTTAATGCTGACATTTCTCAAAAATTAGAATTTCAAAAATAGAAAAAGGGGGGGTTGAAGAAATTCGGGGGCCCGGTAAGGAACTTTGGAGAAAGTTCATATTCTGGATTGTAGAATAATTAAGTATATTATTAATAAAAAAAAATTCAAAATTTCAAAATTTTATTTGGGGGCACGGGGGCAGTATTTTCCGAGAGTAAAAATTGTGCTAGAAAGTTGAAATTTTGCATATAGGCTAATCTTGGTAACTTATTTACGAATCGAAAAAAAAAATCCCAAATTTTGAAAAAAAGTTGGTCAAATAACGCATAAATTGAAAATAATTTTTATTTTGATAAAAAAATAATATTTTTTTAGTCAATTTATATGTGTGTATATGTGCGCGAGTTTATTTATTATTTCAATTTAAAAATAGAACAGTTAAATATGAAATTTAATTACAAATTATTTTATTGGATTCAAATGATACACGCCAAAAAGACGTCGCTTTGCGACGGGGGTAAACTATAGTAGAGTTAAATATGAATTGTAATTACGAATTATTTTATTGGATTCAAATATACACGCCAAAAAGACGCTTTACGACGGGGGTAAACTCTGGTGGAATTAAAATTTTTACATGAAGTTCAAGCCACACACAAAAGACAGACGTCGCTTGCGACGGGGGTAAAAGCTAGTCATATATTATAATGTCCCAGGTGTATATTTATATTCTTATGATCTTATGATCTTATATTCTTATATGTTTATATGTTTGGTTCAAATTTTGTATGGCATCTCGAAAACGGCTCCAGGGAAGTTTTTGAAAATTTCCTATTTAGTAGAGAAAAAAATTCTAAGACTTTTGGCGTCCCCGGATTTTCCCCTGAATTTTCTGGAAACCCGTAATTTTGGAAAAACTGGAAAAAAAGTGATCCCTTTTTTGCTGTATTACTTTTAATTCGTAGAAGATAGAAAGTTGAAATTTTGCATGTGTATTGAGCTATTTAATGCTGACATTTCTCAAAAATTAAAATTTCAAAAATTGAAAAAGGGGGGGTTCAAGAAATTCGGGGGCCCGGTAGGGAACTTTTGAGAAAGTTCATATTCTGGATTCTAGAATAATTAAGTATATTATTAATAAAAAAAAATTCAAAATTTCAAAATTTTGTTTGGGGGCACGGGGGGCAGTATTTGCCGAGAGTAAAAATTGTGCTAGAAAGTTGAAATTTTGTATATAGGCTAACCTTGGTAACTTATTTACGAATCGAAAAAAAAAATTCCAAATTTTGAAAAAAATTGTTCAAATAACGCATAAATTGAAAATATTTTTTATTTTGATAAAAAAAATATATTTTTTAGTCAATTTATATGTGTCAATGTATTTGTGCGAGTTTATTTATTATTTCAATTTAAAAATAGAACAGTGAAATATGAAATTTAATTACGAATTATTTTATTGGATTCAAATGATACACGCCACAAAGACGTCGCATTGCGACGGGGGTAAACTCAAGTCTATTATAATGTCCCAGCTGTATATTTATATTCTTATATGTTTATGTCTTTATATGTTTGGTTCGAATTTTGTATGGCATCTCGAAAACGGCTCCAGGGAAGTTTTTAAAAATTTCCTATTTCGTAGAGAGAAAAATTCTAAGACTTTTGGCGTCCCCGGATTTTTCCCTGAATTTCCTGGAATCCCGTAATTTTGGAAAAACTGGAAAAAAAGTGATCCCTTTTTTGCTGTATTACTTTTAATTCGTATAAGATAGAAAGTTGAAATTTTGCATGTGTATTAAGGTATTCAATGCTGACATTTCTCAAAAATTAGAAATTCAAAAATTGAAAAAGGGGGGGTTAAAGAAATTCGGGGGCCCGGCAAGGAACTTTGGAGAAAATTCATTTTCTGGATTCTAGAATAATCAAGTATATTATTAATAAAAAAAAATTCAAAATTTTAAAATTTTATTGGGGGCACGGGGGCAGTATTTGCCGAGAGTAAAAATTGTGCTAGAAAGTTGAAATTTTGTATATAGGCTAACCTTGGCAACTTATTTACGAATCGAAAAAAAAATCCCAAATTTTGGAAAAAAATTGGTCAAATATCGCATAAATTCAAAATATTTTTTATTTTGATATAAAAAATGTATTTTCTTAGTCAGTTTGTATGAAAAATTAATTGTTATTAAATGTTAAATCAATATAGGACGAGTTTATTTATTATTTCAATTTAAAAATGTAATTAAATTTTGACTTGAAATTCAAGCCACTCACAAAAAACAAACGTCGCTTGCGACGGGGGTAAAAGCTAGTTAATATATATTTCAATAAATTGAAAATAATTTTTAACCTAGTGTCAGTGTCTAATTTTATTTTAAACTTTCAACTAAAAGCAGCTGATTCCGGTTTGCTGGTTTAAAGATTCCAAAGATTAGACGTTGCAATGCTTATATTATTACAAAGGCAAACTTAAAAAATCAATGTTGTTTAGTAAATCCGGTAATAAGACCATGGCAAAATGATCTTGTCTTCCGAAAAGTGTAGATTCGCTCTGTCGAACGTCAAGTATGTTGAAGCAAATAGAACGTTATGTCAGTAGCAAGGGAAAAGGATTTTTAAACAGTTTAAAGTAATCAATAAATAAACTAGCATTCCGCAGAAAATCACAGTTTATATTATTTGTTATTAAATATATGACGAACACATTTGTATAATTTTAAGTAATAAATTATAAAAGTTAACTATTGAATCTATTTACTATAAAGTAGAAATAGCTAATAAACATTACCAATAATACTAGTTACAAATATTATAGTGTTAACACAATTATAGTGTTATAGTACAATGTAACTTCAACGTAACTTAGACAAATGTAAGAGAAGATATGTACAGAAGTAAACTACTTAAGTTAGGCATTGCACGGGAGCTAGAATTGAAGTGACGATATTCTCCAAAGTAAACAAATTTAAAACTAAATTATTTGATACGTAATAAAATGGATAGTAAGAAAATATGATATCACGTGATCATTCTAATGTCGGTTTTGTTTAAACGAAGTTTGAACGATCGAGGCTATTTTATTTATTTTTCTAAATGCCATAAGCTGCAGCCGCTTTTTTTAATTTTAAAAGTTTTTACAACTTCAAAAGCGTCTAGTACTTTTTTAAAACAACGCAGATGCTTGAAACTGGTTTTATTAGATTAGGCACACATCTAAAAAACACCAAAAAATTAAATACATATAACATACATATAAAATAAATAACATACCAACTTAAATTGGGCCACTGTTGGCAATTTATTGTTAGAAATTAGGTTTTTATAAAAATAACGTAAAAGTAGCAGTAAAAAATAAATAAGCAGACTTCGGTTAAGACATGTATGGCTCAAAATGTTCTAAATGGTGTCAACTATCTTCCTCTTAAGGCTTTGCACCTTGCTACTAAACACCCTGTATATATATATATATATATATATATATATATATATATATATATATATATATATATATATATATTTATATATATATATATATATATACTGATTATTTATATATATTTTTTTCATTTTACATTTTTCTTTTCAGTACAGTCACTCAAATTTGGCCGAAGAATTTATCTTGAATATTTGGTTAGAAAAAACGTGTCAATATCTTCCAAACAGAAGCAGTTGGCTTTACATTTTAGGCAAGAGTTTATAGAAACATTATTCAGGATCACATAACAACTTTTTTTTTTAAAGTTAAGATTTGTAGCTACAGGAGTGAAAAGACTGTCACAGAGTGCAGATTTTCTCGATTTTTTTTAAATTTTTACCTTTATTTTTTGAATAACTGAATTTTTTTAATATTTTTCTGATAAATGTTATGACCCACTTCCGGCTTGACGTCGATTTCAAGAACACCCTGTATCTATACATTATAATATAGGATATGTACATAGACATATGTATATAAATATTTACCGTGTATCAAAATCATACATGATATCTTCTAACGGTTTTTTGCAAAGTTTTTTAAATTTTAATGTTTTGTAGTGGACAAATTTAAGCCTAAAAAAATTAAGCTTAAAATTTAAGCTTAAAATTTAGCCTAAATTTTCCTGGTAAATATTGTGGAAGAAATGGAAAATTAAAAAAAACTTTGCAAAAATCTTCTGAAGTAGAAAAGATAGAAAACTGAAAATAAGAGTCTGTATTGAGACTATAATTGTGCACATTTTTTTACAATTGAAAATCCGAAATTTGAGTTCAGTTACGGCGCGAATTTCTGGGGCGAATGTTACAATGGAATTACTACGTTGAAATTTAGTATGTAGGCTTAGGACTGTAGGCAGTAATTAGACAACAAAGAAAATTGAAAACCCTAAATTTCCAGTAGCGGCCAGGATTTAGACGGTAAAAGCCAGAAATATTGAATAAGGAAAATTTAAACTTTGGGTATGTATTGAGTCACTACTACATATTGTGCATATTTACTAATAACTAAAGCTAGAGCTGCTATTCGGGTGCGAATAGCACTAAATATTGATTAACAATTATTACTCAATCTCATATTGATATTCAATTATTACACAATCCAAAATTTGAGCTTTCCCTAAAGTGTCGTACCGGGCCCCTTCATTTTCCTAGCACCCATTTTATTAAATTTTAAATTTTTACTAAACACCTGGGACAATATAACATATGATTATATTCTATTCTATATTCTATATTCTAGAAAAGTTATAGTCGTCAAATATTATGCGGAATTAGCAGACAAGGTTAAACACCCCTGTATAATTACTTCGGCGATATGATAAATAAGGTTGTTTATTTGAGGCGTCATAGTTTTATTACGCGTAGTCCTTAGATATAAGAAAATGAACAATTCATAAACAAATGCATATGGCGCATATGCGATATTCGCGCATGCTTTTTGGAAATAATTACACATCACACTTCTAAATGCCACGTTATATAATTGTTTGGGAGAGTCACGGATTTCGAAGGAAGGAGTATTCTGCTACGTCACTTGATGGTGTAAAAGGAACCAGAGCACCGCGTCAAGAAACCAGTTTAATGAAATAATAAATAGTAATTGTAAATAGTTAGATGTAGAAATAGATGTAAATTGTTTTGGGTTAATAAATAAAGTCTGTAGATAGTGTTAATCCTTGTTTTTATTTTAATTGTGGTAATTTTTTATTTATTAAGTTACAACGCTCGGTAATTAAAAAGAACCCAAATCGCAGGCGTAACCACAAATATATAGAAGGTGAGAATCATAATCCCTTCCTTTATTCCTCGCTCGCACACCGTTGCCTGACAAGTTTATGATTGTGTATGAATCTAATTAATTTACTTGGCAACAACTAAATCCAGTAAATATAACTTTGGTCGAAATCAAATCCAAAGACACAGCAGTCAGCTTTAACCTTGTAATAATATATATAGTATTTCAATTTCTTTAAAATAATGGTTACTCTAAAAATTCGGAGTAAATTTTTTAAAATTTTTGTACAAAATACCACTTTTTTAAATATATTATACAAAATTTTTTTTTTTTTTTTTTTTTTTTTTTTTTTTTTTTTTTTTTAAATATATTATCAGTTTACATCGAGTCTTCTTGGTGAGCGCACGTATTTACAATAAACAAAACAATAAAATAAATAGTGATCTTTTTTTTTGCAAATTATAATATTTTTTTTTCGTGATTTATTTTTTTTTTAAATTATAATTTATATTATTATTAAGTGTTATTAATTAGAAGTGAAGTAACTTCTATTTAATTATCACTGGTTAATTAACAATATGGATATGGAGGTTGAACCTCCCGATAAAAATCCGATCAATAAAAACAACTCTGTGACTAACAAAACAATTCCTACAGATAAAACATCCAGTGATATAACAGAAAACTTAAATAACAATAGTGACAATGTTAAAAAAATATTTAATAATTTATACAACACAGAAACAAAATATGACTCGTATAAAGTAATGATAGTTAAAAATAATAGTGATGGAAATACATTTTTTAGTTCTCTTAAATTAGCAGAAATAATATGTAAAATTAGCAATAAATCTAATATAATAGAAATTAAAAAAGTGGGAAGAAATAGAGTAATCGTTCAATGTGATAATGCAGTACTAGCTAACGAAATTACCAAATCAACATTGCTGAAAAACAATGGGTATGAAGCGTTTATCCCATTTTACTGGTGCACAAAAGTTGCTATTATAAAAGGTGTTGATATTGAATATTCGGAAGATACAATTTTAAATAATATAGAGTGTCCACCTTTTAAAGTAACGAGAGTGCAAAGGTTAAGTCGAAAACTAAGAGTTGACGGAGCTATTAAATATGAACCCAGTACAACAGTGAAATTATTCTTTGAAGGACTTGCTATTCCTGCTTATGTTTACATGTGGAGAGTGAGACGAGCATGTGAACCATTTGTACAACAGACGATACAATGTTATAATTGTTTTAAATTTGGACATGCAGCCACAAAATGTAGAGCAAAAGTAGCAAAATGTAAATTCTGCGGAAGTGAAGATCATTTACGTACTGCATGCACATCTCCTAATCCGACATGCATAAATTGTAAACTTAACCACGAGGCTACAGACAATGAATGTCCTGAAAAAAAAAGACAAATCAAGATAAAAGATCTCATGGCCCAACACAATCTCAGTTTTTATGAAGCAAAATTAGAATTAACAGAAAAAAATACAGACTATTTATACTCAGTAAGAACTCAAAACTCTTTTGAAGCTCTAAACTACAATGAGACTTTTCCCAATATCACTAATAAATACAATAGTATCAACATAATTCCAACATACAAACCAAACCCTTTAACCAGAAGAACTAATACCAGAGTGAATAAATCAAATACAGGTAACTCGTTACAAAGATCTTACAGTCAACCACAACCTACGACATCCACTAAAGAACCAATTCCAAAAAGAAGAAGAGAAGAAAAGAAACCTAACAATGAAGAAAGCGACACATACCTTAAGATAACTAATCAAGGAAAAAACAGAAAGCAAATCAACCAAGAGACACCTGATATTACAATGGAAAACAATGATAATGATACCTGCTATACATCAATATATAATAAAAATAATGATGACAAAATTAAAAATACAAACAAAGACCCAAATATTACATCCCAATCCCTTAGAAGCTACAAGAAACAAATATCTAGTGTACAATGGTCAAACTCGTAAGAAAACATCGATATATAAATTAAGTTTATTTTTTAAAAATCTATTCACATCACTAAACCTAATCGTTTAATAAATTTACTAAAATATTAAATCAACAATAATTATATAAACGGAGAGAAAATAAAATAAAATAAAATATATAAATAAATCTAACAACAAGACCAAGGACAGATATAAAAATTAATCATTAATTAAAACAGTTAAAATGATAAATTTTATTCAATGGAATTGCAGAGGAGTCAGATATATTAAAGAGGAACTACAACATATGTTACAGAAGCATAACATACATATATGCATACTATCAGAAACGTTTTTAACAAAAAATATCAATTTCAACATCAAAGGTTATTTTATTGAAAGAGAAGATAGGATACAGAATACAAACTATAATCCCCACGGGGGTGTTGCTATCTTGATTCATAAATCTATAAAATATAAAAGAGTAATGCTAAATAACCCATTTAATTCGGTCGAAATAGTTGGAATAATTTTAACACATAACGAAACTGATGTAATATGTATTTTATCAATCTATGCTAAACCGAATCATAAACTATCTAATTCTAATTGGTCACAGATAAAACAACAAATAGATGTTCCTGTTATACTTGCTGGAGATTTTAACGCGACTAATCTTGTTTGGGATATAAATTGTCCAGGTAGTCAGTATGAAGGTAACGAATTGTTAGATTTCATAGAAAACGAAAATCTAAATATTATCAACGATGATAAACCAACTAGAGTAAGCAATCTCAGTACAAGGGACAGTATATTGGATCTCACATTGGTATCAATGACTTTAACACAACAAATTACTTCGTGGCAAGTTCTTGCAGATAGCTTAGGTAGTGATCACTACCCAATTTTTTTCTGTTTGAATGACTATAATAAAGACCGTTACCGTACATCTGAATATTTAACGAGGAGAAATTTCCGAAAAGCAGATTGGGAGAAATATAGCCTTGAAATAGAAAGCAGAATTTCAAACCTTAGCACAAATGGAATCACAAGTAATCCCCAAGATGTTGAAAACAAATACAACCAATTTAGAGATGTTATTAATAATTCGGCAGACATACATATCCCATCTACCAGATTGTATAATATAACTCCTAATAAAATAAAACCGTCTTGGTGGGACACTGAGTGCAATAAAATGATAGCTCAAAGAAAATTAGCACTAACTATTTTTAATAAAAACATGACAATGGCGAATTATTTAAATTATAAAAAACATCAAGCTAAAACCAGACGATATTTTAGAGCCAGAAAAAAAATAGAATGGCAAAATTTCTGCGAGAATTTAAACCCAAACACAACAACCAACATTGTCTGGAATAATATAAGAAAAATTAACAATAAAAGCTATAGTACTAAAAGGATAAGTGATAATGAAAATTTAATAGAAGAATTCATTAAAAAAAAATTTCCACAGAACAACAATTTAAATATTACTACCACCACCATCGTAAAAGATAATTTTCTAGATAATAACATAAATAAAAATGAAGTAAAATTCGCGTTAAATCATAATAAAAACAGTAGCACAGGATTTGATAGAATAAATTACAAAATGATACAAAACTTACCTGACAATGCAATAAATCATCTTACACAAATATACAATCTGTCATTAAACACTGCTGATATACCATTAGACTGGAAAAAACATATCGTTGTTCCTATATTAAAAACAGGAAAAGATCCAAACAAAGAAGAATCATTCAGACCAATTACTTTACTATCATGTATGGGCAAAACTATGGAATCCATCATCAAAAACAGACTGGAGTGGTATCTCGAACATCATAAAAGATTACCTGAGTTACAATTTGCGTTTAGAAAAACAAGAAGTACACAGCATAACTTAAACATATTGAATATCGATATTCAAAGAACATACAGTAAAAATCATTATATGATAGCTGCTTTCATTGACATTGAAGCTGCTTATGACAATGTTAATCTAAAAATATTAAAAGAAAAAGTAGAAAACATAGGTATATCTTCCAAAATATCCAACTGGATTATAAACTACTTCCAAAATAGAGAAATAACAGTTAGATACAATAATAAGTTAACTGGTCCTATACTATGTAATCACGGAATTCCACAAGGCTCAATATTATCTCCATTATTATTCAACATATACACAGAAAAGTTAACAACATTATCAGATAACAACACAACAGTACTGATGTATGCAGATGACATGGTTATTTATAGTATGGGTCATACACAAGATATAGCTCAAAACAGATTACAATCGAAATTAAGAAAACTAGATATTTTATTAAAGGAAATCAAATTAAATATATCGTCAGAAAAAAGTAAAATAGTTATATTTACAAGGCATAGAATAAACTGCAGTCCAAAAATAACCTTCAGAAATAAAAATATAACTGTTACTTCAAATACCAAATTTCTGGGTATATTCTTTGATACGAAAAGCACTTGGGCGAAAGAAATTGCACATATTATTAACAAATGTCAAAAAGGCTTAAATTTGATGCGATGTATAGCAGGATACAAATGGGGCGCACACCCAACAACCTTAATAAAAATATATAAAGCTATTGTTAGACCGCATATTGACTATTCTAGTACTATGATCTGCACCGCAAATAACTCAAGATTAAAAAAAATTGAAATTATACAAAACAAATGTTTAAGAATAATATTAGGTGCAATGGTTTCAACACCAATCCAAATCCTCAACTATCAAACTAATATTCCTCCGGTAAATATCAGAATACAACAAATATCAGACAGTTTCTTTTGTAAAAACAGACATAACTCATGTGGCCCCTTAAATACAAGATTATCTAAACTATATGTTCTTTATAATAAACCATATTGGACAACTCATAAAAAACCGGCACTTTTAACTAGTTTTGATAGATATAATAACTTGAACTTAGAGGTACACAACATTATACCTTTTTTCAAATTTCCATTAGAAATAAGCATGACAACAATACATACAGAAATAAATTTGTTCAAGAAGAATGACAGTAAGGAAATAACTTATCAAAAATATATGGAATATATAACAAAAGATGATATAAACTGGAGTATATGGTTTACCGATGGTTCATTCGAAAAAAACACTAGGACTGGAGGAATTGGCATTTTCAATTATAATACAGATCAACAGTACAAATACAAACTTAACAACATCACAAATTCTTATAATACAGAAATAACAGCAATTATGAAATTACTAGAAATAATACAAAAAACTGACAATAAAAATATATTAATCTTCACAGATTCTCGTAGTGTTTGTGTATCTTTAAATAACAATAAATTCAAAAACAATAATAATAACAAAATATGTTCAATTAAAGAATATCTTTTAAAAATGGAAAAAAATGATATCAATGTTAAACTTATTTGGATTCCTGGACATGTAGGCATAAAAGGAAACGAAATGGCTGACAAACTGGCCAAAGAAGCTTGTGTAGATGGGGAAATAATCGAAATAAATTGGTCAATAAATGATTCCAAAAAAATAATTAAAGAAAATTGTATGGCAGAATGGCAGAATATATATAATGAGAAAAGTCAAAGTACTGGAAAATTTTTTTTTGCAGCGAATCAAAAAATTCCAACAACCACATGGTTTAATAAAAATCATTCACGGAGATATATTTCAACAAATTGTCGAATGAAATCTGGGCATTCTAGATGTCCAGCTCATCTATACAAAATAAATATAAAAGACACACCAAATTGTAGATGTGGAGAAGAAGGGTCTTTGGACCATATAATTCTAGGGTGTCATCTTTTAACATCAAAAATTGATAGACTTTTAAATGATTTATGTAATGTAACACAGTTCCCAGTCAATATGTCCTGTTTAATGACAAGTGAAGCAACGGCGGAAATATTAACAAACTTTGTGATAGAAAATAATATAGAAGTGTAATTTAAGTTAAAATATTTTATTTAGTATGTATTTAATTTTAAGTTTAATTTTTTAAAAAGAATCAATTTGTTTTGTATTTATTAGAACAATTATAATTTATATGTAAATTTTTATATAATTTTACAAATAAAAGCAATGGCAAGAAGGCTGAATAAGCCAAAGCCTAAATAAATAAAAAAAAAAAAAAAAATAAATATATTATTCACAGTTCGCATCGAGACTCCTTGGTGAGTGCACGTGTTTACAATAAACAAAACAATAAAATAAATAGTGATCTTTTTTTTGCAAATTATAATATTTTTTTTCTTTTTTTGTGATTTATTTGTATTTAAATTATAATTTAGATTATTATTAAGTGATATTACTAAGAAGTGAAGTAACTATTCACTATTCACACTAAGTAACTATTTATTTATCACTGGTTAATTAACAATATGGATATGGAGACTGAACCTCCCGATAAAAATCCGAACAATAAAAACAACTCTGTGACTAACAAACCTTTTCCTACAGAAAAAACATCCAGTGATATGGCAGAAAACTTAAATAACAATAGTGACAATGTTAAAAAAATATATAATAATTTATACAACACAGAAACAAAATATGACTCGTATAAAGTAATGATAGTTAAAAATAATAGTGATGGAAATACATTTTTTAGTTCTCTTAAATTAGCAGAAATAATTTGCAAAATTAGCAATAAATCTAATATAATAGAAATTAAAAAAGTGGGAAGAAATAGAGTAACCGTTCAATGTGCTAATGCAATACTAGCTAACGAAATTACCAAATCAACATTGCTGAACAACAATGGATATCAAGCGTTTATCCCATTTTACTGGTGCACAAAAGTAGCTATTATAAAAGGTGTTGATATAGAACATACGGAAGATACAATTTTAAATAATATAGAGTGTCCACCTTTTAAAGTAACAAGAGTGCAAAGGTTAAATCAAAAAATAAGAGTTGACGGAGCTATAAAATATGAACCCAGTACAACAGTGAAACTATTCTTTGAAGGACTTGCAATTCCTGCTTATGTTTACATGTGGAGAGTGAGACGAGCATGTGAACCATTTGTACAACAGACGATACAATGTTATAATTGTTTTAAATTTGGACATGCAGCCACAAAATGTAGAGCAAAAGTAGCAAAATGTAAATTCTGCGGAAGTGAAGATCATTTACGTACTGCATGCACATCTCCTAATCCGACATGCATTAATTGTAAACCTAACCACGAGGCTACAGACAATGAATGTCCTGAAAAAAAAAGACAAATCAAGATAAAAGATCTCATGGCCCAACACAATCTCAGTTTTTATGAAGCAAAATTAGAATTAACAGAAAAAAATACAGACTATTTATACTCAGTAAGAACTCAAAACTCTTTTGAAGCTCTAAACTACAATGAGACTTTTCCCAATATCACTAATAAATACAATAGTATCAACATAATACCAACATACAAACCAAACCCTTTAACCAGAAGAACCAATACCAGAGTGAATAAATCAAATACAGGTAACTCATTACAAAGATCTTACAGTCAACCACAACCTACGACATCCACTAAAGAACCAATTCCAAAAAGAAGAAGAGAAGAAAAGAAACCTAACAATGAAGAAAGTGACACATTCCTTAAGAAAACTAATCAAGGAAA
Organism: Panorpa germanica; assembly: GCA_963678705.1. Taxonomy (NCBI): domain Eukaryota; kingdom Metazoa; phylum Arthropoda; class Insecta; order Mecoptera; family Panorpidae; genus Panorpa; species Panorpa germanica. Next base: position 23,390,976 of record OY783209.1, read on the forward strand.
AAACAGAAACCAAATCAACCAAGAGAAACCTGATATTACAATGGAAAACAATGATAATGATACCTGCTATACATCAATATATAATAAAAATAATGATGACAAAATTAAATATACAAACAAAGACCCTAATATTACATCCCAATCTCTTAGAAGCTACAAGAAACAAATATCTAGTGTACAATGGCCAAACTCGTAAGAAAACATCGATATATAAATTAAGTTTATTTTTTAATAAAAACTCTATTCACATCACTAAACCTAATCGGTTAATAAATTTACTAAAATATTAAATCAACTACAATTATATAAACATAAAGAAAAAATAAAATATATAAATAAATCGAAAAACAAGACATCAGATATAAAAAATAATCATTAATTAATACAGTTAAAATGATAAATTTTATTCAATGGAATTGCAGAGGAGTCGGATATATTAAAGAGGAACTACAACATATGTTACAGAAGCATAACATACATATATGCATACTATCAGAAACGTTTTTAACAAAAAATCACAATTTCAACATCAAAGGCTATTTTATTGTAAGAGAAGATAGGATACAGAATCCAAACTATAATCCCCACGGGGGTGTTGCTGTCTTGATTCATAAATCTATTAAATATAAACGAGTAATGCTAAATAACCCATTTAATTCGGTCGAAATAGCTGGAATAATTATAACACATAACGAAACTGATGTAATATGTATTTTATCAATCTATGCTAAACCGAATCATAAACTATCTAATTCAAACTGGTCACAGATAAAACAACAAATAGATGTTCCTGTTATACTTGCTGGAGATTTTAACGCGACTTATCTTGCTTGGGATATAAATTGTCCAGGTAGTCAGTATAAAGGTAACGAATTGTTAGAATTCATAGAAAACGAAAATCTAAATATTATCAACGATGATAAACCAACTAGAGTAAGCAATCTCAGTACAAGGGACAGTATATTGGATCTCACATTGGTATCTATGACGTTAACACAACAAATTACTTCGTGGCAAGTTCTTGCAGATAGCTTAGGTAGTGATCACTACCCAATTTTTTTCTGTTTGAATGTCTATAATAAAGACCGTTACCGTACATCAGAATATTTAACGAGGAGAAATTTCCGAAAAGCAGATTGGGAGAAATGTAGCCTTGAAATAGAAAGCAGAATTTCAAACCTTAGCACAAATGGAATCACAAGTAATCCCCAAGATGTTGAAAACAAATACAAACAATTTAGAGATGTTATTAATGATTCGGCAGACATACATATTCCATCTACCAGATTGTATAATATAACTCCTAATAAAATAAAACCGTCTTGGTGAGACACAGAGTGCAATAAAATGATAGCTCAAAGAAAATTAGCACTAAATATTTTTAATAAAAACATGACAATGGCGAATTATTTAAATTATAAAAAACATCAAGCTAAAACCAGACGATATTTTAGAGCCAGAAAAAAAATAGAATGGCAGAATTTCTGCGAGAATTTAAACCCAAACACAACAACCAACATTGTCTGGAATAATATAAGAAAAATTAACAAAAGAAGCTATAGTACTAAAAGGATAAGTGATAATGAAAATTTAATAGAAGAATTCATTAAAAAAAAATTTCCACAGAACAACAATTTAAATATTACTACCACCACCACCATAAAAGATAATTTCCTAGATAATAACATAAATATAAATGAAGTAAATTTCGCGTTAAATCATAATAAAAACAGTAGCACAGGATTTGATAGAATAAATTACAAAATGATACAAAACTAACCTGACAATGCAATAAATCATCTTACACAAATATATAATCTGTCATTAAACACTGCTGATATACCATTAGACTGGAAAAAACATATCGTTGTTCCTATATTAAAACCAGGAAAAGATCCAAACAAAGAAGAATCATTCAGACCAATTACTTTACTATCATGTATGGGCAAAACTATGGAATCAATCATCAAAAACAGAGTGGAATGGTATCTCGAACATCATAAAAGATTACCTGAGTTACAATTTGCATTTAGAAAAACAAGAAGTACGCAGCATAACTTAAACATATTGAATATCGATATTCAAAGAACATATAGTAAAAATCATTATATGAAAGCTGCCTTCATTGACATTGAAGCTGCTTATGACAATGTTAATTTTAAAATATTAAAAGAAAAAGTAGGAAACATAGGTATATCTTCCAAAATATCCAACTGGATTATAAACTACTTCCAAAATAGAGAAATAACAGTTAGATACAATAATAAGTTAACTGGTCCTATACTATGTAATCACGGAATTCCACAAGGCTCAATATTATCTCCATTATTATTCAACATATACACAGAAAAGTTAACAACACTATCAGAAAACAACACAACAGTACTGATGTATGCAGATGACATGGTTATTTATAGTATGGGCCATACACAAGATATAGCTCAAAACAGATTACAATCAAAATTAAGAAAACTAGATATTTTACTAAAGGAAATCAAATTAAATATATCGTCAGAAAAAAATAAAATAGTTATATTTACTAGGCATAGAATAAACTGCAGTCCAAAAATAACCATCAGAAATAAAAATATAACTGTTAGTTCAAATACCAAATTTCTGGGTATATTCTTTGATACGAAAAGCACTTGGGCGAAAGAAATTGCACATATTATTAACAAATGTCAAAAAGGCTTAAATTTGATGCGATGTATAGCAGGATACAAATGGGGCGCACACCCAACAACCTTAATAAAAATATATAAAGCTATTGTTAGACGCATATTGACTATTCTAGTACTATGATCTGCACCGCAAATAACTCAAGATCAAAAAAAATTGAAATTATACAAAACAAATGTTTAAGAATAATATTAGGTGCGATGGTTTCAACACCAATCCAAATCCTCAACTATCAAACTAATATTCCTCCGGTAAATATCAGAATACAACAAATATCAGACAGTTTCTTTTGTAAAAACAGACATAACTCATGTAGCCCCTTAAATACAAGATTATCTAAACTATATGTTCTTTATAATAAACCATATTGGACAACTCATAAAAAACCGGCACTTTTCACTAGTTTTGATAGATATAATAACTTGAACTTAGAGGTACATAACACTATACCTTTTTTCAAATTTTCATTAGAAATAAGCATTGCAACAATACATACAGAAATAAATTTGTTCAAGAAGAATGACAGTAAGGAAATAACTTATCAAAAATATATGGAATATATAACAAAAGATGATATAAACTGGAGTATATGGTTTACCGATGGTTCATTCGAAAAAAACTCTAAAACTGGAGGAATTGGCATTTTCAATTATAATACAGATCAACAGTACAAATACAAACTTAACAATATCATAAATTATTATAATACAGAAATAACAGCAATAATGAAATTACTAGAAATAATACAAAACACTGACAATAAAAATATATTAATCTTCACTGATTCTCGTAGTGTTTGTGTATCTTTAAATAACAATAAATTCAAAAACAATAATAATAACAAAATATGTTCAATTAAAGAATATCTTTTAAAAATGAAAAAAAATGATATCAATGTTAAACTTATTTGGATTCCTGGACATGTAGGCATAAAAGGAAACGAAATGGCTGACAAACTGGCCAAAGAAGCTTGTGTAGATGGGGAAATAATCGAAATAAATTGGTCAATAAATGATTCCAAAAAAATAATTAAAGAAAATTGTATGGCAGAATGGCAGAATATATATAATGAGAAATGTCAAAGTACTGGAAAATTGTTTTTTGCAGCGAATCAAAAAATTCCAACAACCACATGGTTTAATAAAAATCATTCACGGAGATATATTTCAACAAATTGTCGAATGAAATCTGGGCATTCTAGATGTCCAGCTCATCTATACAAAATAAATATAAAAGACACACCAAATTGTAGATGTGGAGAAGAAGGTTCTTTAGACCATATAATTCTAGGGTGTCATCTTTTAGCATCAAAAATTGATAGACTTTTAAATAAATTATGTATTATAACACAGTTCCCAGTAAACATGTCCTATTTAATGACAAATGAAGCAACAGCAGAAATAGTAACAAACTTTGTGGTAGAAAATAATATAGAAGTGTAATATAAGTTAGAATATTTTATTTAGTATGTATTTAATTTTAAGTTTAATTTTTTAAAAAGAATCAATTTATTGTATTTATTAGAATAATTATAATTTATATGTAAATTTTTTAAATAATTTTACAAATAAAATTCAATGGCAAGAAGGCTGAATAAGCCAAAGCCTAAATAAAAAAAAAAAAAAAAAATATATTATTGGAGACGTCTTCTATAGTGCAGGCGCTATAGGTAGTTGAGTATGCAAAATGTGAGGACCGGCAACTATGGTCGGATTCTTATACCTGAGACCCCAAATAATAACAAAACACATATTGCCACCAGCTGTGATGGTCCTTCTCGCTCCCTTCACATCCACTCTCCGAGGGGATGTTAATATATAATCTTTTTTTTTAATATATATATAATTATATATAATATATAATTATATATATTTTTATTATTAAAAAAGATTTAATTACTTTTATTTTTATTTTATTTTTTTCATTTAACAATCCATCCTCACTTTCACTATTAGAAAAAAGTATAAATTATTACTGAAATAATCATTAAAATGATTTTTTAGATTGTACTCAATACATTTCCTTTACAAATAAGAGTAGAGTGGTACAAAAAAAATGGACCAAATATTTGACCGGCAAGATCCGCATTATTAATTTTTGACCTTTTCTTAACTTAAATCCATTGGTGGAATTCGGTCCTCACATTTTGCATACTCACTTACCTCTAGTGCCCGGTCTACTAGGAATTATTAAAATTAAATAATAGAAAACATCTCAAATTGCGAAAGTTATAAAATATATTTTTAAATAAATACATTTTTCTAAAGTTTATTTATGTACAGCATAGTAACAAATGAATATAACCTCAACCATAGCCATCACATTCTACAGGTCGCCGCTAGTCGCGCAACATATGTGTAGTCTCAGATTCCTTACATCTAATGTAAATTTGTTACAAATTCCATTTATTATGTAAAATTATCCATTGTGTTCCAGGGATCCTAAACTAAGTCCTGTCGTCCCATTTATCATATCTGACTCGTTAGATTCGCCTTATACTATATAATCATGCATAATAGTTTGTATTTAGATAATGTGTAGAAGCTAATTTATACATTGTTAACGAATGAACATCATGTGTACATTCATCTGAGTACAAATAGTATTTTTAAACTAAACAATTTATAAACTGATATTACAGACATCAGGTACCCCCACAACAGTGGCAATAATACCCAACTTACAATTTATGATCAGAGATAATATTTATAACCTGCATAAATGGGCTTGCTACTCAATTTTTAGTGGTCGATTTTTCAAATGTTTCTATTTTATTAAATATCTAAATGTTGAAGGGGATATAGCAATTAAATATGTGAATTGTAGCTATAGCGCTAGTGATGGTCAACCAATTAAATTTCGTAAAATGAATTGTATACGTCAGTTATTTGTTGATTACGTCAGTGTTGTGGTAATGTTTTGTAGCTGTTGGTAGTCTACATAATTAAGTCAAGTCAAAGAATAATATGTTTTTATGTTAGTTAACACTTTTTTACGTCCGACATAATATTGAAATTTTATTGTTCTTTGAAATAGCTGTAAATAATATTTGATATTTTGATATATAAATACATATAGCAGAGATTTATGAGCTGTCAGGTTGGTAACCTGTAAACTTGTCAGAGTTGTGTCAAGAATATATCTCTTATACGCTCTGTAAAAGAGAAACAACATAGCGGTTGTAAGGTCACATGCATTTGGAATGTTGTACAACGTTGAATCCCTTTAATAATTAAAGAGACAAAATGATTTTTATAATTGTTATAATTTCCTAATATAAGGAGTTAATAAAAAATAATTGAACATTTGAGGTTCTAGTAACCCACTTTATCAATATAATATACACTTTATAATCAGTAGATAAGGATCTCTAAAATGCAATATCTACTTTTCCCTTTTGATCACTTCACCTCTTTAAAGACTAACGGCTCTTTACGGAAATGACAAATTATAATAAGTTCTATATCTATATCTAGAGTTTGGAACTAGAAGTCAGACCATACGATCGCATTGTTAGTTATTGGCATTCCTAAACAAAGAAATAAATACAAATATATATTTATTTTTCGTGTCAAAAATATTGATTTCGTTTGTTTTAATTTCGTATTGGAAAAGTATTAATTTACTTTTACACTTTATTTCAATGTTTTTCAAATGGATACATTTCTACACTTACACATTGAACGCTGTAATACTATTTAACAAATTATTGTTTACAATTCAAAAACATTTTATTAAGGCTGAAGCCAACAACATATAATCGAGATTCAATAGATATAGAATAGGCCAGTCATACATTTCCTTTTTCTGTTCACGCTATGAAAAGACTCTTCTTATTCGTTTCTCTAAGTAACTACTGGGTGACATTATTTAAAATCTAATTAATTTCTTAAATTAAGGTGTTATGTTGGAGGTGGAAATAATTTTATCCGTCCGGATCTTAAAAGAATGTCAAATTTGTCCTCCCCGTGAAGTACGCCATATATGGCTGTAGATGTCAGCCATATATTAGCAAAGTGCACATTGTCACATCTGGTTGTCGGTACCATTTCAAGGATGTTTACAATGATGGTGATGCTCCTCCGTAGTTATAACCTCAGACGCAAATTGTTAACTGTCTTTTCCCAAGTTAACCTTGACTTCCCACACAAATAAATACGATGATCAAGCGTATCCACATTTGAACATTTATCACATAATTTACTATTCACTATATTATGTCTTAATTCTTCTTCTCCTGTGGCATAAACTTGGTTGGTAAAGCGATATAGAAAAGATCTCCATTTAGAATTCAAAAATTTATAACGTATATTTATAAATATTTGAGAGTGGTTTCTGGCAGGATAATTTTTAACAATATAGGATCTTATTTGCAATGCTCATAATTCCTCTTTGTAAATAGCAGATGATCCCTTATTAAAGTTATCATCTAACAAATCATTTAAGTAAATTCCATGTACTACACTTCTTAATCCTTTTTATATTTTAAAGTCATTTATATGATTAAAAGGTTCAAAACAAGCTGCTGTTCCACTTTGTTAAATCGTTCTGAAATGCTTAATAAGAGGTTCTCCTTCAGCTTTAGCATTTGTTTTAGTACAACTTAAAACTAAGCTTCCGTCATCTTTTGTTAGGTATAGTTGGTCTCTCTTGATCCTATAGATGGCATTAAGAAAATTTGACTTAAATGACATACTTTTGATAACATAAAGGTGGTAATAATCCATACTTTCTGTAATTAATCAAAGTCGCTAGATATTAGTTAGAACTTTTTTAAAAATAACACCTACAATTTAAACGGAATCTTCATTTATTATTATTTGATTATAAGCATTTGTTGTTTTCAAGACATTATAATTGACTTTTTGAGGTTGATTTTTATATTAGAAACCTTTGTAAAATAGTTAAGTCTCTGATAATGATTGAAAATCGTTGCTATTAGCTATGTTGACAGTGATATGTCATCTGCATAGGCCATACATTGAAATCTTCTACCTGCAATTTAAGTTCCTTGCATTTTTAGAGGAAAATAAGAGGTTCTATCTCAGTAACAAATAATATCATAGATAAAGGACATGGCGAACTGATTTTTGCATTTGAATCTCATTAGTCAAATAGACCTTTGGTAAACGTTTTTGAGGCATGAGAATAACTAATCAGGAAAGTTGAATGATTTTATTACAACCCACAGGTATGCGTGAGATATGCTGTCAAAGACCTTATTTATATCAATCGATATTATAAGATTATATTTCTAATCATAGATAAGTTTTATATGATAGATTTCATTTCTACTGCACATGTTTGTCGAAACCCTATTATATCTGCTAAAAGTGGTCTGATCCTATGTGATACAACTTTCATAAATAACTTCATAAGGTATTCATATTTGTATTCATAAGTAGTATTTCATAAGGTTAAATGGCTTAAGTAATTCACTTTTATTGGAGGTTCCTGGAATAAATAATAAACAGCAGTGGTTAGGGATCTTATGTTTTCTTCATCCATTTTACCGACATACAGCTCATTAAAAAAAATCTCTAAAACGTCCCCTATTTTATCCCAAAACATTTGGTAAAAATCATAGGGTAAACCATTAGGTCCCGGAGATTTTTCTTTTTGTGTTTGATCAATTGCAATGTGGAATTAGTTGATATTTAGGTAAGAATTCATGTCTAACTTTCATGGAGTTGAGAATCCAAGTATGAATTTAATTTTTTATTTTCAATATATGTAGTCTGGCTTTTATCTCTTTGTGTTCCTTTCATACTGGATATATGGATTTTCTTTCTTTCTCCATAACGGATCTCTTTATGTATTTGTCTTATTTTGTTTTTACATTCTCTTGATTGTATGTCAAAACCGTAGTACGTCCCTGGATTTTCGTACAATTCCTTTAACACAGTTTCATAGAAGTTTAAAGTTTTATTCCGATCCTTATCCTTCTGTATTGCACAACGTTTGTAGCGCTGTTGAATCTTAGGTTTGAATACTTTGATCCACCATTTGGTGCCGTTTTGAAAGGATGCTCGTTTTTTTAAAGCTTGTATTGTAAGATTAACTGGTTTTCTAGGGTATTTTTTTTTTAAATCAATTGCTAATACCTTTCTAATAATTTATAATAACTTATTTAAATAATAGAAACTATTTAAATAATTATTAATTTTATTTAATTTTTCATGCATGGAAAGGAAAATTATTAGAAAAACAAATGACTTGACAAATGTTTAGTACTTTGTGGTTTTGTGTTCTTTTTTATTGTGTGCGCCTGGTGATCCTCCAAATACTAATACATTACCTATGGATGATCATAGTGTGAGAGTGAATGTAAGCAAATTCAAGTAAGCAGCTCCTATAAGGCAATGATAACTCAGCAAGACAACAACAAAATTTCAGCAGAAATAATTTGTAAAATTACAGAAAAAATAAAATCGTAGAAATAAAAAATAGGGAAAAATAGCAGAACTTGCAAATAAGATTGTGTCGAATCCGAGTTTAAAGCTTAATAAGTTCGAAGCATACACACCATTAGGGCTTCACACGAGACGAGATAAGGCGAGTCTGTCAAAAATTTCGTCTCGTTCTCGAAAGTTTAGAAAAAAATAGATATCGTTTTAGTCTCGGTCCCGTATCGTAATTGTTTGACTCGTCTCGTCTCGTCACATCTCGTTATTGTTTGAACTTACTCCTAAGATAGTCCTAAACAAAGTAATACATTCTATTAAAATTAATAAATGCGTTAGTACTCTACAAACTATTTTGATCGGAATCCAATCAGATGCGAATCGTATCACTCTGAATGGTGATTGGAATCCTATTAGACATTAGTGTAACATTACATGAAACTACAGCATGTCTTAACCGGACGAAACGCTCCGTACCCCCTCTGATGCCCTTCCTAATACTTTCCAAACGAGGTTTGCCGAGGTGCAAGTCGTGCTACTACCCAGTACTAACATATGTTCTCTTGAACGCTGTTTGACTACTGTCTAACCGCTCTCTGAAGAGAGATTGCTAAGATACGACAAATTATTTGTAGGATCGTTTCTAAACATTATTATATAAAAAAATACAATATTTTTTACAAAGGTATGTATATAATAATAATTTTACTTTTTAGGCTTCACTTATTTAGACTACCATATCACGGCTTATAAAAACGGCTATTATTTATCATGAAGATATGAATTACAGTGAAGTAACAATACTAAATAACATTGAGTGCCTGAGTTTATAACTTTAAAATTACTAGAGCTTAATTACTAAAAATATTTACTGAAAATTTTACTAACTACAGAACCATCGACAACTCTTAAACTGTTTTGAATTAAGTAATATATTTACCTGAACTTGATTATTTATGAAGACTACGCCGACCCGTTGAACCATACGTCCAACCAACAGTACAATGATACAAATATCTAAAGTATGGCCATACTTGTACCAAATGCCGTTCTCAAATATTGAAATGTCGAATCTGTGGAAATTCCGAACACACATTGTCAACATGCGCAGGAACAACTGCAAGGTGCATAAATTATTACGGTAACCAACAAGCAACTGATAAAGACTGCCCTGAGAGGTTAGTTCAATGTGAATTTAAATAAGTTATGGCTGATTACAATTTAAGCTATCATGATGCTCGCGGCGAAGTACTAGGAAGAGAAAACACTGATCATCTGTTTCCAGTATGCATACAAATGAATAAATGAATGTTTATATATACCCTAGAAACACAAAATCTCTTAGAACCCAGGCAAAGTGATTTTCGTAAGCGTTATTTTACACTGGATCAAATAGATACCCTGCAAACGGAAATACTCAATAGCTTTGCGAATATCTGGAAAACTGTAATGGACGGACTAAATAGAAGGCTGGAATAGACTTATGATAGGTCATACAAATCTTACTCATAATTTCTTATTTAAAAGAGAACAACAACCAATAAGTGAACAATGTAACAGCCCACTAACGGTAAAGCATTTTCATTTTTGATGCTCAAGGTACTCGTCGCAAAGACAAACCGGAAATAAGCCGCAGGAATATAGGCATATATTTGAAAGCTGGCAAAGTTTGAAAAACGTTATTGACTTTATCAATAAACCAAATTTAATCTCTTAATTTTGAGTACCCGTACTCATATCTATAAGTTGTAAATGCTTATAAATGTATATATTCTTTTAAGTGCTAATAACTTTTGAAAGTTGATGTATTCAAATATATATTTTAAAAAAACGTTTAGGGATAAGAACATAGTCGTATTTCCAGTGTATTAAATTCAACTAATAAATAATGTGAAACAATAATAATACTTACGTTAATTAATAAAGTTAACTAGATGTAAATATTATTCCTTGTATCATTAACCACATTCATTGACCTTTTTCTCTTTAGTAATTATATAACACGTAATTGTCCATTGAAACTGCTTAATACAAATGAAATTACAATCGTTTGAGACTTCATATCATTATCCAAAAGACAAACCGCATCTTGATTGTCATGTCTCAGCCATTAACTTTATTACTATAGGGTAGGTATATGCTTATAGAACAGGGCTAAGAAATAACTTAATTTCTTAATAACTCTGCCAAATGTTGTGGGAAAAAGAAGTGTGCTAAACATTTTATATAATTAAGAGTACAACCTTGAATAGATCTGTGATGAGAATAATTCTGCATTTTTAATCAGAGGTGTAAAATAGTTTAGTTTAGGTTAGAGTTATTGCATTATTTTATTATTATAAAGTTATTTTACACCTACATACGAAAAATAAAGCAATGTCATACTTTACTTTGATAGCCAAATACAGAAATGTATGTCTTCAAAATTTTAGGTTTGTTAGATATATATACTTTAAATCTTTTTTAATCTAGAAATTGACAGAGCTATCTGTTATCAATTCAAAATATACAGGCAGTTTTTACTAAATATATTAATAATAGACTCTACTAACCTTAAGGAATTCATTATATATTTAAATTTGATTGTTTTTATTCTTGTTTGTTATGGTCTAGGACTACTGTATATTGTCTATCATTGTTTATATATTCTATTTCATTTTTATGTATGTTTAATGCTAAAACTGCTTAAAATCAGTTTTATACCTTCTCTTTCTCTCTCAATAACATCATGTCCGACGCCATTTATCTCAGAACTCGTTTAACTCTATTGCGGGGATCTTCTCATTTATAATATTTACACATTATTTCATGTATAGTTGTATCTTATTATATCATTATTTATCTACAGTTTAGGAAGTATTGTCATTTTAAGTTGTTGTTCACTATTTCTAAGTTTCTTATGCAATATATTAATTACTAAATAAATTGCACGTGTTTTTTTTAATACAAACTTAATCTTTATAAGGCGATCCATGTGTCGTAATACTTAAACGTAATAAATAAATATTCTAGGCAACCTAACCTAATGGTCCTTCATACATTACATCTAAACAAAATAAAAATATCGAAGACATTTCACTATTATTTAATCAAACACAATCATCGATTATGTAAAACAACGTTAACAATAATCCAACTACTTAACACTATCCTTTTTTTAAATTTAAAATAATGTTTTGGTGACAAATCGCTTTCGACGTAACTTTTGTTATTAGTAAATTGTAACTATGCCTGTAGTAAAGGCTTCTGGTCTACTACTGTCTACTTCTCTACTTATTGTTCTAAATTTACTATTTAATTCGATAACCTCTAAATTTACTGTTTAGCCAACCATTATATTAAATATATATCTGATCAAAAATAATATTTATCTCTTGTTACGTCAACGTCTCAAAAGTTAACCGACTGTTTTAATTACAGGTATATTGACATAAACGAACGCATATACGACAAGCCTCAGTTAAGCCTTTGTTGTTACAGCTTTGTCTCTATTTTACTACAGAATTGTCCTCTGAAAATCATGTTTACAGTGTGCAACCAGCTTTATAGGCGAATGACTGCAAATGCTAACTGCGTGGTATGGCGTAGGTAATTATTTTTATTTAAATAAAATACTTCAACAACATCTGTACGCGTAGATATTTATATGACTTCCGAGATTCATTTTATTCGTATCGAAAATTTTACTGAACTCTAAAGTTTTTGTAGTTTTAATTAAAACTTAAGGAGAATCAAATATTTATCAAGCAAATAACGAAATAAATACGTTTCAGTGAATATATCCAAAACAATTCGTTCGACGAAGTTAAATAAATCCTTGGCTAACATATTGTGAGAATGACGAAATCAATGGCAAAACTTTGAAATAAAATGAAATATGAGATTTGCATTTAGTAATAATGAAATTACAATTTATTAAATACATTGCAAGCAACGTATGCTTGATTTAATTTATAATTATTTCTGACCTAATGAAACTTTACTGGGTGCATTGACGGTATCACTTCTATCCATTAGTTTAGTTATCAACAAGACAGAGATTCCAACACCTTAGCAGAGTTTTATAAGTACAGGATTCAAATGATATGTGAGTATCTGTTTTTTAAAATACAAAGGCGCTTAGAAATTACAAATATACGTCTACTGAATATATCCGGATGTCGTAGTTTTAAAAAATCACTGTTTTAACTTTGTTTATCTCGATGTGGTGAAGAAAGTACTATTATATTATCCTATGATGCAAAAATAGAAAGAGTCAGATAGATGTATTAACTATTAATATTACTAAATACATAAATTAACCTGTGAATCTTTACTTTTGATTTCAAATGTAAGAAGTGATTTGACTAAATATATTGTGAAATGTAACAACAAATACAAAATATAAGTAAAACATAGTTAAAAGTGTAAAAATTTGATGTATACGTAATGCCATGTAAAATTTATTTATAATATTTTGTAATTAAAATTGATATATTTAGGCAAGAAGGCTGAAAAAGATAAATAAGTGAAACAATAATAATTATTATTTTATATATAATAATTCTAGTAAATTCAAACTAGGGAAATACCTACTATGTATATACTAATACTACATGATACTAATGCATTTGATGCTAATTCATTCTATATTAACATAAGGCAACATTTTTGGTAGATGGTTTATTTAAAACAACAGATTTTTTGAATTAAGTTACCTGCTTACCATCTCCCAAAATGAGGACAAACATTATTTCTATGTTTCACACTATCGGAAAATGATAATTCATGTTTCCTAGTACAGTGACCTACAATCATAACATAAGCAGTTGTATTTTATCTCTCGAATAAGCAACAACAATATTAGTGCAACCAGTTGTACACTAAACCAATTTATGTGCTCATAATTATAGTCAATACATTAATTCTGAGACTGAGTCCACTGAATAAATAAATCTTTGTTTAAATTATATCTTTCAAACAAAAGTATAAATCATAGTAATCAGGAGTTACAAACATTTGATTAATCAATACCGATCAATTAAACATTTTGGTTCCATCAAAGTCTTATATATAGCTTTTTAATCTTTGTATCAAATTTACGCATTAAAATATAGAAAACTGCTAAAAACAAAACGTAAAATATTGCATTATTTAACGTAATGAAGCCACAATAAAAGTTCAAAAAGCAGTGGACAAGTTCAGCTCTTGGATAAAAGTGTGGCGAATCAAACGCAATGAGTCTAAATCAACACACGTACATTTCACAAACCAAAAGAATACTAAAAATCTAAATATACTCATAAACTCAAACACAATTCCTCATGCGAATGAAGCAAAATATCTAGGAATGACGCTGGATACTAAGGTTAGGGCAGTTTACATCGAGTCTTCTTGGTGAGCGCACGTATTTACAATAAACAAAACAATAAAATAAATAGTGATCTTTTTTTTTTGCAAATTATAATATTTTTTTCTCGTGATTTATTTTTTTTTTAAATTATAATTTATATTATTATTAAGTGTTATTAATTAGAAGTGAAGTAACTTCTATTTAATTATCACTGGTTAATTAACAATATGGATATGGAGGTTGAACCTCCCGATAAAAATCCGATCAATAAAAACAACTCTGTGACTAACAAATCAATTCCTACAGATAAAACATCCAGTGATATAACAGAAAACTTAAATAACAATAGTGACAATGTTAAAAAAATATTTAATAATTTATACAACACAGAAACAAAATATGACTCGTATAAAGTAATGATAGTTAAAAATAATAGTGATGGAAATACATTTTTTAGTTCTCTTAAATTAGCAGAAATAATATGTAAAATTAGCAATAAATCTAATATAATAGAAATTAAAAAAGTGGGAAGAAATAGAGTAATCGTTCAATGTGCTAATGCAGTACTAGCTAACGAAATTACCAAATCAACATTGCTGAAAAACAATGGGTATGAAGCGTTTATACCATTTTACTGGTGCACAAAAGTTGCTATTATAAAAGGTGTTGATATTGAATATTCGGAAGATACAATTTTAAATAATATAGAGTGTCCACCTTTTAAAGTAACGAGAGTGCAAAGGTTAAATCGAAAACTAAGAGTTGACGGAGCTATTAAATATGAACCCAGTACAACAGTGAAATTATTCTTTGAAGGACTTGCTATTCCTGCTTATGTTTACATGTGGAGAGTGAGACGAGCATGTGAACCATTTGTACAACAGACGATACAATGTTATAATTGTTTTAAATTTGGACATGCAGCCACAAAATGTAGAGCAAAAGTAGCAAAATGTAAATTCTGCGGAAGTGAAGATCATTTACGTACTGCATGCACATCTCCTAATCCGACATGCATAAATTGTAAACTTAACCACGAGGCTACAGACAATGAATGTCCTGAAAAAAAAAGACAAATCAAGATAAAAGATCTCATGGCCCAACACAATCTCAGTTTTTATGAAGCAAAATTAGAATTAACAGAAAAAAATACAGACTATTTATACTCAGTAAGAACTCAAAACTCTTTTGAAGCTCTAAACTACAATGAGACTTTTCCCAATATCACTAATAAATACAATAGTATCAACATAATTCCAACATACAAACCAAACCCTTTAACCAGAAGAACTAATACCAGAGTGAATAAATCAAATACAGGTAACTCGTTACAAAGATCTTACAGTCAACCACAACCTACGACATCCACTAAAGAACCAATTCCAAAAAGAAGAAGAGAAGAAAAGAAACCTAACAATGAAGAAAGCGACACATACCTTAAGATAACTAATCAAGGAAAAAACAGAAAGCAAATCAACCAAGAGACACCTGATATTACAATGGAAAACAATGATAATGATACCTGCTATACATCAATATATAATAAAAATAATGATGACAAAATTAAAAATACAAACAAAGACCCAAATATTACATCCCAATCCCTTAGAAGCTACAAGAAACAAATATCTAGTGTACAATGGCCAAACTCGTAAGTAAACATCGATATATAAATTAAGTTTATTTTTTAAAAATCTATTCACATCACTAAACCTAATCGTTTAATAAATTTACTAAAATATTAAATCAACAATAATTATATAAACGGAGAGAAAATAAAATAAAATAAAATATATAAATAAATCTAACAACAAGACCAAGGACAGATATAAAAATCAATAATTAATTAAAACAGTTAAAATGATAAATTTTATTCAATGGAATTGCAGAGGAGTCAGATATATTAAAGAGGAACTACAACATATGTTACAGAAGCATAACATACATATATGCATACTATCAGAAACGTTTTTAACAAAAAATATCAATTTCAACATCAAAGGTTATTTTATTGAAAGAGAAGATAGGATACAGAATACAAACTATAATCCCCACGGGGGTGTGGCTATCTTGATTAATAAATCTATAAAATATAAACGAGTAATGCTAAATAACCCATTTAATTCGGTCGAAATAGTTGGAATAATTTTAACACATAACGAAACTGATGTAATATGTATTTTATCAATCTATGCTAAACCGAATCATAAACTATCTAATTCTAATTGGTCACAGATAAAACAACAAATAGATGTTCCTGTTATACTTGCTGGAGATTTTAACGCGACTAATCTTGCTTGGGATATAAATTGTCCAGGTAGTCAGTATGAAGGTAACGAATTGTTAGATTTCATAGAAAACGAAAATCTAAATATTATCAACGATGATAAACCAACTAGAGTAAGCAATCTCAGTACAAGGGACAGTATATTGGATCTCACATTGGTATCAATGACGTTAACACAACAAATTACTTCGTGGCAAGTTCTTGCAGATAGCTTAGGTAGTGATCACTACCCAATTTTTTTCTGTTTGAATGACTATAATAAAGACCGTTACCGTACATCTGAATATTTAACGAGGAGAAATTTCCGAAAAGCAGATTGGGAGAAATATAGCCTTGAAATAGAAAGCAGAATTTCAAACCTTAGCACAAATGGAATCACAAGTAATCCCCAAGATGTTGAAAACAAATACAACCAATTTAGAGATGTTATTAATAATTCGGCAGACATACATATCCCATCTACCAGATTGTATAATATAACTCCTAATAAAATAAAACCGTCTTGGTGGGACACTGAGTGCAATAAAATGATAGCTCAAAGAAAATTAGCACTAACTATTTTTAATAAAAACATGACAATGGCGAATTATTTAAATTATAAAAAACATCAAGCTAAAACCAGACGATATTTTAGAGCCAGAAAAAAAATAGAATGGCAAAATTTCTGCGAGAATTTAAACCCAAACACAACAACCAACATTGTCTGGAATAATATAAGAAAAATTAACAATAAAAGCTATAGTACTAAAAGGATAAGTGATAATGAAAATTTAATAGAAGAATTCATTAAAAAAAAATTTCCACAGAACAACAATTTAAATATTACTACCACCACCATCGTAAAAGATAATTTTCTAGATAATAACATAAATAAAAATGAAGTAAAATTCGCGTTAAATCATAATAAAAACAGTAGCACAGGATTTGATAGAATAAATTACAAAATGATACAAAACTTACCTGACAATGCAATAAATCATCTTACACAAATATACAATCTGTCATTAAACACTGCTGATATACCATTAGACTGGAAAAAACATATCGTTGTTCCTATATTAAAAACAGGAAAAGATCCAAACAAAGAAGAATCATTCAGACCAATTACTTTACTATCATGTATGGGCAAAACTATGGAATCCATCATCAAAAACAGACTGGAGTGGTATCTCGAACATCATAAAAGATTACCTGAGTTACAATTTGCGTTTAGAAAAACAAGAAGTACACAGCATAACTTAAACATATTGAATATCGATATTCAAAGAACATACAGTAAAAATCATTATATGATAGTTGCTTTCATTGACATTGAAGCTGCTTATGACAATGTTAATCTAAAAATATTAAAAGAAAAAGTAGAAAACATAGGTATATCTTCCAAAATATCCAACTGGATTATAAACTATTTCCAAAATAGAGAAATAACAGTTAGATACAATAGTAAGTTAACTGGTCCTATACTATGTAATCACGGAATTCCACAAGGCTCAATATTATCTCCCTTATTATTCAACATATACACAGAAAAGTTAACAACATTATCAGATAACAACACAACAGTACTGATGTATGCAGATGACATGGTTATTTATAGTATAGGTCATACACAAGATATAGCTCAAAACAGATTACAATCGAAATTAAGAAAACTAGATATTTTATTAAAGGAAATCAAATTAAATATATCGTCAGAAAAAAGTAAAATAGTTATATTTACAAGGCATAGAATAAACTGCAGTCCAAAAATAACCATCAGAAATAAAAATATAACTGTTACTTCAAATACCAAATTTCTGGGTATATTCTTTGATACGAAAAGCACTTGGGCGAAAGAAATTGCACATATTATTAACAAATGTCAAAAAGGCTTAAATTTGATGCGATGTATAGCAGGATACAAATGGGGCGCACACCCAACAACCTTAATAAAAATATATAAAGCTATTGTTAGACCGCATATTGACTATTCTACTACTATGATCTGCACCGCAAATAACTCAAGATTAAAAAAAATTGAAATTATACAAAACAAATGTTTAAGAATAATATTAGGTGCAATGGTTTCAACACCAATCCAAATCCTCAACTATCAAACTAATATTCCTCCGGTAAATATCAGAATACAACAAATATCAGACAGTTTCTTTTGTAAAAACAGACATAACTCATGTGGCCCCTTAAATACAAGATTATCTAAACTATATGTTCTTTATAATAAACCATATTGGACAACTCATAAAAAACCGGCACTTTTAACTAGTTTTGATAGATATAATAACTTGAACTTAGAGGTACACAACATTATACCTTTTTTCAAATTTCCATTAGAAATAAGCATGACAACAATACATACAGAAATAAATTTGTTCAAGAAGAATGACAGTAAGGAAATAACTTATCAAAAATATATGGAATATATAACAAAAGATGATATAAACTGGAGTATATGGTTTACCGATGGTTCATTCGAAAAAAACTCTAAAACTGGAGGAATTGGCATTTTCAATTATAATACAGATCAACAGTACAAATACAAACTTAACAACATCACAAATTCTTATAATACAGAAATAACAGCAATTATGAAATTACTAGAAATAATACAAAAAACTGACAATAAAAATATATTAATCTTCACAGATTCTCGTAGTGTTTGTGTATCTTTAAATAACAATAAATTCAAAAACAATAATAATAACAAAATATGTTCAATTAAAGAATATCTTTTAAAAATGAAAAAAAATGATATCAATGTTAAACTTATTTGGATTCCTGGACATGTAGGCATAAAAGGAAACGAAATGGCTGACAAACTGGCCAAAGAAGCTTGTGTAGATGGGGAAATAATCGAAATAAATTGGTCAATAAATGATTCCAAAAAAATAATTAAAGAAAATTGTATGGCAGAATGGCAGAATATATATAATGAGAAAAGTCAAAGTACTGGAAAATTTTTTTTTGCAGCGAATCAAAAAATTCCAACAACCACATGGTTTAATAAAAATCATTCACGGAGATATATTTCAACAAATTGTCGAATGAAATCTGGGCATTCTAGATGTCCAGCTCATCTATACAAAATAAATATAAAAGACACACCAAATTGTAGATGTGGAGAAGAAGGGTCTTTGGACCATATAATTCTAGGGTGTCATCTTTTAACATCAAAAATTGATAGACTTTTAAATGATTTATGTAATGTAACACAGTTCCCAGTCAATATGTCCTGTTTAATGACAAGTGAAGCAACGGCGGAAATATTAACAAACTTTGTGATAGAAAATAATATAGAAGTGTAATTTAAGTTAAAATATTTTATTTAGTATGTATTTAATTTTAAGTTTAATTTTTTAAAAGAATCAATTTGTTTTGTATTTATTAGAACAATTATAATTTATATGTAAATTTTTATATAATTTTACAAATAAAAGCAATGGCAAGAAGGCTGAATAAGCCAAAGCCTAAATAAATAAAAAAAAAAAAAAAAAAAAAACTAAGGTAAGGTTGAAAACGTATATCAAAAAGAAAAAAGAAGAACAGAATACAGGAATATGGATTGGCTAATTGGGCATCGCTCTAAACTGAACATTAAAAACAAGCTGTTCATATATAAACAAGTGCTAACACCAGTGTGGACGTACGGAGTGCAACTATAGGTTTCTTTTTTAATTTCATTTCTCCTATGGTTTCAGCAATCTGCCTAAGTAGGCAATTAGCTTCTTACATGATTAAGTAATTATGACATGTATGAAAACATTGCAGTGAATGCCCTTTTGTAACTAACTGTGAGATTGCACAAATCGAACGTTGAAGAAATACTAACGTTCCAAAATAAAGTTCTGCGAGACGACAATATCCGCAATGACGACATACATAGATACCTGAAGATTAACACAATCGGAGAAGAAATCAAATCTATAGCAGCACAGCATGAGTTAAGACTTCGTACCCACGAAAACATCAGGTAATGCTGTGGTGTAATTAATATGTAACTAATATCACCGTGACGCAAATGTTGCTAACTATATTTTATGTTATATTTACTTATTATAGTGTTACAATTATATCGAAATGAACTCATTATTTATATTTATTATTTCCAGAAACTACCAGTTAAATATTTTTTGTACTTTAAAATTTCCTAAATGGGATTTTTAGAATATACTTGCTCTTTCTGAATGGAAAAACTTATCTTAGTATTGTTGTTTGGAGTGTTTATTAAATAAATGATGTTTATTAGATTTATGCCGGCATCCAATTCTATAATATAAAATATCAAAAGTATTAATTATACTGATTATAAATAAGTTTTATAACCTTAAAATTATGTTATTGTAAAGCAATCTTACTTACTCTAATTGAAAATAAAAACTAACACCATAAACAAACAGACCCTTTAAAGTTTTTAATAATATACTCGTATATATGTATACTAGCTGACCCGGCAAACGTTGTTTTGCCATATACGTTATTTCTACGAAATATTTTTTTAGGAAATATTTTTTTTTAAGAAATATTTTTAAAAATAGCTAACACTATAAGTGTGTGGGGATGTCATTATAATTCAAAGAGGAATAAAGCGTTTGAGACAATTAAAGTATACTTTATTTAAGTTGATAAATAATTCTTTATTAAAGTAACAAATATATATTAAATTACAATTATATATCTATCTATACATCGAAAATAATTCATACTTCTACTACTACTAATTATTGCAATTAAAAAATAAACAAAGATTAATCTCTCAACGCAATGGAGTGTACAAAATTTTTGGTCAGTCAGTTTGGTTAGCGAATGCCACGCGAGAACATGCCACATATAGTTGTCCGTGAGAAAAGCATGGTGTACCCAAATCTAAGTCACAAACAGACATCGTTTGGTCGAGTGACTTATTGATCGTCATCGCGAATGCAATCTAATTGGAAATTGAAAGCGTTTGAATTCAATTGGCACACCTGTAGGAATCATAGGGATTCGTGGCAATAATACATTTTCGCCTCGGAACTTGCCATTCAAAATAGGCAAATTATTTGCATTTTTATGTAACAAAAAATGGAAATACTAAATATGTCCTTGAAATTACAAATATTGAACATAAATTATTTGTACTGTGTAGAACTACTTTTAGTTACTAACACTAACAGAAACTTTAGAATTTATTGGAATAAATCATGTACTTAAAAATAAATAATAAATATGATAATATGCTTTAATTTTTTAGTTTACGATAAATTCTTGACATTCTGTTTTTCCCTTTTTGTATAAGGAACTTATACCCATAAAATTGTTACGTGAAATTTTAAAATTAAATTTCTCGATAGGGCTTGTCTCTCTGATACTTCAGTTGGTATATATCATAACAACTAAAATTAGCAAAGTCAATTGGATTTTCTTTTTTAAACAACTTTATAATGAATCATATATAATTAAAATTAAAAAGAAAATACTGCTATGCTAATGATTTTATAATACACATAAAATGGGAAATTATATATGTGGGATATAATTTAGGATTAGACATAATTAGTTTGTAAGAAATAATAATTATAAAGAACTCTATAAAATAGGTTAGAACCTTTGCTAATATTAAGAAATATTTAAATGTTACTAGCGCTGTTTTGAAACGACTTGTAGACCCCTCTAACTTACTATGATATGCTGACGATGCATGGTTAGCGCGGCAGATGATTGTTAAAATGGCGATAGTCGTATACATACACAGTTTGTATGGCGGTCATTGGAAAATTCAGGAAATGTAGTATTAACTATATAGTTAATAGCATAGAGAATTAAAATCCGTTTAACCATATTGCTAGTTGTAATATTTGTTATTGTTTAGACGTAAATAGTGTAGTTTGTGCATAAAAGTGTAGTGTTAAATGCTAGGTTGTGTTTGTCATTATAAAACGTTGCGAATGAAAACTATGTACTATTTATACTACGCATTACTTTATGATATGCAATCATTGAAAGGTCTTCAAACCTAAGCATTGCATATAATCTAGTGATAATATTATTGTGAACTATTTTTGATATATTAACATTTTTGTAATTTAATTATTTTTCTTTGAGAAATAATTAAGTGAACTAGTATTAAACAAAAGTTATGTGTTAACTATTCTTTAATAAACTATATTGTAAATGGGGGCTCTACTCAGGATTAATATAACATCAAAACTGCTAAAACCACAGCTGGTAATCTAGCTAATACCCACTAAGGTGTAAGGTAGACCCACACTTGGAAACGTCAACCAGGATAGGTTTATTTTCAACCCACATATATATTGTTTGCGAATTTCTTTAATTTTAAGGTTTAAATATTAAATAATGATCGACGACATCTACTTGTCTAACTTAAACAACTAAATACTGTAGCCAAAGACATTCTACTAAATCCATTAGTAGTAAAACAACCCCACCATCTTATTTCACCACCAGATGAAGAAATGGCGCTTTTTTCAGCGTCAACAGCAGTTACATGTCAGATATGGCAACGGCCCTTTTTCTGTTGACCGTCGACGCAACAGGTTGCTTTCTAAGCATTTAAGAGTCTTAATTAGCAATGATTAGCAACATATATACATTTTTATTTTGTACGCGTGCTTTTTCTACTTATTTCAAATAAATTCATTTAGTTATTTAATAGTGTAGTGATTTCTTAATAAATATACAGTCCACTACCAACATCAAATTTGCATAAACACTTGGTTTTCTCGTGTTTTATTCGACAAGAAACAATCAAGACAACGCCTAACATTGTGATTTTGAGTTACATTGATATTTTGTCACGATATTTTGCGCCAACATTTTGGTCCAATCAATCCAGATATTTCTACACGGAGTGCTGAAACCACGCGGGAAAGAAAGAATTCACACATTATTCTAAACACACAAAAGCAAGCGGCGTCCTGCACCAGGGATCGGCCATTTTGAGATAAGTCCATATTCTTTTAATTACTCCACATCATTTAAATATTCTAGGTTTTAATTGATTTTGTTTGATATTCGTAATATATACAGTACTCAGTTTAAAAGAATAAAGTAATTTGTTCAGTATTGCACTGATAGAAGCAAAACCTTTGTTACGCATTTTATATAGATTCAATTGAACAAGAAATATTTAATTTAACTGTGTTTACATCACATTCAATTATTTAAATATTTCATTGCTATATAGAACCTTCTCCGTCTAAGAGAAATTAATTTTTGTTATATTGTTGTCTTCTTCCTTTGTACATTGTACGTTGGTTTAAATTTAGATTTTTTGTTAGTTTTATTGTTAAGATATAGTTCTAAGATAGTAGTTGTAATTATAAGTTCGTTCCTTAAAGGTTTAAATATATAGTAACAGCTTACGTCCGTTATTTTATTCACTTATAAATCCCTACACCCCGATAGCGATTTATAAATTATAGCGTATAAATTAGCGAATAAAATATAAATAATTAAAATACATAATAAATTTCGCGCTCGATTAATTTCTTACGCGAACGTCCCTTATAGAAAGCCAAAGGTTTTTTATAAAACTTAACATAATTTTTGTTCCAAGCAATGTTCAGAAAATGTACATGTGCAATACGCGTTTCGAAACACGTGTTCAACAATTATAGAAAGTATTACGGCATCATTACATCTTATTATAAAATATTTAGAGTAAACGGATCTTACGAAGTTACATAGAGCCCTAGATTTTTTGTTGTCAAGGTATTTTATAGCACTTTAGAAAATCAAGTTTAGGTCTGTTACTTTCATTAAGCTAAATAAATTAGAATGGATAATTCACCTCAACTATCCATAAGTTCTATTATTTAAAATCATCATTAACGTATATTGCACTACATGTAATAGACTCTATTGAAATATCTGCAGATAGTTATTTAGAAGCGTGCTAACTAGTTTTTAAACGATTTGAAAATAAACTAATAGCAACAAACCATCACATTAAGGCTTTAGTCAATTTATCAACTGTGCCCGGTAATTCAGCAGTAAGGCTTAGGGTCCTGGTTGATAACATGAAAAGCCACATGTGTTCTTTGACCACATTAGGCGAACCTGTGGATAGATCGAATATGACACAAAAACTAGATAGTGATCTGCGTGGTGATTGGGATAAAGAATGCTTTGGGCAGATAATATACCAACAACGGATCAATTTTTAAATTTTATAACACAAAGGGCTGAACTATTAGAATTAAACAATTCTCGAACTACTTCACGTTCGATAATACGAAAAGAGTCACGTACATTCTCGGCTCGTCATAATTGTTTGTCATCATCTCACTGAATAAAGGAATACAAAAGGGGTACTTGTAAAATTTGCCATAAAAAGGATCATACATCTTTGCACTCAAATGCTAATATTTCTGCAGAGCAGGTAGCAACAGAACCGGTTGTCCCTCTTTTAAATAATGATAGATCATTCAACGCCATTTTGTCTACCGCATTAGTTACCGTGACTGATTTGCATGGCAACCGACATACTGCTCGGGCTTTATTGAATTCGGGAAGTCAAAGTAATTTTATAACTGCTAGGTTTTTAACCAAATTGGGATTAAGGGCAAGCACGGTCCATTATTCAATTCAGGGAATTAATAAAAAGGCTACCGCTGTACACGACGCTGTTAATCTTAAACTAAATTAAAAAATTTCAAGGTTCAATTCGAACATAAATTGTTTAATTATTCCATCAATAACCAAGCCGTTGCCGAACGCTTTTATTGATGCGAACAATTTAAAAATTCCTAATAATTTACATTTTGCTGATCCCACATTCAATATTCCAAATGACATTGACATGCTATATATTGACATAATTATTTTGGGGAATACTAGGAACCCGTAAAATCAGGTTAGGAAACATTAATCTAGCATTGCATCAGTCACAGCTTGGCTGGATTGTAACAGGGCATTGTGTATCAAATATTCAACGTAACACAACCTGTTTACATACATCAACACGGTTGCTTCAAAGACAACTTCAGACATTTTGAGAAATAGAAGAATCACCATTAGTCAGGGCACTATCATTAGAAGAAGAAGCTTGCGAGAAGCACTTCCTGTAACATGATAGTCAAGACAACACAGGTAGATTTACAGTTCGAATTCCGCTGAAGGATTCTATGCAAGTTATATATTTTCTGAGAGCCGAAAATATTAACAAATTTATATTTTAGTAGAATAATTTACTTTATAAATTTATTTAGTCGTAATTTTAAGAACGTTGTGCTAGTTCATATATCGTGGTCGTCGTTGTTTAAAGGTTGTTAGTATTTGTTGACATTAGTATTAGAATGAAAACATATATTTAAAAAACTGTATTTTATTTAATAAATTCAAATGCTAAGTTACACTTGTTTCTTGTTAGTTTTGATTATTATATATTTATGTATGACGTTAATATTAATTGTTAGTTGGTTGATTATTTTAATACACTAATTTCTAATTTATTTGTTAATCTTTATATTTACTTGTTTCGTTTGTTTTTAATTCGTTTTTGAATCTTTCTTGTTTTGTGAATTAACACTTTTGTTTGTTTCTTTTGCACGTTGTGCTTTTGTGTCTTTTTCGACTTTTGTTTCTTAAATGTAATTTGTGGCAATGTCAATAGTATGCGATAAAAATTGACTATTACTGAATCAAAATAACACGTACAGCTATTGCGGTGTTATTCTAGAGATTAACTGGAATGGTCTCAAACAAATGTATTTATACTGGCTTTTTTGTTTAGGTAATCATTTTCTAAATAGGTCACAATGGTCGCGAGGGAATGCTTATATTTCTGAGAAACACTTAAGGTTTTAATTTCAAAGTAATTTTTAATGGTCCTATTTTGTTTATGTTCAAATGCGTTGAAAGGTATTTGTTATTTGAATCAACATAATATTAGAATTATTTAATATTTCAAGTCACCATTTATAGTAGATGTAAATAATGAGTTCATTTCCTTCATATTATGTAAATATAACAAAGATATAAAGTATAACGTAATCGTATGTTAACTTGCACCTGAGAAACGAATAGCAAAAAACTCAAGTCTAATGCAACAGTATACTGAATTTATGAGCAACTATAAACGTGTAGGACATACTCGTATGTCTAGAGTTCATTCAGACGACAATAATACGAACACCTATTATTTACCACATCATGGTGTGCTCAAACTTTCGAGTACGACAACAAAATTGAGAGTAGTGTTTGACGGCTCTATGACAACGACGTCTGGAGTCTCTCTTAATAATATTCAATCCGTAAAACCCATGACACAATCAAGTCTTCTGTCAATCTTACTTAGGTTCAGGACACATAGATATGTGGCCACATCGGACATTGCAATGATGTATAGCCAAGTGCTGGTCAAGCACAACGAAATTTACAAAAGATAATTTGGAGACCGTCTCCTGACGTAACAATACAATCATATACTTTGAATACAGTAACATATGGTACTACATCAGTGCTATATTCAGCTATTAGAACTTTATGCCATATAGCGCATCAAAACAAAAACGAGTTTCCGATCGCATCAGAAACTATATTGAAAGATTTAAATGTTGATGATCTGCTCACTGGAGCATCATCAGTAGATTCATTAATTGAACTTTGTAAGGACATTGACTTGATTTTATCCAAGGGTTGTTTTAAATTAAGAAAATGGGTGTCTAACCATCCTGACTTCCTAGTTAGAACATGTTTAGAATTACCAAATACCGACAGCGCGGTCCATTTGGTTTCCGAACAAAGTAAAACCTTAGGGATACAATGGTTGCCTAATACAGATTCGTTAAAACACAATGTCCCACCAATAGAACACGTAAATAAGGTTACAAAAAGAATATTACTGTCGTATATAGCTCAAATCTTTGATCCACTAGGTTTGCTAGGTCCAGTAGTAATTCTTGCAAAAATTTGGTTGCAAAAACTATGGCAATTACAAATAGATTGGGACACACAAGTTCATGATAAAATTCAGAAATCTTGGTTCTATTTTAGTACTCAGATACAAGATTTAAAAAAATTTACCATTCCAAGACATGTATTATGCATATATCCGCAGACATGTATGTATATGCGTATTATCCTACATCTATGGTTTCTGCGATGCTTCATTACAAGCAAACGGAGCATGTGTTTATGTAAAAAATGTAAGTAAGGTTATGTAAGTAAGGTAAAACTATTATGTGCAAGATCTAGAGTAGCACCCTTAAAGACACTTACAATTCCACGACTTGAACTGCTAGTATTTTGACAGACTTAATGAAACAGGTTAAGGCATCCCTTAATCCAACCGTCGCGAGAACATTATTGTGAACAGATTCAACAATTGTGTTGGCTTGGATTAAAACTCCATCTAATCAGCTAAAAACATTTGTTGCAAACAGAGTTGCTTACATTCAGTGTAACACCAATGCAGATTGTTGGTCCCACATATCAACGAATCAAAACGCAGCTGATCTTATATCCCGCGGTTTAGATGCTAATGAATTAGGAAATGCTACCTTATGGTGGAATGGTCCAGGTTGGTTGCAATTAACACCGACACATTGGCCAATTCCAAACGAGTTAGAAATATTAGATTTACCTGAAGTCAAACCGCCAGTAATTATCAATGCACATAGCAAAACGGTATAGGATATATTTACCCGATATTCAAATCAAAATAGGCTCGTTCCAATCGCAGCCTATTGTTCACGATTTATAAATAATGCTCGCGTACTGCAAGGCAACAGAAGTACAGGTGTTATAACTTCTGTTGAATTAGAAACGGCTACTAACAAATTAATTCGTGTAGCACAGGAACAAGAATTTTGTAAAGACAAGAGACAATCAGTCAGTAACAGTAGTAACTTGCATTCATTACAACCTTTTGTTGACACACTTGGTTTAATAAGAGTAGGCGAAAGACTTAAACAATCAGACATAGCATATGAATTTAAAAACTCAAGTCACACGCGATCACAAAATTGATTATGAAAGCAAAACATTTAGAATGTTTGCACCCAGGTTCACAGGGATTATTAAATTCTATTAGAGAAAAATATTGGCCTATATTAGCTTGCTAAGCAAATCACCAAAGAATGCATAATTTGTACAAAACACAAACCCACTTCTTATTATGCACCATTAGGTGATTTGCCAGCTGCACGCAGAACAGCAGTTTACCCGTTTAGCACGACAGGTATTGATTATGCAGGTCCAGTAATGATCAAAAATAAATACGGTAGAAATTCTAAATTGTTAAAGTCATATATAACACTATTTGTTTATTTTACTACTAAAGCTGTACATCTTGAATTGGTAACAGATCTTACTACGCAAGCATTCCTGTTATCATTTCAACGATTTATCGCACGTAGAGGTACGCCTGCACAAGTATTTTCTGACAATGGAACAAATTTTGTGGGTGCTAGAAATTATCTGAGAGACCTAGGTCAACTATTATTAGATACGTCATTCCAAAATAATGTATGTACTACTGTAGATTCTCGCGGAATTGCTTGGAAATTTATACCTCCACGACCACCACATCATGGGGGTCTGTGGGAAGCTACGGTAAAATCGGTCAAACATTACCTTCGACGTGTGATGCACAATTCGAAATTAACTTTTGAGGATTTATATACTGTATTAAATCAAATAGAATCAATTATAAATTCAAGACCTCTCACTGCCCTTTCTACTAATCCTAATGACCTATATCCTCTCTGTCCTGAACATTTTCTCATCGGTCAACCTCTAGTCTCCAGTATGGGAACTGCCGAGGACACACCAGTTAAAAAAAGATTAACTGCCTTCAATATTATTCAACAGATGACGACGACATTTTGGAAACGCTGGCACAAAGAATATGTAAATACACTTCAACAACGTACTAAATGGCAGCACGGACAACCACGAGTTCCACAGCTTAGCGATTTGGTAGTTTTAGAAGATGAAAACGCCCCCACGCACAAATGGACCACAGGCAGAGTACTAGAATTGCACCCTGGAAAGGATGGAATCGTACGAGTTGTTTCTATAAAGACTCCAGAAGTAACCCACCAAAGAGCTATTCAAAAAATCTGCCACCTACAATCTCCAGATCTCGAATAATTCGCAGCTTAAATAATATGAAACTTAATTAATGTAATTAATAGGAACCGTTTCGTAGTGGCCAAGATGTTTGCGAATTTCTTTATTTTAAGGTTTAAATAATTAATAATAATCGACGCCATCTAGTTGTCTAACTTAAACAACTAAATACTGTAGCCAAAGACATTCTACCAAATCCATTAGTAGTAAAACGACTCTGGTTGTTTCACCACCAGATGGAGGAAAGGCGCTTTTTTCAACGTCAACAGCCGTTACATGTCAGACATGGCAACGGCCCTTTTTCTGTTGACCGTAGACGCAACAGGTTGTTTTCTTAACATCTAAGAGTCTTAATTAGCAATATATTTACATTGTTATTTTGTATACGTGCTTTTTTTACTTATTTCAAATAAATTTATTTAGTTATTTAATAGTGTAGTGAATTCTTAATAAATATACAGTCTACTATTAACATCAAATTTGCATAAACACTTGTTTTCTCGTGTTTTATTCGACAAGAAACAATCAAGACAACGCTTAACATTGTAATTTTGAGTTATATCGAGAATCACGATATTTTGCGCCAACATATATATATATATATATATATATATATATATATATATATATATATATATATATATATATATATATATATATATATATATATATATATATATGTGGGTTATTTTTTAAGAGTAATTTTAAGTTAAAATATATTTAGTTTAAGACATAGAAATAGTAAGAAATCTGTAAACTAGGGTAAAGATCTTTGCTAAGAACGGGGTATATCTAAATGTTAAATAAACTGGTGGCAGACCCTATAGCCGTTCACTGGTACATGCTTAGCAGTTCGCTTACGGTGTCCAGCGCACGCCTGAGAGAACGTAGCATAAGAACTGTTCGTTAACTATGAACGTGATGACACGTCATCAGGGCGTTGGCTTATACGTACAGTAGTCGTAGTCAGAAGAAAGCAAATGGCGATAGAATTATATATAGTTTATATATGGTCGTTGTTATGTGAATTAAATCCAGATAAATTTATTACTAGGTGTAATATTTTTGTTATTGTGATTAGCGTAAATGTTAGAGTTAGACAGCAAATGTAATGTTAATTACTAGGGTGTATTTTTCATTATAATATCAGTGTCTTGTAAACTATGAACAATTGTAATGGCGTATTACGTGGTAACGCAAAAACATTGAAAGAACTGTATTGTATTTTAATCAAGTGTTATTTTCGTGTGAATTTAATTACGGTTAATTCGCTTTATTCAGATGTAATTGTATAATTTTGTGTAAATATTAAATGAACTATCAATATCCAAATCATGTGTTTGCTCGTATAAAAGAAACTATGTTGTTATGTTATACTGCAAATTGATCGTCACAACGAATAGTTGTAGAAAGTAACCTACAAATTGGAATCTCAACCGGGATATATTTGGATGGTTAGAGGGTCTACTCTACAAATTGAGGCTTATATGTGGATTGAATAGTTCTAGGCTGCATAATAGAATCTCAACAGGTGGTTGTATATTCTAACCTGCAAAGCGGAGTCTGAACCGTGATGGTATTAGATTCAAAAACTACTAATGTAGACGATAAAAAGTCTACATATATATATATATATATATATATATATATATATATATATATATATATATATATATATATATATATATATATATATATATATATATATACAAAGTGATAACTATCAACAACAACAATTTATGAAATATGGTTCTTGTTTAGAAATAGTATGCATAATTTTTTTTTTTGCTAATTTTCTTGGAGTATTATACCACTTTGGAATCCTGAAGAGTTTCTCGAAATCGAAATGGATGAAAGAATCCAATTTTTAAAAAAACTTGCCATAGTAGTGTGCATACTTCTTTTTTACACCACGATGAGTTAAATTGGACAGAAAGTAAAAATCTTTTAAAAATTTAAGGAAAAAAATAATTTCGATTGATTTTTGTGTAGAAACTGCTAGCATTCTGGGATTTTTAATGGTAGTGGTGGATAGCAGTGCTATTTAGGTTGCCGATAAAAAAAATCAGAAATATTTGAAAAGTTGTGGTCATGGTAGTTAAAAACATCTTAAGGTGATTCAATTTTCGAAAAAAAATAATTTTATTTTTCTAATTCCTAAACAAAATGAGATAAATATATTTATTTCTTTTTTTCTTGTGTAGTCATGAGCAGGACCACCCTCTGGTATATAGGACTACCTTAAAAAGGTACCCCTATACCTATTCATAATTCAGTTATAAGCGTTTTCTCTATTTTTTTAATGTATTCATATGCAATTGCAAAAAGTCTGATTTTTATTTTTGACATTTGTAACCTTATGACTAATAAGAAAGAGTTGTTAGAATACCTTCTCCTGTGCACAGTATGCCCACTGCGTTCAATTTTTTGTTCCAAATAATCAACTTCTATTTTCAAATAATCAAGATTTATATCTTTATAAGAATTTCTCTCATTAAAAATCTTACAATATTTCAATAAGTTCAACTCAATTAATCATTTGTATGATTATATATGATAATACAGAGGCGTAACATTTACAATCCAGGCCCATGACACGTACCTATTTTGCAAGCTTTTAAGTGTAATGTGATTGTACAGAACCGCTTGAATCGATGAATTGTAGTAAATCATTAAAACTAAATCCACTTCAAACGACTCATATATGCCTTCAATATTAAACAGATATCATTAGGAAGGTAATTGTTAATAAGCAGATCGTGCGTATTTTCAGCACTACGCTTGGTTAAGAATTCTTGAGGGGCAAGCACAGGAAATTAAAGATCTTCACTTAAATTTTATATAACGCTTCACTAGTTTATTGGATCTAATTTAAATCACAAGTTTTGAATAACAATAAATAATAATTAACACTTAAAATATAACTAATAATAAAATAAATATAACTAAATATAGATAATGACAAAGTAACAAGTAGTAAGAGCAGCGTAGTCCAGTAAGAGCTGCTAGTAGAGAGTAAAGAACAAAGAGTAGTAGTAGTAAAGAGCAGTACTAGTAAAGAGCAAGCACTGATAACAGTGCAGTCACTTATATAGGCCAGCAAGAGGAAAAGGAATTGTGACCAGCTGTAATCTGTTTGATAAAAGAGATCTTTGGTGACGCAAATATAAATGAATTTGTCACAAAACTATAAATAATTTGTAATTTGACAAATATGTCGAAATAAATAAGTTTGGCAACATTTTGCTGCTTAAAGGAGCAAAATGTGTGTTCTAAAATTAACCAGTAATAAAGAAATACGTATTTTTTATAGAAGATAAAATCAAAATTTTAATTAAAATGAGTTACAATATTTTCTTATACGTAGATAAATCAGCAAAACTGATTGATAAGATATAATAAAATAATATAATATAAATGAGATGTTAACTGTTGTAGTGCTAAACAAATTCTGAGGGCCAGAGCCACTCAGCCATTAAGAGAGAAAGAGAGCGCAAAAAACTGTTTTTAGCCAGTATTAGTATTGAACATATAAACAATGATAGACAACATGTAGTAGTCGTAGAACATAGCAAACAAGAAAAAAAATACACTCAAATTTAAATATGAATATAATGAAATATAAAAATGAATTAATTAAAGCTAATAGTGTCTATTAATGAAATTAGTAAAAACTTTGTCTTTGTAGATATAAGTAAATTTGGCTTTTATATTTGATTCATAACAATACATACAGAATTCATGCTCTATATAAATTAAAATACGTACCAAAACTCTGGTATGTCCTATAGCAGAAGTGACCATGATACTAAAATCAAGAAAACTGCCGAACAAAGTAACGTTACAGGGAACCCTGTCACTCTTACCAGAGAAGTCACAACTGATTGAAAGAATTCTTCTAAAGAGAATAAAAGTTGTAAATATACTAGATAATCTTATTACCAATCATCAATTTGGCTTTGGAAGTAACAACTCAATAATTAAACATTTACACCAAATTATATTCATAGTAGAAAAATTACTGGAAAGAAACGAATATGCTCAGAAATATTTTTACATGTGGCTACAAATAGAAAAAAAAAGAACTATAAAGACATCAACAGATCAACTAAAAAAGTATTAACAGCTAGATTAAAACACAAAATTGCACTTAAGGAAAACAAATCAAATCCAA
The DNA here is from genome assembly GCA_963678705.1 of Panorpa germanica. NCBI lineage: Eukaryota > Metazoa > Arthropoda > Insecta > Mecoptera > Panorpidae > Panorpa > Panorpa germanica. Next base: position 23,424,926 of record OY783209.1, read on the forward strand.
CAAAAAGGTAGAACCTGCCAGTAAATCTTAATAGTATAAAATAATAGATGCAATTAAGAAAATGGTAGAAGAGCTCTACATTAATTATTCGAAAATAATTAATTAATATGCATTGTATTATGTAATAAAATGCATATTCAATTATTTCTACAATGTGGTAAACATATTTATTATTAACATTTATATCTACGATGATGCTTTGAAGTAATATAACGATCTGCTAATTTCGTATATTTTCGTTCTGTAACTAAATTAACAGCAATTATATTGCACAGTGCACCATCCTGGATAATTTAAAATACTACAAATTATTATTAAGTTATTAAAAACACAAAGTTCTTTTGATTTCTACGTTTATTGAAATAATTAAGGTATTTTACATAAAACTTTTCATCTTCTTTTGTTTAACTATCAGAATTATTCTTCATCAAACATCACACACAAGCAGTACACTACAATCGAATAATGAGGCTTTGAAAATAATAAGCGCACGTTAAATTTCTATAACTATAGTAAAATGGACTGGATGATAAGTAGGAAATCCCAGTTAATCATACACAATAAACTGTTTCTACGACGATTGTCATCCGAATGACAAGGTACTCTAACTGATGAACAAACAGGCAGTAACTATAAGACTCAAAAAAAAGAAGAAAAGAAAACAATGTGAAAACAAAACTAAAAATAGTGTAAATCAAAAAGATAGCAATGAAGTATTGGTTGTGGATAAATTGGTGATTAATATACCAGATTTAATTACTAAATGAATAAAACATCCAAAAAAGAAATGATACATAATTAGTATTTGAAACAACCACGTAATGATTACATGTACACTACTACGTCCATTTGTTTTTTAATGAAAATGCAATTTCTATAGACAATTATTAACAGAGAAATACGGTTATGGTGGCTTGTCTATCAAAATAAGATTGAAACTGCTTTTAATTGAAATGTAATTAATTAATTTTTTTAATAAATATTAAACATAATTTATTTCAAAGAGAGATCTTAGGTATTAAAGAACTTGAGTTACCGTTTGATTGAGTAAAAGTTTGAGTTACCGTTTTTCACTTTGCTGCAATCTCTTGCCAAGCAAGTGTAAATAGATAAAACTTTGTTAAACTTTTACGTTCATAATGTATTTTAATAAATTATATATAAAATATCTGTATTATTGGGTACGATATCCGGACCAGATATATATTTTCTCGGCTTGATTGTTATAAAGGTAAATGGTTTATGTACATAGATATATAATCATAAACTTAACAAACAGCAGTGTAGCCCATATGTATGAGGCAACGACACCAGCATAGTAAGAGGTCGTTGGTAGGGCTCGAAATCAGGAAAATATTGAAAACATCTAAATTATCAAGTAATTTATTATTTAAATTTATTTATTATTTAAGTAATTATATTTTATTTTACAACTTATTTAAATTTACTTGCTCTAATATAATGATATTTTAGAAAAACCAAAGCATTTAGAGACTTATCCTTTAATGACAATCTTGTGTAATAGATATTTTCTGCAATAATCATTAGCGATTTCTTGACTTCATAATGTTTGTAAATCAGATTCATAACGTCACTCTCACTTTTGGGGAACTTGTATTCACGGTTTGCAATAGACTCTCGGATAAACTCAAATCCAGTGATTGCTCTTATTTATATGCCATCTGCAAGCGGCCAATTTTGCTACGATTTCTTCCAAATTCCGATTCCTTTCTCGTTGTTAATAATAAACAATAATTTAAAAAATACAAATTACACATGAAACAATTATTACTACAATTACAATATAATCTATAAACATCGACGAACTGTTAATTAAACCAATACTTATAATCGATTAAAATGATTCAACTAACATGTTCGCTATTTATGCAAGTTTCCTTTAAATAGCTACTTAAATTACTTTAATCCTGTTATAACAGGAAAGAACTATAGTTCTTTCTTTTTATTGGTTTGTTGTCTGGTGATCGTTTCGACATCAAAATATCATCATCCATTTTAACACTCTATGCTAATCCTTTACTAAATTTTATGATTTATTTGTTTATTGACGGTAGTATTATATTAAATATATATATATATATATATATATAAATATATATATATATATATAAATATATATATATATATATATATATATATATATATATATATATATATATATTAAGGAGCTGTATTTCAATTTAATAAATAAAAATAATACCATAAAATTTATATGGATACCGGGACATTGTGAAATAAGAGGAAATGAAATTGTGGACAAATTGGCAAAGGAATCAATAAATTTGGAAATTGAGATGAATGTGAAATTACCTTCATATGAAATTTTTATTATAATCAAAAAATTAAACTTCAATTTGAGAAACCAAGATTTCATTAACAAAAGTCAGTTAAAAGGAAAAAATAAGTAAGAAAACATGGTTTAGAAATGAGTCCCGCAAATTTATATCAACTATAATCAGAATCAAAAGTAATCATTGTAAAACTCCAGCTCACATGGTACAAAATTAATATTAAATTCGACTGTAGATGTCAATGTAGTGAAGAAGGAACTTTGGATCATATTATATTTGATTGCTTAAATTATAGTTTAGAAAGATCAAAATTCAATAGTGAAATATTAGATGTGGTTAAAAATTTTCCTGTTATTACTAAATTTTTGTTAAGTGATTCAAAATTAATTAGTGCATTATTTAAAAATGGATGTAAAATAAAATTTATAAAAATATGTAATATGTAGGATGGTGGCCATGACGAATAAAGGTCAAGGCAAATAAATAAATAAATAAAATATATATATATAGGTATATAAATAAATATTTAAGAAATATTTTAAATTTTTGGAATGTAAAATTCGGGCGGCACTCTTTGGGTTTTATTTAATTTTGTAATTACACTAGCAAAAGCATTTGTCTCTCGGGTCCGTCGGATCCGTCGGGTTTTCTACCCGGGTCCCGGGTTTGGGTTTATTGGCAATACCCGTCGGGTTCGGGCCCGGGTCGGTTCAGGTCCAGAAACCCTAGTCGTTGGTGATAAGACTAACATCGAAATAGACTTATTTCAAATAAATTAAATAAAAAAACAAAAAATGTATAAATAAAATTGAAGCTACGTTTTATCTCTGCACAATGGAACGCGATTGTTAATGTAAAAGTGCCTTAATATAGGGGTTGCTAAATGTTAAGGATACGTACAATACATAGTAGAAATACAACACAGAAGAAAAAGACTTGAAAGAATTGCAATTATGTAAAAGTAGCTTTATCATCAATCATATAGATAGACGTTCATTGTCTATCTGACATTATCAACCTTATATTTATATCTATCTATCTTTGTTTAACTTTAGTTTGCAAGTATGATCATGTTGTTAGCTATGTGGTTATTAACTTTGTTTTAAATTAAAAGTATACAAAGATATGATATGATTGATATGATTTGATAAATGAACAATGGATGGGATTTTATTTGAAACTTGTATTAATAAGATACATATACTTGTATACTACATTTTAATTATGTTTTATTATACCGGGTGTCTCAAGAAAAAATATACTACGGTTTTCGGTAAGTCAGCTGTTTCTCGGGAATAGACCGTACATTTTGTATGCGAAAATTTTACAAACATATTCGAGAAAGTTCAATAATTAAATAAACATAAAGTAAAGTTTCTCGCATTAAGAAAATCAGAACCCTTCCCCATTAATGTCCTTCTTGATTAAATAAAATTATTAATTAATTAATAGTGTCACAACAAGATCTTTTGTATCTTTGAAATAATAAAATAAAATAATTTTAAATTTTTATTTATTTATTGTTTATTGTTCGCCTTTCGGCTTTACAATCTACATTCTCAATACATACTTCAAATTACAATCAAATTCACATTATTCTTTACCAGCTTAATTATTCTCCTGTTCTTCCTTTCCTTAAACCTATTTTAAACCTATTTCAGCTAAAATGTTAACAGAATTATGGTATATTATATAATACAAAAATGTGAAATTTTTTGCGTATCATAAACTCTTTGAATAAACCTTATTTTAGTTCGCACGCGATATAAATAATGTCAAGTCGCAGTTGATTTTAAACAGTTATACCTAGTTGTTTTTAGTGTTCACACTAAATTAATTGTATCTAGTTACGATTGACGATGGCGTATCATTTGAGGTACTCTTATAGAATATTCCTTCAATTCAAATTATTAATAAAACAAATTATATTTGATAATAGTATAATAATTTACTTTCATGTTCAAAAAAATTGTGCAACAAATTTCGTTATGATTGGTTTTATAATGGGAACTACTTCGTATGTCTACCAACACTAACCATGCTATCTTAATTTTATTTTTAGATTTTTAAGATATTTGGTAATAAAATTAATGTTCGTGGGCCCAACATATATTACAGTGTTTATGGAACTACAGACAATTAGGTAGAGCTATTTTTAATATAAAGTACGATATAATATCGTTAGCGCAAGCAGATGTAAATGACAGTTACGTACTTGAGCCTGTAAAGAAGGGGGAGAGAAAGGGGTTTAACTCAAGGCTCATAAAAATAAAAAATTAAATAGAAATAGATTGATAGAAGTTGCCTACTAACCAAATCTTATTATTTTAAATGTACTAATATTATTATTTTCAGATTATGTTTTTGTTAGGTATTGAGTAATTTTACCACTTCTAAACTTACTGCAATGTTCAGGAGGAAACTCTTTCCTCAAAACATTATATAGAGTTAGTTAACTTGTTGGTTTGAATTTCTTATTTGATTTTGCTATTAGCTAAATTTGAGTTTTTTACTTTCTCGGGGTTTTAACATCAACCAACTAAAAGTAAAATACGGGTATTTTCTTAAATCAAATGATTCGAGTTATGTACTACTTAAAAACATATTTTGCACATAACGTTTGGGTACTTTAATGGTAAATAATTGCAAAATTCAATATAATTTTTTTTACTAATTTAGTTTATTAGTTTAATATTACTTCAGAAAACGTAGAGAGGTAATTTAATTTATGTCTGAAATTATGGTAATCTAAATATTTTTATTTAAAACCTTATATTTATATAACTATGTTTTACCGAATTTAATCTAAAAAGGTGTTAATTTATGATTTTAAATACATTTAATACCATTATCTTGTAAAAGATCTTCTCAAGATATTTTAAATCCTTGTCCAAAACATTGTACCTTGTGAAATATTTTATATTCATAAGCATCGATATGCAACTGCCTTTGTCTTTCTTAAAACGAAATTCTGTGCGTTGTCTTTGATTGCTCAGGTGTATTCTTTACCTTTTTAAGACAATGACAAAATTGTCAGTGTAAGGTTTTAACATATTTTTTAATGTATAATAATGTACAACATATTAGGATTATTATGTAAAAGTTTAAACTTAATTGGAGTAAAAATAACGGAGAAATGGAATTGTTAGTTTCCGCCTCCGCTAGTCTGGTTTTGCGCTGCAGCAGATAGCAACCTGACATCGCAAAGAAAAGAAAATTTCTGGCACTTTCAAGTAGTGTTTTAGAAGTAATGAAAACCTATTTATGAGGACTTGAGTAAGGACGCCCTTCTAGAGCGATGTGTTGGAGGTTTCACTCCAAAGAATAATGAAGTCTGAATCCAACTCATTTGGAAAATTAGTCTAAAAATTGTGAAATGGTTCTTTAATTGCAGTCTGTATTAATAATACTGGCTGTTTTGCTTTGCTGGCATTTATGCAAGAGATGGAAAATAGGAACAAGTTCTCATGAATGGGCACGGACAGTAGACAGCATTTGAATAAGTCGAACGGAGCAAGAAACTGCCAAAGAAAGCAAAAAAAAAGGCAGAATTCCGCGTCGACAAAAACAGAAAGATGCACTAGACAACTTAGCTAAAGGCCATTCGCTTTATAGAGCTGACATCGATGATTCAATGTAAGTATATGATTTGTTTTGTGCTGTAAAAATCTGTGAATTTTTCATACTTTTAAATGTGATACACTTAGCTGTTTCAGTGTAGATATCCTCTCAAGCTCAAAATCTACTGCACCGATCCTTTTAAAATTTTGCACACTATTTCTTTACTTAATTGATGAGGTCACGATATCAAATTATTTTTTTTTCAAATTTTAACGTATTTTAAAATAACAAAGTTTCCGATATATTTCATGAAAAATCGGTATTTTGCCTTCTAAGTGCTGTAAACAGTTCGACAAGGTTACGTGCAACACTTCTGAGCTATCGAAATCATTTTGGTTTTTTGTTTCACATAATGAGTTATGAATGTTCTAGAGTGGTCTAGGTTCACACAATGAAATTCACTAAGTGAAACAATGAGATTCGCTGTCAATGGCTAATTTCTTGATATTTGATTGTGAAAATTTCACATAATGTTTGCTAAATGTTGCTAAAGTAATAGAAATAATTTTATATTAACTGTGTCTGCCAAAATAATTATCTAAAATATGCTTTATTTGTATCAAATTGAACCACACCCTTCTCCCCCCTCAGACAGTCCCATCAGAAGTATGCGCCGATCTAACAGTAACTCCGTAATTTAGTTTTAAGTTGGTAGTTCTTAGTTATGTGTTCAGTGTACATTCTTCCTAATAAGTAACAGATTATAATCTTTATTATTATATTATAATCTATATATTCGAATAAATCTACGATGGTAAATATTCGTTTTCCTGATAAATCTCTTCCTTTTTCATTGTATTGTTTATTTTAAGGGCACAACTTTTTTTTAAGAATTCGTAACCGCCTAATTAATTTAAACTATAAATATGTTTAGACTATTGTAATTAGCTTTAACCTTCCCTAAGAACTCAATATAGCAATTATTAAATTTTTTTTGATTAATAGCAAAGGTTTACTAATTTTCATAGAACGGACGTTGAAGAGTTCATTATAAATTAGATTGATGCGTAGATGAATGTAATTATTAAGTTACTTTCATTTGTTTATTGTTCCCTATTTTTAAAACCTGGATAATTCTTTTAAAACGTTGTACTCTCAAAGTATAGATTCTTTTACATAGTTTTAATTGTCACTGTTCATTGTTAAAACTGTTACAGGGTTTTAATAGATAAATAACTTATAAATATAATCTTTTTGTTACAGTCCTAGTCTTTTGAACGTAAATAGATAGTTCTTAACAATTCCATTAATTTTATTGAACAAATATTTATTCAAATACCTACACGAAGGACCGGCTAATTGTTGTAGGCAAACTAACCAGCGTCATTTCAGTGTTAAAACATTTCATACTACGGTAGATAATACTGAACCTTTTGAGAGAAGTGCGAAATTTGGCACAGAGAAGAGAATAATGAATAGATAGAGTTTACATGTGGAGCCACTTAAAATAAATAAAACCTAAACGAGTTCTTATTTTTCAGTAAGTGTAATATCACTTTATTATTCCATTGGGTAAATTACTTACATTTAAATTTCCATAAACAACAGTTATACTAAACATTTATTTAACTCCTATAATTTATCTCGCTTTTTTTAATTTATTTATTTCGTTTTTCTTATAATTGTAGAATTCGAAATATTTCAAAACTCTAGATGCAACCCTGTGTTTGAATTTAAAAGCAACAAGAAATTTTAAATTAGGAAAAGCCATAAACAACAAGAAACCGTTTGAAAAATATTTCTAGTTGTAAATAAACAGGACCGCATCCAGAATGGATACTTAAAATACTATAATACCGCAATTAATATCAAAACTTTTGAAAACATAGATAGAAATATTTTCTTTACGTTAGTACATGAAATAAGTACGGTTCTTCTTAAGAACAAAAAAGCATCAACTGAAAATCTATTTTTGATCTAAAGTAAAACAATTAAAGAAATATCGATTTAAAGCGTCTACTATAAAATAAAAAAGCAAAGAAATAGATCCTCAGTCTATATCAATTACATTTTGTTAATTCATTGCAGAAGCACTAAGGCTTCGTTTTAGTCAAGTCATAGACAAGTATTCTACTTGATGAATATTTTGTACATCAGAGTAGATCTTCAAAAAAATATTACTACGCTTACTTTAATAAATTAAATAAACTTATATTGTCCACAAACATGTGTTACACTATTTGTAAGGAAGAACCGGTCGTCTACTCGTAGTATTTGTTTTGGAACATTATAATAAACGACAAATAATCATTTTGTTATTTTTTTTTTTTTTTTTTTTTATTTTATTGGTGCATCAACTTTTAGAAGTTATTAGCACATACATATACATATACAATAATTTATAATATATAATTTGTAATTTATAATTTAAAATAAGGAAATTAGGTTTGCTTTATTTATAAATTCAATAAGGTTTTTCAAATTTTCTTTGTTTTCATATATCAGTTTATAATCTTGCGGCATATTACATTCCTGTCTTATCGACGAGTACTTTGAGCAGTAGAAAATAATATGTTTTACTGTTAATGGGTTGTTGCATTGTCCGCATATTGGTTGTGGTTCTTTTTTGAATAAGTAAGTATGAGTATAATTTGTATGTCCTATCATGATTCTACATATTGCTACTTCCAGCCTTCTATTTATTCCGTCTGGTAATTCTTGTTTGCAAATTGATGGTTTTACTTCTCTTAATTTGTTATTACTTTCTTCACTCCATTCTTTTTGCCATGAACAATTTATTATATTTTTGATTTTGTTCTTTAGATCTGAACTTGTAATTGTTGTTTCTTCTGGAATGCGTCCTGAATAAATTGCTTCTTTAGCGTAATTATCAACTTGTTCATTTCGTGTGATACCGGTGTGAGATGGAATCCATAAAAATTGAGTTTTAATTTGCTTGATGTGGAGGTTGTGAATGAGACGGTGAATAGTTTTAATTATTGGGTGGTTGGTATATAGTGTTTCTATGGCCAATAGGGCACTCAGAGAGTCAGATAAAATTGATACATTCCTTTGGTTGTTTGTTGATGTGATTTCTTGTAAACTTTCTTTTATAGCATATAATTCAGACGTAAAAACACTGTTGATTGTATTTAGTTTAATTTTTCCAATTGTATCTTCAATTATATAGGCGCAAGCTGTTTCATTCTGTAATTTGGTACCATCTGTATAAATTTTAATGAAATCTTGGTAATTTTCCAAAATACTATTTAGTGCCGATCTGTAAATGGTTGAATTAGTATTACTTTTAGCCATTTTTGACAGTGTTAAGTTTATACATGGTAATCCTATGATCCATGGTGCAATGCTATTAAATATTATTGGAATTGTTCTTATGTCAGATAAAGAATGTTTGTCCTTGAGATTTTTTAGTCTGATTAGAAGTGGTTTTTTCAGTTTTGAGTTTCTATGGTATAGTGAGACATATTGTGGAGCTATTGTAATTCTGAAATTAATGTTTGTAGGATTCGAAATGACTGATGCATAATAATTTAGAGATAGTTGGTCTCGTCTAATTGAAGGCGGTGGTTCTCCACATATGGCATACAGGCTCTTTACAGGAGATGTTCTAAATGCACCAGTGACTATTCTTAAACCTGCATTATAAATGCTGTCAATGAGTTTGAGAATGTTTTTATTTGCAGTTTGATATATAATTCCACCATAGTCTATTTTAGATCGGATCAATGTTTGAAAAATATGCATTAGTGTTTTCTGGTCACTACCCCAATTATTGGATGATATGACTTTCATTATGTTTATGACAGTGCTACATTTTGTCTTTAAATTTTTTATATGATTAACCCAGGATAATTTTTCATCAAAAATCATACCCAAATAAGATATTTGGCGTGTATATGCAAGCTCTTCATTGTATATTGTCAGTCTTGGAGGAGAAATATGCCTTGGTGATTTCTTAAAAAGAATACATTTAGTTTTGTTGGTAGAAAATGTATATCCTGTTTTATTAGACCAGTCTTCTAGGCAGTTTAAGGCTGATTGAAGTTTTTTTTGAATTATTTCTATATTCTTGTTGCTGCAGTAAATAACTAAGTCGTCAGCATAGATACCTGCTTTCACGGGGTTTTTAATGTTATTGACTATATTGTTTATTGAGATTAGAAATAGTGTTACACTAAGAACTGAACCTTGAGGAATACCATTTTCTTGTACGAATTCTTGTGATTTATTGTTGTTTAAATTCACACTGAATTTTCTTGTTTTCATTAAATTTTTAACGAAGTATGCTAGATGACCCTTTATGTTCCATATTTCTAATGCTTTTAATATGTTGTTTCTCCATGTTCGATCGTAAGCTTTGTCAATGTCTAAGAAAATTGCTATAGTTTTCCGGTTATTGGCAAAGCTATTGAGTATTTCTGTTTCCAAATTAACTATTAGATCCAGTGTAGAATGACGCTTACGAAAGCCACTTTGTCTAGGTTCTAACAGATTTTGTGTTTCTAGGGTATAAATGAGTCTTTCATTAATGATTTTTTCTAGTAATTTGCACAAGGTGTTAGTTAAAGATATAGGTCTGTAGCTATTGATATCAGTTACATCTTTTCCGGGTTTTAAAATTGGTAATATAATTGCGTTTTGCCATTCTGATGGAAATAAGTCGTTTAACCAGATATGATTAAAGAATTTTAAGATAGTTTTTTTGGTTTCATCAGGTAGATTTTTTATGAAGTAGTTATGGATGTTGTCTGGTCCTGGACTAGATAGTTTACAATTATGGAGCGCTGATTTTAGTTCATCTAAAGTAATTGGAGTGTTATAAGTTTCAGTATTGTCAGATGATAAGTTTATTTCTGTATATGTTTTTCCTGCCATGTGTTGTTGAAATTGTGTTGGATATTTTGAAGTGCTGAAGTTAAGATAGAAATTTTTACCCAATAAATCTACTATTTCTTGTTGTGATGTAATTATGTTTGATGACATTTTTAAAGCAGGAATATTGAATTTTCGCTGATTTCCTTTTATTGATTTTATTTTATTCCATACTTCTTTTATACTTGTTTGTGAATTAATGGAGTATATAAACTGTTCCCATGATTGTTTCCTTGCTTGCTTCATGGTTTTTTGTGCTAGTGCTCTTAATCTTTTGAATTCTACAAAAAGTTCTGTAGTTTTGTGGCGTTTATATCTGTTAAAAGCTGTTTTTTTCATTCTTACCGCATTAGCACATGTTTCATTCCACCAAGGTATAGCTGGTTTGTGTGGGCCAATTTTCTTTTTTGGAATTGAGTTATTTGCAGCTGTTAATATCTTGGAGTTAATAGATTGTGTTATCACATCTATGTGGTCATCTTCATTAACTGTTATGTTATTATTGATTATTTCTTCAACATATAGATTCCAATCCGCTTTAGAGATGTTCCATTTTAGTCCAGACCAGTTCATTTCTATTGTATTGTTTAAGATTTGGAGTTGAATCGGAAAAATGATCACTTCCATATAAATCTGGTAGGACTGACCATTCTAGTTTTGATGCTATTTGTGGTTGACATAAAGTAAGATCAATTGCGGATGTGTTTTGAAAAGAAAAATTAAAGTGTGTGTGTTGGCCGTCATTTAAGAGTATTAAATTGTTATTGTCCAATAATCTTTCTATTATTCGTCCTCTATTGTCCGTCACATTGCCCCATAGTCTGTTATGTGCATTAAAATCTCCAAGTAGTATGAAGGGTGGAGGTAATTGAGTTAATATGTTTTCAATATCTGATAAAATTATGTTTTGACTGTTAGGTAAGTATAAGTTGCAAATAGTAATTTTTTGTGGGACATGTACTCTGACCACGATTACTTCCAAGTTGGATTGTATATTTATATATTCCGAAAAAAAATCCTCTCTAACCAGTGTGGCCACTCCACCACTGGCGTGTTCCGTTAGTCGATCTTTTCGGAATATATTGTATTTCTTAATGTTCGGTGTTTGCTTAGTCTTAAAATTTGTTTCTTGCAAACAGATTATAATAGGGTTGTAATCTACTGTAAGTCTTTTGAAATTTTCTAAACGTCTAAAAAAGCCGTTTAGATTCCACTGAATTAAATTTAATTTTGACGGGAGCATTGAATTATTAATAAATTTATATTATATTATTTCTGAGTAATCTATTTGAGTAGTTTGTTTTAGCACTTGTTTATTTTATGTTTTTGGTAATTTGCGTAATCTATTTTTAATATTTTCATTGTCATCTATTGTTATATTTGTTTCTTTATTATTTTTTGAGCACGAGGGCTCAGGCTGACTATTTATTTCTGTGTTGTTACTAGTTTTAATTGTTTTAGAATTTTTAAGATTTGTTGTTTTTTTAGTTTCTGTTAAAGCCTGTAGTTCCTTTTCATTGTTTAAGATGTTTGTTAAAAAGTCATCATCTCCTAAAGATTCTGCTGAGTCTTTGCTGGTTATTCGTTTTCTTTTGTTTTGTTGAATGTTAGATGTTGATGGAAGATTTGATATTTTATTTTGAGGTTTGAATGTTGGAGGATTAATGTTTTTTGATTTTTTATTGCCACGTCTTGTTAATGGGTGTGGCTTGTATACAGGAATTGAATTATCTTTCTCTGTTGAGTTTGTCATATGTGGAAAGATCTCATTATAGTTTTGAAGTAGATCGAACCTATTTTGGGTGCGAACTGAAAACAGATGGTCAGTGTTTTCTCTTCTATCTACTTCGCCGCGTGCCTCATAGTAACTTAAATTATAATCTGCCATTACTTTTTTGATTTTGTCTTGTATTAATCTTTCGGGGCATTCTTTGTCTGTTGCTTGGTGGTTGCCTGTACAATTTGTGCACCTTGCAGTTGTAGCAGTGCATGTTGATACTGTATGTTCGGTACTCCCACATGTTCGACATTTAGATATTGGGGAACGGCATTTACCAGAGGTATGTCCATATTTTAAACATTTATAGCATTGTATAGTTGGTTGTATATATGGTTCAACAGCTCTGCGTACTCTCCATAAGTAAACATACTCTGGTAAATACATACCTTCAAAATATAATTTTATAGTCATCGATGGTTCGTATTTAATACCATTATCCGTGACTACTTTTCTGTTAAGTCTTTGGACTTTTGTGATTTTAAAATTGCTCGATTCGATGTTATTTATTAATGTTTCCTCAGTGTAGTCTAAATCAACTTGTTTAATAATGGCTGTTTTTGTGGTCCAGAAGTATGGTATGTATGCATCAAATTTATTTTGTTTTAATATTGGATCACTTACAATCTTATTTGCTATTTCTGCTGTTGTACATTGTATTATAGCTCTATTTTTTCCAATTTTTTTGATTTCTGTTATATTATTTTTGTTTGTTATTGCGCAAACTATTTCCGCTAGCTTTAGTGAGCTAAAGAAATTTTGTTGTCCTTGTTGTGGTTGTATCATAACTTTATATGTGCTGTATCTAGTATTACTGTTATATTTATTCATATTATCGGTTTTACTATTATCGTCCATGGCGGATGGCATATTGTTTTTTGGAGGATCACTATAGTGCCCTCCTCCAGGGTTCACATCACCTTCCATTACACACACAAAATTCTTTTTATCACTTTATTTTAAAATATTTCGAGAGTAAAATTTATTGCAACTTAAATACACAATAGTTTTTTGTTTTTTTTTTCGTTTTATTGAATATTTGATCAATGAACAAACACGTCCGCACTGCTTCAATAACTCAATAGAACTCCCATTTTGTTATTGTGCTTCTACACATAATTTGCTTTTGTTATTTTATACGCGTTATTAAGTATCTATATTCAGAAAACAATAAAAATTGAGAACGTAATAATGTCCTTCGCAGGCTTAGAAATATTACGAACCATGTATTAAATAAATATAAGCCCGAATTGGAATAATGTTGAAAGAGATTAAAGTATTATTCAAAATGTTATTAAATGACACTAAGAAGCTTATGTCATTTTTCCGAGTGGTACTTAAAACCGAAATTTTAAAGTTAAGTAGCATATAAGACTAGATTTTTATTTGTTATAAAGAAAACTAATTTTAAAAAAAACTCGTATTTAAGTTGTAATTTTTATGCAACTAGCAGCAAGTGATGATAATTCTTTATTTCATGATTGGTAATAACGTAACTCACAAAATAATAAAAAAAATATATAAATACCCCACTAGAAAGTTTTTAATAAATACACACTTTTTTATATTAAGCAACAAATTCATCAATCATGACTTTGGCATTAAAGCTGTGAAAGAAAAAATTAACAAATTCAGCCAAAGATACCAGCAGCGACTATACAATCATCCTCACTATCTAGCTGTAAATTTACTAGATAAATATATGTCTGACTTTAAAAGACTAAAAAGACATAGTGTGTTAAAGCTACCACAACGTTTTAAATTGTCATTCATAGATATTGCCGTCACTGAATGACTATTTCTTATCTAGGTTAATTTTCCTTTCTACTTATTGTTCATACTTATTGTAAAAGATTGTAACGTGGCATATTTTTACAAAATAATTTTTAAAAAATATTTCTATTTCTATTAAGGATTAATAATATATAGACCAGGGTAGAAGCCGTCAAAAATAATTAAAAACATAAAAAAATAAAGTAGAATGAAACCTATTGGAAATGGAAGGGAATACTATTAAAATGAAAGGAAAAATAAATTACAGTCGATCTGAGGTTGGGAAGGGGTAGGGGGTGAGGTTTTAAGGGTAAAAATCGGTAAATCTCGATTTCCGGCAAAACTACAAGTCCTATCGAAAAAAGTTAAATCGCAAAGTTGTAGATAATAAAAAGATCTACAACTTTTGTATCTACACTTTTACTCCATAACCTCAAATATCATGTAAAAAATCCAAAAAACCACATTTTTGATTTTTTATGTATATATTTTACAAAAAAATTATTTTTTTCATGATATTTGGTGAAAACTTACCTCATTATGTCCCAAACACACTGGAATTTTGAAGATTTAAAATATTAATTTTTTCACCCTATTTTGACTCGATATCGAAAAAAAAACCCTAATTTTCAATCGAAAATTCTCACGTCAAAATATCTGATTTTTCAAAAAAGTTGGTGGGCTTTTTGTTCGTTGAAATCTCTATTTTCTGATGGTGTAAAAGAAAATATACATTACCATGGAAAAATTTTTCAGAAAATGCAAAAAAACGAAAAATACTAAAATTCGAATTTTTTTTTTTAATCTTTATGTACAATTTTGAGGTATTCATTAAAATGTTTAATTTAATTACTCGAAAAACGTTAGGTTCCATGTTAGATTAATAAACAAAAGATTGCAAGTCGAAATGTACTACTATAATTAACAACTAAATAAGTTAATATATAATATGACATCTACAAAATTTTGAGAAAATTGTATATATTTTATACATTACACACGAAATAAATAAATAATATTGTGTTTGAATTTGGTAAAATATGATTGGTAAAAGTTGTCGTTCTTCATTTATTTTACACTTCGGAGTAATATTCATTCTCCACAAAACAATCAACGTTTTATTGTCGATTTGACTATCAGGAGCACACAGAATAAAAATTATTATAATTAATATAATTTTTTATATAATTATTAGTAACTAAAAATATAATTAATCATCATTTTTATTAAGAATGGTAGCAATTAGAAGTTTAAAATAAGTTAAAGTGATTATAAAAATAAAACTTGTAACATATTTATATCCGTGATGCTCTCTGTGCAGAATTAAGTGCCCTATTCTGTAACTTTTCAAAAAATCGTCCTTATTTTTTTAAAGGTGGAAATATTTAATTTTTTCACCGCTCGAATAAGGTCGCTGTATTTAAAATATTTAAAGTGGTATTCTGTATACAACATTTTCCACCGCCCTTATAAGTATACAGTGGTGAAAAAGTATAAACTGGTATTGATGGCGTATTCACCGACGTCATCAATTATATAATATTTTACCAATCACGACAAAGTATTAAATAGAAAAAATAGAGATCATTTTAAATGACAGTTGTTTATATAATTCATACATGTCAAAATCTATTAAAAAAAGCCAATATGGCATCTACGAAAAGGAAAACTGGAAAATCAGTGAAGAAATAAATAATATAAATAGAATTTCAAATGGCCATGTACAATTTATGAAAAAAATAAATTTTTTTGTAATCCCACATAATCCCTAATTCACCTGAAGCAATAATTGTCAAACAACATAACCTCACTTTCTGATATATTTATAGTTATATTTTCATATGTATACATATGATATTAACATAAATATTAACTTATTTTCTACTTTTTCGTAGAATCCTCCAACTACGGCAAATGCGAAATCATTTAACTATATATTATTCATTTATACATATTATTAAATAAGTATTAAGTAATAATTAAATAAAATATACTTTCACTTGAATACTGTGTATTAAAAAATTTGAAGTGAAATTCAAATTATAGTTCAAATTGTTTGACAGTTCAAAAGTACAGCGGTGAAAAATTTCAAAGTCACCGCTGAAGGCGACCTTATAATTTGGTCGTTATTTTTCCAGCAACAAAAATGAAATCGATGGAAATTTCTTACAGCGATGAAATTTTTTCACCGATGGAAATACTTTACAGAATAAGGCCCTTTTTTCTTAAAAACACTACGCCATAACAGTTTAGCAATAACATATCTGTTGATACTCAGTCCTGTAGCCGACAACCTCCAACTATGTCGGCAGTTTTATGGTCTTAATACCTCATATAAGAGTGCTACATCACCGATGATAACAAAACCCAGAAAATATAGCGCTGGTGTGAAGATTAAAACCACAGAAAGAGTATTTAAAAGAGCGTTTAATATCAAAAGTATTTTTTACTTAACAAATTTATATAACTTTCAATTTTAATTTTTAGTAAAAACTTTTAGGATTACACTAATCAAAAAATTGAAATAATAATTAATAACAATATAAATATTTTATGTACAACTTACGTCTTTTCGTAACACTGCTCCAGTTTCTAACTTCACTTATAATAAACAAACTGAATTTACACTGTCAGCATAAAATATTTTAAATATTTATCTTAAATTTTTTAAATAATTAAAGTTAAAAACACTAGAGAATTGTAGAAGTTTACTTTGATCGTTAATTTATTATACGTTCGCGTTGTGAGAGCTTATAAGTCCTCCACCAAACGTCTTCCACCAGCAATTCGCGAATACTGGTGTAATCACCAGTCAGGAGGATCAGTGCTTCTACAGACTCGATTCATTTCTCTCGCGATAGTCGTTGGAGAACGTGCGCACGCACCGCTGATTTCACTAGTCTTCAACGTAACTGCGTTTGACAATTGCAAAAATAATTCAAATTAATAATGTAATAATGAAAAACGAAGTGACTTCTAATTTAATCGAAACAAAGACGTAATTAAATGTATAGACGTGTTATTTGATACATCTAATTTTATTAAAACAATTCAGGAAGTGAATAATGCGTTCGAATCTAATTAAAAGAGGGGATGATTTAATAACGTTGAGGGTGGAAATAAAATAAATAAGTAAATACAGAATTAAAAATAACAGCCGATTTCTTATCATTTATAATTAATTTTATATATATACCATATGTGAGTTATAAAAATAAATTTATGACTTTTCAGGTTGCTGTTTTCTACATTGACTTACATTTTCAGATAAATGATGTAGTACATTCTATATAGAATTATCAATATCCATATTTTTGATAACATGCTATGATATTTCTAATGATCAATCATAGTAATGATGTCTAAGATAACAGTAGTTTTTGTTATTTTCTTGCTCTAGTTAGAACCCGATTTCACTAACTTGGTTATATTAGGCATCCCTTTGTATATTGCCTGTCTATATCATGATCAAAATTTTTGTCATGGCATATTTCTCGGATAGCCATGTATATAAATGTACTTTTCTTTTCATTCCCCTTACCATTCAACTTTTTTGAAACTTGTCACTAAAAGATCTTAAAGTGTCAAAGTCCTTCTCAGACACTCTTAAGATTAATAAAGGGTTTCTTTTGTGAAACAATATTAAAAGGATGATCACATTTATGGGAGTAAAAGCCCATAATAATATTACAAAAGGAAAGTTATCCTTTAACTATCAAAAGGAAAATAATTTATAATTATACGAAGCATAAATAGTTTGAAAATGTTTAACAAGTTAAATGAAGAAAGTTATAAAGTAAAGCAAATATATTCAGTGATATAAGAACATATTAAATTTCACACGAACTAAAATATGATCTGTACACACACACACACAGATGCGCAGTGCTGCTGCACAATGAATGCGCAGTTTGTAGACTTCATTCGCACGTACACGCTTATGGGTTTTTAGGAGATTTGGACACCGGTCCCACTCCAGGTTTATCCAATTCCAAGACTTATATTTGGAATTTGTTATGTGTGCTTACTACCTTATAGGACTTACTTTGCATTTCATGACAGGGTACATACACACGTAATACACTGATACTTAAATCAAATCATCAGGCGAGAAGAGAGTCAAAATATTCATGAACCAAACAGTAAACATGTAGCCATGTGTCGATTTATCCATAACATTGATTGGAAAGTTGTTCTAAATTCATGAAAACGTGTGATATCGAAACCAGAAGTATTGATATTTAAAATTTTATGAGCCACAAAAGGAAAGGGAAATGTAGTGTAGATGAATATCACTTCTCGATGAACAGAGTTACATGTATTTAAGGTTTTTTTAACTTAAGTTTTCTTTTGTTGTCATATTATATGAAAGAAATAAATTATTTGACGCAAATGTACGATTTCAGGTGTAAATTAACTTTTCAATAATGGTTTTATAATTTTACCTTTTGTATAAACCTTTTTTTTTTGTATATAGTATACACATAAAAAAAACCAACCTTTGATGTAATTTTTCACTAATTTACACACAAGGTTCTTAGTAGCCAATTGTTCTTACCTGCTGTAGTGTACTTGCGCAAAAAAAATTCTGCTTTTATAAAATGATGTAGGTCCGGCAGGCCTTGGCTCTTAATATATAAGCGTACCTTGCATAAATAAAATCACACAAATTTTATGTTTTTTGGACCAGTCCTCTGTACTTGCCACAACTGTCACACTCTTTGGAATCTATTTTATAAACTTAAATGGCTGCCGAAGGCTGTAAAAGAATTACTCCCTAAAGTACGGAAAATAAAGCAAGAAGACATGAAAAATATATGTGGTACAACTAATAAGAAAGAGAAAAACAACAAATTTTACTATATGTTTGTAGAGATAATGTAAAAGATAGTTGTAAAAGATAATGATGCTAATTTAAATTCTTTAAAATATCCATGCATAAATATTTATAAAATATAACACTTGCTCAGTTCTGCCCCAGTAAAACTTCTCCACTCATTTAGTTGAATGACCATGAAACCTCATCGACGAAATCTGAAAGATAAATTGTATTAACAAATAGTCCGTGACATAAATAACATTTATATTAGAAACATGAAAAATATTCTTTTTTTCAAAAGTATTTTTAAAATACGTATTTTGCATTTTGTATTTAAATAATAACATGAAATTTATTTTGTATGAATTTGCATTTTGTATATAAATACATTTGAAAAGTGTTTCAAGCACTTCTCTGTGTCTGTGTACTCGTCTACCATTGTAAACAAGTTATATTGAAATAAAAAGGTTGAAATAGTTTTAAGTTTAAAGGCGATTGAGTAAACTTCTGGGTCAATGTTATATTTGAGCTTGTTCTAGGTGTTTCATTTATTTGATGATGAACTAAATACGAGTACATAGCGGTGCAGTAAACATATATACCTAAGACCCGAAATACCAAAATAATCGTCAGTAAAAGATCTGTGGTTGAAGGTACCTTAATAATTTATATAAAATTGAGTGATTATAAATAAAGTACGTACATCTACGTCTTCAGTGCAGGTGGTTGTAATTTTTCACGCTTTGGCTCTAAATGTTTTTATTGTGCTCGTATCCCACACTGCCTCATAATCTTGCATCCCCTTCTAAAATTCTTGTGAACGATGACGTTGGACTGGTTGACGATGTCGCCGTAGAGCAACGGTTGAAGTATTTGTCAAACGAATGAGTGTTTTTCCAAGCCGCTTATCCAGATGTTCCTTTTGTTGTGAATTTGTTAAAATTTTGTTGTGAAGTTTTTGTATCATTATATTGAGCCCATAAATATATCTATTTTCCAAAAAATAACTAAGTTAATGAGATGTAAATACTCGTATATTATTTTTTATAGCAATTCAATAATGAGGTAACTACCCGTCTATTGCGATGTGATGTTCAGCCTTTCAGAAACTATCTGAATTCGTGGAACCAGCTTTGGACACCTACTGAACCCTTTAACAGCGTAAATTGTCTCTCGGATATTTAAAAAATTCGAAATTAATTAATTCGAGTAACGTGTACAAGTTCGCTGCCTATCAATTATATCGATCTCTTAATAACTCGTCTATTTTGAGGTTCATTCAGACGTGGTTTTCAATTTAGTTTAAATTTTTTTCTATTGCATTCTCTTTCTAAAGCTATTTTAGTCGATGCGAATAATTTCAAGTACATATTTCTAATCGTTTTTAATATTTGAGTAACAATTATATTTAAATATATACATATCTATCTCACCGGTTTTATTATCATAAATATTTCCACATGACCTTTGCTGAGTTTCTTGGATCTCAAAGTCCAAGAATTTTTTTAACTTCTCCCAAAAGATTATTTTACCGCATGATTTAAAACATAATTTAAATGTTATAAAATGACGCAATAACAGATACTGAAAATTTTTGTATTTTGTCCAGCGACTTATAATATTAACAAAGTTTAACCAAGGTTTAGCTTAGCGAATATATTGAAGAAAACGATATGATTCGTCTCGTCGTGACCTAATAAGTTAATAACTACGAATACACGACTCATGTACCTAACATTCGCATTACTTTTACAGATGATTGAATATATGAAATAAACATCAAAGTAAAGCAGTAATTGCATAACAGACAGTGTTTGTTGCGAATCAAATTCTTCATAAATTCAAAAAATTTCGTTTTCTATAATCTAGTTATTATACCTGATATAAGTCAAATAAAATTTAATAAAAATATTCATGCTTAAGTATATAAAAGTAAAGTTTTAAACAACAAGTACCATCTATATATTATTTCATATAGACTAAATAAAGACTATATAATATAGACTGAATATATTATTTAATATTGCTTGATATTATACTGGCAATATAACAACTACGTAATAACTATTTTATTATTTTCACTGAAATTTATTTTCAACTTTTAATTTATTTCTTTGATATAATATTATTAAAATGTCAGCTACACATGAGGTAATGTTAACGTGAAACAAAAATCAGTTTAAACCAACTCTTCACCAAGCATTCCATGCAAGGATTATAATTTATTTTTGCATAATAAAATAAAACTAGTTTCGTAAAAAAACGTGACACTTTGTAGCTCAAAGGCGAAGAAGTTTTTATGCAGATTAGTTTTAATTAAACCGCAATGAAATCATGTTCTGAAAATGAGTTTAGAAAAGCAGTCATATTAGTTACAAAATAAAATTAATTTATTTTAATAAAATATTTCACTAACAAATAGTTGGAAAACCATATAATCAATCACGTACTTACTATTAAAGTATGTGAAGTAGACCGCAATCAACGATTAATATAAAACACAAATATAGAAAAGAGAATGCGTCTGCGTTTGTTGAGATGTATAAAGGGCTTCCTTCCTACTTCTTTGTATTTCTGCCATTCAATTTTTCATCTGAATCTTGTGATCCTCTTTACGTTCTTCATCTCCTTTTCTACTAAATACTCTGGTTCACTATCTTCCATAGCATCTTGTATCACTCATTATATTAATTTTTATCAATTTCCGTCATCTTCTTCTTGTTGTATCTCCTTGTCCCTGCTTCTTAAATTCTTCTCCACGCCCATCCTTTTTATCTCCTTCTTCAACCGTCATTATTTTTCTGTCATAATAGTCTTTCATAATAGGGGGTAGAGAGAGGTTAACGTCAAAACGAAAAAAAAGCTTATTTTCAATGATGTTTTTTGACGACACAGTTAGTCTATATTTATTTCTATATCTACTACATGATATTTAAAGAATATGTTGAGAAGTTTTCATAAATATATGTCAAGAAATGAGGCAAAAATCGGTCGAGTAGATTTTCAGTTAGAGAGGGCACTTAAAAAAGGACTCTATAAAATCTAAGTGTGAGTAAAACGCATAATAAATTTTCAAAGTAAGACGAAAGTAGACCAGAGGTGAAGATTTAAAACTCTATATCTACGACAGTTTTCCTCCGATCGATTTTAAATTCCATCACATCGATTTCACACAATAAACTTAATATGTTGTACATAAATATAAATAAATAATAAAAAAAATGCAAAAGAAAATTGAAACCTTAACAATTATTTTACAATATTCCACCACCATATACCACGGCATGCATTTATCAAACCCTATTACCCATTTCACATATCTTTCTTGTGTTTTATACAGCGTCTTTTGCTCCTTACACAACCAGATCTTTGTTTTACATTGCATCATGCTCGACAGTACCCTATCAAACATCCAAAACTTATTTCTTCATATCCACCCGAAAGAACTTTCCAATTTCGCCTCTTCTGCTCTGTCTTTTATTTGGTTAGTTCCTGTTTTGGGTTTATTCCTGGGATAGTTCCTGTTCTAGATTAGTTTCTGTACTGAGCCCATATCCTCGTTAAGTGAACAGCTAACAAGTAATTACTAGTAAAAGCAGAATCAGTACATTGTTAAATGGTTCATGCAAGATATAATAAACAGTTATTCAAAGGTAAGGCATAAGAGATAACAGTGAATTACATATTAACTATATCAATGCATAAATATTCTGTTAGGGATCAATATCTTTAAAATATCATATATATATAATAAATATATATTAAAAATATAATAATTATGTAAATTTAAAAATACTCAAACTTAAGACAGATATTCTAAAGACATTAGGCAACAAGAAAAATAATATTATTTATAATTCACAATAGAATAATCTCGTGATCGTGTTTCGTTGTTTGCCTCTTTATTGATATCGTAATATGTCTAACGCATAAAAAGAGGGGAAATGGCGGTTTGAGAAACATAGAACACATATCTGATAACGTATTATCCTCACTCTGCTTTCTATTAAGAAATAAAGTAAGAATAACTAAAGCACAAAGTTACTTCTAAATACATTAATTCATAAAGTTGCCACTTGAAGTGTTTCAAGAAAACAATGATTTTGTTAATAAAGAAAACATAATCTTGTTAATTCTAAACAAACGTAAGCTACCCAGACAACTTTCTAGGAGACTCCTAGTTCATTTCTATCTGAAGTTCGTGTGATGTTTGATCTTGTGTTGTTAGATGTCACCGCGAACGAAGACGTTGTTCAATAAATTAAGTTAAGATAACGTCAACTGAAGAGATTTTTGGTATAGAGCTTCGTATATGTAAGGTCATTATTTATTATATACAAGTTAAAGGTCATAGTTGTAAAAAATAGTAAACATATAATGGTAAAGACATGGAAGGAGAAGCAGGAATGAAGCATAATGAGAATTAAATGGAGAGTAAAAGAAGGCATACAAAAATGACAAGTGCAAAGTGGAATAGTAGAGAAGGAGGCGAAGATAAGTACAAAAGGATAGAAAGAGGAAGATAAACACGGAGAATGTAGAAAACAGAAGAAAGAAATTGAGAACTTTCTGCAAAGAGAAAATACATAAAGTGGAGAACAAAATTTGTCAGTCGTCAAGAAGCAAGTATATTTTTTGGTCAAGTTTTAGTAATATCACTCATTTCTTTTTCAACAAATTTGAGTATAACTTCATGATATACATAAAGACAGTATAGAGTAATTTGCCTTATTTAAATTGCACAATTATTTACCCGATATGGAATGAATGATGAAATGATATACGATTCTGTATAGTTTGTGTTGATCAAAGAATTCTGATTTTAAAAGCTCTTAACTTTAATGGGTAATTTTTACTGTATTTCGCCTCTTTATTATTCCAAATTATAGAAATACTAGTTTAAAGCCTTGTATTAAGATGGGTTTGTTAAAGTAAAATAATATCAGCGTTTAAACTAATATCTATAAGTCTATAGATAAGTCTATTAAGTCTATAAATTTTGAATTAAACTAAATTATTAAATAATGAACAAGTTAATTTCCTAATCAATAAAGAACATTATTTATTAAGCTAGTACGAATATAAATTCCAAAATATATTAGAAATATCAAAACGATTGAATGGATATACTAATCAACAAAAAGTTAATTTTAGTTATTAAATGCTAAGTGTATTAAGTAATTAATAAACAACCACAAGGAGTTCTAATACTGAGAAGTTGAACTTTTGTTTGTACATCCCACAAAGCCAAGTACTTCTATAGGATACAAAGTTCATTAAAATGTAATTTAAATGAAACTCAAATTAAGTTTTTATTTAATCGAGTTCTACTGATTCATTAAGTATTGCATCCAACTCAAGTTTGGATTTACTTTTAATAAGCAGGAGTGTATGCCCTTAAGATGTATAAGAACACACTTTTTATTAAATAATTTATTACTAATTTATAATAATGTATTATATTAGCCTTACGTCTGCGGCTGCAATTTAAATTCGATAATATTGTAAAAAAAGCACAAAATGGCTATTATTGGAGTACCTATATTACTTCTATTATACAAAGATTTATGCGGTTATCAATAAAATAGAGTTTATATGTAAGAAGTGAAATCCATTTTAAAATATTTTAATCCATATTTTTAATGTAAAAAGTGGAATATTTCTAACTTACTTAATCCACACTTCTAATAACACATCTAAATTTAAATCCCAGTTGAGGACCCAGTTTACAGTAAAAATAAAAACATCTTTATTAGAAATTATAAAATAAAAATACAAACAAGTTTTTTAAAAACTACAATCACAACAGTTTAAACACAAATGAATTGAATGTATCTCTAAAATCCATTTATATACTTTATGTTGCATATTCTACTTGCAAATAGACAATAACTACCATATAACTAACCATAACTAACAATAAGCAAATAGATAATAATTTGATATTTTTTTAAACCTAATAAAAGTATATATATTTAAAACAAAGTCTTTGTCAAATATATCAATAACACGTCACACACTTGAATTTATCGGTTCACGTTAATTTTCTATTTTATAAACTATTATCTTAAGTAGATTTTTCTGAGAACTTGCCACGGAAATGGAAAACTCAAAATCATAAGTCTACAGAGACGTACTAAGATGTACATTTCAAATTTCTCACATACTCGTGTATGTATATGATAAATACATTTCATCACAGTGATATATGCTTATTTTTCGTAAAAAGATAAAGGTATTACACTGTCTATTTCTATTGCACAATACATGTATTGCGATACTGCGCATTATTTATTTGCTTATGTACTGTTTGTGCTTACATGTTTGACTTCGCACAGGTATACGTGCAAACAGAGGTTCTCAAATTGTTCCCCCTATCGCTGTTCCCGCTTCTTTTTCATACTAGCGTTGAATATAGCCTTTTGCTTATTGTGCTTTCTACGTTTTGTACTTAATATAGAGATAAACTTTTTTTTACAAATATGGATATACTACGACTAAACGCCTGCTGTAATTAATATTTCTGTGACGGATAAACTTAAAAAAGAAACATTTAAATTCCTGGGAAATACAAAAGTATAAATATGATAAAAGGATATAAAACTTTATAAATTGTACTAAAGAAATATTATAATTTGTCTTTTGTAAAAAAATAAGTTATTATTTAAAAAATATTCAATTTTTTTTTAAATGAAAAATATTAGATATATCCAAATGATGTAGTTTTTTAATGCAGTATAATATAAAAAAAACACACTCTATACAAAACATCAAATATGGTTATGTTATATGTAATATTACTTATGTTAAATTATAAAAATTCGAAAGAAATGAATGAATTTGAGAAACACACATTAGGTATTATTAAAAAACAACAGGACATGAAGTCAACTTTTTGTCTGATTAACTTATTTTAAGTAGATACTGAAAATGTCAATAACACATTTGGACGTTGTGTGTTTTACCACACGGCTATCTTTGACCAAATATTAAACATATTTAAAAGAAAATAATTAGATGATTATTGAACTTATTATTAGGTTTGATACTTTACAAATACAAAAATACATATTTTGGACAATTTTTATCTATAAAGAAACCGCAATAATGAAACCGATATAATGAGAACAGTTTATATATCATAGTAGATAAAAGTAAGGATGATATAGATAAATGGAGAAAGTGTGAAGAAGGAGTACACGTAAATATTTTTTTAGAAAACTTGAAGTATAAGAATGAAGTATTACAACGAAAACTTCAAGAGCTTCAAAATAATAAAGATGAGTCAAAGTTAAATAAAGAGCTAATTAGAGTAAGAAAGAATGAAGTGAAACTTTTGATAGAGAATTCAAGAGTTTAGAAAACGAAAAGGAACTAGCTGTGGTATTACATGATGAGAAATACAGATCAACAGGTCAACAGCTTAGGCAACAACAATTTTCAATAAAAGAACAAGCAACTAGAGTATCACATTTAGAAAGTGAGAAATCTGCTCTGAAAGAGACTGTAATTGAATTATTTACAAAACTAGAAGCTAATGCGAGTCAGCAACTCTTAAGTTTAGAATTAAGAGTCAAGGAATTAGAGTCTAAGTTAGAATTAGAACAGACAACAAGAAAACGCACGGAAATCAAAATGTCACAGCATAAGGACACATTAGATAGAACAATGTCTAAAGCAACAACGTCAAGGAGTGAAGGACAACATGCTCAGGATACATTTACAAAACTAGAAAGAAGAAGTAGGGAGCTTACAGATGAATTTCACATATTCATCGTTCAAAAACCTAAAGAATTAGAAAAACGTTTTGAAGTCTCTGAAGGAGCGTCGGCCGATTTAGATTAACTTCACAGGAAATAGAATCCTCGCAAAATACAGTGCTAGGACCATTGAAAGGAACCAAAGTTTTACATCATAATATGAGAGGACAAAGCACATAAAAGGTCATCATTTCATTGTAAGAGAAAGAATACAAGAAGGTGACATAAAAGTATCCAAAGTTAGCAGTGAGTGAAAGCCAACATGCAGATGGTTTTTACAAAATCACTTAATTAATTTAGACATGAAACCATATATAATTAACTTTTAATTTACTGAAGTTAATAAAAAAAACAATTTAATTAACTTTAAACAATTATTTTATTGATATATTTATTACAAGACCTTCTGGCAATTCAGAGGTTGGAGTAAGACTGGTGGTCCGAGATTACATGGTTACTTATATACTAACTTAATCGTAATTCTATCCCAGGATGTTTAGATTAGATAAGGGGATATGTTGGGTGGCCTTTAGAGCTGGCACGCGTGGTAACATCTCTCACCGAAGATACAACTTTATGCTGTAAAAGTAGCAAAAGGTGTATGATTCTCTGTGTCTAATGGTTCAATTATATTGATTTCTTTATTTTTATTTTTCTTACAATATCTATATGTTATGTATATAATTATGGTTGGTAAAGCAAATTCCCTCTTTTAATGTAATGTATTTTTGTATTTTAGTTTAAAAGAAACATTGTACTATTTTGATTATTTGTTCATTTCTTTAATGCTAATATTAAATTCTTTGTTATTTAATGTAACTTCGATTTGCTCCTTTGGTTTTAAATAACTCTATTAACAGCTCTCAAGCCAGCAACAACGGCAAATTGAATCAATTATATTGTATTGTTATATGTATTCAATTGTGCGTGTATTATAAAAGCATTAAAAAATAAAACCAAGGTACTTTTTACTAAAATCCTAATCTACCAAGTTCAGCGAAGGTATTTTTTTATCAAATTAAACTTCTACAACAAAACATGGTCCTTCGAGCGTCGAATTAATTCAACGTCTTACAAACGGAGAATTTCCACTGAGTTATTCGAAAGAAAATTATCTTCAAGAACTTGGAAAACATCATCCATACAAGCAAGCTACATCGTGGCCTTACATCCGCATCCAGCGTTCTACTATCACCATGAGGAAGTCTCATCATGGATCGAGCGTTCAAATAAGTAAGTGACCTGGAATTTTCCTTTATATGCTTCCTTTATATTTATTCCATATCACTTTATCCTTATAAATTGTACCATTTATGTTGTTTTGGAATTTTCCATTAATTGGTTTTGATGAGTTTTACGTCGTACGTATTCGTTATGATGAGTCAACCATTGTGACCAGACCAAATTGATCACACCTATTTTTTCTTGACAAACGATTTGTCAAGAATTTCCATATTGTATAATTTCCGTTGGTTTTGAACCCCTATCAAACCAATCCCTAAGTATTTATAATTGTGAAAATAGATATAAGGTCGTACCTAGAATCTATGAGCAATTTATAAATAATCAACCCATGTGGCCAGACCAAATTGGTCACATTATTTTAACTTGACAAACATTTTGTCAAAATTTTCATTTACCGTTGGTTTGAACGCCTATCAAATCAATCCACAAGTATTTATCCTAATGTTAAAATAGATCCAAAGTCATACGTTTAATCCATTATAAATTCTAAAAATAATCAATCCCCATGACCAGACCAAAATTGATCACATTATTAACTTGGCAAACATTTTGTCAAAAATTACGTAACTAAATTACCGTTGGTTTTGAATGCCTATCAAACCAATCCTTAAGTATTTTCTAAATGTTAAAATAGATCTAAAGTCATACGTTTAATCTATTATAAATTTTAAAAATAATCAATCTCCGCAGCCAGATCAAAGGTCACGTTTATTTTTTATATTGGAAAAGCGTTGTCAAAATTTCCTTATTTAAAATTTCACATGGTTTTGAAACCCTTTTCAAAACCAATCCATGCAAACATTTATTATTGCCAAATAACAGTTACCTCCTGATCGAATTTGTACCTTTAATTATTAAGCAAATTGTCATAAATAATTCACAGTCATACAGCACTTTCAATTATTACTATTGCCGAGAATAATATTCATTTTGATAATTAGATTTATTGTTGATTATAAAATTACTAGTTTTTAATTCAAATACAACCATCATAGTTTCTGTGACCTTCATGCAACGTTTTATTTGGAATTTATATTCAATCTTTTGTTAAATTTCTGTTTGTAAAGAATTGTTGTTTCCTTCATTCAGCGCTATTTGTTTTCATATCTTTTGTACAAATTATTATTCGTTTTGAATATTTCTAAAGTCATTGCAGCAAATTATAAAATTATCTTTCAAATTTTATTTCCATATTTTACAATAGTTTGTTTAAGATAATTTATGTTTACCCGTTTTACAATGTCACTGGCTAAGAGATTGAAATTTCAAAGCGCATCCTTAATGAAGAAACTAGACATTTATATTCAGCAATCTCAGTCAATTATTTCATATGATCCAACCACATATCAGTTAAACGAAGTCAAATTCCGACATTCCTTAGTCACTCCGCTCTTAGCTCAATTTGAAGAAATCGCCTTAGACAGACAATTCTTATACAATTCTGAAGACGACCCAGAAATAAGTCAGATAGATGCTGAGGTCAAAGAGTTTATAATAAAATATATTAAACTTATGGCGTTAATGAACGAAGCTATTGAGTATTCAGAAGAATCCAATGAAGAAATTAATTTATCAATTTGTGGTGGACAAAATAATTTAGACAATTTATTCCAAACTAACATTAAAATCTTTAGTGGAGATATTGCCGAATGGCCGCAATTCAAATTTTTGTTTACTAAATTAGTACATTCCAAAGAAAGCTATGACTGTGCCATTAAATTTTCTCACCTAATAGATTTATTAACGGATGATGCCCTAGACATTATCACGTCTTTAGAAGTAACGCCCGAAAATTATAACACAGCGTGGCAACTTCTATTAAATAAATATGATAAGAAGCCTCCAGTCATCCCTCATCATTTACAATCCTCATATTTGCAACCAACCCCAGTCACAACCGTAGAATCAAACAACAACCTAAAAATCTTTACCGTACCATTCAAGGAACCTTCACCAATATTAAGTGAATCCCCACTACTTACGAATGACCTTAAAAATCATATTTTATCTAAATCAATTTTTGTAGATTACAACTTCAATAATCTATTTATATCTGACAAAGTTAAAATATTAAAGAACCATATCAGCGCCAAAGCTAAATCAAAACTAAATATATTTAATTCCTCGTTTAGCCCTCACAATAAAAATATCTTATACTTTATGCGTATTGGTGAAACATTAAAGTATTCACATTTTAATCTTAATGTAAAACATCCTATGGTCTTAGCTTCTGATCATGCGTTAACAAAAATGATTAAGAGTTCCAAATATAAAAAAATATTTCATACACGCCCTCCATTGTTATTTTCACTATGCGAAAACTTAATACTATTCCTCACTACGAGATCACCTAAAACGTTTTTAAGAGTTTCCTATACCCCATACAATGGTGCATGTACTATTTTAGTACAAATGAAAATTAATTTACATTCCAAACCTTTTTGTACTATGTCCAAAAGTCTTTCCAATTTCCAACCTATATACCCAGGTCACTATTTCATTGAACCCTATACCAACTATTGCCCAGAATCTTCATTCAAGTACTAGAGATATGATCCAGCCGCGTCGCCTTAATTATGGTCTACATAATACTTCAGTCAAAAGTCGTCCACCCAGAGCTAGACTAAAACCTTCTACGAAGCTTCAAACGACGTTTAATTGGCAAGGATTGATAAAAGAAGATTCATCACAACTTACTGGACCAGATCAACAGCAGCGTGTTGCAGCCGTCCAGACTTTCTCTTCTCAAATTAAGGGAGCATTTTTTGTAATTTACCTTAACATGGATATTAAGAAATTTAGAAATTCCCATGGAATTCCAACCCGGGAGTTATGGTAAAGCAAATTCCCTCTTTTAATGTAATGTATTTTTGTATTTTAGTTTAAAAGAAACATTGTACTATTTTGATTATTTGTTCATTTCTTTTATGCTAATATTATATTCTTTGTTATTTAATGTAACTTCGATTTGCTCCTTTGGTTTTAAATAACTCTATTAACAGCTCTCAAACCAGCAACAAGGGCAAATTGAATCAATTATATTGTATTATTATATGTATTCAATTGTGCGTGTATTATAAAAGCATTAAAAAATAAAACCAAGGTACTTTTTACTAAAATCCTAATCTACCAAGTTCAGCGAAGGTATTTTTTTATTAAATTAAACTTCTACAACAAAACAATGGTTATTATTATAGTCATAAAAAATGGGGTTATTATAGGGTTTATAATATGTATATTATGGGGTAGTTCGTTAATCTTGAGATCTCTTGGTAGTAGAGCTAGAGTATGTTGTAGTTTCTCGATGTTGTGCAGATCTAAGTGTTCCATGGTAAATGATGCGTCGATGGGTTTGTTTTGTATTTCGGGTACACTAGGTAAAGGCATCAGATCCCAGGTTTCCACAGTTTCTTTAATCTTAATATGTTGAATTATTCTACCTGAAACATAAAGTTTACATTGATCTGCAAGGTTTAATATATAGGTTCCTTGTAGGTTCATCGTCTTCGTGTCTTCGCATTGTAGAGTGCTGTTAATTTTTTCATTTGAAATGATGATCCAGGTGTTAGGGTCGATGTTCTGAATTTTCAGTCCTTTTAGTTCTATTGTCAAGGGTTGACATTGTGTTGGGGGTTGTCCTCTCAGGAGTTCTGTCTCGCAGGTGTGTTCTGTATTCATTGTTTCTCTGAGTTCGCATAAATATTGATTATTATTTATTTTAGTGCATGGTGAATTTGATTCAATATGTGAGTAGTCATTAACAAGTAGGTATTTGGATTTAGGAATTAATATTTGGAATTGATTATAGTATGGTATTGGTAATGGATAGTTTTCGTAATATGTGAATATTTTAGGGTTAGTAAGGGGTATTTTTATTACAAATACAATAGTCACATGTTGTGTATATGCTGTCACTTGACAGATTTCTTCATAAGTATGAACATTTTCTAGCGTTATTTTGAAGGGTAGTTTAATGTGTTCAGTCGAATTGAGGTAATTCTCTATTTCTTTAAGTTCTCCTAGTAGGTGTCCGGGTTCTAGGATGGATACGCTAATTGTTCTAAGTCTAGCGAAGGTAATATCTTTTTCAATTCTTTCCAGTAGATGCATTAGTAATTGCATGGACTGGGCGATGAGTCCGATTGAGCTATATTCTTATCTGATACTTCTAAGACTTCATATGGTCCTGTGTTTTTTGGTTTACTTTTGGTTTGGTTTTTAATTTTCTTATTTAAATACACTATATCAGTAGGTTTCACTTTTGGTTTAGGAATGTCTTTATTCAATCATTTTTTGAATATTAAAAATAAAAAGCAATCATAATTTTAAATGGAATGATGCAAGGTGATAGTAATCCAAAGGGATTAAATATTTTGGAAATAAATAACAAAATATTGCGTTTAGTATATTTATCAGGTGGCTTAAAAATAATATTATATTTAAAGGTGTCGGATTTAGAATCCCATTTTACCCCAAGGGTCTTGACATTTTCCGAATCATTAGAATCAATTATAAAATGTTTATCCGAGTTAGTATCTTTGATACCTGATAATACTATATGTGAATTTGATATCCAATTTCTTAATTTAAAACCAGTGCTGTACAAAATTAGATTATTTCTATGACAGCGTTCAGCAAGTTGCTTCAGTTTTGGATTATTGAAATGTGGATATTCTAGTTTGATGTGTTTAAGAATCACAAAGTTTGAAATATTTATTTCAGAGTGTGGTATTTTATTAGTTATGTTGTCCATAACTAGACAATTAAACTGTGTAGTTAAAGAATGTATATTTACATTAATTTTAGAAGTGATATTTGTAGATGCATTGCCAATTCCAGATATAACTACACTAGTATTCATTAAGTTATTACTTAATTTATGAGCTAAATGTTTAGTTATATAACTGGTTTGACTTCCATTATCAAGTAATGCCCTTGCTATAACCGATTTACCTTTATCATCAATGTCTTCAACAAATGCTGTTGAATGCAAAGTTTGATTAGCATTTAGAATTTGAGATGTGAAAGTATCACTAGAGGTGGGTGAAATAGCTAAATCATTTTGAGGTGGTTTAGAGGTCGAAGGAGATAAGTGCAACAAAGTATGATGCATCTTATCACATACATTACATGAGTATTTTGAAGTGCATTTTTTAGTAAGGTGACCTTTTCTCATACAGTTCAAACATAAATATTGTTTTCTGGCTTGTTTAATACGTGAACTTACTGTCCAATTAGAAAATGTCTTGCATTGGTAGACTGGGTGATTGCCATTACAAAAATAGCATTTATTATTCTGAGAAATTACTACAGACTTCTGAGACTTGGGTTTCGCACTAACTTTTAAAGATTCACGTTGCTCATCAATTTCATGGGCACGTTCCAACATGCTTGATAGAAGTGAATCAACAGTTAGAAAATCATTTTTAGAGCTTTGAGACAAATGCCATTGAGCTCTAGTGGAAGAATCTAACTTTTTGAAAATTAAAGCAGTAGTATATTGATTCCAACGTTTTTCAGATAAATGAGGAATACTATTTTCCAAAGACTTTACATATTTTCTAATGATGGATGCTGTGGTTCTCAAGTTATCACTAGATTCTAAATTTAAATTAGGGATATTTAAAAATAAATTAATGTGATGAGAAATTCTTTGATTTGTACTGTCGTAAATTTCAAGCAAAAGTTCCCAGCATAAATTGTAGTTTTTGCCATCAATTTCTACGTATGATATGTTATCAAGTGCTTCACCCTTTAAATAACTTCTAAGCAAATGAAGCTTTTTGAGATTAGAAAAATTAACTTGACTGTGAATCAAGCTTATATAATTTGATTTAAAGGCATTCCAACTTGCAATATCACCGTAGAAAGTAGGTACAGAAGTATGAGGTTTTTCAATATTGTTATTAGTATGATTGCATGAACTACTTATATTTAGAGATAATTCCGGTTTAGGATCAGGAAGTATTTCATTTAATACGGACTCTATATCTACATATTTATTGTAAAGATCAGCACGTATATCATTTATACTTTTTATTTCAGAATCGTTATCAATATTTAATTCCAGTAATGAAGTGCAAATTTCTTGTAATTCATCAAAGAGGAGAAAACATATTCTTTTATAAGATCTTATTTTGTGAATATTATAAGTAGAAGGATCATCTACAATTATTTTATCAATTAATTTGATATGCATATCTAAAATAGATTGAACGGAAATCAATTTAGCATTTAGTTTTCTTAATACTGCCATGATGATAACAAAAATTTATAAATATTTAATCAAAACAGTAAATAAGTTATGTAT
The DNA here is from genome assembly GCA_963678705.1 of Panorpa germanica. Classification (NCBI taxonomy): domain Eukaryota; kingdom Metazoa; phylum Arthropoda; class Insecta; order Mecoptera; family Panorpidae; genus Panorpa; species Panorpa germanica. The sequence goes on from OY783209.1 coordinate 23,459,376, forward strand.
ATACCTAACAACTTTGTTAGGTTGAGGTGTAGATGATTACAAATATACGTATAAAATTAACTTTGTGGGGTTGACGTATATTTAAATTAATGTATATACCTATGAAATCAACTTTGTGGGGTTGAGGTATAAATTAAATAAATATATACCTATTAAATCAACTCTATGAGGTTGAGGTATAAATGATTAAACATATACGTATGAAATCAACTTTGTGGGGTTGACGTATATTTAAATTTATGTATATACCTATAAAATCAACTTTGTGGGGTTGACGTATACATAAATTATAGTATATACCTATAAAATCAACTCTACGAGGTTGAGGTATAAATGATTAAACATATACGTATGAAATCAACTTTGTGGGGTTGACGTATATTTAAATTTATGTATATACCTTTAAAATCAACTTTGTTGGTTTGAGGTATACATAAATTATAGTATATACCTATAAAATCAACTCTATGAGGTTGAGGTATAAATGATTAAACATATACGTATGAAATCAACTCTATGAGGTTGACGTATATTTAAATTTATGTATATACCTTTGAAATCAACTTTGTGGGGTTGAGGTATACACAAATTATAGTATATACCTATAAAATCAACTCTATGAGGTTGAGGTATAAATGATTAAACATATACGTATGAAATCAACTCTATGAGGTTGACGTATATTTAAATTTATGTATATACCTTTGAAATCAACTTTGTGGGGTTGAGGTATACATAAATTATAGTATATACCTATAAAATCAAATCTATGAGGTTGAGGTATAAATGATTAAGACATATACGTATGAAATCAACTCTATGAGGTTGACGTATATTTAAAATTTATGTATATACCTATGAAATCAACTCTATGAGGTTGAGGTATAAGTGACCATTTCTATGAGACAAATGTAAAATAAAATATTGAAAGCAATTAGAAACAAGATGCAAATGGGGTTATTAATTATTTATCGGTAACATCAAAACTAGATCATATATGCAGTATTTTTATGCTCCAGATAATCAATTCCCAGCTATGTTGTAGTGTAATATGCAGAATTTCAATATTTTACCTCATAATCAATTTTCGAAGATGGTGTGGATTCATTTTGTTCAATTCACAATAGCTGTTCAAAAATGGTTGGTTGACAACATCCGTTGCTCAATGGAACAATGGTTGGTTGACGACATCCGTTGCTATAAGCACCAATGGTTGGTTGATAACATCCGTTGCTCAATGGAACAATGGTTGGTTGACGACATCCGTTGCTATAAGCACCAATGGTTGGTTAATATCATCCGTTGCTCAATGGAACAATGGTTGGTTGACGACATCCGTTGCTATAAGCACCAATGGTTGTTTTATGACATCCGTTGTTATATGCAACAATAGTTGCTTGACGACATCCGTTGTTATAAGGACCAATGGTTAATTTACGATATCGGCAGCTCGAAGGACCAATGTTGGGGTTTGGGTGTCTGTTTTCTATGCAATTAAGTAAACACCCAATTTATAATATTGTATAAGTTTGCTGATGTTTCGTAATTAAAATCTTTGGTAATTATTTAAACCTTTATTTGAAATATACTATTGCGATAAAATGAACATGCTTTATTAAGCTATAAAAATGAATGAATAAACTGAAAACAAATGAATTCTAGTTAATGATTTTACAAATTTTAAGGTTACTAAGATAATAAATAAATTTGACAACAAAAGAAATTTATAAATATTTAATAGAAGGTAAATGTTTATTTGTTTCTTTAACATATTATACGTAGAAATTGATGGCAAAAACTACAATTTATGCTGGGAACTTTTGCTTGAAATGTACGACGGTAAAAAGCAAAGAATTTCTCATCACATTAATTCATTTTTAAATATCCCTAATTTAAATTTAGAATCTAGTGATAACTTGAGAACCACAGCATCCCTCATTAGAAAATATGTAAAGTCTTTGGAAAATAGTATTCCTCATTTATCTGAAAAACGTTGGGATCAATATATTACTGCTTTAATTTTCAAAAAGTTAGATTCTTCCACTTAAGCTCAATGGCATTTGTCTAAAAGCCCTAAAAGTGATTTTCTAACTATTGATTCACTTCTATCAAGCATGTTGGAACGCGCCCATGAAATTGATGAGCAACGTGAATATTTAAAAGTTAGTGCGAAACCCAAGTCTCAGAAATCTGTAGTAGTTTCTCAGAATAATAAATGCTATTTTTGTAATAGCAATCACCCAGTCCACCAATGCAAGACATTTTCTAATTGGACAGTAAGTTCACGTATTAAACAAGCCAGAAAACATAATTTATGTTTGAACTGTATGAGAAAAGGTCACCTTACTAAAAAATGCACTTCAAAATACTCATGTAATGTATGTGATAAGATTCATCATACTTTGTTGCACTTATCTCCTTCGACCTCTAAACCACCTCAAAATGATTTAGCTATTTCACCCACCTCTAGTGATACTTTCACATCTCAAATTCTAAATGCTAATCAAACTTTGCATTCAACAGCATTTGTTGAAGACATTGATGATAAAGGTAAATCGGTTATAGCAAGGGCATTACTTGATAATGGAAGTCAAACCAGTTATATAACTAAACATCTAGCTCATAAATTAAGTAATAACTTAATGAATACTAGTGTAGTTATATCTGGAATTGGCAATGCATCTACAAATATCACTTCTAAAATAAATGTAAATATACATTCTTTAACTACACAGTTTAATTGTCTAGTTATGGACAAAATAACTAATAAAATACCACACTTTGAAATAAATATTTCAAACTTTGTGATTCCTAAACACATCAAACTAGAATATCCACATTTCAATAATCCAAACCTGAAGCAACTTGCTGAACGCTGTCATAGATATAATCTAATATTGTACAGCACTGGTTTTAAATTAAGAAATTGGATATCAAATTCACATATATTATTATCAGGTATCAAAGGTACTAACTCGGATAAACATTTTATAATCGATTCTAATGAATCGGAAAATGTCAAGACCCTTGGGGTAAAATGGGATTCTGAATCCGACACCTTTAAGTATAATATTATTTTTAAGCCACCTGATAAATATACTAAACGCAATATTTTGTTATTTATTTCCAAAATATTTAATCCTTTTGGATTACTATCACTTTGCATCATTCCATTTAAAATTATGGTTCAAACATTATGGTTACATAAATTGAATTGGGATGATGAATTACCACAAAATTTGGTTGAATATTGGTTAACATTATTACAAAATAAACCAGAATTAAATAACGTTTCGATACTTCGGAAAGTTATAATCTTAGACTGCATTAATATAGAGTTACATGATTTTTGTGATGCCTCAGAAAAGGCTTATGGCGCCTGCGTATATTTTAAATCTTTTAACATTCAAGGCGATTCACAATTATCGTTAGTACATTCTATATCTAAGGTTGCACCACTAAAAATACTTAGCATTCCTTGTTCAGAGTTATGCTCAGCTTTAATATTGAGTAAAATGACTCAAAAATTAATAAGCACTCTACCTATCAAGATTAATAAAGTTATACTTTGGTCTGATTCGACAATAGTATTATCTTGGTTAAAACTTTCACCACATACTTTAAAGTTATTTATAGCTAATCGTATCTCTGAAATACAATCAATTATGAATGACCCGTTTCAATGGAGTCACATACCTAAAGACAGTAACCCTGCTGATTATATTTCCCATGGTACAATTGCTAACCAAGTCATAAATAATTATTCATGGTGTTGGTCATCATGGATTTGTGGCCTTTTAAATGTAAACCTTAATTAATATAATATTAATTATGCTGGTCCGATAATATTTAAAAATCGGTAAGGACTTTTAAGGAGCTTTCATTAAAGCAGCTTACATTTTTTTTTATATATATATATTACTACTAAAGCAATTCATTTTGAATTTGTTAAGGAATTGACTCAATGTTTCCTCGCAGCACTTAATCGGTTTATATTTCGCAGTGGAAAACCTTACACTATATACTCCGATAATGGAACTAACTTTGTGGGAACTAACAATATTTTAGCAAAATTTCATGCTAATGAGTCAAAGACTTCTAAACTTGCAGTTTCTGCTTCTGAATTATCCATTACTTGGAAATTCATACAACTCAGACCTCCACATTTTGGTAGTCTGTGGGAAACGAATGTAAAATCTACTAAAAGTCATTTGAAAAAAGTTCTAATGAATAGTTATCTTTCTTATAAAGATTTATATACTCTTTTGACACAAGTAGAAACAATTTTAAATTTCCGATCATTATATGCTATGTCCTCTGACCCTAACTAATTAACTCCTATCACCCCTGGATACTTAATTATCGGTCGCCTCATTACTAGTATCACACCAGCAGCGCAACCTCCAGTTAATTTAAATAAAATGCAACGATTCTCTCATATACAAGATTGTATCCAACATTACTGGAAAAGATGGTCATCTGATTATATCAATCACTGCCAACAAAGAAGCAAATGGAAGACAACTACTAGTCCAGACATTAAAATAGGATCTCTGGTCCTGATTAAGGAAGACAATATGCCACCAACCCAATGGGCATTAGGACGAATAATAAAATTATTACCAGGCACAGATTCAAAAGCACGAGTAGCAGTATTAAAACACACAATATGGTGAAACTACTAGAGCCGTAAGAAAAATTGCCTTACTACCTTTAGACAATCTTGATGCACCTGCCGATACATCAACGGGGGGAGTATGTTAAAGAAACAAATAAACATTTACCTTCTATTAAATATTTATAAATTTCTTTTATTGTCAAATTTATTTATTATCTTAGTAACCTTATAAATTTGTAAATCATTAACTAGAATCATTTGTTTTCAGTTCATTCATTCATTTTTATAGCTAACTAAAGCATGTTCATTTTTTAATAGTATTATATTTCAAATAAAGGTTTAAATAATTACCAATGATTTAATTACGAAACATCAGCAAACTTATACAATATTATAAATTGGGTGTTTACTTAATTGCATAGAAAACAGACACCCAAACCCAAACATTGTTTGATCTATAGTTTGATTTATATGTTATATATGATTTATATCATGTATGATATATGATTTATAGTTTGTTCCTTCTTCTGTTGTATTTGGTTTTTAACTTGTTCATATATTTTCGTAGTTCGGTCTCGATGGTTCTGCATGTAAAGATCCATAAGTGTCATATCTTGGTTTAATAGTAAAGGTGATTTAGTACATAGATGTCCGTTTATTAGTTCCCGAGGTTTGTACTGGGTGGTGGAATGAGGTGTCTCTTTGTATCCTATAAGGGTGTACTTCATAAGTAGTCTTGGGGGAAGATCGTGTTCTGTTTTCACGATTCTGTACATTTCAAGTAAAGTAGAATGTAGTCTTTCTACAGGGGCGTTACTTTCGTGACGATAGGGTGTAGTTATATGCATTTCTATTTTGTGTAGATTTAGTAATTCTTTAATGATGTTATTATTAAATTCTGCACCGCCATCCATGGTTATTTGTTTGGGTATGCCATGATGGGTGAAATAGGTCAATAGTTTTTCTGTTACTTCTATTGCTGTTCTAGCTATGATGTCATATGCCTGTGCGTATTTGGAAAATGAATCTATTATAGTTAGAAATTTCTGTCCGTCTACTTCGAAAGTATCAATGTATATTTTTTCAAATGATTTTTCCGGTGTTTCCGTGATGTTGAGTGGTGCTTGTATCGGATGTCGATTGTATTTTTGTTGTTTACAAGTGAGACAATTGTTAATATAATTCTCTACTTGCTTTTTCATACCGCTCCAGGTGTATCGTTCTTGAATCATTTTTCGTGTGGTGTCAATGCCTCTATGGTGGGTCTTCCCTTCGTGTATTTGTAGTATGATATAGAGTTGGTCTTCTAATTCAGTTATAATATCAACTCGGTTTAAGCATCTTATTATCTTATAACGAATAAATGTTTCAATTTTCAATTTATTATAAATTTCGTATATTTCATTGTCACAGAAAAGGTAGTATGTTATATCTGGGTCAAGTTTTTCTAACGTGAGGATAAATAGTTCTTGATGTATATGGTCTTGATGTATTTCAAGATGTATTTGTTGCTTGTTGTCTATTTTTCGTATTTTGCTTGTTGTTTTTCCGAGAGTTTGAGTAATAATTATTTGGTTTTTCTTGGTTTCCAAAGGATCAGTTGTTATGGGTATTCCGGTGTTAGAATCTTCTTACGAGTGTATGGTATCTGTATCGCTTATTTCGATTATTTCTGATTCCTTATTGATTTCTATAGGGTCATTGGGGATCGGTGTTGGTACTGGTGTATTTAGTATATCCGTTGGTTCATTTTTATTCACAGTTGTTATAGGGGTTTCTGTACGTAGAGTTGTGGGTGTAGGGGTGTTGGTATTTTCCTTAAGTACATCATCTATTTCTGCGATGAGTTCTTCCCATCTAGTATCAAAGTCAGGATTTTTAATAATGCTCACATTATCGTTGTCTAATGCATTTAATTTGATACGGCTTAATGCATCTGCGTTGGTGTTTTCTAATCCTTTTTTATACTCTATTTTATAGTCATAATCAGACAATTTGATTTTCCATCTGATTAGTTTCATGTTTGGTTCTTTGAGCGAATCAAGCCACACCAAAGGTTTATGGTCTGTGATCAGGGTAAATTTTCTTCCATATAGATATGGTCTGAAATATTTAGTTGCCCATACTAAAGCTAATAGTTCTTTTTCTATAGCTGAGTAATTCTGTTCTGATTCGTTTAGAGTTCTGGATGCGTATGCTATCGGTTTATCAGAGCCGGTATTACCTTGTGATAATATGCCGCCTATTGCATAGTTGGATGCATCAGTTGTTAGTTTGAATTCTTTGCTGAAATCAGGGTATTGTAACATGGGTGCATTGCTCAAGATATTTTTCATTAGTTCAAAAGATTTGACAAATTCTTCCGTGTGTGTGATTGTTGTACCTTTCTTCAAGTATTTTGTCATTGGTTTGGTTAATTTCGCGAAGTCTTGTATAAATTTGCAAAAGTAACCAACGAGTCCTAAAAATGATTTTATTTCTGTCACGGTTTTTGGTATAGGAAATGTTTTGATTGCATGTACCTTGTAAGGGTTTGGTTTAACGCCTTCTGGTGTAACGACGTGTCCCGTTTTTTTCTTGAGGAATTCGGATTTATCTATTTGAATCTTAAGATTCGCTTTTCTGAGCCTATCAAGTACATTTCTTAGTTTCTCCATGTGTTCTTGTAAGGAGGTGGAATATATAAGTATATCGTCGAGATATACAAGACATGTGTTTGGTACTAGGTCTCTTAGTACATCGTCCATGACCCTTTGAAAAGTGGCTGGGGCGTTTTTGAGTCCAAACGGCATTCTAGTAAACTCATAGTGATCCCCATACAAAAATTGAGGAGCGGCATATTAATGGGCCAAGACTGGCGGCCGATCTCCGAGCATTGGCCAAACATCTGAATATGTGCTTGGGCCAAGACTGAGCGAGCATCGGATGTTAACGCCATGCCGATGTTGGCGACTGAGCATCGGCCGAGCATAGTCACCGAGCGTCGGCCGAGCATCTGAATATATGCTTGTGCCAAGACTGGGCGAGCAACGGATGTTAACGCCATGCCGATGTTGGCGACTGAGCATCGGCCGAGCATAGTCACCGAGCGTCGGCCGAGCATAGTCGCCGAACATCGGCCGATGCTTAGTCGCCAACCTTGGCATGGCGTTAGCATCCGTTACTCGCCCAGTCTTGGCCCAAGGATATATTTAGATTCTTGGCCAATTCTCGGGGATCGACCGCCAGTCTTGACCCATCAATAGACCGCTCTTCATTTTTTATATGGGTGAGACGATGATCCTGAGCATCAGAGTTTGCCAGGCATTGGCCAAGCCTATTAAGTATCGCCAAAGCATCGTGGCCGAGTGCTGACCAAGCGTTGTCCCAGTCCGAAATACCTGATTTTTTTTTTTTATTTATCTACACCCTATTGGAAAGGTTTCTTCCCTTAAGGGAAATTTCTTCCTCATCCCTGTTTCCAAAATTCCTAACAAACTAATTTAAAATCAGTTTATTTATTTATTAATGACGTTCGATAAATTTAAACATTTTTTAAATACTATGAAATTATTATATTTATGTATTAAACTAAGAATGAAACATGAAATAATAGTGATAATATTATATATATTATATATAGTATAATATATATTTCTTTTCTTCTTTATTTCTTTCCTTCTCTATCACCCGCATTGGCTAGAAAAGTCCCGATTTTGCATCTAAAACTTTTGCATTGTTCAGAGTCCCCAAATTTTTCTTGGATGATATCTGAAATTAAAAATATTTATTATAAATACATATATTTTAATAAGTTGATAGCATTCATAAATATTAAAGTAAAAGTAGTTTTTTTTTTTTTTTTTATTTAACGTCGGCCTATTTCCGATGCTGAGTCCTATCACCGACGACCTCCTTCAATGTTGGCAGTATTTATGGTGTCGTGGCCTCATATATGTGGGCTACACCACTGCCTAATAACTGTACGATTATGTATGACCATAATCAATATAAGTTCATAATAACCAAACCCAGAAAATATATATCTGGTCCGGGGATCGAACCCGAAGACACAGCAGTCGGCGTCAAGCATCAATGCTCTCGCCCACTGTGTCGTCAGTAAAAGTAGTATAAAAGTATTTTCTTAATATTTAGCGAAGTATATTATTATTTATTAACTTAATTTACATAAGACTTTATTTGTATATGACATCGACCTTTATCTTAAATAAAAATAATACGAAGTATAGAAATTATTCAATAAATAAGATTTGATCGGATAAGCCGTATAAAAATTATTTTAATTATAAAATAAAATATTTTTAGTAATAATTATGATTAATATACCTTTAGCTTTTGATGATTTCTCAGATCTAACCTTTGTGGTTGAATTACTACTTTGTTGAGCAATAGATGACATTGAACTCATTGAACTCATTGACCTCACATCACTTAATTCATGATTTATAGCATCATTTGAAAGTTGGACAATATTTTGAGGGCTTGAAGGACCTGCATTGTCCGTGTCGACTTGTAAAGTGACTTCTGCGCGTCCCAAATGCCGCTTTCCTTGTTCTAATGTACCTGAGAATGAATTTTCTATTTTATATAATGTAAGATGATATGGATTAAAGCAGATGGTCCTGGAAGACAGTCCCCACAAATGGTTGTAATGAAAGTAAAACAAAAAAGAATAATTCATAATGAAAACTTATTCTCATTTTTTAATTAAAATTTTTACAATTAAAAGAAATATTTTAAGTACAGATATAGTTATCAGTTCAGTGATAATTAAGAAAAAAATAATTAATTATTTACAATTTACTTGTGCTGGAGATAATTTCGACTTGACACTTGGTCCATGAGCTTTTTGGTCCAGATAATTTTTCTAGATACTTATCCCGTTTTTTTAAATCTTTCTTCGTGTTTGGATAATAACAAAAGAGCTTATCATCTTGATAATCTAGCCATGAATATGGAACCAAATCGATTTCATCCTCTCCATAATCTTTTCTAGGTAAAAAACACACAACTGCGTATTGAGTTGGCCCATCGTCTTCAGAATGATTTAGGCTCATCTAATATTAAAGAAATTAATTTTAATCAATACAATGAAATTAATAGTAATATATGAACATGAATCAATAATTTTTTCATTAGAACAAATGTATCAATAAAATATGTAATAAAAAAATCAATCACGGAAACCGATATTTGAGAAAAAGTTTAATAAATCGATGGAAATAAATAAGTAATTTATAAATTACACTTAAGACATGCAAAGTAATTGCTTATTCACTCAAAAAAATATTAATGTAAATGTGTCAAATACGAAATAATTAATAAATGATAATTATAAAGGAATTAAATTGAAAAAGAATTTTTAAATTCTACAAAATAAGAAATTTCTGCGACATTCACACACAAAATTTTCGATAATTAAAAAAAAATATTGAAATATTGCAATTAATTACTTCGAAATTAATTATGATAGAGAAAAATACTTACGTTGTATTCAGTTTTACATTCAAAATTTTGAGGTTATGTGTATATTTGTTTGAAGAGAACACGAGGGAATTCACGTCACGACACACTGACACCGTATTTCAAAATGATTCTGTATGGTATACACCAGTATACACTGACTGTTGGAAGCATCCAACGTGCTGTTATGTACATACGCACACCGCTGCATTGTGTTTGCTATACTGCTATACTATCACGTATATACATATACACGTAATACACCAACGCTGCAATTTTTTTTAAATCTATAATTAATATATATTATGACACACATACACATAATAAATATATACAGATATACGCGACACAAGTTTTTAATTTTTGTGGTATTTCAACAAACGTTTTTATTTATAAAAATAAATACGAAAACGAAATTTATTGAAAGTAAATACTAATAATAATTTTTTTACACTTAATATAATATTAATTGTTTTACACTTAAAAATTTGATTATATCATTCATGTAGTAAAGACATAGCACATAATTTATTATCATAATCAAATAATACGCATTTATTTTTTATAAGTTCTGCTGATTGTATCTCACTAGATTCAGAAAAACACTGGTAATGAAAACAATAAATTTATTACTTATTGCTAGTGCAAAAAGGTTATGGAACAACTAACGTAATATTTAGTGCGCAGGCGTTCTAGAAAATTTATCACATCATCGGCCAAGAAATGGCTGATGATCGCATGTCAATATTATAGGCATAGTACGGCGTCGATGGTTTACCAACCCTCGGCCGTTACAAAGCACCGATGCTTGGCCAAGCATCAGCAGCCATACCTTGGCCGATCAATGGTTTTTTTTTAGCATCGGCGACTTCGTATAGGCGATGGTTTACCAATTCTCGGCCGTTACAAAGCACCGATGCTTGGCCAAGCATCAGCAGCCATACCTTGGCCGATCAATGGTTTTTTTTTTTAGCATCGGCGACTTCGTATGGGCCGTTCTCGACGTTGAATGCTGTTTTCTTTATGTCTTGTTCATCTACTTCGATCTGGTGGAATCCTGAGTCTAAGTCAAGGGTAGTGAAGTATTGACTTCTACCTAACTTGTCTAAGATTTCAGAGATGTTCGGGATAGGGTATCTATCATCCACTGTTTTATTATTCAGGTTTCTATAATCGATCACCATTCTAAATTTTTTCTTTCCACTGGCATCATCTTTCTTAGGTACGATCCAGACGGGTGAAGACCAGGGTGAATTAGATGGTTTAATTATTTCGTCATTTAATAGTTTTTCAATTTGACTATTAATTTCGTTCTTATGGACGTAAGGATATCTATAGTTCTTACTATAAATAGGGTCTTCGTTGGTGGTGGTAATCTTGTGTTTGATATGATTCGTGAAGCTGAGTTTTTCTTGGTTTTCTCTAAAGAGGTCAGGGTAGTTTTTTAAGAGTTAACATAACTGATGTTTGTCTTCACGATTCATATGTTCATTTCTTATTTGTATCTCATGTATTTGTGTGTCGCAAGCATCTTGGAAATAATTGGTATAATAGCTTTTTCGGTAATCAATTGTTTGTTTTCAAAATCGATTTTTGCTTTTTCTGTATTTAATAGATCTAAGCCTATAAGGCCGTCATATTTTTTGTTAAATCTAAATAAATACATTTAACATTTATTTTCCAAATTAAATACAGGAAATGTTTGTACATGAGCTACTTGGTTGTGTTTCGTAGTTCCATGTGCAGTTTTGATGGTGAAAATTTCATTTTCTATCATTTCTGGTATGGTGGTATATGCTAGTTTTGGATTTATAATTGTTCTGTTGCTGCCTGTATCTAATAAAAGTTTTATATTTAGTTCTGGGTATATTATGTAAGGCAGAGAGTCATGTTGAATGTTATTTAGTACTATATGTTCTCTGTGGGTTCCAGGTGTTCGAGAAAATCCTGAGTATTTTCCTCTTGGTTTTCATATGCATAATATTCTTCATTTTCTTCAACTCTTTCATATTCTTGCTCTTCTTCGAACTCTCCTTCTATGTTATTTAATTCTTCGGCTTCATAGTTTAAGCCTGGTGTACTAAAAGTTGGCTTCCAGTTGTTGGTTGGTCTGACCGTGGAAGTTGTATTCATAGGAGTCCAATGTTTTCGAATGGGCATTTGGGGTTTTTTGTTCCAAACATTCGTTTGCTTCGTTTGTTTAGATTGAGGCTTTTTAAAAGGTTGATAAGAGGTTGATGGTTCAGCTCTTTGGTTTGAGTAGGGTGGTCTATTTTGTTGAGATGGGTTATAATTATTTTGAGGGTGGTAACATGGTCTGTACTGTGGTTTTTGGAGTAGGGGTCTCTGAGGGTAGAATTGTTTAGGTATTTCACCCATCAGGTTCAGTTGTTGAATTCTATTTGTTTTTAGAGTGTCTTCTCTCATGATTATTTTTAAAATCTCCTCCATTTTAGTAATATTCTGAACTCTAAGTTGTGATCCTAATGGTTCATTAAGACCAGTCAAAAAGGCTTCTAGTGTTAAGTTATCATACAATTTTAATTTATGAGTCTTCACTAGGGGGTCTAATCCTCCAATTTGTGTTACATTATAAAAATCATTTCTTATTTTGTTGCATTTGTCGTAAAAGATCAATGCAGTATCTCCTCTTTACCGGAATAGCATCAGTTCTCTTGTTTATGTCGTTTCCGATTTGTTTTCATTGTAGTTCGATATTAGTATAGCTCTTAATTCATCCCAAAAATGGGTGTTTCTATACTCTATTAATGCGTTTGCTTTTCCAACAATTTTACTTTTTATTGCAAGTAATAGTAACGCGTTGTCTGCAGCGTTTGCAGGAATATTCGGTAAAGCAAATTTCTTAATCACGTTATCACAACTTTGTAAGAACGTTGATAGTGAATTGTCACCGTTGAATTCTTTAATGTACGATATAAATGTGTTATACGCCATTATAATGTATATTTTTTTCTTAATATTCTTATATTTATGTATTATTTAATTATCAGAGGGAATAATAAAAGAAGGGATACTTGAAAATGGTACTCACATTGAGATCATTACAGCCAGTTCTAGAAGCATGATGATTCCAGGTCGTCTAGTTGTATGTCTTGTGCTTCCGTGTTCCTTTTTTATTATTTCACTCACTCACTTATTTATTTATTTTCACTTTAACTATTTATTAAGTTTAACTTTATTATTGTTTAGGTTTTTCGAATTATTAAGTTAATCCATTAAAATGGAAAAATTTACAGCGATTTGTAATTTCTTAATATCCTACCGACTGCGCCAATTAACTTTTGATTTACTGAAGTTAATAAAAAAAACAATTTAATTAACTTTAAACAATTATTTTATTGATATATTTATTACAAGACCTTCTGGCAATTCAGAGGTTCGAGTAAGACTGGTGGTCCGAGATTACGTGGTTACTTATATACTAACTTAATCGTAATTCTATCCCAGGATGTTTAGATTAGATAAGGGGATATGTTTAGAAATTAGTATAAAACAATAAGGGAAAGTATTGAAGATATTGTTTTTTAGATTATGTTTATATCTAGTATGTTTTTTTATTGTGCGGTAATTTGTAACTTAATAATAATAGTCTCATCGGAACAGTTGACTAGCGTAGTCAATGGTAGTCAATTAAATTAAATTATTCCACTAAATAATAAAATAGAATTTTTATTTAAATACAAGGTTCTACAACAGTTAAAGTACTCCTTGACTCATTGCATTCACTAGCAGCACCATACAGTCATGCAGATCTCACAAGGCATCACTGTCATAATCGTTCATATATCCTTTCATTAAATACAAAAATGATTATTAGTTTTACAATATTTCCTGTTTAAAAAGGAGTATAAATCGTTTATTCAGGACTAATGAATATTACACTTAAAAAGGAGTATAAACCGCATATGCAGGCTTAATGAATATTAAAAAGAATATTAAAATAAAATATAAATTACATAATGTAATACATAATAATTAAATAATAAATAAAATAATAATTTTTAGAAGGAATGTATATTGCTTATACAGACTTAATGAATAATATTAAAATAAAATTTAAATTACATAATGTAATTAATACATAATAAAGTATTAGCAACATAATCAAATAATAATTAAAATATTAATTTTAAATCTACAAACACCCTAAAACTTTTTTTTAACGAAAACTACACTACTAACTGAAACGGATATTTATCTTAATTATGTGAAAGAATATAATGGAAAAAATTCGCTAAGTAATTTCATATTAGATTGCGAAATGATCATAGATAATTTTGCCATGTTCCCCGGTAAAAATGAAGATCAAACAGAAGCCATTAGGAATAATGCTGTATTGCTCTATAGTTATAAAAAACAAGATTCTTGGAGACGCTACTTTAATAAAGAATAAAAGTATGAATACATACGATAAAGTAAAAACTATTTTAATAAATAGCTAGACTAAAAACCACTGCAATATCCTGCCTATAGGAACACTTAAACGAAAGCCTTACGAGAAATCTATTACTTTCTACAATAGATGTCTAAAATAACTCAACGACTTGAACGAACGGAATATGTTCTACAAAAAATTATCTATCACTTTGATATCACTGGAAAAATATCATGATAGCATGATAGTGAAATTTTTCATAAACAACCCTAACACAATGGATGAGCTCCTAGAATTATTATAATATATGACGAACCCCGAATCCATACTAAAGAGGAATACAACCACCCTCACAATGAACAAGTGACACACACAAGATTTTAAAACAGACAAACATCACACAAGATTTTAAAACAGAGCCGTCAACACAAAAACCGCGTTAAACAATAATCGGACACAGCATGAGAATAAAAAAATAGACAATGTACGAACGGAACTACAAGAAGTAATCATAAACGACGAGGCTACAGAAATCAAAGTACAAAACCAAAATAATTCAAAAGAAAAACAGAACACAGAAATAAATGAAAATTAAATCAATATTAAAATACAAAAAGAAATCGTAAACAATGAACTCACAGATATTAAAATACAAAGTCAGAATAATTCAGAAGAAATTCAGGATATCAAGATAAATAAAAATAAAGTTGATAAAAAAACTGCTCTATACTCCAGTACAAGAGATAGATCTACATTTACAAACTAAGTCTAAGTCTAAGTCTAATAACACCCATGAACTTAGACATTCAAAATCATAAAAATAAAATAACAATGTTATGTGCATAAAGTTAAAGAAATAAATGCGGACAATACAAGTTATTAGCATGATTAGAGCTACTGTTAAGCATCCAAATGCAGCACAAGAAGACACGGTATACCTGAGTATTAAAGGAAACAAGGCAATAGGCGAATAAAAACATAGGACCCTTTTCAGGAAATAAAAGTATCCGACACCTATATAACAAAAATAAAATGTACAAAAACTCAGAAACTAAAACAAACATAATAACTTAGTTAGAACTAAAAAAAATAACTAAAAAAAATAACTGCAAACGAAATAATTAAGGTTCTATTTGATAAATCTAAAAGAGATAGCATCCTACACCTAGTTTACGACAAATTGAATTCCAACTATCATAATAAAAATATTATAAAGAATTATAAAATATAAAGCAAAATTAACTAACAATATATTGAATTAAATTAAAACAGCTCTCCCATGTAAAAATAAATCTTGAAATTAGTTTTTATAAAGCTATCTTTGCAAGACATTAGTTAATTTTAAGCTTATTAATTTACGTTGGTGCAAAATTAAATGTAACCAAGCTGAATAACCTTGCAGGATTAGCTATTACCAATTGGAAAACGCATGTATTTTACTCTTTCAGTAAGTTCTCGCTACGCTTATAAAATGAGCATACCAAATTTCATAGAACGCTTGGAAAATGAGCTACTAGATAGCTAATTTTAATGCTTAATTATTCGTTTACAGTTATGTTGTGTATTATTCTAGTAGCAACCTTGCAGTTAGCTTGTATACCAAACCTCGTACTTTCAAGTTTCAAACCTGCACTCCAAGACAATTTTCTACGTAGGTAAAATATAGATTCTAATCAACAAGAATTAGATAAACGCACTAAAACCTAATGGAAGCCATAGATAAAAAGATTACCAAAAAGAAATAATAAAAATATTTATAACTAAATATTTATATTTAACAAATCGTTATAACAATTAAACTTGTCAGTCAATCGCTACAATTACTTTTGAAATCTACCAAGAACTATTGAAATCTAAGTAACATACGCGAAATAAAAAACGCCAAGTAGTTTAACAGTACCAGGCCATTGATTAGAAGAATTGCGAGCAATAAAGAAACCTGATAGGATAAAACAAAACACATCAAACTGCCTAATAACATTACAATGAAAACATTCACTAATAGCAAAGCCGTAGGATACAACAATCAACATTTAATCATTTTGTAAAAAATATACTGAAGCAACAACCCACAATATCATTAAAAATTGGTTGTACGTATAAAAGAGATGATATCTGTCATCTTTAATTTGAGTTCAGCAAAAATTAAATATTATTTTAAAAAAAAAGGAGAAAATATAAACTGAATATGTAATACTGCTTTATTCTCCTAACTTTCATTAAACAATTCCGTGATGAATTTCCATATGTGCAAAAAGCAACTAAAATGATTAGGACGTGAGTACTTTAAGAAATAATACTTAATAAATACGAAACACTTTTTATTTTCATCTCGAAAAATAATGGGTAATGAAAATATAGAACTATCAATAAAAATATTTATAATTATTATAATTATAATCAAAAAGAATAATTAAGGAAGTTACAGTAAATTAAAAAAAATGCAAAATCTGATTTTATTTCCAATTAAAGATGTTAATACTTTGGCAGTGACTTTGAAAAGTGGTCGGTTACAGACTTTGTGCAAAGCAATATTTAATCGCAGTTCTTCTAGAAAAAATCTGTCACTGGGTTTAGTGCAGGCGTTGGAGGTAAGTGAGTATGCATATTATGAGGAACGAATTCTGACAACTGATATGAGTTCTAGCTGTCTTATATAACAATAATAAGTATGTTGCTAGTTGAAAATTTGCCGCACATTTTTTTAACCCCATGTAAAAATTACTATGAGAATACTATATCAGTGCCTGTAAAACACTGGAATTTTATTTTTTAGTAGTACTAATTAGGTTTAAGGGATAAAATATTGTAAAGAATATGTATTAAGTTAAAAAATATGCAATATTAATTGCAAAGACGTTTATTGTTTATAAAAAAAACAATCAAAAATGTTGATTTTGTGAACTACCAGACAAATGTTACTGTACTTTCATTTCATGAACTACACTATGTCCGGGGTGTCACATTTTACATACAAAGACATACTTAATATATTTTATATACTTAATATTTTATCCCTTAAACCTAATTAGACTCCTAAAAAATAAAACTCCAACGCTTTACAGGCACTGATATAGGAATTCTCATAGTAATTTTGACATTGAGGATAAAAAACAGCGGCAAAATTTTAACTAGCAACATTAATATTATTGTTATATAAGACAGCTAGAACTCCTATCAGTTGTCAGAATTCGTTCCTCATATTATGCATACTCACTTACGTCCTGCGCCCGGACTAGTTCTGCCAACATAACATACAATGATGAAAAAATGGCCCAGGTATGCTAGTAACTTGAGTCGTTATCCGAGGAGCGCTGCAGTCTACAGTCCATTCTTGTTTTAAAGCTGGCTTTTATTGGCTATGAAGTAACAACTTCAAAAGACTCTGAATTCAGTACATGTCTGTCAAGTTAAATTACTCTCAGAAATATCTCTGGTTAAATAGATCTGGCATGAAATAACATACAACAAAGTGTAATCGGACCCAAAATGAAATTCCGTTGTAAACAATTTATTTCCGGTTGAAATTTTGAATCTTTGAGTGCTTATATCCGCTTTTACAATTTTATATCCTAGACCTATCAGCGGGAGTCTACACTTTTAGATCGAATACCGAAATTTAGAACATTGCCTAAAATGTAAATGCAAAAATGATATTTTTCTAGAAATAATTTATTGGAACGTGAATGAAATGTATTGATATATTATTTTTAAAAGAAGGACTTTTATGAAATTACTATTCAGTTTGACACTACCTATTCTCCCCTATAAGACGATGAAGCTTCTCTCTGAGACACTGTTATCCTCTCACGTTCATGAGAATCTCTCAAGGCAACCCGACGCTACCGACTGCGAGAGAGGGTTTCAAGTAGCATTAATGTAAGGTCTGTTGTGTGTGGAGCGAGCTTTCTAGCCTTAGGCTTGTCTCAGTATGGGACCGTATTTAAGCGAATTTCTGCCGGACGTATACGGGCTACTACGCTTTACCTATCCGAACCATGTAAATGTAATGAGATCGCTCTGGAGCTCTCAGACTGCACGCTACAAAGCAGTCCGAATACGGGCGGCACTACCTCGCACATTAGAAGCGTATAAAATCGAATTTTATCCAAGCGTTACCAATACTACATCGATACCCTATATGAACCTTTGTAAATGCAAAAAGCCGCGTCAGACTGGAGGGGATACCTAAGATCGCATTTTGTTACGCTGCAATACGCGGTCAAATGAAATCTATCGGCGACATGGGTATGTTCTGCATGCAATTTATGTTTGTATTTCAGTGAATCATGGGCACGGATGCCCATACCAATAGGATAGAACTAAATTTAAATTCACGCCCACCAGAACTCAGATATATAATAAATGCTAAAGTCCCTTTAATACCAGTAGTGAATCGATAAAAATTAAAGTTAAAGTTTGCTCTTATGATAAATTATATAAGTGTTAAAGAACTCCAATACACCCCCTAATACACGACTACAGTCATCTGAGACACACATAGGCGGTTTGCTTTGTAGCTCATTCAAACCGCCGATTTACGTCCCATACTTTATATTATAAAAAAGATGTGCGTTTTAAAGCATCTATTGATATATGTACAACCATTATTGTATTACTATAGGCGTAGTCATATTGGCTTACATGCACATTAAAATGGTATAAATTAACAGTAATGATATTGATTGAAGGCGTCGGTTAGGCAAATAAGCAGATGGATAGATTTTTTAATAAAATGTGTGTGCAGTGGTTTATCTGTAATCTTATATGAGTATATCATGACAGTCTCTGTTATTCATTTCCAATATATTAAGTCAACATACACCACCCGCAGTGTGGTCGGTGTTTTCAAATTAATTATAAATACTAAGTAAGTACAGAGTGATGATAGTATTTTTTGAATATTATAAACTTACGATTTCCGTACAAGTTTAATTCTTAAGCACTTGTTAACCATTAAAAGTCGTAACAATCTGCAATTGACCATATGCTAATAATATAATAAATGTAAATTATCACAAATATACTTAGTTAATAGAACCAAAACGCTGCTTAGTTGTATTTAATAAAAGGTATTCCGTCACCACAAAATGTTGTTTAAACCACTTCGCTATCAAATTGCTCATAGTAGTATAAAATGTGGTAAATAAAAATATCAAAAAGTTTATATTCAATATAAATAGTTAATATAACCAAACCACTGTATAGTTGTTTCTAGTAAATGGAATTCTGTCATCACAACTATTATTTAAACCAAAACACTTCGTTTTAAAAATAATAGTTTACGTGTGATAATAAGAATTAGTTCCACCATTAACATAGCCGTAGATGTGTGTAAAATATATTTCATATAACCTCGTTCTAGTAAACGTATTCACAATTGATAAAGTTGAAACCCATCGTTGCTGTAGAACATAGTATAGTATCGTTAGTGTATAGCTCAAATCTTTCGTCACAATATAGATGGTTTATATAAGTTATGAATGGTAAACTTATTTACAACAGAAATAATAATAAAACATAGAAGATATAAAATAAATAGAAGAACATAGTATAGTATCTGACAAAGCCAGTCTTCTTAACTTTTTATTTGTTCGCAAATCTACATTAGAACCATCGTTGAAGTATAAAACAACAAATTATTCCTAATAACAAGAAATATTATATTTCTCTTTAAATTTAACAAATCATACCATTTCCATTTTAAATTTAAGGTTTGAGCAAGCTACAACTAAAATTATTCAATAATTCAGTGCTAGTGTACTTTTTAAGAATTTTTCGTAGTTGTCTTTTTAAGGATTTGTTCGTTATTATATTCTCATTGCTGAAGATTTATATTTCTTGATTTGGATGTGGCTGAAATGTGTTCTCAAGATGCTTTGCGAATAACTATGCCTTTTAAGCGTTATCTCTTTCCCAGCTTCGATCTTCCCTTTGAATGGAATTGAATGAGATTGCATCTTCGGTTTCTTGGTGTTTTTTGTAACCCTCCAGAGTAAATAGTCTGTATCTTTTTCGAACGATAGTTTACTAAGAAAATGATTTAAGAGTTCATTTTTAATTTCCTGAATTTCGTATGTTAGCTGACATGTCAATGCTCTGCCACTTTCTTCTAGATTTTCGTATTTTTTTAATTATCTCCATGATTTCCTTTGAATTGCAGTTACCCTTTGTTTTCCTTTTTATACGGGGTGCATTTCTCTATACTGATTGCTATTATTAGTTATTATTTGTAGATATACTAATACAGATATGAAATCTGTTTGGTCCGAACTATTTACTTGTGCAACATTTGCCTGAAAAGATTTGTTTAACATTAGTCAACAGTAAAGGAAGCCTGGAAAGTGTAGCGTTAATGGCAGACAATATGATGCAAGTAGCAGACCTAAGAAGTCAACTCGTATGTGATGATTCACGCACACCAAAAAAAGAATATTTCAGATGTACAGAGAAACAAATTGCGGAATTGCAAACGACTATCAAGGAATTGAAAATAAATCAACAACGCAAAAAGAGATATGATGACAGATATGTATCAACACAGACACAAAGCGAAATCTGTTGGTATCAACGCTGTTCATGAATGACGCAACAAATGCACTCCGCCTTGCAAATATAATCTGTTTGGAAAACTAATCGGCCAACATTCTAAAGTGGTACAAAGTGTAGGCCATACAAAATCACATCGCTTATTTGTAACTGACGAAATTACTGGTTTTAAATTCCTTGTGGACTCAGTGGCAGACATATTAGTATCACCTAACTCATTGAAAGACAAAACGAAACTAACAAAATTGGAAATATACGCAGCAAATGGTTCGATTATAAAAACATTTTGACAATGTTTAGTGAATCTCAATCTAGGGTTAAATAAACAAATACAATGGCCATTCACTCTAGCAGATGTACAACATCCTATAATAAGAGCAGACTTGTCATTTTAACCTGGTAGTGGATATAAAAACCGCACGACTTTTGGACCAAGTAACACAACATACTTGTAACGGGATTGCAACATACGTATATTACTACAACTTGTATACTTCTTATTTCACCGTCACAAATGTATACAGATCTTTTATAAATTCCTACTTTGTTACGAGAAAATCCAAAATATGAGATCAAAAACCACAGCGTTTGTCTTTTCATAGTAACTAAGGGTCCCCCAGTATCAATCAAGGCACGACGACTACCACCAGCTAAAGTAACGGCTGCCAAAGCAGAATTTAAAATAATGTTGAACATAGGAATATGTAGACCATCAAAAAGTTGTTGGCGATTCCTTTACATATGACAACCAAGAAGAACGGATCGTAGTGTCTATGTGTAGAATACAGAGCACAACGTAACAATTCCAGATAGGTACCCAATACCAAACTTACAGGATTTCAATAGTGAATTGGCATAAATAACAATATTTTTATATAAATTAAATTATTAAATTAAATCTTGTTCGAGCATATCATCACATTACAGTAGCACTTGAAGACGTTGAACGTACTGCAGTCATTACACCATTTGGATTATTCGAATTTGTAAAGTTACCGTTTGGATTACGAAATGCAGCACAATCTTTTCAAAGGTGTATTCATAATATTTTAAGAGTGCTACCTTTTGCATTCGCTTATATTGACGACATTTTAATTGCTTCTAATAATGAAACGGAAAACAAATCCCGTCTAGAAGCAATTTTTAAAACAACAAACGAATGGAACATCAATATTCATCTCTCTAAGTGTGTGTTTAGAGCAACATAAGTATCATTCCTAGGCTATACAGTTTTAAAAATGCGGATTCTACCACTACAAGATCGAGTACAAACGATTGTAGCATATCCACAACCTTCTATGGTGTCGAACTTCGATGATTTTTGGGAATGATTAATTTTTATCGAAGGTTTTTGCCTCATTTTGCTGCAACACAAGAAAAGCTATTTGATTTAACACGGAATAGCACTAAAAACGATAAAAGGAAAATAGAATGGACAGCAGATTACCTATCAAAAGCCACACTATTAGCTCATCCTACAGAACAACTACTTCTTGCACTTACCGTAGACGCATCTGATTTTGCAATGGGCGCTTCATTATCACAAATTAAAAACATACAATCGGAACCACTAGAATTTTTTTCCAGGAAACTCACAAATACACAAATGAACTATAGGACTTATGACCGTGAAATATTTGCAGTTTATTCAACAGTCAAATACTTTAGATACGTGCTAGAAGGACGTGACTTTATTATATACGAGTATACAGACCACAAACTATTTGCGTTTGCTTTTCAACAAAAATCGGAGAAAGCATCACCAAGACAGCTATGTCATTTGTATTTTATAGGTCAATTTACTACTTCCATAAAATATATATTTAGGCAAAGAAAACATCGTAGCTGACGCTTGCTCACGCATTGCAGAACAAGAACTATCGTCATACATTTCGTTTGAAAATCTAACTGATTTACAAAAAGAAAAACGATGAAGAACTAGCCAAAATTAAACAAAGCGATTCATGCTCTCTAAAATTCAAAACAATCAAATTATCTGGGAATAAAGAAGTAATTTCTGATATATCTACAGACACTCTAAGGACATATGTTCCAAAAAAATATTCGAGGCATTACATCAATTGTTACATCCTGGAATACGAGGAACCCTTGATTTAGTTCGAAAGCGGTTTGTGTGGCCATCTATCAATATAAACATCACTCTATGGATGAAATCCACCATTGCATGCCAACGCTCAAAAGTCAACAAAGACATAACCAGTGCTATAGGAAATTATAATACCGTTCGAAACAGATTTTTGCATTTAAATGTAGATATTGTTGGCCACTACCTTAATCCTAAAGCTATAGATACCTCTTCGAGTCGAAATTTTGATCCTATTGACGACCTAAAACAACCCGTTTTTGGGATATTTTACATAAGATTTTTGCTCCTGCTTTGCCCCTACATTTGGCAGTTGTCGGACAAATTACGATGTTTAGGGTCAAATGAGGGTGACATTCAAAACCCCATATAAACTTAACCACGCACTAGAACCAGCCTACATATTTTGAGTAACACTGTGTTGCCTTGTCGACGATGATATATATATATATATATATATATATATATATATATATATATATATTTTTTTTTTTTTTTAATTTATTTGTTGGGCTTTGGCTTATTCAGCCTTCTTGCCATTCTAAAATACAAAAAATTATTACATATATATGTAGACTTTTAATTTACATTAGTAGTTTTTGAATCTAATACCATCCCGGTTCAGACTCCACTTTGCAGGTTAGAATATACAACCACCTGTTGAGATCCTAATTTGCGCTTCAGAACTATTCAATCCCATATGAGCCTCCAATTTGTAGGTAATTTCTACAACTATCCGTTGAGACGATCAATTTGCAGTATAACATAACAATATAGTTTCTTTTATACGAGCAAACACATGATTTGAATATTGATAGTTCATTTAATATTTACACAAAATTATACAATTACATCTAAATAAAGCGAATTAATCGTAATTAACTTCACTAAGAAAAATACACTTGATTAAATTACAATACTTAGATTATAGTGTCTCTTCACAGTGTTTGGCCTGTTAACACGTAATACGCAATTTCAATTGTTCATAGTTATCAACACAATGATTTTATAATGATAATACAACCTAGTATTTAACATTACATTTGCTGCATAACTCTAACATATGTTACAACTAATAACAATGTTACACTTATTAAATTATATTAACACCCGTTAATAATATTTAAACTAACAAAATAACAACAACAGTGTTCTTTACTATTTCTATTTCTTAAAACTAATTATATTTACACTTAAGACTAATCTTAAAAAATAATCCCACATCTCGGCCACTCCTGACTAGTAACTGTCCTCAGTTGCTATAATCATCCTTGCCCATGATGTCATCTTGTCTGCTGATGTAGAAGTCCTGTCTGGCCCTTCACACTCTCCTGCATTCTCCACGTCATAACGATCATTTCCTTTAATTTTCGTTATTTTGTATGGTCCTTTGATTTTAGCTTTAGCTCCTGTTGCTTTAGTAGGTAACAACCAAACAAACTTTGTAAAAGCATTTACTTTAACGAGAATATGTTTACACTTTTTGCTTGTCGTTTTACATTTTCTACCGTAGCTAGTTCTGTATTCTTGCTGAACTTTTAGAATAATTCCTTTATCCTCTTCTCTCAGCTTCTTGCGTTTTTCTACAAACTCATTTTGTATTTCTTCTGCTTGTATCGTCTTCTTCGGCTTCGGAAAATGCTTAACGGCTTTGTCCTTATCCTTCGAGGAACGAACAGTGTCTTGTTTGGTTTTCATTTTAACCCCAATCTTCAATTTATTTTCTGTTATACACTTCCTTGTATAATTCTTTGCTTGTTGCGTCTTCTTCGGCTTCGGAAAATGCTTTGCTGCGTTGACCTTATCCTTAGGGGGACGAACATTGCCTTGTTTCCTATCTTCGGCTTCGGAAAATGCTTGGCTGCTTTTACCTTATCCTTAGATAGACGAACAATGTCTTGTTTCACTGCACAACCTAGGTCGTTCATTTCCTGGGCTGCCTGTATGACATCCTCTTCTAACCCTTCACCCAGCTGCTCTCCAACAACTAGTCGATCTGCAGGTGGTAGTCTAAGCGGTCTAGAAAATAAAGGAGTATAAATTTTCATTGTAATTGTCTTTTCACTTTCAGAGTTGCGTAACTCTTTTCGTTTGTCATTGTCCACTGACTCAGGTGTTTTATTAACAACAATTTTATCGTTTATATTAGATAAGTCTAGATCACTTTCTTTATCACCATAGTCTATTTTCATTGTCATTAATTGTTTAACCTCACTTTCATTTTCATCTTTATCGTTATAAAGTTTATGAAATTTAACACCTGTTTTATCAATAACTACTTTAGCTTTAGCTATAATGTCTAATCCTAACACCATGTTCATATGCATTGCATGAGATGGTAACACTTCAAAATAACCTACGTAATGTTCTGAATCAATTTCAATGTCCAATTTTTTTATTCTACCTAAAGAATTTACTCTAGAGTTTGACAAACCACGTATTGTTATTTCAGAGTCATTAAATTTAACATTCTTTAATGTTTTAAAATAATCTTCGCGCACTGCTGATAAATCACTACCAGTATCTATTAAAGTATATACATTACTCCTGTTATTAACACAAATTGATTTTATCATTTCTACTTTCATAACATTATGCTCCGCTTTAACAGTTTTTATTTTAGTATTACAGTTTCGACTAACATGTCCATAATTACCACAATTAAAACATTTATAACCTTGTCTTTATCAGGACACACTTTAGATGAGTGTGATAACGAACCACAATTAAAACATTTAATCTTCTCACCTGTTGTCTCAACTTTAGTTTTGGTACCTGGCCTAGATCTCTTATCATATTCCTGGGTATCCATTTTCATTTTTGCATATTGTTCCAGCTTACGTCTAAGTTGTCCAATATTCTCAGCTCCATAAAGTATTACTTTGTTAGCTGCACTGTCGCGAATGCCTGCTATGATATAATCCATAATAGCTGCTTCTTCGACGTCTGCTTGTCGAGCTATATCTAAAATATCATACACATATTGACGAATACTTTCACCTGTTTTCTTCACCCTTTGTTGAAGCATTTTGTGAACCTGTGCGCTATTTAAACTCGTATCGAATTCTTCAATCAAATACGATTTAAATGTATCCCAATTTATTATCCTGGTTTCGAAATTAACAAATTGTTTTGCTGTATCAGTCAACAATCTCCTGGCATACAAATATCTGTATTTTGTATCTATTTCTGCCTGGTCACAGAAATCATCAAATTGTTTAATCCATAATCTAACATTTTTAAGCCCATCATATTTAGGTAAAGCCAATTCTAAATCTAAAAATGTATAATTAGTTTTATTGACTGTTTCATTGTTTACAGACCTATTATTCTGTTCACCGACTCGGCTATTAAATGAGTTCATTCTTGACAATAATTGAGCACGATTCCCACGCTGACTAAGTCCAACAAAATTAAGTTCCTGTCGTAACTCTGCCACTGACAAATTGTCTAATTCTTGTGTCATTGTTATAATTTTCACTACTGTACAATTACTTTAATGAGCAAACTGTACACTAAGTTTTCCTCTTGATTCCGCTGGTCAACTGTTCTGGTTCTAAGGTTAAAAATAATCTTAACTGAAGATTTTTGATTTCGCCCTTATCCCGTTGATCAATAAGTCTGGTTCTAAGGTTAAAAATAATCTTAACTGAATATTTTTCATTTCGCCCTTATCCCGGTTGAGCCCCTAATTTGTAGACTTTTAATCTACATTAGTAGTTTTTGAATCTAATACCATCCCGGTTCAGACTCCACTTTGCAGGTTAGAATATACAACCACCTGTTGAGATCCTAATTTGCGCTTCAGAACTATTCAATCCCATATGAGCCTCCAATTTGTAGGTAATTTCTACAACTATCCGTTGAGACGATCAATTTGCAGTATAACATAACAATATAGTTTCTTTTATACGAGCAAACACATGATTTGAATATTGATAGTTTATTTAATATTTACACAAAATTATACAATTACATCTAAATAAAGCGAATTAATCGTAATTAACTTCACTAAGAAAAATACACTTGATTAAAATACAATACTTAGATTATAGTGTCTCTTCACAGTGTTTTGCGTGTTAACACGTAATACGCAATTTCAATTGTTCATAGTTATCAACACAATGATTTTATAATGATAATACAACCTAGTATTTAACATTACATTTGCTGAATAACTCTAACATATGTTACAACTAATAACAATGTTACACTTATTAAATTATATTAACACCCGTTAATAATATTTAAACTAACAAAATAACAACATCGCACAACCTATGTACATCTTTGTCGCCATTTTTATCTAACTCAGACTACGACTACTGTTGCTTGTACCGTGTGCCACACCCTGGTGTGTCATCATCTTGAACAGCTAGCGAACGTCTCTGACCAGTTCGCTTTGGCGTTCTGCCTCGCGTTCACTTGCTTGTCTCAGCGAACGGCTTATAGGGTTTGCAAGCGGTTTATTTACACATTTAAATATACCCCGTTCTTAGCAAAGATTTTTACCTATTCTACAGTGTTCTTTACTATTTCTATTTCTTAAAACTAATTATATTTACACTTAAAACTAATCTTAAAAAATAATCCCACATCTCGGCCACTCCTGACTAGTAACTGTCCTCAGTTGCTATAATCATCCTTGCCCATGATGTCATCTTGTCTGCTGATGTAGAAGTCCTGTCTGGCCCTTCACACTCTCCTGCATTCTCCACGTCATAACGATCATTTCCTTTAATTTTCGTTATTTTGTATGGTCCTTTGATTTTAGCTTTAACTTTAGCTCCTGTTGCTTTAGTAGGTAACAACCAAACAAACTTTGTAAAAGCATTTACTTTAACGAGAATATGTTTACACATTTTGCTTGTCGTTTTACATTTTCTACCGTAGCTAGTTCTGTATTCTTGCTGAACTTTTAGAATAATACCTTTATCCTCTTCTCTCAGCTTCTTGCGTTTTTCTACAAATTCATTTTGTATTCCTTCTGCTTGTATCGTCTTCTTCGGCTTCGGAAAATGCTTAACGGCTTTGTCCTTATCCTTCGAGGAACGAACAGTGTCTTGTTTGGTTTTCATTTTAACCCCAATCTTCAATTCATTTTCTGTTATACACTTCCTTGTATAATTCTTTGCTTGTTGCGTCTTCTTCGGCTTCGGAAAATGCTTTGCTGCGTTGACCTTATCCTTAGGGGGACGAACATTGCCTTGTTTCCTATCTTCGGCTTCGGAAAATGCTTGGCTGCTTTTACCTTATCCTTAGATAGACGAACAATGTCTTGTTTCACTGCACAACCTAGGTCGTTCATTTCCTGGGCTGCCTGTATGACATCCTCTTCTAACCCTTCACCCAGCTGCTCTCCAACAACTAGTCGATCTGCAGGTGGTAGTCTAAGCGGTCTAGAAAATAAAGGAGTATAAATTTTCATTGTAATTGTCTTTTCACTTTCAGAGTTGCGTAACTCTTTTCGTTTGTCATTGTCCACTGACTCAGGTGTTTTATTAACAACAATTTTATCGTTTATATGAGATAAGTCTAGATCACTTTCTTTATCACCATAGTCTATTTTCATTGTCATTAATTGTTTAACCTCACTTTCATTTTCATCTTTATCGTTATAAAGTTTATGAAATTTAACACCTGTTTTATCAATAACTACTTTAGCTTTAGCTATAATGTCTAATCCTAACACCATGTTCATATGCATTGCATGAGATGGTAACACTTCAAAATAACCTACGTAATGTTCTGAATCAATTTCAATGTCCAATTTAATTCTACCTAAAGAATTTACTCTAGAGTTTGACAAACCACGTATTGTTATTTCAGAGTCATTTAATTTAACATTCTTTAATGTTTTAAAATAATCTTCGCGCACTGCTGATAAATCACTACCAGTATCTATTAAAGCATTTACATTACTCCTGTTATTAACACAAATTGATTTTATCATTTCTACTTTCATAACATTATGCTCCGCTTTAACAGTTTTTATTTTAGTATTACAGTTTCGACTAACATGTCCATAATTACCACAATTAAAACATTTATAACCCTTGTCTTTATCAGGACACACTTTAGATGAGTGTGATAACGAACCACAATTAAAACATTTAATCTTCTCACCTGTTGTCTCAACTTTAGTTTTGCTACCTGGCCTAGATCTCTTATCATATTCCTGGGTATCCATTTTCATTTTTTCATATTGTTCCAGCTTACGTCTAAGTTGTCCAATATTCTCAGCTCCATAAAGTATTACTTTGTTAGCTGCACTGTCGCGAATGCCTGCTATGATATAATCCATAATAGCTGCTTCTTCGACGTCTGCTTGTCGAGCTATATCTAAAATATCATACACATATTGACGAATACTTTCACCTGTTTTCTTCACCCTTTGTTGAAGCATTTTGTGAACCTGTGCGCTATTTAAACTCGTATCGAATTCTTCAATCAAATACGATTTAAATGTATCCCAATTTATTATCCTGGTTTCGAAATTAACAAATTGTTTTGCTGTATCAGTCAACAATCTCCTGGCATACAAATATCTGTATTTTGTATCTATTTCTGCCTGGTCACAGAAATCATCAAATTGTTTAATCCATAATCTAACATTTTTAAGCCCATCATATTTAGGTAAAGCCAATTCTAAATCTAAAAATGTATAATTAGTTTTATTGACTGTTTCATTGTTTACAGACCTATTATTCTGTTCACCGACTCGGCTATTAAATGAGTTCATTCTTGACAATAATTGAGCACGGTTCCCACGCTGACTAAGTCCAACAAAATTAAGTTCCTGTCGTAACTCTGCCACTGACAAATTGTCTAATTCTTGTGTCATTGTTATAATTTTCACTACTGTACAATTACTTTAATGAGCAAACTGTACACTAAGTTTTCCTCTTGATTCCGCTGGTCAACTGTTGTGGTTCTAAGGTTAAAAATAATCTTAACTGAATATTTTTGATTTCGCCCTTATCCCGTTGATCAATAAGTCTGGTTCTAAGGTTAAAAATAATCTTAACTGAATATTTTTGATTTCGCCCTTATCCCGGTTGAGAGCCCCCAATTTGTAGATTTTTATATCTACATTAGTAGTTTTTGAATCTAATACCATCCCGGTTCAGACTCCACTTTGCAGGTTAGAATATACAACCACCTGTTGAGATCCTAATTTGCAGCATAGAACTATTCAATCCCATATGAGCCTCCAATTTGTAGGTAATTTCTACAACTATCCGTTGAGACGATCAATTTGCAGTATAACATAACAATATAGTTTCTTTTATACGAGCAAACACATGATTTGAATATTGATAGTTCATTTAATATTTACACAAAATTATACAATTACATCTAAATAAAGCGAATTAATCGTAATTAACTTCACTAAGAAAAATACACTTGATTAAAATACAATACTTAGATTATAGTGTCTCTTCACAGTGTTTTGCGTGTTAACACGTAATACGCAATTTCAATTGTTCATAGTTATCAACACAATGATTTTATAATGATAATACAACCTAGTATTTAACATTACATTTGCTGCATAACTCTAACATATGTTACAACTAATAACAATGTTACACTTATTAAATTATATTAACACCCGTTAATAATATTTAAACTAACAAAATAACAACATCGCACAACCTATGTACATCTTTGTCGCCATTTTTATCTAACTCTGACTACGACTACTGTTGCTTGTACCGTGTGCCACACCCTGGTGTGTCATCATCTTGAACAGCTAGCGAACGTCTCTGACCAGTTCGCTTTGGCGTTCTGCCTCGCGTTCACTTGCTTGTCTCAGCGAACGGCTTATAGGGTCTGCAAGCGGTTTATTTACATATTTAAATATACCCCGTTCTTAGCAAAGATTTTTACCTATTCTACAGTGTTCTTTACTATTTCTATTTCTTAAAACTAATTATATTTACACTTAAAACTAATCTTAAAAAATAATCCCACATATATATATTGAACAAGAATGATTTGAACAAATTTTGTCTTTAGACAAACCGTTTTTCGTCTTTCTTAATTGCAAAGTATTTTGTTGCAGTTAATTCATTATTTCGTGTTTTCTTTATTATTGATTCTATATTAATCTTTATTGTAACATGTACAACACAAGAACCAGTTATTTGACAATTACGTCACTAATAATCGTTCTATGCATTTTTTAATCCGTACCCTTTTGGTGCAGAAGTCTTTCAACCTTATAACGATTAACATCTCTGACTAGTAATTACCGCTTAAAAGTTATTACAACCACCGAGGTTCTTGAGTGTTACTTGATTTTGTTATATTTTAGTGTTAATCATCGTTATTGTTATTAAAACTTGTGATTTATATTTGATCAAATAAACAAGTAAATTGTTATATTAAAATTATTTGAAGATCTATAATTCCTGTGCTTGCACCTCAAGAATTCGCAACCTAAACGCAGTGCTGAAAATACGCACAATCCTGCTTTCTAACTATTGATCTGTTCGAGCCGAATATTAGATCTGAACATTAATTTATCCTAAACCAGCGCATTAGTACATAAGGTCTCAAAGAACATCCATCTAACATCAAGTCCTGTGCGAATCGGATGCTGGATTTTAATCCATATACAATTGATCAAGGACCAGCATTTTATCCTACAAGATCTCTTCAGGACAAGCTATTATACCAGGTCCTTCGAGCTTTAACACCGTAAAGACTTTGAGACATCACAGGAAGTTGCAAGTAGAAGAAAACAAGTCACAACAAAATGAATCGTATACTGAAACGTACGCGTAGAAACCATCTGAGAAAAAACCAAGGCTGCTGAGTCATCCGCACATCAGGCACAGAGTGTGCGACCATAGTTAAAACAATCCTACCTTATTCTTTCATTTATACCTTGTCCCGTTTGATATTGCTTCTTTCTTTGATTCAAGTACATTTTCTTATAATAATTGGTAGATTTTTTAGATCAGCATAAGAGATTGTTAAATTATTGAACAAGACTTAGGTTATTTTACCAAATAACCACATCAACGATAAATCTAAGCAGTTACATTGTAGATTCGAGTAGCGGTTTCTATTCTTTGAAATCATATATGCCTTATTAAGCATTTATTCGATAGTTCCCATCTCAATCCTACCGGTATTGCTTTAGAACATATGATAAAAATTTGTACTCGTCACGTGCACCCCGTGTTTTTTATACAGTCAAAATTTATTTATATAGTTATATTCGTTATCTATATAAAATCACTTTAACAAAAGGTTTATTAAATTATCATCTTTAGTTATTTGAAAAATTGTTAAACATTCCCATTCCATTAAGATCACGCTGGCACGCGTTTACAATTGTTTCTTCAAAGTATTGTATAATAACCCTGAGTTTAACATAAATGTTGCTTGGAGCATTGTATTACTTTTCGTTAGATTACTTACTGGTTTTAAAACATTAAACTGTTAAACGTTTAATCTCTTTGAATTACTTTAATCTTCCCATTGTTAATTATTATTTATATTTTAATTATTGGAATTTAAATTGCACTTTATTTTCAATAACCTTGCAGTATTATTTAGGTTTTAAAATATATTTATCATTTGATTTATCAGTAACTTAACTAAATAATTATTATAGTATTTTGCCATCTTTTGTTTTTAAAATTCAATAATTTGCAATGATGGGTGATCTAAAAAAGCTAAATGCCATGTTGCATTCTTGTCAAGGTAATTTAGAAATATATACTAAATTAATAAAGAAAGTTAACGTAAACGATCCATCCACGTATAATATTTAAGACATTAAAACGCATAAGAGAATTTTTTCTCCATTATTATCCGAACTTAGCAACATCTGTATAAATATACAAGTAATGGTTGCTGATGAAAATGAGGAAATGGAACGCATCGACAAAATTCGTGAAAAATTCAACATTAAAATTTAGCGTTAGAATCAGTATTTAATGATATATTAGTCGATTCTAATCCACCACCCGTGTCTTTTAATTTGCGTTCAAACCACAATACCGACAATGACATTGAGCTACCCCGTATATGCGTACCAGACTTTCATGGTGACATATCCGAATTGCATTCATTTAAGTCAAGCTTCGTTAGCTTAATACATAGTCAGAACAGGTTTAACAATTACAAAAAGCTCCATTTTTTGCGAAGCTGTCTAAAAGGTGCAGCTCTTGACATATTCACTTCTATAGAAATCGAGGCTAAACATTATAAGTGTTGGAATATTATTCTCGAAGCATATGACAATAAGGGAAAGTTAATTTCCCATCACATAAAATCATTCTTGAACATCCCGAATCTGATTACTGAGTCCAGTGATATTTTGAGAAAATGTAGAGCTTTTCTAAAATTGTCCATTTTCGCACGCATTAAAGAATGTCAAAAGCGCACGTTATGCTTAAATTTTTTGAGAAAAGGACACAACACTAAGAAGTGCCCTTCCACTTTCCTGCTTTTACATTTAGCTACGTCTCAATCTAATTCACCACAGCCAAGTACTTCCAGTGACATATTCACAAGTCAAGAAGTAAACTCAGGGCACGTGTTACTTTCTACTACTGTGGTAAAAGTAACCGATAGTATTGATAAATCAATTTTAGCACGCGCTTTATTGTATAATGGAAGCCAAACTATTTTTGTAACCAAATGATTAGCGAACAGGTTATAGGCAACTTTTACACCCACGAATGTAACTATATCTGGTATAGGCTAAACTAAGACGAACGTAACGGCTAAGATAAGCGTTCAACTCGAATCACTAGCTACTAGTTATAAGACATTTGTTGACAGTTTAGTTATTCACAAAATTACTGACAACATACCAAATACGAATGTAGACATAACTAGTCTAAAAATTCCCTCACACATTCAATTAGCAGACCCACAATTTAACAAGTCTGATCGCGTAGACCTACAGCTAGTTGCAGATATTTTTTGAAACCTTCTACGTGTAGGAAAGATACGTTAAATTAGTAATCTTATAAGCGTTCAGAAAACCACATTTGGTTGGATTGTAATAGGAACTAAAGCAGCTAATGGTAACGTACGATCACATTGTTATTATTCACAAATATAGAATCAAATTTCTAAGTTCTGGGAAATTGAATTTGTAGAAAGCTGTAGTTCACATACTGCGGAAGAATTAGCCTGCGAAGACCATTTTAAACGAACCACAATTCGTGACACCACTGTTCGATTAGTTGTCACTATCCCCTTAAAAAAACCAACAACGCTATTAGGGAATTCTAAAAATAACGCTACAAAACGATTCTTGTCGCTAGAAAAGAAACAGTCATCAGGTCATAAATCCTAAAGCAGCGGATTCAATATTAAACGACTTTTACGTTGACGATTTAGCAGAGCTTTCGAACCGCTGTGTTAAAATTAATATTTTATCCAGTGCGGGTTTTAAACTTAGAAAGTGGATAGCTAATTCACCTACTGTATTTTCAAATAGGAAAAATGATAGGTCCGATACTCCTATTACGGAACCTGCTAGAGTCACAAAGCGCTTATTATTATCATTTGTGTCTAAAATCTGTGATCATCTAGGATTATTGTCACCCTGTATAATTCCCTTTAAATAAATTATGCAAGAATTATTACTTAGCAGCCAATGATTATCTCTAAATGCTTTTTCGGATGATAATAACAATATACTTGTTGAAGGTCGATTACAACATTCAAGTTTTACTTTTGATAAAAAGCACCCTATTATATTGCACCCTAAGCACCCATTTACAAATTTATTTATGCAACATGAACATATAAGACTGTTCCATTCAGGTCCACTTTATTATTCTCTGTTAGAGACCAGTTCTGGCCCCTAAGAGGAATATCACTAACTTTATCTATAGTTCATAATTGCATCATATGCTTTAAATGTAAGCCGAAAATGTTTTCGCCAATGATGGGTTCTTTAGCCTCTGACAGAAGCGTTTTTGATTATCCCTTGAGGATTACTAGCGTCGATTATGCTGGCCATGTTATGATAAAGAATCGTTATGGTCGCGGTAGCAATTTAATCAAGGCATATATTTGTTTATTTATATGTTTCGCTACTAAAGCACTACACCTGGAATTAGTAACTGAATTATCGACTCAATGTTTCCTGGCAGCACTTAATCGTTTTATTTCGCGTCGAGGATAGCCGTCGACCATATATTCTGATAACGGTACTAGTTGTGTAGGAACAAACAATGTACTTGCTAAGTTTTTGTCAAATAAGTCAAATTCATCTAAATTATCGATCTCTGCTTTTGAATTATTTATCACATGGAAATTCATTTCGCCACGTTCCACACATTTTGGTGGTCTTTGGGAAGCAAATATCAAGTCTACTAAGAGTCATTTAAAAAAGGTACTTTCAAATAGTCACTTATCTTATGAAGATACGTACACATTCTTTACTGAAATAGAAGCAATATTAAACTCCCGCCCTCTCTATCCAATGTCATCAGATCCTATTACTCCTGGACACTTACTTAATGGTCGTCAAATTACCAGCAATATGGCTGCAGCAGGTGCACCTGTTAATTTGAACCAGACGCAACATTTTGCATATGTGCAAGAACAACTTCAGCAGTACTGAAAAAGGTGTACTTCTGACTACATAAACCATTGCCAACAGCGTAGTAAATGCAAAACTTCAACTAATACGAAACTTCATGTAGGATCATTGGTTATGATTCATGAAGACCATTTACCCACGACACAATGGGCAATTGGTCGCGTCATCAAGCTGTTGTCAGGAAACGATTTACTCACGAGAGTTGCTGTTCTGCAAACACAGTTTGGAGAAGTAATCGGAGCCGTCAGTTGTATCGCCCCTCTGCCATTAGACAATTTTGATCTGCCCTCAGCATATCAACCGGTGGAGCGTGGACAAGAACGACTTAAACAAATTTTGTCTTCAGACAAACCGTGTTTCGTCTTTCTTATTTGTAAAATATTTTGTTGTAGTTCATTCGTTATTTCGTGTTTTTTTATTAATTGATTCTATATCAATCTTTATTCTAACATGTACAACACAAGAACCAGTTATTTGACAATTACGTCACTAATAATCGTTCTATGCATTTTTTAATCCGTACCCTTTTCGTGCAGAAGTCTTTCAACCTTATAACGATCAACATCTCTGACTAGTAATTACCGCTTGAAAGTTATTACAACCACCGAGGTTTTTGTGTGTTACTTGATTTTGTTATATTTTAGTGTTAATCATCGTTATTGTTATTAAAACTTGTGATTTATATTTGATCAAATAAACAAGTGAATTGTTAAATTAAAATTATTTGAAGATCTTTAATTCCTGTGCTTGCACCTCAAGAATTCGCAACCTAAACGCAGTGCCGAAAATACGTACAATCCTGCTCTTTAATAGATATATTGATATTTGTATATATATATGTAGACTTTTTTATATCTACATTAGTAGTTTTTGAATCTAATACCATCCCGGTTCAGACTCCGCTTTGCAGGTTAGAATATACAACCACACTTGTTGAGATCCTACTTTGCAGCCTAGAACTATTCAATCCCATATAAGCCTCAATTTGTAGAGTAGACCCTCTAACCATCCAAATATATCCCGGTTGATCAATAAGTCTGGTTCTAAGGTTAAAAATAATCTTAACTGAATATTTTTGATTTCGCCCTTATCCCGTTTGAGAGCCCCCAATTTGTAGACTTTTTTTCTACAACTATCCGTTGTGACGATCAATTTGCAGTATAACATAACAACATAGTTTCTTTTATACGAGCAAACACATAATTTGGATATTAATAGTTCATTTAATCATTTCACAAAATTATACAATTACATCTGAATAAAGCGAATTAATCGTAATTAAGTTCACAACGAAAAAACATCACTTGGTTAAAATACAATGCTTAGATTTTAGTGTCCCTTTTATGTTTTGCGTGTTACTTCGTAATGCGCCATTACAATTGTTCATAGTTAACAACACACTGATATTATAATGAAAAATACACCCTAGTAATTAACATTACATTTGCTGTACAACTCTAATATTAACGCTGATCACAATAACAAAAATATTACACATAGTAATAATTTTAACTCGATTTTAATTCACAAAACAACGACCATATATAACCTATATATAATTCCATCGCCATTTGCTTTCTTAATCAAAACCATTCTGAGCCTCGCCCAAACAACGTGTGTCATCACTACAACAGTTAGCGAACGGCCCTGTCCTCCGTCCCCTCAGGCGTTCTCTTGACGCTGTAAGCGAACTGCTTTACAGGGTCTGCAAGTCCTGCATTATAATATTTGAATTTATCATGATCTAAGCAAAGTTTTTAACCTAGTTTACAGATTTCTTACTATTTCTATTTCTTAAAACTAATTATATTTAAACTTAAAATTAATCTTAAAAAATAACCCACATATATATATATATTGGTTGAGTTTGGACCTATTTATCTATATAAGCTTGAGATTGGCTTATTTGCGATGTTGACGGTATCCAATTTCTCAGATTGATGGATTGCTTCTAACTCCTTTGATAGCGATGGATTGCGCCAAAGTTTCTCGAAGGACCTTTTTGTTATTAAATAATTAATAACAATTTTTATTTCTTGCTTTAAATCAAATAGCAGCAAAACACTAGTATTTTACATAAAACATTTATTATACGAATACACTTGACGAATTACAATAATTGAAAATTAAATGAATAACTGTATATATCAATGATACTGTGATACAATTCACTATTAAAATCTTCTTATAATTTATCAAACTGTTGAAAGTTGGAGCTGATATTTTACTGTTCTAATTGATAGCTGATAATTTGGTGTTTATTGTACGACGTTTGAGTTAATAATTAAAGATATTTAGTGATGCTTACTGTATGAAGTTTGAGTTAATAATGATTATTTTAATAGTGTTTTATCAGTACATTGATAGAAAGAATGCATTTGGCAGGCCAGCTGTGACCTTGGTACAGACTTGTACAATGCCAGAGTAATAACAATAGCTTTGTTAATTTATTCAATAACAAAGAAAAATAAATTATTTGGTTAAACAAAAGAATTATTACAAAACTTAAGATCTAAAAATATACAAAATTATATTCTAATGAAATACATTAAGAACGTGAAATATCTATATACAAATATAGATTGTGTATGCGTTCTTAACCATACTCCCGCGCGTTGAAAATTGTAAGAATCTTGTCATCTTGATTTTCAACTGATGTTCTGTAATAAGTAGCGGAACGAGATGTTGCACTAGACGCTGGTTTTCCCTTAGCTGTCTTGATAGTGGCTGCTCGAGTCGCTGAAACTTCATTAGTACTTAATTTCACTGGGCTGTCCAACATCCATTGCGATGGATGAAAGTTTGGCTCCTTGACTAGGACCAAAGTTCCTTGCTGCAGTATAGCATCCTTTGACATTTTCCACTTCACGAGCTGATTACAGCGTCCTAAGTATTCGCTTGACCTTTTTATCCAACAACTTTGAATAAAGTCTTGAAATTGCGAGTATCGCTGCGTTCGGCTTAATTTAGTTGGAGCGTTCTCTGCAGGAGCGATTCTTGTGATCTGCCGTCCTAATAAGAGGTGTCCAGGTGTGAAGGGAATTAGGTCATTGGGATTATTGGAAGCGGAAAAAAAGGGATGGAAATTGAGGATTGCCTCAATTTGAGTTTGCAGTGTACAAGTGAGTTTGAAGTTGTTATGATAATTTAATTTCGTTAATTTGGCAAGTAGATAAAAATGCAATATACTGTATTTAAAACAGTTAGGTTTAGAGGGCCATTTAACGATTAAATTGAAATATTGAATAATGATTAATATGAAATATTCTATACCTCCTGGGTCGATATAGAAGAGTTTGTCAATTATAATGTTGCGGTTGATATATTTAAAATAAATACAAGAACCATATGCATTTTCTAAAGCATCACAAAAACCATGAATTTCAAATGTTTTGGAATTCTTGATTAATGATTTTTGTGGTATGGATGCATTGTTTAAGGTTGGTAATTGCTTTATTACAGGAGTCCATGTTTTTACTGAAATTTCTGGAATTTCAAGATTCCAGTGTAGATTTGTTAGCCTTAATTGTTGTTTCAATAGCATAAACGGTTTGACGTGGGGTGATAATAATCCATGTGGACCAAAGATTTTGGCAATGAAAAATAGAACATTTTTATTGGGTAATTTTATAGGTGGATCAAAATGGGCGATATTGTATTTGAAACAATCTGTTTTTGAGCACCATTTGACAATTAAAGTTTTAAAATGCTCTAAGTCTGCGTGATCTATAATAAAATGTTGGTCTTGAATAGTGTTGTCTAAATTGAATAAAATGATGGGATCATTCGACATCCATTTTGGTACATAAAATCCTGCACTGCTTAATGTTTCTATTGTTGTAATACAGCGTAGCTTGAATTCTGATAGATCATTTGATCCAGTCAGAAGCTTATCAACATATGAATCATTAAGGGTGGTGTTTGTGGCATATGGATGTGAATTTGAAAATAATTTAGACCTTGTATGTAAGCTAATTAACCATAGTTGTTGTATCATTAATTTGCATGGTATGTCACAAGGCAATAATACTGCAAGTGGATCCAAGGATTTAGCGATTAATGATAAAACATTTGATTTGGTTAATTTCATAAATAAGTGAATTGAATTATGCAATTCCTTGACCGTAAAGATGCCGTTTGTCTTGTTTCTAGAATTGTGAATGAAACGTAAATAGTATGTGGTGACGCTATTGATTGATTTAAAACTTGAAAATTTGTCAAATATAAAATTTGACTTGGCTATGGAGTAATTTGACAATATGTATGATTTATGATGTTTACTAGTAACACGCTTTCTTTGTGGTAACGGAAAGGGTTTAGTAATTGCTGTTTTGGAATCTCCTACACCGTGATGCGGTAAAATATATGTAGGTTCGGATGAATTATGAATAATGTTAGTAGTCATATGACCTGATCGTATATATTCATGAGTGAATGTAGAATACATAGATTTATGTTGTGTAATTCTATCAAATTTTCTTTCAAATGAAAGCAATTGTTGGGTAGCTGTGGTTTTGGTATCCCCTGGGGCTGATGTGGGCAATTTTAATGGTATTGTAATTGCGAATCTACGATCTGAATCGCGAGTAGTAGTTTTGCTACAATGATCATGGCATGCTTGTTCCTCTGAAGTAAAAGTCCTACATTTCTTAACAGACTCGCTTTCACAAACCTTGGGAAATTGAGTTTGTTCTTTAATAATTAAAGTGCCACATTCTTTAACATACTCGCTTTCACAAAGCTTGGGAATTTGAATTTGCAAGGATGTGTGATGGTCTTGCGCATGATTGTTGTTGGTAGCAGATTTGTATTTAGTAACTATCCAACCCAGTGAAGTGTTTTGCAAATGCAATCGATCATTGGATAGTGTTGATTTGCCTACGCGTAATAATTTCCAAAAAATGTCAGCTCCTAACAATAAATCCACAGATTGTGGTTCGTTAAAACTAGGATCTGCTAGTTTTATTGTATGCGGTATTGATAGATTGACAATATCCAATTTGATGTGTGGGATTTTGTCAGTTATTGTGTCTATGAGCAGACAATTTACAAACGTTTTGTAATTGTTAGTAGATGAATGCAAAATGATTTTTGCTTGCTTATGAGTTTTAGTTTCGGAGTTATCAATTCCGGTAGCAACTACATCCGAATTTGTAGTGTGAATTTTTAATTTTTGTACTAAACTCTTGGTAATAAAACTTGATGTACTACCGTTATCCAGAAGCGCGCGTGCAGTAATTATTTTACCGTTTTTGTCAGGTATGTTGACTAAAGCAGTTGATAACATATCTTGACTTGTGCGTTTGACTTGCGCTGTAAGTGTGCTGGAAGTGGCAGCTTTAGAAATTGAAGTGCATGATGCTTCAATTGATTTAGACGCTGAGATAATTTTATTGATTTTTGCGCCTATTTTAACGTATTGCATCCAAAAATCGGTATTTTCTTCATCAATGGCATCCAATTCACTCTCATCTTCTACTAATTCTCTCATTTGAGAGTGAGTTTTATTAATAGAAGCCATTAGTGGTTCCCATTGTTTATGAAGAAACCTTATATTTTCCACATCGTAAGTGGATGGATCTTTTATATCAACATTTTCGATGGCTTTACTGCATCGATTTAATGATGATTTAATACTATGTATTTTTGTGATTAAGGTTTTTAAAGACATTGTGAATGTGACTTTAAAATCTCTAATGATATTTTAAATATAATATTTAAAACTAATTTTAATAGTGTATTATTGCTGATGCAAATAATATGAAGGTACTCTATTACGTACAATACGTAAAAGACTTCTGTGCAAAATACACAGACGGTAATTTCGGTTTGAAAATTCAAACGCTAAAAATGGAATAATAATATTCGCTATGTAAATGCGATTGGCGTATGTTCTCTAAATGTCTTAATCCTATGAGAGGACTTTAGATGACCTATGTGAGATTATACTTATGGAATCGAATGTTCGCAACCAATGCAATTAATGTATGTGTGCTGAATGACACAAATATAACATTTAAAAAATGATTGAAAAAATATATATTATTGTGGATGCAATAATATAAATGATGATTTATTACGTAACACGTAAAAAGATTTCTGTGCAAAATACACAGATGAGTATTTTGATTTGAACAAATATATTCAAATGCTTAAAATGGAATAATTATATTCGCTAAATAATGCGATTGGCATATGTGCTCTAAGTGTCGTATTCCTATGAGAGGACATTAAATGACGTAATAAGAGGCTATATTTATGGAATCTAAAATTCGCAACCAATGCAATTAATAATATGTGTGTGTGTGCTGAATGACACTAATACGAGCCCTATAGATGGTCAATAGCTTGGTAACGCTAAATGACTTGACTAAAGAGGCAAGGATTTATTAACTATGAACAGAAAACTAAATATCGCTGAGTGATTGATTAAAAAATATAATTCAACAGTGATACGAACTTTGTGATGTAAATGAATCATTGATGGCCAACACCTTGGTACAATGAAATAACGCTTGAACAGTAGTAAATGTAAAATTTGTAAAATATATAAGATGTAAGTGCAAAAACCCAAAATAGAGGTAATAAAGGATAGGATGGGAATTATAAATGTTTTAGGATTACCTTGACACCACTGTCGTGTAGTAGCTCTCGTTTCAAGACTGAATCCAGATGCTGCTGCGATTGACTCGTGTGTGCTGTTGTACTTGGCGCCAAAAGTGAGATTTTTCTAGATTGTTCACCTTGCTTGATGAATCCTTTTCAAAGATGACCAATGCGGTGTGAATCTTCTTTGAAGATGCTCAATTGCTGGATCCGTTGATGAGAATCTTGCTTGAAGATGATCAAATGGATGGAATCTTCTTTGAAAAATGCTGATTATCCTAGCTCGTATCCGTTCTTGAAGATGATTTAATGATGTGCATCCGCTCTTATCCGGCTCGAAGACGACCAAATGGTTGATCCGTGTCGAAGGATCAAATGATTACACAAGCCAACGTTTGTAAGAAAAGGCAGCGAAATGCAAGAATTTTTGCAAAAAACATTTATAACGAAGTGCACCTGACGAATTACAATAATTGAAAATTAAATGAATAACTGTATATATCAATGATACTGTGATACAATTCACTATTAAAATCTTCTTATAATTTATCAAACTGTTGAAAGTTGGAGCTGATATTTTACTGTTCTAATTGATAGCTGATAATTTGGTGTTTATTGTACGACGTTTGAGTTAATAATTAAAGATATTTAGTGATGCTTACTGTATGAAGTTTGAGTTAATAATGATTATTTTAATAGTGTTTTATCAGTACATTGATAGAAAGAATGCATTTGGCAGGCCAGCTGTGACCTTGGTACAGACTTGTACAATGCCAGAGTAATAACAATAGCTTTGTTAATTTATTCAATAACAAAGAAAAATAAATTATTTGGTTAAACAAAAGAATTATTACAAAACTTAAGATCTAAAAATATACAAAATTATATTCTAATGAAATACATTAAGAACGTGAAATATCTATATACAAATATAGATTGTGTATGCGTTCTTAACCATATATATATATTATTTTTTTTTTATATTTATTTATTAAGCTTTGGCTTATTCAGCCTTCTTGCTATTATATTAATATAAACAAATATTACATTTTATAATACATAAAATTATTTATAACTATACATATGTATAAGTATATAAATATATAAGTATATGTATAAGAGTAATAAATATAGTAGATATATATATTTATATATATATATATATATATATATATATATATATATATATATCTACTATATTTATTACTCTTGTTCTTTGAATATTTTCCATGCATGTTATATATCAATTCCTTTGTCAAATATAAAATCAATCACACATTTTGCAGAGGCACTATTTATATCGGATATTAGACTTAACACATTTACTGGCATCATGGAATGCTTGCATAAATTACTCCATAAGTGGTCGACTGCCTGCTTTTTAAATTTACATCCTAGTATCATGTGGTCTATATTACCTTCCTCTCCACAGATGCAATTAGAATATTGTATTATTTCTATTTTTGCTAGGTGTGATGGGACTTTACAATGACCTGATCTTAGTCGGCATATTGTAGATATGAATTTTCTAGATAAATTTTTATTGATCCACTTGTTATCTTTAATTTTATTGTTGAAAAGGTAAAATGTTTTGCCTGTAGTTTGACTTGTCTCCGTATACATTATTTGCCAGTTCATATAGGCCTTTTCCTTGATGATAATTTTCATTTTATTTAAGGAAGGTTTTATATCAATTAATTTACCGTCAGTACATGCTTCTTTTGCTAACTTATCTGCAGTTTTATTGCCTAAAATTCTAGAATGACCTGGTACCCATAAAAATTTTATGTTAACTCCACTTTTTTTCAGTTTACAATATATTTCTTTTATTTTACAAATTTTACTATTATTATTGTTTTTGGAGTTGTTATTATTTATAGCTGCTAATACGCTATATGCATCTGTTACTATTAATATGTTATATATATATATTAATATTTATATATATAATTATATATATTTTATATATATATATATATATATATATATATATATATATATATATATATATATATACTAGCTGGCCCGGCGAGAAGATTTATTTGTTTATTTATTGCAGTTCACATACCGACCAACTTGATAGCGCGCAATTTCATCGTTGGTATTGGAGGATTGGATGCCAAAAACCGCCATATTGCGATATAGCGATATGACAAATTTGCAGATGTATA
This sequence comes from Panorpa germanica, assembly GCA_963678705.1. Taxonomy (NCBI): domain Eukaryota; kingdom Metazoa; phylum Arthropoda; class Insecta; order Mecoptera; family Panorpidae; genus Panorpa; species Panorpa germanica. Next base: position 23,503,869 of record OY783209.1, read on the forward strand.
GTATGGACTTTACTGAATTACAATACTCAACGCTGCAATGTGTCTTAAACGTTTTGGAAATTAGTGGCGAATATGGAATAATCCAACTGTTGTCGGCAACAAAATTCATTCTTTTCACTTTTGTTGTGATAGTTCAATCGGGTGATCGACGCCGATACAGTGGATAACCATCGTTGCCAGTGACGGTCTACGCCGTTAATTTCCGTGGATATCGTTTGGAACATTTGCAAGTTGATTGCAAGTGACCATGCAAGGTGATTGGGGATTGATGGCGCCACACGGTCCGTGAATCATATTTGTAATTACAACATCATGTAGGTCGGCTTCGTGATCGGGAATCGCCGCACATATGATGTCATCTATTTGGTCTGGCTAAATTCTTTTCACTAACCAAATAAGAATGTGTGCGTGCGGCAGGCCTCGTTTTTGCCATAAGATTAAATACATCCAGCATCGAGTATCTCCAAAGACGCGTTGTTTAACAATGTAGTTCATCAAGAACCGCATTTTTTGCCTGAATACACGTGCTGTGATGCCGTGTCGATCACTTAATGTTTGTCCCGGAAACAGCATTTGAAAATATTTTATCCATTTTGGATTACAGGTAAAAGTAATAAAGAGATCTGGCCGACCGTAATGACGAACATATGTCATTGCATCTTGCGCATATTCATGCATATGACGCGGACTACCTATGTACGTCGCTGGCAGAATAGTTAATCAACCAATATTAGTTGCATTTCCTTCATTACTAATTGCATCACGTAAATGGATATACTCCTCAGAACGCAGTTTGGCTTGGTTCAACCGAATGAAAGTTAGGCGCTCCGTTTCTATTTTGACGTACATGTCGACGCAATACTGCTGAAGCAATCGACGAAACCGCAGCAAATAGTTGTCAGTATTTTGACAAATCATCAAACGATATGCGTAATAATTCATCGAGCTAACCTTCTTGGTAGTTTCTTCACCTGAAATTAAAACATTCATATTTTTAGCATAAATATAAAGGGGTAAAGATAAATGATTTTAAATCGGTTGCCAGTCATTTGTCCAACTTTCTTTAAACAAACAGCCCCTAATTTTTAAGTCAGTTGTTATTTTTCTGGTAATAAGCAGTGTAATTGATCTTTTATTAGAAACCAAAACCAAACACTGTAAAATGTATGTCATGTTGAAATCAAAACTATGATATCCATCTTCTCCTTGCGAAAACATCAGCGGGTATTGCAACGTGTCATATGAACGGTGTGTTTTAGATATTTGTTGCAGTTGCCCAGTATTGCGACGTGTAAGCACAATATCGCGGGCTTCCATGTTTTCACTAACAATCAGGATGGCAACTTCACCTTTTGTTGTGGCGTTAAATGTGCGTTCGTCTGTTAGAGATTTATACGTTTAGATGTCGGGTGCGTTTTGTTATACCACGTTTTTATGTCACGTTCCACGGGAACGAGATAAAAAGTATCCTATGTTTGTCTTCTGGTTCTAAGCTATCTCCCCATCAATTTTCAGCTGGTTTTCAATCGGTTTAGCCGCTTTTGAGTTTTAAATAGTGTAACTAACACGATTTTCTTATATATATATATATATATATATATTTATATATATATATATATATATATATATATATATATTCCAATGTTTACTTCAGAATAAAAAGCTTTTTCTTATATTTTCAGTTTAAAACTTTATTAATAAATAAATTATATAATTAATATGCGAAGATATGTTATATCGTCAAAATTAATTTTCGTTAATACAATGATATTTAATAAAAAAGTAAAAAAAAAAAATGCAAAATTATCAGTGTAAATTCGCGAATATCTTGAAGTAAATTCATTTCGTTTTCTAGCTTTCCTTTTATGGATTTAATAAGAATTTGTCGTGAAACAGCTTTTTTTTTTAGTGACTGTGAAGTAATTTTACAAATTAATATAATGACATGTATTGCACAGTATGTTATTGAATATGACAAATACTGTTATAAATTAATTATCATAATAAATCGATTATAGTAATTTTTTATAATTAATTAATTTGTAATATTTATATTTTTGTATTTAAATGTATATATGACGAGGGTAAACACTAGTATTTTATAAATTTAAACTTAATTAAAAATATATTTGAAATAAAATAATGATATAAAGAGAAAGAAACATTCAATAAAATACGATATATCTTTTATTTATTATTAAGCACTCAAAAATATAACTTTACATTACATCCATACATCTTTACATCCATAGAAGGTATTGAAAAACTATTTTTGGACATCTTAAGTTTAAAAAGGTTTACAAAGTTTGAATTACATAAAACGATAGGATCTTAATTTTGTTTATGACTAAGGCAGGGTCATATAATAATGTTTATGATGAGGAGAGATTAAATTTACTTTATTTAGTATGAAAAGAGGAGTATAGATCCCTTTAGGGATTAGGATAGGTCTAAAATTTCGACTCGGGTCGTTACAATTATTGACCGATTTTCTTGTTGGCCTGAAGCAATACATGTTCAAAACATTACAGCGGAAGCAGTAGCAGAAACAATACTACTTACATAGATCACGCGTTTTGGAGTACCACCAATTATAACCACAGATAAAGGACGAAAATTTAAATTCGAATTACTTGATTGAAATATTTGACGACAAATGGAAAAATAGAACGATGGCATCATACTTTGAAGGCAGCTTTGAAGGCACATTTATCAGAAGGTTGGGTTAGCAAACTGCCAATAGTTTTGAAGCGACTACGGTCATATATTATTTTAGAGTATGAAACCACACCAACAGTACTTCCTTACGGCGAACTCATTAAATTATCAGCAGATTTCATAACAGAAACAGAAACTGAAATACGAGACATACCGACTTTAATTTTTAAACTGCAACAACACTTGCAAAACATAAGACCAGTTTTCGTTAAACATAGAGCCAAGGAAAAGATATGCATATATTCATAAATGACGAAAACCACGCATGTTTTCATTAGACACGATGCAATAAAAAAGTCACTACAACCAACATATGATGAACCATTCACAGTATAAAGACAAACAGGTAAACATTTTGAAGTAGCTACATCAAGAGGAAAACAAACTATCAGCACTGACAGGTTAAAACCCGCTTTCTTATTACACGAAGACAATACCCAGACTTTAACTACAACTAAACACGAATCAACAATGAAGAAAATTGATGCACCACCAATGATAACAACAACACGGTCATGTCAAAGAGTAATACCACATGAACGATTAGTATATGCTATCACTAGGAGGAAAGTATGTTAGACCGGTCAAAATAAACATTTCAATTAGCTATATTTCGCATAGAGCTGAAAGTTGGTACAGACGTGGGGTACACTATTGCAAATAAAATACATTCAGTTGTAAATTCAAAAAATAATAATCATAGTAGATCAAGTGATCTTTTATAAAATCTTTGTTTAATATAAAATGCATATATCAACACTCAAATATTAGATGATCTGAATAAATAATATACAGTTGAAAGAAAAGTTTCATTTGTGATTTAAATTGTGTATTTTTTCTTTTTTATCGGCGTTATAGTCTGTAAAACAATATTTATTAATATAAATAAATATATATATATATATATATATATATATATATATATATATATATTTTTTTATATTTATTCACTTATTTGCCTTGACTTTCTTTCGTCATAGCCACCAACAATCTTTTTTAAATACATCTTTTATAATTTATAATTTAATTTTACAAATTTATAAATATTTTAATATTTCACTAATTAATTTCCGTCCGTTCCACTGTATAATATCAATTTCTAGAAACCTTATTTACGAATAGACGCTATTTAATAATTATAATTTTATATGTTACTCTAATATGTATGCTCTTATATTATATTATTTTTATAATTTCGCTATTTTTTTCTTCCTCTTTCTATATTTTCAAATATAGAAAATTTATTTGAATCCGTCATGAATTTATTTCTTTCTTCATTTTTATTTTCACTAAAATTTTGTGATACTAATAATTTAGAGTTGGATTGAATTTTTGGTACTTTTATGGACCTCTGAGAATTATTTTCTGTTTGTTCCTCGTCATTATCTTGTTCATTTTTTCTGTAATTGTTCCTTGTATTATAAGTTCTAGGTGTAGAATTTGTAATATAATTAATAAAACTTTGTTCTTTCTCATTCTGTTTAGTTTCAATTTTATTATCATTTATATTATTTTGTTTTTTAATATTTTCCTTTTTACAGTTTCTATCTAAATATGTTCTTTTTCTAATGGGTGCTGGCTTATATGATGGTATACTATTTTCACGACTTGTTAAATTTTGAGGAAAGTCCTTTTCATAATTAGATATTATATCAAATCTATTTTTTGTAGTTACAGCATACGAATTTTTGTCTTTCCAAATTTGAGGTATTTCAATAGCGGCTTCTTGATAACTAAGATTTCTGTTTCCCATTAAAATTTTTATTTCTTGTTGACTTTTTCTTTCTTTGCAATTTTTATCAGTCGCATCATGTTCTTCATCACAATTTACACATTTTATAATTTCATTTTTACATAAATTTAGCGTATGTTCATTTGAACCACATTTGCTACATCTACTCTTTCCTTTACATTGATTGGCCGTATGGTTATATCTTAAACATTTATAACATTGTCTCGTATTTTTAATAAATGGTTCACAGGGTAATTTAGCATTCCAAATATAAATATATTGAGGTAAATTTTGGCCTTCAAAGAAAATGATAATATTTCTAGAGTCCTCATATTTAATTTCATCTTCAACTTTCACTCTCCTTTTTAATCTCCTTATGGAGTGGATTTTATACGGGTCACTATAAATGTTTTCTTTTAATTCTTCCTCCGAAAATTCAATATCTACATTTTTGATAATTCCAATTCTTGTAATCCAAAACATTGGTATAAACATATCAACTCCTGATGTTTTCTTGTTATTTAATTTCACTAACATATTAGCTGATTTAGGATTTTTACATACCGCCATTATTCTATTTTTCCCTATTTTCTTTATTTCTGTAATATCTTTTCCATATTCTGAATTATATAGCATTTTTGCTGTTTTTAATGTACTGATCCCATATTTTTCATTTAGAATATCTTCTTTCTGAATCATAATTTTATAAGAAGATAAAGTTAAATTATCTTCATTGTATAAATTTATATTGGGGTCAACTCCCACTTTCCCCTCAGAATTCAAATTCATTTTTTAAATTCAGAAAATTTGAATATTAAAATAATAATATTTTAGATAATGCAATTTTACTTTAAATTTAAATTTACTTTTTAATTAATTTATATATATGTATATTTAATAATATTAGTTCAATTAAATTATTTTAAGGAAACAAACAAAACACGTCTATCACGTATCGTATATATATATATATATATATATATGTATGTATGTATATGTAATATGCAATATACGTGTATTTATATTTACATTTTTATGGTTCCATTTCCAACTATTTCTTTTGCAAAATCGTTTAAGTTTTATTGTATATGAAAAGTTGGATAAGCGGATATTATAAAACCTTATCTCATTTCGAACGTTATAAAATGTACTTGGAGTCTTCGTTCTTTTACGAACCCATAACTTTGTTAATGTCATAAAGAAAAGCATTTACGCAGTTTGGACAAACGTACGTAGTAAGCAATACGAGTTTTCTGGGACACACGTTTATTGCTTTAACACGTTAATCATCTGTAATTAAAAGTTCTATAATAAAATTCTCATAAAATGTGCAGTAAAAAGTAGTAAGAAACTTTGTCGATTTACTCATCGACACTTACAACTTTATTAACTTACTGAGTTTATAGTTTACTTGAGTATCAAAAAGTAATCGTCAATATTTATAATTGCATTCGACGAATTAAACGTATGACTGCAAAAAATTGCAAACGTGTTTAGTATAAACCTCGTTAATTTTATATTTTTTGAAAGGCTTTTGTTTTAGATTAAATATTTTTTATTGACTAAGAAAAACATAACAGGTTGATAAAGCTGATACACAAGTCAAAAATATTTGATTCAAATTTCAGAGCGATATTCAAACAATAGTTGAAGTTACTTTGTTTTTGTAAAGCGATTTAAAGCATAGGAAATAATATCAGATTAACTTTATTGGGCTCGTATTTTGAAAAAAAATTCTTTCGCTATTACAGTAAGTAGTATTAGTTGATTAATGAAACTAAATTAATTTGTTTTAACATTTTAAATACTGTAAACTGTTTGTTACTTCGTTATTTTTTAAATGATTAAGTGCAATTGAATTTCACTGCATACTACAATAACCCATTACTTTCAACGTATTTTGAGAAACGATCATTGAACCTAATACTTAGCATCATCAAAACAATTAAAATTTTCTTTTTTTTTATTCTTTTAAAAAACGCTTAAAGTTCCTTGTCTAAAAGGTTTGAGTTTAGGTTTAAAGCCAATTTTTCGTAGACATTTAAATGTAAATGTAAACAATATCAACAATTTATTTGGAATTAATGTAGTCTGGCATTCTACACCATAAAAACGAATAGAGTATTATGATTGAAAATTTCGAGTAAAATACAGCAGCTCGGTATATTTTTTATAAGGTCTAGTATTGTTTTTATTTGTAAATAATTATTTATAAATATGCTCTGGGAATGTACTACGAGCAAATAAAGACTCGAAGGATTTCTGTTAGTATGACTTTGGGGAGCCATACGCTAAGTAAATGGATATTTATTGTAGTGTAACGTGGAGAAACTTTTATCGTGGTGCAAAGTCTCACGGTGTTACAATTTTAGAGTATACAGCAAACTGTAATAAATATCTAAATTTAGAAATGTAAAGATTTTTTGACGTTAAAACCAATTGTGAGACTTTAACAATTGGTTATAACCAATTGGTTATATATATATATATATATATATATATATATATATATATATATATATATACATATATATATATATATATATATATATATATATATATCATGGCTAACACCATCTTGAGCATAAATGATTACCTACTGTAAATCTAATTATCCGTAATTGTTGGAAATAAATAAAAGTTAGTCAATGACCATTACTCTATGTAGACCGGAAAGGGCTAGAACTAAATGCAGAAAAAACAAAAATAATGGTATTCCAAAAAGGTGGGAGAAAAAGAAGAAAGAAAAGGTGGAAATATAAAACAGATGACATTGAGGAAGTAGAGAAATTTAGGTACCGAGGTACACATTAAAAAAAAAACAATGGAAAAGAGGCTCCGATATCCGGAGGTAGCGTAGAAGGCGGATTTAGCAATGAGAAGGGTGTGTAGATTAGGAGAAAACGTGTTTGGTGCGGATATACAAGAAAGGCTATGGATGTTTGAGAGACTAATAACGAGTATGATGGTATACAAAACAGAGATATGGGGGTGGAAGGAGCAAGTTGGAAAAAATACAGGAGAGATACATTAAATGGATACTAAGGCTGGACAGGTGCACGCCGGAATAATTGATAATGAAAGTACTAAAAAGGGACAATATAAGAATTGAAGCAGATAGAAGAGCAGTAAAATATAAGAAGAAAATAAGTAGCGCTGAAAGCTAAATTTTAAGGAAAATAAGGGAGGAGAGTAGAAAATAGGGGGGGAAGGGAAGGCCTGAAAAAGAGAAAGGAGTATTACGAAAGGAATGGAATGGCGACAGAGGAGGCAGAGAGAAAAAGATAGGGAAGGACAAGAGTGGAAGAGGAGCTAAGGAGAAGAGATAGAGAAATTCAGCAACAGGAAAGAATAGAAAAATCAAAAAGAGCAATTAAAACGCAAGATATAAAAGGATTTGGAAGAGAGAGATATCACATTACTTAAGAGAAAAAGACACAAAGAACATGTAAAGGATTACCAGATTTAGATTGGGAAATGAGGTAAAGGAAACAGATACCAGACAAATAGCGAGGAAAGGATTTGTAGAGTGTGCGGAACGGAGATTGAAACATTGGAGCACATTAGGTTTTCATGTCAAAAAAAAGTTTTGAGCGAGAAGAATATTGTGCAGTTATTAAAGGGAGACAGTAAAGATAAGAGGTGGATGGCGGAAATAGAGAAAAGATACAACGAATTTGATCTGAAGTGACAAAGAAACGAAGAGACAATGAAGACAAGAGGTGAAAAAACGATGAGAATGAAGGAGGACTAGGGAAAATGAAGGGAAAGGGTCAAGAGAAGAAGAAGCAGAAAAGTACTTTTGAAAATAAAAAGGTCTAGAATAGATTTAAGTTTAATTTCAAGTTGAAGTAAAACCGAAAGGCAAACAATTAAAATAACATTAAAATCTATGTTTCATTAGGTTATGAACACAGTGCTAATTTCTTCAATTTTTTATGTGAAATACTTCGCTTAATTAAAACATGACGACTTTAAGCTATCTAAAGCTAACTGCGACAATCAGGCGTTTGCAGTTAACAACTTTTTACTTTTGGAAGAGCTCGACATTGACTCGGTACCTGCTGATTAAAGTGAAATGGATCAAAAGAAAGCTAAAGCTAAACTCATATTGTCCTTTGATTCGACATTATAGGTGCACATCAAGAGTGAGAACACAGTGGGTAATATGTAAAAATAGTTGAAGCAGCTATTTGAAGGCTCGAGATACAGGAGAAAAATCAGTTTGTTTCGAACATTGATATCTATTCGACTCGATAACTGTGATTCCATGACATTTACGTGACTCAAATGGTGTAAATGGCGCAAAGATTAAAGGGAACCGGTTCTGAAATAAACGATGCGTGGGCTGGTTCATTGTTATTGGCTTCCAGAAAAAGTCTCACTGATAATAATAACAAAGGAACATTCTAAAATAGCCATTAGTGCCAATGTTATAAAAACGAAGTTTCTTGAACTTAGTACTGAGGTTGGTAAAACTGAAACAGAATCTGAATTTTGGTCGAAACCACGCACAAAAAATAGTCAAGCAAAGTAAAAGAAACGTTAACCGATAGTAATAAACAAGTAAAATGCTATAATTCTAAAAAAAATTGGTCACTATAAAAACCAATGTCCTAAATTAAAAGAAAAGGAAGGAAAAGAAAAACAAGTTAATGTTAATGCTGCATTTTTAAATGGTAAATTCAGTACAGAGTTTTGTTCAGATCAGATAAAGAGCTATTTAAAAGTTCATCAAAAGAGCAATCGATATACACCGAAGCAGAATGGTCTCGTAGAGCAAATTTAACAGAACTATGGTTGAACGCGCAAGATGTCTACTCTTTGATGCCAAACTAGAAAAGAAGTTTTGGGCTGAGGCAGTCAACACGGCAGTATACCTCAAGAATAGGTCGCCGTCCTTCTCTCTAGGACAGATGACACCGCTTGAGAAATGGACAGGTAACAAACCAAATCACAGTCATGTCAGATTATTTGGCAATCCTGTAATAGTGCATGTTCTTAAAAACAAAAGACAAAAGTGGGGCAAAAAGATGCCAAAATCATTTTAGTTGGGTATTAAGACAGACAATAATAACGGGTACAGATTTTATGATTAAAAATGCAGGAAAAGTGAGTACAAGCAGAGATATTATTAATTCTGAGATGTTGTACTGTAAGAAATGTCAGGCAAATGTGATGAAAATGTAAAGTTATAATTACAAAATGGAAATAATACAAATCAGGAAAAGCAACAAATTCAAGAAAAAGAAGAACCGGAAATTATACCAAGAGAGGATGATGAAGAAAATAAAAGCGTTGAGGTTCAGCCGATTACTAATAAACAGTTAAGAAATCGTTCTTTTTTACGAAACCCAAGACGATTTGCAGAAGAAATAATGAAAGCAGAAGAATTTGTTAATGAAATCATTAATCAGAATCACATAAAAAATCAGATAATAGTAACCAAAGTATGAGTTAGAAAAAGCCATAAAAAGTGAAGTGGATTCACTAAAAGAAAATAAAACATAAGAGTGAACAACTACAAGAAAGGAGTCAAACCCATACCTTGTAAATGGGTTTATAGATTAGAAATGAACCCAGATGGAAGCAATAATAAATATAAGGCAAGACTGGTTGTAAAAGGTTTCAGTCAACGGCAAGGTATAGACTATAATGAAACATACAGTCTAGTAGCTAAATAAGGAACTATACGAGCAGTGATAAGTGTAGTAGTTCAAGAAAGAATGCATCTAACACAATTTGATGTATCAACAGCTTCTCTGAATGGAGAACTAGAGAAAGCTATATATATGAAGCAACCAGAAGGTTTCGATGATGGTACAAACCGTATCTGAGAATGCAAGCATAGTTTATATGGTCTAAAATAATCTTCACGCTGGTGGAATAAATGTTTTTTAAAATTTCTATCAGATCTCGGTTTTAAAGCAAGTAAAGCTGATGCATGCCTTTATATTCGACAAGAGGGACGAAGGAAACAACTGATAGTACTATATGTAGATGACGGAATAATTGCTACATCTAACAAACAAGATGCTGAGGAATTTATCAAAGAATTCTAATTTTAAGATACCTGTTGGCAAAGTGTCATGTATATAGGACTTGAAATTGAACAAAGGAAATGTTTTATTAAAATAAGTCAAAGAGAATATGCGAATAGAATTCTTAAGAGATTTGGAATTGATGAATGTAATTCCGTAGCAGCATTGATGTTAAGAGAATCAGAACTACAAAAAACGGAAAGTACTAAGAAAGCGTACTTTCCATATAGCCAACGGATTGGTGTATCTCTTATGTATCTGATGGTATAGACTATAAAAGATTTAGCATATAGTGTAGGATTTCTGTCTAGATCACTTGAAAATTCATTTGAGGATATAGTAGGAGTAAAAAGATTGTTTCAGTACATAGAAGGTACAATTAACTATGGATTTACTTACCAGTTCACAAATACAAAAGGAGTACTACAGTGTTATAGTGACTCAGATTTTGGTGGATGCACTAAAACTGGAAGATGCACAAGTGGGTCAGTCATAATATATGCATGAAGAGCTATATCTTGTCACAGTCAAAGATAAGCCATTGTCACTACTTAAAACAACAGAGGCTGAAGTTATAACAGCGTTAGAAACAGCAAAAGAAATAATATGGCTTCAGAAACCGTTTCAAGAAGTATCAATCAAACAGAGCAGCGGTAAAGATAGCACATAATCCTGAATATCACCAAAAGACTAACCACGTAGATATTAAGCATTTCTTTATAAAGGAAAAAGTGCTAAAACTAAAAATAATGTGGAACAAGTTCCAACACAGAGGCAAGTGCCTGCAATTTTGACAAAACCTCTAGCAAGGTCACGACTAAAAATGCTATGTGATATAATGGGATTGTCTGCCTAAATAATAACCATTCCAGTACGGTATAGAATGACTGTTAACAAATATTAAAGCAAGTGAAAGAGTTACTTTAACATTGTTTTTATATTATATTTTCAGGTGTTTTTATATTATTAATCTAGTATTCTTCTATTAGATAGTTATTAAAGTATGTAACATAATTTGTACATAATAGTTTAATTGTTTTGGAAACAAAAATAAATGCTAAACATAATAATATTGCTCCGATAAATTTCGTTCCAAAATTAACTTACAATAAACTAAAGGACATAATAGAACAGCAGGGGAGATTTTTAATGGGGAGACAACAATACGGAAAAAACATAAATTATGGTATATCACAAAGTGTGAAGAAAAGGAATAAGTGAACATGAAAATATAAAGAAAAGGACATTAAGGGGATGGACAAATTTAGACATCTGAGGTACATGTTAAAATAAAAATCAAATAACGGCCTTAAAGTAGAAGTGTGGTAGAGAACTCAAGTCAAAATTTCAGACCTATCCTGATCCTAAAAGGGATCTATACTCCTCTTTTTATACTAATTACAGTACATTGAACTTCATCTAGTCCAACATTATTATATGACCCTCCCTTAGTCCTAAACAAAATAATGATCCTATCGTCTTCTGTAATTCAAACTCTGTAAACTTTTTTAAACCTAAGATGGTCAAAAGGAATTTCTTAATACCTGCTATGGATGTAAGAAATAGATTCTATTTCTAGGTATAAATATAAAATAATAAGTTAGAGAGAGATAGATAGAAGCAATAATAAGTGAGATAGAGATAGATAGTGTTATATTTGTCGGTATTAGTATCATGCTTTACTTGGTATTTAGATTTCGTTGAATAAAGATATATCACACTAATCTAGGACAACACTATTCTAGGACTTTGAGTATTCCACCGTCAACGACGTCTACACATTCAATACTGCATTTTTAATCTGTTTTTCTTTTCCATAAGTTATCCCACATACCCGGCCCCTTCTCTTTTACTTCGTTTCAATATTTTGCCAAGAGGTCCACATCATAGTCATTTTCTACGTTCGCTACTTCTCTAGTTGTTTATTGGGCAGCGGCATTTGCTCTTTCGTTTACGTTATTCCTTGAAGAGCGGGTATCCACACTAACGGTAAATCAAACCCATTTAACTTTAATCTTTTTGAATTTCTTCTTACTATATAAAATATATTCTCTGTCTTTTTGTAAATCGATTCTCTCTGCTCATTACTCCAAATGAGGTCTGTCTCATGTATTATGTGTCTGTACCATTAGGCCTACATTTGCATCCCTTCTTCCTTCCATTATTAGAGATTTTCCGTTATTTGAGAGTTACTTGAGGATTCTACTTTAACTCTCATGTCCCTATAGATATCCCTGTCGTTCTTTCTCGCACTGAATCTAAAGCCCAAGTACATAACTGATTTACTTTATGTATGGTAAATTTGTATTGGAAAAGCAGATATTGCTTTGCACTTCTTTCGCTACTTTACCGACTTCTAATAATTCAGTCTTTTTATGATTATCCTCTACATTTACTGAATACAACAATTCTTCCATTTTAACCGGTGTCTCTTGCATACCTGCTTTAGCTTACTTTCCACTATTTTGACGAACTACTATAACAACGTCATCCTCGTATACTTTATAAAAGTTCTCTGGAACAATGAAATTGCCTATTAATCTTACCCATAAATTAAACAGCTATGGACTCAGAGGAGTTCCTCCTCGTAGACCTTTATACCGAACCAAAAATGTAATTTCTACCTCTTAAATAATTTGGTTATTAGCGATGTTAGTTTGCTCAACAATCCAGCTTTCTAGAAACTTTAGCTAAATCCTGTACCTTTACACTGTCATTGGTCAATGTATATCGACGAATAGTGCTCTGACTTTCATATTTTTTTTTTCCTGATTGTATTACCAGGTTATGTCTCTTCTCCTGTGCCTTTTCCTTAATGAAACTCTAACATTTCTTCTTAAAATACTTTTTTCACTGCCGTATTCCAACATGCCATTCTATTTTTATTTTAAATACTTTTCTTAGACAGTTCAAAGGATTGATTTTTTTAGAAGAAGATGGCAAATTACTTGGTTTCACTTTCTTCATATAATGGCACCACATGCACTGACTATTCTAAAATCCTCTCAAAATGTAATCTTTTTCTTTATCTGGTAGATTCTTAATCATGTCATATAATCATGTTAATTTGGTACTGTGGTCTAGCCTCTCGCTTCCTCTAATGCTACTTTATCTCCAACTCTTATATCTTGTCTCATAATGATAAATTAAATCTGTGGCTATCTTCTCAATAATCGAATGGTTCACTGTTGTCCAACTGTCTATTCTAGACATCTTCTTACGGTCTTATTCCTAACTGCATTTTTAAACCACTTACTGGTATTTCTTATTCTATTTATTGAATACCAAAGCTGTTAGGCTTTTTTATAAATCAACTCCGCTGTCAATATTGTTCATAATCTTCCTCCTCTGATACCTCAAAGAGCCTTTTGAGTATTTTTATGTTAACGATCGGCTTCTCTTACCTTACATATTCCAGTTCCCATATCTCCGTCATAAGCTTAAATTCGATCGAGTCCGGATCTAACTTCTATTGATATCGTACTATCCCTATCGGTGAAAATTTGAATTAACTTTTATAGTCGGTGAAATCACACAGCAAATTCTATACAGCAGTACCACATCAGAACTCATACAAGTTATTATTTAGCGTTCAACCGATCAGTTGCACTTCTTCACCAAGACAAGGAGTCTCAATTAGCAACAAGCATTGTACAGGTGTATTCAAAGTATCACGAATAAATTTACTTTAGTTATACTCGTGTTTTAAGTTGGTTTCTATCTTTAAGTTAAATATATAGTTCACTTATTAAATAGATATGTATTGAAATAACATCGCGCAATACAAGTGTAAATCATAATATCGAAAATTCACGAACTCCTCATTCTCAAGTATCACAATTAATTTCTTGTACGTCATGTTTATGCCAATTATGTTCCCCACTTCTCTCTGTCAACACGTCACACAATCACCGGAATAATTCCAGCGGGGATGGTTATTTCCCCACTAACCCAAAATCCACTACCATGATATTTTGCTTTTCCATTTTGCCACTTAATAAAAAATATAAATATTAAGTATAATATTAAATGAAAGGACCGATAAATCAAAATTTATTATAGTGTTCTTCCGAATTACAGAAGTCTCAATTAAAACATACTTACGAGGTTGTGGAAAATAAAAACAATTGTATATTTATACAAAAAATATGTAACAGATAAAATCAGTACAAACACTTGCAAATATGACAATGGGCCCTTATGGGAGTTCCAATTCAAAATTAAATCAAATTCAGTTACTAAGGCCTGGGTTGATCATACATTACCAAAATATTATTAAAATAGGTTGTGTTAATAGGTTAGCTTGTAGCAGGAGAAGAGAAGGACAACTAATATTTAGAATGTAACTACTTCCGTAAAAATGAAAGATGGAACAAACGTAAAAACGACAAAAATTGACAAAAGGAGCGGGTTAAAGCAAAGCATAAATGAAGGAAATTTGATACTAAGGAAATGAATTTGGAAGGATTAATATAGGAAAACTCAAATAGAGGCATTAGTAAGGGAGACATATGCGGTATAGAGATGTGATTGACGTTGGGAAGAAAGGGTTTCCGGAATGGACTGTGGAGAATGTTTTTGCTATTTGACATACTAATTGATGATTGTATATGTAACGGAAATATTGGGATAAAAGGAATGGAAAAAACTGAACGCGGTACAAGAGAATTACGTAAAATGGGTGTTTGAAGCGAAAAAATGCACACCAAGATACTTAGTGTTGGAAGATGTAAAGAAGAACAACTTGAGGATAGAGGATGGGATGAGAGCGAAGGTGGGAAGAAAAAGTTAAAGAGGCAGCCAGCGAACTCGTGAGAATGCTAAGTGAACAAATAAGAAATAGAGAAAATACAAGATAGAAAAACAGAGCAAACTGTACTACGAAAGAAGATGGATAGTAAGACTAAGAGAGACAGGAGAAGACAGATACAAAATATGATAAAGGAGAGAGATAAAGAGGTTCAACAATAGGAAATGAAGGGGATGTATAAAGTAAAGTACAATACCACATACATTCACTTTTGATCGAAATGAATATCACAGTAATTAAGAAACAGGAAAGTAAATAGAAATAAACGTGTAATTTAGTCTTTAGAATTAAAAAAGGGAAAGTAAATGTTAAGGTGCAGAGTGCAAGGAAGTAAAAAAATTAGACCTGATAGAAGTATTAAATGGGAATGAAGAGGCAATTAAATGGATAAATAAAGTTATTGGAAAGAAATGAAAATAAAGGACAAGAAATATGAAGCTCGATATGTAATTTATAAATATGTAATGGTTTATGTAATAGAATTAAATATAATTTGTGAGTTTTGGGCGATTAAATGTAATGCCTACTAGACCATTGTTAAATTAATAAAATACAATACAGTAAGAAAGAAAAATTTAAATATTAAATAAAAAACTAAGATGCTACGAGAGTAGATTAATAATTCAATGACTTTCATATTTAAAAAAGGCGATTTATTTCTGAATAAAAGTTATTTTTTTACCACAGCGGTTTTACAATTTATGTATTCCTTCCAAATAATAGGTTTTCTCAATGCCTTGGAGATGGGCGTTTGCTTCAGTGATGACCTCTTTGTTAGACACAAATCGCTTACGAAGTAGTCGCAGGGGGGCTAAATATGGAGAATATTCTGGATGGGGTAGCACATAGCAGTTATATAGCCTCAGCCACTTCACGTACTTTCATTCTCCGATCTTCTATTGATTTTATCGACGTCTGGCGTCATTTATGCTGGTACGACCAGAACGGAACTCAAAAAAACACTTTTTTATCATTGAAATTGATGGTGAGAGTCCCCATAGTATTTATTAGGACTTTCCCTGGTTTCGGCGACGTTGACTCAAAAAGTAATGCTTAATCAGCAGACGAGATTGACCTTTTTCCGTTAAAATTCTCGATGATGTCAGCTTTTAATGACTATCAAACACAAACCTAATGACGCAGCTTTCTCAAAATTTGTCACTGACTTATCTAACTGTTCTCGTAAATACAACAAAGAAAAAATATCAGTAGCAAATGTAATACTCAAAAATAATCCTAATCCAATGAAACTATTGCAGACTAATAATAATAGAACATGAAACGTAAGAATTAAAGTTGAAGTTGATACTTCATTATTAGTACATAACTAAAGACACATGGTATAATAAGAAGAAACGATAAGGGTGAGAAAGCCATTAATATGGAATTTGTTTTTGGTGTCGTAGCTTTATAAATAATAAAGGGTTTTATTCCAACCATGTTTTTATCCAAGTCTCCTGGGATATTAATTAAATATTTTAGTTTCAATATTATAATTTATAATTTAATATGGCGGTAAATCATTCAAGTTTAAGTCTAATTATAATTTATAATTTAATATGGCGGTTATTGTAAAATTAAATATTTCAGTTTCAATATTACAATAACCGCCATATTAAATTATAAATTTACAGTTCAGGGTATGACAGAGTGAGAGAGAGACAGAAAGAGATTGTTATTTGGGTTGAGATATTGCCTCTAACATCAAGTGTTTGTTTTTCCATTAATGCGGTCTTTACACCGTTTTTAAAAGAAATGGGTATTTTCGTATGAAAAAACAATTAATAATCATTGTGTGTACTTGTACTATTATTTTACATCAACAAATTTAACACCTAAAGTGCTTCGTCTTTATTTTATTGGAGATTGCATTGTGCTTAAGAAGGGTCAAAACGATAAAAAAATCATATTTTCGATAATGTTTTTTGACGAAATAGTTAATATATAATTATTTCTATATCCACTACATGATAAAATACCACTTAAAGAATAATTTGTAAAATTTTCAATAATAAATATCATAAAATGTCGTATTGACAGTGAATCTTCACAGACGTCTCAAAAAAAGTAATATTGCGGTGCCACTAGATAACTCATCACTGGATTTTCTGAAATCGAAAAACCAAAATGATTTTATTACTTTATAAGTTTCTGCAGGTAACTCTGTCGAGTTTTCTTTATCGATTTATCAATTTTCCACAGCACTTAGAAGTCAAAATACAAATTTTTCATGAAAAAAAATCAGAAACTTTATTTTAAAATACGTTACAATTAAAATTAAAAAAACCTCAACCGCGTTAACTCAACATTTATGTAAAGAAATAGTGTGCAAAATTCGGTGCAGTTGATTTTGAGCAAGAGAAGGCACCTACTCTGATGTATGTGATATATGTGTCTATGTGTAAGAAAAAAGCGTTTAAATGTTCCAAAGAAAGACGAAACCAGACCAGACAGGTCAAGACTCAAAACTGTATAACTCCGACAGTTTTCCTCCAATCTATTTAAAATTTTCACACAATAAACTTAAGGATGTATTAGCGAGGGCATGGTGTAATAGTGAATTTTAAAGGGTGAGGATAGCCTTGAGCATTTGCGGGGTAAAGGGAAGAAAATTATCACGTGACATGAATTTTACATTTGGCAACACAGTTAATTTTTATTTATTTTTTTCCATGTGACATTTGAATGAATTTAAATTTTTGACATTTAAAAATGGATATACCTCAACAGCTTGACAAGACAGTATTATTTTGTAAAGAACGACCACCAGAAATAGATAATAATTCATTTAATATGTGTTTGGAACTACGGTATGTATAATGATTGTATATAATATTATATTTTATATTATTCATTAGTACATGTTTCAAATTGTTTACAAATTTTTTAGAAGTTGTCGAATGTTTGGTACTTTCACAATCATTGAACATACGCATTGAATCTTTCATAAAACCTCACTATGCAGTTAAACATTTTAGGATCAATTGTTAAAGGCCGACGAATTATTGACATCAATAAAATAGCCAATGATATGTGGTGTGATTCGTATACTGATGCCCTGTCTTTGCGATTTGTAAAAAAAAAAGATGTCAGAAGATGTAGAAAAATGTCCGAGATTAAAACATCACAACAAACCACCACTGGTAAATGTGTTATTAATTGAGAAACTGCTATGGGTAACTATTTCTATAAAAAGAAGATAGTAATATTCAATTAATTTTGTTTTCTATTTTTTAATTATGTCTATTATTTTCTACCAACTCTAACCGGTGGGATTAGAATAACTTATTTAAACAATATTCTAGTTTGCCCAAATATTCCAACAGTTAACCATACTCTTCTAAAACGATATGAATCGATTTGATTTGCGTAGGGATCGCTATTGTAAATATTGCTCGAATAAGTTGCCGGAATTGCATGACATTAGAAAGAAGTTTCCCAATAGCTCATCAAAGGTATTACGATTCATTAACAATATTTTAAACTAAGAAATGACTGATATTATTACTAATATAGCATTTTTTTCTTTAAAATATAGTTCAAAATTACCTAAACTTATTTCAAAGGAGGATACAGTAATGTTAATATTGAGTATAGATGCTGGGTGGCAAAAAAAGGGAGCAGGAAGAACGTATAATAGTTTAACTGGTAATAAATATTTAAGAAGAAAAATTTGTAAAATTTAATTATTTCGAATTATTACAATTGGTTTTTCTTAGGTCATTCTACGTTGTTGCATATAGTACGAGAAATAAACAATGCATGAGATGTGAAAGGACATGATAAAAATGATCATGACTGCCGTAAAATTTCAGTGGGAGTTCGAAGGCCATGGAGCTAGACATGACTGTTGAGATGTTTGTAAGCAGTTATAAAGACAGTATAAAGACTTTACAGCTGAACGTGTAAAAATTGGGGTGTTAATTAGAGATGATGATTTAAGTACTATTGCTAGATTACGGAGAGAAGCTGATCATCAAATTATAAAATGGTCTGATTTGAATCATGCTACATTTGATTACATTTTGTTATCAGTCGCAGAGTGGATTAGACATTGGGATTGAAAAGTTTAATTGCGATTAATAGTGCAACAGCAGTTGTGTTCTTTAATTTAGGAACCACCGGTTCTAGAAAAGCCAGTGAAACAATACAGATTGCAGCAAAATACAACTACTTAGAATATAATGTTTACATTTTATCGACAAGAGGAATACCATCGAGTGCGTCTGCTGTTAATGATCTTACAACTAATGGAGGAAAGTTATTTTTACAATCTGCTAAAGTTGACTCTGTGTCTATTAACTTGGCTGCATAAGGATTTTTATCCCTCATAAAATTAACAAAAATAAATTTTTGTTGATATATGTTATGTTATTAAATTATTAAAGTGTTATTAAATATTTTAATTCTATATATATGCTATTATCTTAATTTTTGTACCTAATTTTTGCTGTTACTATCACGTAATATTTTTTTTGACAGCTCTGAATGAGGTTTTAATTAAATTATTATATACCGTTTTTGCCGCTGCCGTGCTGTGACGCTTATTATAGCAGTGCAACGTTGCCAAGTGTCAAATATGGCGAAAAATATTTTTTTAAATATCAAAATTTGAATTTCATTTCTAATTTTCTTTCTAGGATGAACGCTTACATAGTATTTTTAAAATATTGACGTGTAACGCCAATATTCACCTTTCTAATGCATAGTTTTTTTTATACTACACAAATCACAACATACTCATATTTATTGTTTTATGATCACATGTACCCAATTCCCCATAAGAGATTTTTTTATGTCAATTTTCAACAATTAATTTCTTTAAAATATGAACGGTTACCTGTGCTGAAATTTTAACAGTAAATTCATTGACCAGGAATCTACACGTAAAAAAATTTTGAGCCCTTAAATCGAAAATTATTTTCTCGCTCATACATCCTTAATATATTGTACATTAATATAAATAAATTAAAAAAAATGGGTATAGTGTTTATTTTTATTTAGTGTAATTACTAGTGCATTATACTTAGAGTGCAAAGTATTGTTTTGTACATGGTGATAGATCTGACTTTTTAATTTAAAAATATTATATTGTAATATTCAATTCATACTATTATTATATTTATAATAAATTATGTATGTTATTCATAATGTATACTCGCTAATACATAGACACAAGGTTATCTGAATTTAGTTGGTAACATTTATTTCCGCTAACATTCCGCTATTATCATTGTGTGGAGTCAATCATCTCTTATTATCTTTACTCTGTAACCGATTGACGGACATACGGCGCTATTTCATACCAGCAGTTACCAAAAACTACAGTATACAAATTAAAAGTGATAACACTAAAATGACCATATTTATTGTTTCGAAACTGCGTTTTAAACCAACCAATTACCCGGGAGATTCAAAACGTCACAATGGTCTATACCGATTTTTTCATTATTATCGAATTTGATAAAAGTTCTTATCGCAAAAGTAGAAATTCAGGCGGAGATAAAAAATATTTTAAAAGAGAATGAGTCTGGAAAATATCTACATTTACAATTTACGAAATACTATATACACGTCGCTCTGCTACGAGGCGAAGCGCTACAAATTTGGGGTTTGCATTGAAATTATAACTGTCACATTTGCTGATTATGTTTAGTATATAGGCTCGCTGTAGACAGTAATTAATAAAAAAGAAATTAAGAAACAATAAAATTTTAATCTAATTTTAACTAGAATGTTGACATTTGAGACGTGGTCTCTCTGTAGATGGTAAGTAAAGACACAATATAGAAAACCGTACATTACCAGTGACGCGAGCGCCGAGGACCATGTACCAGAAATATCAAATATATTGGATAGAGGACTATAATTTAGTATATATATCCTTTACTACAAACAAAATAGATCCCCGTGCCCAAAATTTTACAAATTTAGTTCCGAAGCGTAGATATATAGGAGAATTTAATTGTAAAATGTAGAAACAAAGCTAAAATTTACTATGGAGCATAACATTGGTATACAATAATAAGGAAAATAAATTAACAATAACATTTTGTTAAGAGTAATGTTTGGGCAGAGGAGTTAAACGAAAAATTTAGTATCAAAATGGTTCTTAATTTTTAAGATATTTAAATGTTTGCAAAGAGTTACAATTTTGAAATAAAAACGTATACGGACAGTGATGGTACAAGAACCGGAAGTATTGAATAACTAGAAAAAAAAGTATCTTTAGTAAATGTACTTTTGCATACTATTAAAATAGATTGTTATGCCTAAATTTTAAAATTTAACTAATACTAAAAAGTTGATTTAATAAAAATAACATTTAGTTTGCAATTACTATAAATAAAGCAATAATTACGAAATGGAGTTTGGTAAATAAGAACTGGGATAATGAGTTGGAAGTGCAGATATAAATATAAAATTAAGTAAGTTTGTTTAAAATGATGTATTTATGTTTGAGTATAAGAATATAATTTACTTGGATATTAGTATGCCGAAAAGCGGTAGTATTAAAGGGTAAGTTAAGGAGCAGGGGCGCTGTTTGCAGTGTGCTTAGCGGCAGAGGCGATTAATTTGTAAGTGCGTTAGAAGTGGGGCGTACAGGCGGGAGAATTTAATTTAAAATGTGAGAACAAGAACGATATAGTGCTAATGGCCAAATTTTTAAGATTTTCTGTGTCCCTAAAATTGTATAGGCACTTTTTTCGAAAAAGTGTGATATTATATTTGACAAAGTGAAAGATACAAAATTCAAATTTGAAACTTGAGGTGTGTATTAAACTCATAAATGTGCACATTTGCCAATAACTGAAATTCTGAACTTTAAGTTCAGTAGCAACTTAAATTTGTCTGGGTAATGTTAAAATACAGCAAGAATGAAATTTAGCATGTGGGCTTTGTACAGAGAGAGAGAGTAATTGATAAAAAAATTAAAAACCCTAAATTGATAAGGAAATCAAAAACCAAAAAATTAGGAAAAAATAGGGCCATTGTACCATTGTGAATATTGCAAATAAGATTGTGTCTGATTTGCTTTTAAAAATCAATAAATTTTAATAATATATACTTTATTTTTGGACGACAAAACCTACTATTAACAAACATGTAGAACATGGATTACAGCGAGGAATCATTACATAATTTTGTGTATAACATAATTGAGTGCAATAACTTTAACATTAAAATACTCTAAAGACTTAACAAAAAATAATGATTGAAAATGTTATTAAGTACGAACTATCGACAACTGTTAAACTGTTCTTAAAGGAATGAGTTTACCAGAATATGTTTTCTTATGGAGATTACGTTGAACAAAACATCAAACCAATTGTACAATACTACAAATATCGAAGACAACACGCAACTGGCAAAGACTGCCCTGAGAGATAGAACATAATGAAATGAAACAAGTTATGACTCATTACAATTTAAGCTATGATGAGGCTCGCGGTGTAGTAGCTGGCATAACAAACATATTTGACCTCTTTCAAAACGATAATGAGGTCTTTCCACCTATGATAAGCTCAGCAGATAATATTAATTTAATTCCTATATACAAGGAAAACCCAATAACAAGACATAGCAATAAAAAATCACCAAACAGTAATTCTATAACATTCAAAAGCCGAAATAAAATGTTCAATTTTAATTTCAACAAAGAGAATAAGAATCAAATACCATAAACTAATTTATACTAAACGAATATTAAAAACTCTAAACCATTTTAAGCAAATAACCTCACAGAAATAAACAACCAGCTTGAACCTTCGTGCTAAGAAGATAAGATACAAGCAATTATAACAGATATAAACAGATTGCGAAATAAACCAAAAACATAAAATAAACAAGTGGTAAAAACAAATCAGTCAAATAGATTACTCAGTAATAACTCAATATAAATTAATTTAAAATTTAATGCACCCTTTAAAATTAAATTTATTTCAATAGAATTTAAGCGACATTTTAAGACGTTTTGAAAACTTTCGAAGACTAGTAGTTGCTTACAGCAGCTTACATATTAAAAAATACAATATATTCCGAAAAGAACGACTAACTGAACGAAGGGAAGTGGCTGCACTGGTGAAAGACGACTTTTATTTGGAACATATAACCCTACAATCCAACTTGGAAGCAATCGTGGTCAGAGTACATGTTCCACAAAAAATCACTATTTGTAACCTATACTTACCAACTAGTCAAAATATCATTAATTTAGATATTGAAAACATATTAACACATTTACTTCCTACTTCATATTAAAAATGTCATGTACAATAATATAATAACAACTTATTTTTCTTAAATGATGACCAACACACACGTTTTAACTTTCTTTTTCAAAATACATTTGCATTTGATTAGCAATACGGTAGCAATTTAAAAATTACAGTAGCAATTTTCTTAGGCATTGATAAATATACGATCGAACATGGAGTAATAACATATTTTGCTAAAATTATGAATCATGAGAGGCCATATAGCATACTTAATTAATAATTTATTGAAAACAAGAAAATTCAGTGTGACTTTAAACAACAATTAATCACAAGAATTTACACAAGAAATCGGTATTCCTCAAGAGTCAGTTGTTAGTGTAACATATATTTTTAATTTCAGGAAACAACATAATTAATAAAATCAAACATCCAATTAAAAGGAGGCCTTTATGCTCACGACTTAGTTATATACTGCAGCAAGGACATAGTAATAGCTCAAAAAAAACTTCAACTAGTCCTAAACTGGTAAAAATACAGGTCTTATAAAACAGGAAATACATTTTCTACAACTAAAAGAAAATGCATCCTTTTAATGTTCAAGTCATAGTTTATGTTTATTTGTTTGTTTATTTATATGTTTACGAGATTAGTATGATGGCTCGAAAACGGCTTCATGCATCTTTTCGAAAATTTCCTATTTCGTATTACCTGGAAACCCGTAATTTTTAGAAAACTAATAAAAAAATTTAAATAAAGAAACCCGATGAAGGACGAGGAAAACGAAATCGTGTGAGCTGTGGTGGAACAAATAAGTAAGTGAGGGACAAGATGTACGAAGGGAAGAATAATGTATTATGAAGGAAAAGGGATAGCAGCGGTAGAAGTGGAAAGACTCAGAGAAAATGATTCAGCAATAGGAGATAATAAAAAAGATAGATGAAGAAAGAAACAACACAAGATAGAGAATATTATAGACGAAGGTATATTGCCACGGTGCCTGGAACAGAAAGAGAAAACGATGTGAAAATGATTGAAGAGGTTTGAAGTTTTAGACTGGGGAATAAAGAGAGTGCAATAGGTATTTGGGAACAGTAGAAGAGAACTGTTGCAGGGTATGCGACAGGGAAGAAGAAACGGTTGAGCATATCAAGAACAACTGTAAGGGAAAAGTGGAAATCGAGAGTGAACTAATAGAAATACTAGAAGAATAAGCGAGTTGACTAAAATTGATGAAAGAGGTAAAAAACCAGTAGAATGGAAAATTAAGGCGGAGGATAGGTAACGTAACACAGTCAAGAATATAGTCAAAATGTGGGAGCTGGAAGAGAACAATATAGAACACATTAAGAGTAAGGGGCAGGGGAAAGTTGTTCAGGACTGAAGAAGATGTGGAACGGATAAATGGAAGATATAATAAAATAACTTTAAAGATTTAGAATGGACAATGAAAAAATGGAAAACAGATAATGGGAAGATACGAAAGGAGAATCGACAGAAAGTTTAAGCGAAGGAAAGAGACGTAGCGTTTTTAGCCCGGATAGTAAAAAGGCAATAAAGAAGTAGAAGGAAAAGGGAACAAGAAGATATAGGAGCATGCAAGGAAAAAGTGCAAGAATAGTTTTAGGTTATTTTAGTAATGTGATGTAATTACGTCATTTAATATTAAAATATTGTAAATAATATCCAATAAATACAGTAAGCTTACCATATAACACTGTGTTAATTACACAACTTAATTTTAAATTGATTTTACCTAATAACATTTTTATTATAAGTTTCAATTTTAAATCCAGGTTTGACTGATGATCAAAGAAATTTCTTCTTTCCAAAAGTAGGTAAATACCCAAGTCGAAATTTTAGACCTATGCTGATCCTAAAATGGAAAGTGAACCTCGTCTCATACTGTATGAAAAATTTCCTATTTCCTCACTTTTCTCTAGTTTACTTAATGGCAATATATTTATATTTAATTTAAAAGGACAAAAATGTTTTCCTTAAATTG
The DNA here is from genome assembly GCA_963678705.1 of Panorpa germanica. Lineage (NCBI taxonomy): Eukaryota > Metazoa > Arthropoda > Insecta > Mecoptera > Panorpidae > Panorpa > Panorpa germanica. The sequence goes on from OY783209.1 coordinate 23,529,391, forward strand.
TATTTTTTTAAATTCTAAATATACTTATTCGTAAATATTTGTATATTTTAATACTTATATCTTGTTTTATGATTTTAATATACTAACTTTTTATGTTTTGTTAATTCCCAGAAAGGTCATTTAGTCCAGTTGTCTATAATTTAGGCGAAATATTTACGATATTGTCTAAATCATACGTCAAATTGTCTTCACTGCGACTTCGTTCAGTATTCGATTTGTCATATTTGCTGTTAAAATTTAATTATATTCAATTCGTTCTCAAAACAAATTATCTAGATGCTTTAATTTTTGTTTAAATTTTGCTAGATTTTACCTCTGGAATTCTACCCTTAGACAATTACCATCTAAGCTTCCCAGTAAACATTTCGTGAAGTACCCTATTTTGTGACGTTTCTATCACTATTTCACTTCAATTATAGTTCGCAACAATTTTATCTTCATTTGTATTCCGACAGGTGGAGTGGTTCTGTCATCTCTAGCCGATAAAACAGACATTTCATATGAAGAATTGTGAGAAACTAAACTATAATTGAACTCTTTCATGACAAAAAAATCATACGCATCTCCAATATGATGTCAAAGCGACTCCAAAATGTTTACTGGGTTTAGTTTATAATGAATATGTGCATGACGTAATAAAATAACCATACCTATATGCAAAACTAAATCTAAATAACTAAATATATAATATGAAATAAATTTGGTAGCTTAAATATTCACCATTGAACTATTTTGATTCAGTTGCATTTGCCTCTGTTCGGATTTTATTGAGTCATATTATCGAGATATTTGAAATGATATTGCATGATTAAAGTTCAAATGAAGTATTGGGAAAAGTATACATCTACAACATTTCAATGTGCTTGGAATACTTCTTCACTAAAGACTATTTAAGTGTTACTACATATTTAACAATACTACGTTGTGTAATAATTTCAAAATCCTCTTAGCATAATTCATCTAAAACGTCACTCTTTTGCGTATTAAACATCACTGTTTAGAAAACTGCAAAAGTTTTACCAATATTAGGATAACCTGATGAAATGAGAAAGTTTTGTAATAGTTATCTCAGAAGCCTAAATCATAAAAACTTTATTTAGCAAATGTTTTCCCTACAAATAATTTTAAAGTCGTCTAGCAAATTATAACTCCAGGTAGTAACTTAAGGATAAATGGCGTTAAAATAATCTTTTAGAAGTAAAATATTTCTTAATTGCGGAGTTATGAGAAGTACAAAAAATTATAGATGCTCTCTTATTTAATAATGTAATACGGTTAGCTATTTTGTTCGTAGTGTCTATTAAAACCTGAAATAAATCTGTGAAATATTTGTTACTGACATTAATACTGAATACTATTTACAATTTTATTGTATACTTCGATTACTAATTTATTATAACAACTATACAATATATTATGATATAATAGATATAAATAACATTTACTTTCAACAATAATAACGTTGCGTTTAAAAAAAACGATTACATATATGTGATTAGCAGCAGCAAGTAATTTTGTTTTATAAAAGAAAATTGGCCCAAACAAACAAAAGTGTGGAACTTTTTGTTGAATTTAAAAGACTAAAAGCAGTAGCACAAAAAAGTACAAAGCAAGCAACACATGGCAAGAGAAGCAAATATAGAAATAAATTTATCATCTGACAATAGTGTTGTAAATTGAGGTTTGGTTGTCGCCGGGACGTTACTTCTGATAATTAATTATATTATTAATTAACGGATGCTCGTTCTAAGGGAAGATTACTCAGCTGGGCTCATGCACCACGTTGTGTTGTTAGCTTCTGAATGTAGATCTTCTTATGACGATTTTCCAACGGACAATTACGGAATGTTTCAATGATAAGAATTAGCGTCTCTTCAAGAGAATTAACAGGATTCTTGTTAAAACGGAGTATTGTTGCAATTTGAGAATACTTGAGCGGTCTAAAGTATAACTTTGTTGCGAAGTACGACGTTGGAACAATTAGTATCTTTTTAAAATACTATTATTACAAACACTTTTATTAAAATATATCATTTATTCGTTGTAATAATATATCTGAATACTTAATTACAATAGTATTTTATTAGATTAATAAAGATGCCAAATATAAAACAAAATGTATATTTCTCGTGTTATAAATTGATTAATAGCAAAATGTGATTACAGTAAAATACTTGATGTTACAATTAGAGTTGTTGTACGATCGAAGTTTGAACCGAGAATCATGAGCACTTGAGACTCAGGGTGAGACTCGGTATATTACGATTTATTTTTCACATCGCATAACACCAATACTGGGTTACCAGTATTAAAACAATATAAATATCCACAGACCAGAGTCAATGTTTACAAGCGCTAAATTTAAACAATTATTTATTACAATATTAATACTAATACTAAGACTGTTAACTTTAGTTATAATATAATACAATAATTAACATTTATTATTATTAAAAATAAAAGGTAAGTGCGACATATGCGTACTTACAACAATAGTGAAACATATAATACTTCAAAACTTTAGACGAACTATAATCAGGACTTTATAATTGAAAATTATTTTATACAGGTTTAGGCAACATTTATATCTATTATATCTACCTTCCGAAACCAAAGGAATAATCCTAATATCATATCTGAGTTAACTAGGGATTACGACCTACTTATGTTTTATGTTACATTTATTTTATATGAACTCTTAAATTGTATTTAATAATTAACTAAAATAATAAATAACAATAGTAGTTTTATGTCAAGGAAATAACTGGAACGAATATCTTACATTATCCAATCCCATAAATTATACCCTTAAAAACTCTAAGTCACGACATTTATCCTTGTGACCCATGTACTGTCGGAGTTCCACTTGACTTAGAATCCTTATGTTAATATACCAAAATAGTATATAAACGGTTTTTAGAGATTTCTTTAAGTGAGTCTGTAAAAGTACAAATTTCAATAGGGGTCGTTTTACATTTCTTTGCTCAAGAATCTTTAAATTAGCACCTTAGCAGCTGAACATGTTTATTTAATTCAACAAATAGATCAATTTATATCGAAGATAATTGACATTGCCATTTAATAGTTTTTGAGTTACCAAAGTGTCAAAAAGACACAGCACACAAGGTGCAAAAGTATTCAAAGTATTAATTCAACTAAAGAAGCAAGTTTCAAACGAATTAAAACGAAGCAAAACCAAATTAAAATAATATTTTAAGAATTAATAATTATAATGAATAGTATAAGAGTATTCATTAAGATTACTAAATAAATGTTTTATACATAAAACATAATAGCAAATTAAGCTATCAAATATAAATTTGTTAATTACTTTCGACTCTCAGAAAGTATACATTAACTTCTGAATAAAGTCTTATTTCTATGAGAATGACAAAAAGTAATCATATTACATATTCTAAAACAAGGAAAAGATACAACAGATATCAATAGCTATAAATAAGACCTATTTATTTAACGAATACTTTATGCAAGTTATTCGAAAAAGCCCTAGAAATACAAATCCTTTACAAATTTAAACTAAGTGGTTTTTGTAAGAATCATTCTACAGTGGACCAAACAGTCAATATAGAAACAGAAATATTTAATATCTTTGCAAATAATAGAAATAAAAACAGTAACAATTTTTTTGACACTGATAAAGCATACGATCGAACATGGAGAAATAACATATTAAAAACACTAGAATTATGACACATAAAGGCCCAGTAAACATTTTGGAGTCACTTTGACATCATATTAAAGATGCGTCATGATTTTTTTGTCATGAAAGAGTTCATTTATAGTTCAGTTTCTCACAATTCTTCATATGAAATGTCTGTTTTATCAGCTAGAGATGACAGAACCACTCTACCTGTCGGAATACAAATGAAGATAAAATTGATGCGAACTATAATAGAAGTGAAATAGTGATAGAAACGTCACTAAATAGGGCGCTTTACTGGGGGGGTCATCTAGCCCACTTTTTTAAAACTTAATCAAAACAAGAAAATTCAGCTTGAATTTAAACAACAATAAGTCACAAGAATTTACTCTGTAAATGCCGAATTTACCATAATAAATTTGCCATAAAACACTGTATATCATCACCCAATTGTTTAAAATATTTAACGTCGTAAAACAACATCCACAATGACCAAATTAAAATTCAATTTTTATGGATTCCCTCCACACCGGTAAACGAACAAGTTGACAATTATGCAAAAGAAGCAATTCCTTTAGGGCACATATTAGAAGAAGCGACTATAACATGTTTAGACTTAAAGAACACAATTAACAACGTAAAAAATAGTTCATGGCAGTAATGATGGAACGAAGAAAATAATAATAAATTAAACCAAGTAAATACATAATTTTGCAATCATGAGTTAAACCGATTAAATAGAAAGCTAGAAGTAGTAATATGGAGAATTGTGATAGAAAATAGGTCATTTCACAGTTATGCATAAGAGAACCACAACCAATATGTGAACAATGTAAGAGTCCACTAACTCGTGCCACAGACAAGGTTGTAATATGCCTGAGGGATACAGGTAGATATTTGAAAGCAAGAAATGTCTAAAAACCTTATAGCCCGGGAACTTTAGACATTTACCTGACATGAGAGCCAATAGCTCTAATTTTTGAAAATGTTTTAAAGTTAGGGTCGTAAATAAAACCTACCGCCATCTTTGAAAAATAGCAGCCAACAACGGGTTTTTAGCAATATCTCATTACTAGTGCGTCCTACGATTAAACTAGAAAACATCAAACTTATAGAGGACTCAATTTACTCATAATTTTAATTATAGAGGACTCACTATGAGGTAGAAATGACGGCACGTGTTTTTTCGTGGTCTCCATAATAGGCCTAATCCAACGAAACATCCGATTTTATACAATTTTATTTTATTTATATTCATATATTAATTATTCCTCTTCTATGTTTAATATATACGATTAACGTTTAAGTCGCATTGCCCTCGGTCCTGCAAATCTCCTCAAGAATAAAAAACGTTTCTTCTCCTTCATCTTTACTGTTAAGCAGAACTTCTGATACATTTTCGTAGGATTGTCCATTACAATATCCACAGATAACGGAGCACTTTAATCCAGCTTTTCTACATCCTCACGCGCTTGTATAGCCTTTTTTGCACTTACAAGAAATGCAGTTAAACAAAGCCTGAGGAGCTGGATCCTTTGTTGTTCACATTGGAATAAGCCCATTACTACTACGTTTCCATATCATGCTTGTACTTGATGATATGTTCGAAATGAGTGATACCGTGCACACTGCACTCTTACTAGCGGCAAAGAAGCAAGATTGAATTAGTTTTTCCTGATAGATTTTGCAAAACGTTGGTAGCGCAATGTATCCAATGCTTCGCTTTCTATATTCCCATTATATAAAACTACAAGAAATCGTTGATACCTTGAAAGAAAGCCCAATAACCGAGCATATTTTTGAAAAGGTTTGAACGATCGAGGCTATTTTATTTATTTTTCTATATGCCATATACTGTGCAGCTTTTTTTTAGTTTTAAAAGTTTTTACAACTTCAAAAGCGTCTAGTATTTTTTTAAATAAGGCATATGCTTGGAACTTTATTTTTGAGTTTAGATACACATCTGACAAACACCAAAAAAAAAAAAATTAACATGCTAACTTAAATTGGGCCATTGTTGGCAGTTAACTGTCAGAAATTAGGTTTTTACAAAAATAACATAAAAATAGCAGAAAGAAAAATAGTCAGATTTCGTCTGAGACATGTATGGTTCAAAATATTGTAAATAGTCTCAACCATCATCCCCTTACAGTTTACATCGAGTCTTCTTGGTGAGCGCACGTATTTACAATAAACTAAACAATAAAATAAATAGTGATCTTTTTTTTTGCAAATTAGAATATTTTTTTTCGTGATTTATTTTTTTTTTAAATTATAATTTATATTATTATTAAGTGTTATTAATAAGAAGTGAAGTAACTTCTATTTAATTATCACTGGTTAATTAACAATATGGATATGGAGGTTGAACCTCCCGATAAAAATCCGATCAATAAAAACAACTCTGTGACTAACAAATCAATTCCTACAGATAAAACATCCAGTGATATAACAGAAAACTTAAATAACAATAGTGACAATGTTAAAAAAATATTTAATAATTTATACAACACAGAAACAAAATATGACTCGTATAAAGTAATGATAGTTAAAAATAATAGTGATGGAAATACATTTTTTAGTTCTCTTAAATTAGCAGAAATAATATGTAAAATTAGCAATAAATCTAATATAATAGAAATTAAAAAAGTGGGAAGAAATAGAGTAATCGTTCAATGTGCTAATGCAGTACTAGCTAACGAAATTACCAAATCAACATTGCTGAAAAACAATGGGTATGAAGCGTTTATACCATTTTACTGGTGCACAAAAGTTGCTATTATAAAAGGTGTTGATATTGAATATTCGGAAGATACAATTTTAAATAATATAGAGTGTCCACCTTTTAAAGTAACGAGAGTGCAAAGGTTAAATCGAAAACTAAGAGTTGACGGAGCTATTAAATATGAACCCAGTACAACAGTGAAATTATTCTTTGAAGGACTTGCTATTCCTGCTTATGTTTACATGTGGAGAGTGAGACGAGCATGTGAACCATTTGTACAACAGACGATACAATGTTATAATTGTTTTAAATTTGGACATGCAGCCACAAAATGTAGAGCAAAAGTAGCAAAATGTAAATTCTGCGGAAGTGAAGATCATTTACGTACTGCATGCACATCTCCTAATCCGACATGCATAAATTGTAAACTTAACCACGAGGCTACAGACAATGAATGTCCTGAAAAAAAAAGACAAATCAAGATAAAAGATCTCATGGCCCAACACAATCTCAGTTTTTATGAAGCAAAATTAGAATTAACAGAAAAAAATACAGACTATTTATACTCAGTAAGAACTCAAAACTCTTTTGAAGCTCTAAACTACAATGAGACTTTTCCCAATATCACTAATAAATACAATAGTATCAACATAATTCCAACATACAAACCAAACCCTTTAACCAGAAGAACTAATACCAGAGTGAATAAATCAAATACAGGTAACTCGTTACAAAGATCTTACAGTCAACCACAACCTACGACATCCACTAAAGAACCAATTCCAAAAAGAAGAAGAGAAGAAAAGAAACCTAACAATGAAGAAAGCGACACATACCTTAAGATAACTAATCAAGGAAAAAACAGAAAGCAAATCAACCAAGAGACACCTGATATTACAATGGAAAACAATGATAATGATACCTGCTATACATCAATATATAATAAAAATAATGATGACAAAATTAAAAATACAAACAAAGACCCAAATATTACATCCCAATCCCTTAGAAGCTACAAGAAACAAATATCTAGTGTACAATGGCCAAACTCGTAAGAAAACATCGATATATAAATTAAGTTTATTTTTTAAAAATCTATTCACATCACTAAACCTAATCGTTTAATAAATTTACTAAAATATTAAATCAACAATAATTATATAAACGGAGAGAAAAAAAAATAAAATAAAATATATAAATAAATCTAACAACAAGACCAAGGACAGATATAAAAATCAATAATTAATTAAAACAGTTAAAATGATAAATTTTATTCAATGGAATTGCAGAGGAGTCAGATATATTAAAGAGGAACTACAACATATGTTACACAGTTTACATCGAGTCTTCTTGGTGAGCGCACGTATTTACAATAAACAAAACAATAAAATAAATAGTGATCTTTTTTTTTTGCAAATTATAATATTTTTTTTTTTCGTGATTTATTTTTTTTTTAAATTATAATTTATATTATTATTAAGTGTTATTAATTAGAAGTGAAGTAACTTCTATTTAATTATCACTGGTTAATTAACAATATGGATATGGAGGTTGAACCTCCCGATAAAAATCCGATCAATAAAAACAACTCTGTGACTAACAAATCAATTCCTACAGATAAAACATCCAGTGATATAACAGAAAACTTAAATAACAATAGTGACAATGTTAAAAAAATATTTAATAATTTATACAACACAGAAACAAAATATGACTCGTATAAAGTAATGATAGTTAAAAATAATAGTGATGGAAATACATTTTTTAGTTCTCTTAAATTAGCAGAAATAATATGTAAAATTAGCAATAAATCTAATATAATAGAAATTAAAAAAGTGGGAAGAAATAGAGTAATCGTTCAATGTGCTAATGCAGTACTAGCTAACGAAATTACCAAATCAACATTGCTGAAAAACAATGGGTATGAAGCGTTTATCCCATTTTACTGGTGCACAAAAGTTGCTATTATAAAAGGTGTTGATATTGAATATTCGGAAGATACAATTTTAAATAATATAGAGTGTCCACCTTTTAAAGTAACGAGAGTGCAAAGGTTAAATCGAAAACTAAGAGTTGACGGAGCTATTAAATATGAACCCAGTACAACAGTGAAATTATTCTTTGAAGGACTTGCTATTCCTGCTTATGTTTACATGTGGAGAGTGAGACGAGCATGTGAACCATTTGTACAACAGACGATACAATGTTATAATTGTTTTAAATTTGGACATGCAGCCACAAAATGTAGAGCAAAAGTAGCAAAATGTAAATTCTGCGGAAGTGAAGATCATTTACGTACTGCATGCACATCTCCTAATCCGACATGCATAAATTGTAAACTTAACCACGAGGCTACAGACAATGAATGTCCTGAAAAAAAAAGACAAATCAAGATAAAAGATCTCATGGCCCAACACAATCTCAGTTTTTATGAAGCAAAATTAGAATTAACAGAAAAAAATACAGACTATTTATACTCAGTAAGAACTCAAAACTCTTTTGAAGCTCTAAACTACAATGAGACTTTTCCCAATATCACTAATAAATACAATAGTATCAACATAATTCCAACATACAAACCAAACCCTTTAACCAGAAGAACTAATACCAGAGTGAATAAATCAAATACAGGTAACTCGTTACAAAGATCTTACAGTCAACCACAACCTACGACATCCACTAAAGAACCAATTCCAAAAAGAAGAAGAGAAGAAAAGAAACCTAACAATGAAGAAAGCGACACATACCTTAAGATAACTAATCAAGGAAAAAACAGAAAGCAAATCAACCAAGAGACACCTGATATTACAATGGAAAACAATGATAATGATACCTGCTATACATCAATATATAATAAAAATAATGATGACAAAATTAAAAATACAAACAAAGACCCAAATATTACATCCCAATCCCTTAGAAGCTACAAGAAACAAATATCTAGTGTACAATGGCCAAACTCGTAAGAAAACATCGATATATAAATTAAGTTTATTTTTTAAAAATCTATTCACATCACTAAACCTAATCGTTTAATAAATTTACTAAAATATTAAATCAACAATAATTATATAAACGGAGAGAAAATAAAATAAAATAAAATATATAAATAAATCTAACAACAAGACCAAGGACAGATATAAAAATCAATAATTAATTAAAACAGTTAAAATGATAAATTTTATTTAATGGAATTGCAGAGGAGTCAGATATATTAAAGAGGAACTACAACATATGTTACAGAAGCATAACATACATATATGCATACTATCAGAAACGTTTTTAACAAAAAATATCAATTTCAACATCAAAGGTTATTTTATTGAAAGAGAAGATAGGATACAGAATACAAACTATAATCCCCACGGGGGTGTTGCTATCTTGATTCATAAATCTATAAAATATAAACGAATAATGCTAAATAACCCATTTAATTCGGTCGAAATAGTTGGAATAATTTTAACACATAACGAAACTGATGTAATATGTATTTTATCAATCTATGCTAAACCGAATCATAAACTATCTAATTCTAATTGGTCACAGATAAAACAACAAATAGATGTTCCTGTTATACTTGCTGGAGATTTTAACGCGACTAATCTTGCTTGGGATATAAATTGTCCAGGTAGTCAGTATGAAGGTAACGAATTGTTAGATTTCATAGAAAACGAAAATCTAAATATTATCAACGATGATAAACCAACTAGAGTAAGCAATCTCAGTACAAGGGACAGTATATTGGATCTCACATTGGTATCAATGACTTTAACACAACAAATTACTTCGTGGCAAGTTCTTGCAGATAGCTTAGGTAGTGATCACTACCCAATTTTTTTCTGTTTGAATGACTATAATAAAGGCCGTTACCGTACATCTGAATATTTAACGAGGAGAAATTTCCGAAAAGCAGATTGGGAGAAATATAGCCTTGAAATAGAAAGCAGAATTTCAAACCTTAGCACAAATGGAATCACAAGTAATCCCCAAGATGTTGAAAACAAATACAACCAATTTAGAGATGTTATTAATAATTCGGCAGACATACATATCCCATCTACCAGATTGTATAATATAACTCCTAATAAAATAAAACCGTCTTGGTGGGACACTGAGTGCAATAAAATGATAGCTCAAAGAAAATTAGCACTAACTATTTTTAATAAAAACATGACAATGGCGAATTATTTAAATTATAAAAAACATCAAGCTAAAACCAGACGATATTTTAGAGCCAGAAAAAAAATAGAATGGCAAAATTTCTGCGAGAATTTAAACCCAAACACAACAACCAACATTGTCTGGAATAATATAAGAAAAATTGACAATAAAAGCTATAGTACTAAAAGGATAAGTGATAATGAAAATTTAATAGAAGAATTCATTAAAAAAAAATTTCCACAGAACAACAATTTAAATATTACTACCACCACCATCGTAAAAGATAATTTTCTAGATAATAACATAAATAAAAATGAAGTAAAATTCGCGTTAAATCATAATAAAAACAGTAGCACAGGATTTGATAGAATAAATTACAAAATGATACAAAACTTACCTGACAATGCAATAAATCATCTTACACAAATATACAATCTGTCATTAAACACTGCTGATATACCATTAGACTGGAAAAAACATATCGTTGTTCCTATATTAAAAACAGGAAAAGATCCAAACAAAGAAGAATCATTCAGACCAATTACTTTACTATCATGTATGGGCAAAACTATGGAATCCATCATCAAAAACAGACTGGAGTGGTATCTCGAACATCATAAAAGATTACCTGAGTTACAATTTGCGTTTAGAAAAACAAGAAGTACACAGCATAACTTAAACATATTGAATATCGATATTCAAAGAACATACAGTAAAAATCATTATATGATAGCTGCTTTCATTGACATTGAAGCTGCTTATGACAATGTTAATCTAAAAATATTAAAAGAAAAAGTAGAAAACATAGGTATATCTTCCAAAATATCCAACTGGATTATAAACTACTTCCAAAATAGAGAAATAACAGTTAGATACAATAATAAGTTAACTGGTCCTATACTATGTAATCACGGAATTCCACAAGGCTCAATATTATCTCCCTTATTATTCAACATATACACAGAAAAGTTAACAACATTATCAGATAACAACACAACAGTACTGATGTATGCAGATGACATGGTTATTTATAGTATGGGTCATACACAAGATATAGCTCAAAACAGATTACAATCGAAATTAAGAAAACTAGATATTTTATTAAAGGAAATCAAATTAAATATATCGTCAGAAAAAAGTAAAATAGTTATATTTACAAGGCATAGAATAAACTGCAGTCCAAAAATAACCATCAGAAATAAAAATATAACTGTTACTTCAAATACCAAATTTCTGGGTATATTCTTTGATACGAAAAGCACTTGGGCGAAAGAAATTGCACATATTATTAACAAATGTCAAAAAGGCTTAAATTTGATGCGATGTATAGCAGGATACAAATGGGGCGCACACCCAACAACCTTAATAAAAATATATAAAGCTATTGTTAGACCGCATATTGACTATTCTAGTACTATGATCTGCACCGCAAATAACTCAAGATTAAAAAAAATTGAAATTATACAAAACAAATGTTTAAGAATAATATTAGGTGCAATGGTTTCAACACCAATCCAAATCCTCAACTATCAAACTAATATTCCTCCGGTAAATATCAGAATACAACAAATATCAGACAGTTTCTTTTGTAAAAACAGACATAACTCATGTGGCCCCTTAAATACAAGATTATCTAAACTATATGTTCTTTATAATAAACCATATTGGACAACTCATAAAAAACCGGCACTTTTAACTAGTTTTGATAGATATAATAACTTGAACTTAGAGGTACACAACATTATACCTTTTTTCAAATTTCCATTAGAAATAAGCATGACAACAATACATACAGAAATAAATTTGTTCAAGAAGAATGACAGTAAGGAAATAACTTATCAAAAATATATGGAATATATAACAAAAGATGATATAAACTGGAGTATATGGTTTACCGATGGTTCATTCGAAAAAAACTCTAGGACTGGAGGAATTGGCATTTTCAATTATAATACAGATCAACAGTACAAATACAAACTTAACAACATCACAAATTCTTATAATACAGAAATAACAGCAATTATGAAATTACTAGAAATAATACAAAAAACTGACAATAAAAATATATTAATCTTCACTGATTCTCGTAGTGTTTGTGTATCTTTAAATAACAATAAATTCAAAAACAATAATAATAACAAAATATGTTCAATTAAAGAATATCTTTTAAAAATGAAAAAAAATGATATCAATGTTAAACTTATTTGGATTCCTGGACATGTAGGCATAAAAGGAAACGAAATGGCTGACAAACTGGCCAAAGAAGCTTGTGTAGATGGGGAAATAATCGAAATAAATTGGTCAATAAATGATTCCAAAAAAATAATTAAAGAAAATTGTATGGCAGAATGGCAGAATATATATAATGAGAAAAGTCAAAGTACTGGAAAATTTTTTTTTGCAGCGAATCAAAAAATTCCAACAACCACATGGTTTAATAAAAATCATTCACGGAGATATATTTCAACAAATTGTCGAATGAAATCTGGGCATTCTAGATGTCCAGCTCATCTATTCAAAATAAATATAAAAGACACACCAAATTGTAGATGTGGAGAAGAAGGGTCTTTGGACCATATAATTCTAGGGTGTCATCTTTTAACATCAAAAATTGATAGACTTTTAAATGATTTATGTAATGTAACACAGTTCCCAGTCAATATGTCCTGTTTAATGACAAGTGAAGCAACGGCGGAAATATTAACAAACTTTGTGATAGAAAATAATATAGAAGTGTAATTTAAGTTAAAATATTTTATTTAGTATGTATTTAATTTTAAGTTTAATTTTTTAAAAGAATCAATTTGTTTTGTATTTATTAGAACAATTATAATTTATATGTAAATTTTTATATAATTTTACAAATAAAAGCAATGGCAAGAAGGCTGAATAAGCCAAAGCCTAAATAAATAAAAAAAAAAAAACATATGTTACAGAAGCATAACATACATATATGCATACTATCAGAAACGTTTTTAACAAAAAATATCAATTTCAACATCAAAGGTTGTTTTATTGAAAGAGAAGATAGGATACAGAATACAAACTATAATCCCCACGGGGGTGTTGCTATCTTGATTCATAAATCTATAAAATATAAACGAGTAATGCTAAATAACCCATTTAATTCGGTCGAAATAGTTGGAATAATTTTAACACATAACGAAACTGATGTAATATGTATTTTATCAATCTATGCTAAACCGAATCATAAACTATCTAATTCTAATTGGTCACAGATAAAACAACAAATAGATGTTCCTGTTATACTTGCTGGAGATTTTAACGCGACTAATCTTGCTTGGGATATAAACTGTCCAGGTAGTCAGTATGAAGGTAACGAATTGTTAGATTTCATAGAAAACGAAAATCTAAATATTATTAACGATGATAAACCAACTAGAGTAAGCAATATCAGTACAAGGGACAGTATATTGGATCTCACATTGGTATCAATGACGTTAACACAACAAATTACTTCGTGGCAAGTTCTTGCAGATAGCTTAGGTAGTGATCACTACCCAATTTTTTTCTGTTTGAATGACTATAATAAAGACCGTTACCGTACATCTGAATATTTAACGAGGAGAAATTTCCAAAAAGCAGATTGGGAGAAATATAGCCTTGAAATAGAAAGCAGAATTTCAAACCTTAGCACAAATGGAATCACAAGTAATCCCCAAGATGTTGAAAACAAATACAACCAATTTAGAGATGTTATTAATAATTCGGCAGACATACATATCCCATCTACCAGATTGTATAATATAACTCCTAATAAAATAAAACCGTCTTGGTGGGACACTGAGTGCAATAAAATGATAGCTCAAAGAAAATTAGCACTAACTATTTTTAATAAAAACATGACAATGGCGAATTATTTAAATTATAAAAAACATCAAGCTAAAACCAGACGATATTTTAGAGCCAGAAAAAAAATAGAATGGCACAATTTCTGCGAGAATTTAAACCCAAACACAACAACCAACATTGTCTGGAATAATATAAGAAAAATTAACAATAAAAGCTATAGTACTAAAAGGATAAGTGATAATGAAAATTTAATAGAAGAATTCATTAAAAAAAAATTTCCACAGAACAACAATTTAAATATTACTACCACCACCATCGTAAAAGATAATTTTCTAGATAATAACATAAATAAAAATGAAGTAAATTTCGCGTTAAATCATAATAAAAACAGTAGCACAGGATTTGATAGAATAAATTACAAAATGATACAAAACTTACCTGACAATGCAATAAATCATCTTACACAAATATATAATCTGTCATTAAACACTGCTGATATACCATTAGACTGGAAAAAACATATCGTTGTTCCTATATTAAAAACAGGAAAAGATCCAAACAAAGAAGAATCATTCAGACCAATTACTTTACTATCATGTATGGGCAAAACTATGGAATCCATCATCAAAAACAGACTGGAGTGGTATCTCGAACATCATAAAAGATTACCTGAGTTACAATTTGCGTTTAGAAAAACAAGAAGTACACAGCATAACTTAAACATATTGAATATCGATATACAAAGAACATACAGTAAAAATCATTATATGATAGCTGCTTTCATTGACATTGAAGCTGCTTATGACAATGTTAATCTAAAAATATTAAAAGAAAAAGTAGAAAACATAGGTATATCTTCCAAAATATCCAACTGGATTATAAACTACTTCCAAAATAGAGAAATAACAGTTAGATACAATAATAAGTTAACTGGTCCTATACTATGTAATCACGGAATTCCACAAGGCTCAATATTATCTCCCTTATTATTCAACATATACACAGAAAAGTTAACAACATTATCAGATAACAACACAACAGTACTGATGTATGCAGATGACATGGTTATTTATAGTATGGGCCATACACAAGATATAGCTCAAAACAGATTACAATCGAAATTAAGAAAACTAGATATTTTACTAAAGGAAATCAAATTAAATATATCGTCAGAAAAAAGTAAAATAGTTATATTTACAAGGCATAGAATAAACTGCAGTCCAAAAATAACCATCAGAAATAAAAATATAACTGTTAGTTCAAATACCAAATTTCTGGGTATATTCTTTGATACGAAAAGCACTTGGGCGAAAGAAATTGCACATATTATTAACAAATGTCAAAAAGGCTTAAATTTGATGCGATGTATAGCAGGATACAAATGGGGCGCACACCCAACAACCTTAATAAAAATATATAAAGCTATTGTTAGACCGCATATTGACTATTCTAGTACTATGATCTGCACCGCAAATAACTCAAGATTAAAAAAAATTGAAATTATACAAAACAAATGTTTAAGAATAATATTAGGTGCAATGGTTTCAACACCAATCCAAATCCTCAACTATCAAACTAATATTCCTCCGGTAAATATCAGAATACAACAAATATCAGACAGTTTCTTTTGTAAAAACAGACATAACTCATGTGGCCCCTTAAATACAAGATTATCTAAACTATATGTTCTTTATAATAAACCATATTGGACAACTCATAAAAAACCGGCACTTTTAACTAGTTTTGATAGATATAATAACTTGAACTTAGAGGTACACAACATTATACCTTTTTTCAAATTTCCATTAGAAATAAGCATGACAACAATACATACAGAAATAAATTTGTTCAAGAAGAATGACAGTAAGGAAATAACTTATCAAAAATATATGGAATATATAACAAAAGATGATATAAACTGGAGTATATGGTTTACCGATGGCTCATTCGAAAAAAACTCTAAAACTGGAGGAATTGGCATCTTACTATTATAATGTTCGTAATGTTCCAATTTAACATGGAAAACTCATAAGAACTCATAGATATTTATATATATATATATATATATATATTTCCGGTAACAAAATCTGTATGGTATCTTCTAAACGGCGCCTACAAAGTTTTTTAAATTTTGATATTATGTAAAGGACGAATTTCTAAGACTTTCTACGTCCCTGATTTTTTCCCTGAATTTCGCTGGAAAAAATTATTCTGGAAAAACTGGAAAATTCGAAAAAATACTTTTGCAAATATCTGACGTACTAGAAAAGATAGAAAACTAAAATTTGGTATGTGTATTGAGATCATAATTGTGCACATTTTCCAATAGTTGGACATTTGAAATTTGAGTTCAGTAGCGGCGCGAATTTCCGGGGGCAATGTTAGAATAGAGTTAGGACGTTCAAATTTAATATGTAGGCTTGCTGTAGACAGTTATTAATGAAAAAAAATCAACAGCCCCAAATTTCCAGTGGCGGCGGAAGTTGAGTTAGTAAAAGCCAGAAATATTGAAAAAGTAGTATTAAAACTTAGGGTATGTATTGAGACACTAATTGCGCATGTTTGCCAATAATTGGATTACCAAAATATTAATTCAGTAGCGGCGTGATTTTTTGGGGGCAATGTTGCAACAGAGCTAGAACGTTGATATTTGGAACGTGGGCCCTATATAGAATGTCATTAAAGACAAAATATAGAAAACTGCAACTTTCCAGAGGCGGCGGGCGCTGTGGGCCAAAAACCAGAAATATGAAATATATAGGGATGAAAGGCTATAGTTTAGAATATATGTTCTTAGATACAAATAAAATAGATCCCTGTGTTAAAATTTGACAAACTTGTTCAGTAGCGCAGGTATGTGGGGGTACTAATGCTAAAATATAAATACAAAGCTGAAATTTAGTACGCTGATATAGATTGACATATTAATAACGAAAATATAAAAAAACCTACATTTTCTTAAGTGTAACACTAGAGTGGGGGGTGACAAACCGAGTATAAGAACAAAATAGAGGACCAACGATGATATTTTGCATGTAGAATATTAAATAGAAGCACAATAGTTCTCTATAAGTTAGATAGTTAAATTACATTCAATAGTAGATTTGAATTGATTTTTGGTGCGTTTGTTGTGCTGTGAAATCGAAGAGGAGTGCGAGGTATGGGGGGGAAATAGTTAGCAGCCCCAAATATCAAATTAAAAAAATAGAAACTACGCATGTGAATATTTGCGAAAAATAAATTTAACCTTGGTAGCGAAATTTTGAAATTTCGATTATTTATAAAAGTAGAGGTAGATAAAGGTTATAAAGGTAGAGAGAATTGTTACGAGCAAAATAGATTGTTATGCCTAAAATTTGACAATTTTATTTCAGGAGCGGGGATTAATGGGGAGACTAATATTATATCGTATATATAAATACGAAAATTAGAACGTAAGATTACAGTGCAGTTTTAATTATGTAAATGAATAACTGTAATATCAAATTGGTAGTGCTTGATTGGAGGAGAGGGTGGCGCTGGGGTTCAGTACACCAAGTAACGGTGGTGTTAGAAGTAGTGGCGATAGATTAATAATGGCTCTTGGAGGTAACCATGTTACAGAATAATATTATATCGTAAATATAAATACGAAAATTAGAACGTAAGATTACAGTGCAGTTTTAATTATGTAATATTGAATTGGTAGTGCCTGATTGGAGGAAAGGGTGGCGCCGGGGTTCAGGACACCAAGTAACGGTGGTGTTAGAAGAAGTAGCGATAAATTGTAATGGCTCTGGGAGGTAGCCATGTTGTAGAATATGTGCTTTGGTGCTGAAAATGTGGGCGGCGGTTCAGGGGATTAAATTAAAAGTACAATAACGGGAAGGATAAGGGCTAGAGATGAGATTATTAGGAGCAAACCGCTAGGCTTTCTAAAAAACATAAATGAATTGATGTAATAAGTAGGTTTATATTGAAATAAGTGAAAATTAATTTTATCAAGCATTTATCTTATCGAATAATTATTAAAAAAAAATGTACTTCTAAGGATGAAATTTAGTATGTAGGTTGCCAGTAAAGTAATAATTTTGAAAAATAATTGTTAAGAGATTAGTAAGCAGGGGGTGGAAGCGCAGGATTATTTAATGATTGCGCTAAAACGGGGGCGATAATAAAGTGCCCTAATGAGCGATGATGCTCAGGTGGGCTGTGGTGTTGCAAGTGGGCGCATTGTGGCAGAGGTGCAGAGAAATACATTTGAAAGTGCGAGAACGATTCAGAGCATGGACTCAAGGTTGATGATTGGTGTTTAGGGGCAGGGCAGTGGACATTGTTCAATACTGTGCTTCATTAGGGTAAATGATAATTTTACACAGAGTGGAGGAAACGAAGGATTATTTAATTATAGTGCTAAAGCGGGGGCGCTGTGAAAGTACTCTAAGGACCGACGATGCTCAGGAAAGGAGCGATACAGAGTGCTGAAGGAAGAAGGCGCTCCATGGCGGAAATTTAGAGGAATCAAATTAAAAGTTCAGAAACGTAAGAGAGCATGGACCCAAGAGGTCATGATTGGGGCTTATGGGCGGGGGCACTAAAGACTGGTCAATACAATGCTTTATTACTGTAAATGAAAGAATTATAACAAAATAAGGAAACATAAATTTAAAAAAGGATATATTTTAACGAAAATTACTTAAAAATAATATTTTGAATTATTTTCAATTTAGCATATAAATTTATTTATCCACAAATATTATATACACGTCGCTCTGCGACGGGGCGAAGCGCTAGTTTTCAATTATAATACAGATCAGCAGTACAAATACAAACTTAACAACATCACAAATTCTTATAATACAGAAATAACAGCAATTATGAAATTACTAGAAATAATACAAAAAACTGACAATAAAAATATATTAATCTTCACAGATTCTCGTAGTGTTTGTGTATCTTTAAATAACAATAAATTCAAAAACAATAATAATAACAAAATATGTTCAATTAAAGAATATCTTTTAAAAATGGAAAAAAATGATATCAATGTTAAACTTATTTGGATTCCTGGACATGTAGGCATAAAAGGAAACGAAATGGCTGACAAACTGGCCAAAGAAGCTTGTGTAGATGGGGAAATAATCGAAATAAATTGGTCAATAAATGATTCCAAAAAAATAATTAAAGAAAATTGTATGGCAGAATGGCAGAATATATATAATGAGAAAAGTCAAAGTACTGGAAAAAATTTTTTTGCAGCGAATCAAAAAATTCCAACAACCACATGGTTTAATAAAAATCATTCACGAAGATATATTTCAACAAATTGTCGAATGAAATCTGGGCATTCTAGATGTCCAGCTCATCTATACAAAATAAATATAAAAGACACACCAAATTGTAGATGTGGAGAAGAAGGGTCTTTGGACCATATAATTCTAGGGTGTCATCTTTTAACATCAAAAATTGATAGACTTTTAAATGATTTATGTAATGTAACACAGTTCCCAGTCAATATGTCCTGTTTAATGACAAGTGAAGCAACGGCGGAAATATTAACAAACTTTGTGATAGAAAATAATATAGAAGTGTAATTTAAGTTAAAATATTTTATTTAGTATGTATTTAATTTTAAGTTTAATTTTTTAAAAGAATCAATTTGTTTTGTATTTATTAGAACAATTATAATTTATATGTAAATTTTTATATAATTTTACAAATAAAAGCAATGGCAAGAAGGCTGAATAAGCCAAAGCCTAAATAAATAAAAAAAAAAAAAAAATCATCCCCTTAAGGCTTTGAACCTTACTACCCAGCACCCTGTGTGTATATATATATAATATATATATATATATATATATATATATATATATATATATATATATATACATATATATACAGGGTGTCCCAAAATTCAACGATAAGCCGGCACCAGAAGGTGGTCCTGCTCATGACTACACAAAAAAAAAGAAAAAAATTTTTTATCTCATTTTGTTTAGGAATTAAAAGAAAAAATTTTTTTTTTCGAGAATTGAAACACCTTAAGTTGATTTTAACTACCATGACCACAATTTTTTAAATATTTCTAAATTTTTTTTTGTATCGGCAACCTAAATAGGACTGCCATCCATCACAACCATTAAAACTCCCAGAATGCTAGTAGTTTTTACACAAAATTTAATCGGAATTATTTTTTTCCCTAAATTTTTTAAAGATTTTTACTTTCAGTCAACTTTAACTCATCGTGGTGTAAAAAAAAGGTATGAAGACTACTATGGCAAGTTTTTTTAAAAATTGGCGCAACTCTTCAGGATTCCAAAATGGTATAATACTCCAGGAAAACTAGTAATAAAAAAAAATTATGCATACTATTTCTAAACAAGAACCAAATTTCATAATGCCGGTGCCGGCTTATCGTTGAATTTTGGGACACCCTGTATATATATATATATTGTTACAATTTTACTTGGCGACGACGGAGACGGCTTGTGTGCACGTAGCAACTATCCTCTTTAGCTTCTAACACCAAATGTTACAAACTTGTAAGTGCGTGAAAGGGGGATGATGGGAGTCTGGCTCTGGAACCTTCTAGGACGCCAAAGGTACAAATTTGTATGTGCGAGCGAGGTTTAAGGGAAGGGAGACTAGGATTCTCGAACCTTCTAAATATACGCCGTATTACGCCTGCGACCGGGGTTCTTTTTAGTTGCCGAGCGGAGTTTTTCCACTATTTAGTCGCGTTGTAACTTATAAATTAATGAATAGCCACAATTAAAAATAATAAGAAGGATTAACACTTTTACAGACTTTATTTATTCACACAAAAACAATTACAACTACTTTATAATTATTACTGTTTAATATTTCACTTATTGCTGATTGATGTTTTCTTGCGGACTGCCTGTTGTTGACTGCTGACTGACTTACTCTCGCGGACTGACTTGCGACGCGATGCTCTGCTCTTTTTATATTAGCGGTTTACGCAGTACAATTCCCCTGGTCTCGACACTTCTGACTTTCTAGAATATTCCTATAATTATCCAAATACGCTGTTTGACCTTCCGGACTATTTCTATGACGTTCCACTCAACACGCGTAATATTTGATTTTAGAAAGTTCACTCGTAAACAATGACACCAGTGCATGGTATGCATTTGTTTATGTTATCTCCAAGAACACGCGTATTAAGATATACGCCAACGAGTAAACAGCTTCGTTATCAAAATGTCTTAATATTTTTACTGGGATCCGCAACCTTTTCTGCTAATTCCAGTTATTATTTTATAACTATAATTTTTGTATGCTCAGACGCCCGCAAATTCGTAACAATATATATATATATGTATATATATATATATAATAATAATTACTTTTTTAACACAACAAAGTAATAAAATATGCCTCCTGAAGAACAAATTAAAAACTTAAATAGACTGAGAACAACGTTTTAAAGTTACAAAATTACTGATTTTAAAACTAACTAATAAATTATAGGTATAGTCCAAATCACGATAGTTCGGCGGTGACTTATACTTAAAAGGGGTTATAAGAGCAGTATAAATCTATAATACGATAATAAATTTTATCTTATTCGTTTCTATATACATTATAGAAAAATAAGTGAGTCAGTGCATTTTGGTTATTTTGGCAGTTTATACCCCACAACTTGTTTTAAGTATGAGTCGCCGCTGAACTCTCGTAATTTGAACTATACAACTAGCTATACATTTAAATAAATTTAAAAACAATGTAGAAATAAACATTAATTGCCAACTACTCGCGAGATCGTATTATGCGAGTTTGTATATACGAGTTTATATACGCGAGTATATGATTTTACTCAAAGCCTGTAAAAAGCAATTTGCGGATACTGTTGCCATTGTGTCTATAGAGTCAGTTGAATTATATTGCTGTATTCGTTCATGGAAATGAGCACATATTCTATTCGTCATCTACTTAAAGCTCTAACGACATTTCAAAGTAATGAAAAAATAATTTAATAATAAGAAAACAAAGTAGTGCTAATTGAAACGTGGTACTGAGATAATTAAATAGAAAAAAGTGATTAATTCATAAATTAAATTATAGGGAAGCAATAAAATAAATAATTTCATTTGAAAGTTGAGAGCGTAGAAAATAATTTAATATGTGGTACGACAGGCCTATTGGTACAGTCTGTGGCATAGTTAAAGTAAATGAAATAGTTAACTTACGAAATAATGAAAATGTAGAACGAAAATATAAGTCTCCTTTCGACACAATATCATAAATTAGATTTTATAAAAGGCCATTTATTTTTACTTTAGTTTTTATTTGGCTTTTACTATTAAACACTGCCGCTGGGATGATAACAATATGAATGCAATATTTATCAGTGCAATAGAAAAATCGAGGAACTAGTTTTCAGGCTTTAGGACCTGTAATAGTTTTACTTAAGATTAACTTTTATAAGCTTTATTCAAATAGATTTGTACTTGCTTCCATAGCTTCAAATAAATTTGTACATGATTACAGCACTCTAATTTCACTAATTGACAGATAGTATTCTGTTTTATAACATAATATTAAATCTCAACAATACTACATAATGTTATTGTTATTAACCTAATTCTGCCAATTCTGCTTAAACAGAACGTCGTTGTTTTCTATATAAAATAATGATATATTTATACTTACAAATTGACAGACAACATAACCTCACTTCTTAATGTATATTGTTGTGAGTACGTACAATATCGTACTTATCTTTTTATTTTTAATATAAATGTTATAAATATACAAGAATTGTATTATGTTAGCTTAGATTTTAATATTGAAAGCATAACAAATTATTATTTAAATTAAGCGTTTTAAACCTTGGCGCTGGTCTGTGACACTTATTGTATTGTTTTAGTCATGGGCAACACTAAATTGGTGTACATAATTTGTAATCAGAGCGAGAACGCCAGTTTCACAAGACACTTAGCAGTAGTCGGAAGTTACTCGGCAGACTCAGAGTTAGAGTCAGTGTTCATCGTTTATCATAATTTATTGAACACGTTTTTCTATTAATTAAATATTGTACAAGAATTGATATATTAAGTTAAATATTTAGCATCCTTTTTAATTAAGTGAAATACTATTGAAACTAAGTAACTAGATGTATAAAATAAACTAATCAATTACTTATTTTTAATAAAAAGTGTTTAATTAATAGTATAAAAGATATTAATTCTTCAACGTGGAATGTTGAAAGAAAGACTCACTTTTGCCGCTCAAAGAGGTCTTTATTTCAACATTTACTATTCGGACAAGAAATCTATTAAACTAAAATAAAAGAACAAAGTCTTATCTGGTGGATATCGCCTACGGAGGAAACTACATTCACAAGCTAGCAACCCGGTGGGATGTAATAGGCTGAAGGGATCATCCACATCAACGATCATCTTTACATCATCTGTTCTTTTTACAACATTGGTGTCAGATGTAACGTCCCGGCGATAATCTACTTATAACAATATAAACAATAAACTTATAAATTGATTTCGGGAATTTGACTTATTAAAATTAATTATAATATATATAAAATATAAATTAATATAATGTAAGAGTGTTTGAATTCAATTTATGGACAGCGCTATATTTTTTGAGATAAATTGTTATTTCATTTAATAGATTATTCACCAAATGTAAGCGTAAGGGGTATTTCTCTAAAAAGTTTGTAATCGTTTTGTTGGTCACAAACCAACATTTTGCACAAAGAGTCGCCAGAACTAAGAAACAGTAGTTTTAGCAGGACTTGTTTGTTTTTATTTTTATTTTGGCTGATTGTTCCATGTTCATTGATTACACAATTGAAAAAAAATCATATAAAAAATATGGATTTCCATTAAATTAATTAATAAAAGTAATTTCATTTTTATTTAAGTGATTTTTAAATTAAAAAAGATAAATATTTTAATCGTAAGTATTTTACACTTTACAATAATTTTAAAATAATTGTACGAGTATATACTTATTTAAATTAATGCATTATAAGTACATTTTTCATATAACACAAATAATTATTAATGGTAATTATAACTAATTTCATTTTAGATTGAAGGAGCATCATTTAGACAAAAAAAATTATCGTTTCTAAATAACTATTAAGTTCAAAATAGAAATAGAAAATGTATCGCCAATATGTATAATATTAGCGTAATGATATATATAAAACAAAAATATGTATATGTGGGAAGACCATTTCCTTTAAGAAGTGATGCATTCTCCTAGATATAAAAAAACTCAAACACACTACCGTTCCTGTTTCAAATGGTAAATAACTTTATATAAATTTGTATTAAGCATAATATATTAATGATATTCTTATTATTTTTATTATTATTATATTATCTTAATAGTGTGCCTTTCGGGTGGCTTTACAATCTACATACTTAATACATTTAATAGAACTTCAATTTTAAATTAAACCTAAACTATTCTAGACCTTTCTATTTCCAAAAGTACTTTCTGCTTCTCTTCTCTTGACACTCTCCCTTCATTTTCCCTAGTCCTGCTTTATTCTCACCGTTTCAGTTATGCAACTCAGCAATTCAGTTATGTAACTTTCATGTATTTAATATTTTCTTTAAGCAATAAGGCTAATTAAGAAAAACCCTAATATAAAAAAAAGAAACAAGATGATTTTGAAAAATTAAATTAGACAGAAAGTTTTTGAGAAAGGTCACGGCTTGGTTATTATATAATTTTGTATTGAATAGAATTAGGTTTTTGTGCATAGTTACATGTTTAATATATTCACGTATCTAAGGATACCTGTAAAAGTCTTCATAAATAATATAAGGAGGAACAAAGGAGCCTCATCTCATTAATAAAGTAAAGGTTTGACATGCTGTACAAATCAACCGTAAGTTATATTGTAGCACCTATTTTTAATTTATTAAATATTCTTTAAACGGGTATGCTTATTTATTGAATAATAACTTAAGTTATTGGTTTTAAGTTGTTAAACAACAAGCAATAAATTTATATATAGAATATGGTAGAAGAACTGAAACAACATACCAAAGTTCGCCATCTGCTTTGCGTGGGAATATTATATACGAGTACTTTACTAAAACCAAGTTAATGCCAGGTCTCGAGAGAGGAAGCTGTAGGAGAGATCCCAGTGATTATTGGCTATACAAACATTAAAAGGAAGCCTGTGATGAACTTAGAGGTGGAAAACCCACTAAAGTACACTTCTTAACCGTGGTCTCGAATATTGGAACGAAGCTGAATATTCTATTGTTGAGGTCATAGAAATGTAGTGCGTATCATAAAAGCTAAATATACTCTTTTATTTATGATTAGTTTTAGCAGAGGTTGTTTTTTGCTATTTTAAAATATACGTGTATTAAAATTCAACGATAAGCGGGCACCTGAGGGTCGAGTAAAAAAAATGTATCATATTTGTTTTGATATTACAAAATAAAATTAAAATCTATCGAAAATTGACACCCCTAAAGATGTTTTTAACTTTCATGACCACAATTTTTCTAATATTTCTGATTTTATAATTAAATATAATCAATACAGACCAGAAGATGAGAAAAACTCTTTGCCATACCACTTCAAAGTTAATAAAATGTGTTAAAATTACGTTATAGTTTAATTCAGATATTTTTGTTTTTGCTGCTGTGGCCTTTTCTTCTTCGAGTTTGCTGTTGAAAGGTGTTTTGTTTCGATGTGATGTGCATATTGCAAGTTCGTTAAGTTCGGTTTCACTATGGGTTTTGTTACTTCTATATATGGTTCAGTGTGGAGACGTTGTATGTTTTGGTGGTTTGTGGTGAGGTTAGTTAATGGATCAATAAATTGTTGTTTTTCTAAGTCTATTAGTAGATTAAAATCAATGATAAAATTAGCTTCTAATATTGCAGTTTGAATGTTGGCAACACTGAAGGTCCATTGAAAGCTTTTGCGAAGATTTAAATTCAAGTTTAGTATCTCGTTGCCGTACGTTTTGATTGAAGAACCGATTGTTGCGTTGACTGTGCGATAATGTATCTCTGGTGTGCATCTGAGTATGCCGACGGGTACAAATGATACTACGGAGCTTGAATCCACTAGAAATTTGGTGTTAGTTGCTTTATCGATCACATGTAGTCGAAGTTTAGAGAAAGGATCGTTGTTATTGCTGTCATTAACTGCCTCAACTAGTCACACCTGGTTAGTTAGTTAAGTTTCTCCTTAGTAGTTAGTTAGTTTCTCCTGGTTAGAGTAAATGAACTAAATCTTGATCGGTTGGTTGTTGGAACGGATCGGATCAGAACGGTTGTTGTATTTGTTGTAACTCATTTAGTCGCGAGTATATCTCTTGTTGACTGGACTGTAGTTGTGAAATGTCATTTTGCCAGCTCTTGATAGTAAGTAGGATTTTCTGTAGTTGAAGTTCGAGTGCGGTTGATGTCTCAGTTACGACCGGACTACTGGAACGGTTGTGGTTCCGTTTCTTTGTTGCATGTGTTGCATCTTTTGTTGAAACGTGGTTGTGTATAGGTTATACAACTTGATTACGTGGGTTAAACACTTTGTCACGTAGGTTAAACACTTGGTCATGTGGGTAAAACACTACGTAATAAACGTAGGTTAAACACCTGATCACAAGTTCACACTTATAAATCAAGTGTTTTTAACCAAAAGTAATGTTTCATATAAATAACTGAATAATTATTACAATAGGATACAGAACTAATGTTAAGTGTTAATAACGTATTTTTAAAATTCTTGCAGTGCGTATTTTTGAGTGTCCCACAGCGCGTGCTGGTTGAGGGTGTGTGTCCTAGATTAGAGCTGGAAACAGAATGAACGAGTAAGCTGTTTTTGATTAAGTCTTTATTTCGCCTGTATAAGCGTGCCAGATGGAGCTGCAGTGCCGCCACATATTTCTTGTTATCTCTGCCATCTATTGAATAAAACATTAAATATATTTTGGTTTAAATATTTGCTACCATCAGCCATCTGCTATGAAACTAATAAAACAATTGTCGGTTTATACATTCAATGTTTTATCTCATTGATTCAAAGGTGCACTACAAAATATATTGTTGTAATGTTATATACTCTCAATTAATTTTAGCTCTAATATGAACTTATTCTCTTATACTCTTAATAATTGAACGAATGAAATTAAAGGTAGCATACTCGGCCATTACTTTAGCTCCGAATCTATTAAAATTGCTGCCCTTTTAAAAAATATATATTTTAAAGTGTATTAACTTTCAAAAGTTATTAACACTTAAAACAATGTATACATTTATAAACATATAAGACAATATCTTCAGGTTTATTAGTAATTGTAAATATTAAATAAACTCATGTGTTGCTTCTGAAATTTAAAGTTTGTTTTGGTAATTTACAAACATATTTTAATTATTACGTTGTTCAACTTATATCATACTATCATACCTGAAATTTAAAGAAACGACAATTAAAGTTTATTACTTATCATAAATTGTCCATTCCTTTTTATCTAATTTTTTTATAACCTCACAATATACTCTAACTAACTGACTAACAGTGAGTTCTGTCGATTCCAAATATCATCTGTGTGGGTCGTTATTCATACAGCGACATCTATAGCGTTTATGAGTATATGTTTTCACTGAACGGTCACTGTTTTACCGACAGACGAGCTTTGTTTCAACTAAACAAATATTACTTCTTTACAAACAGTTGCATTACATAGTTTACAACTTATAGACACGAGTTTGCGTATTTAAAATATTAAATTAGTTTTATTGATACAGTCAATAAGGTTTTTAAGACTTCTTCTGCTTTCAAATATCTGCCTATATTCTTCAGGCATATTACAGCCTTGTCCGTGGGAGGAGTACCTTGAGCTTCAAAGAATAATATGCTTTACCGTTAGTAAGTTGTTATATTGTTGTAGTAGTTGTTTTTATACCTCTGCCCCTATTTTAATAACTGCAATCATTTCTTAATAACTAGCGCCAAAAATTATATTTATTTTACATGCATTGATATTTGTTTATTTATTGTACAAAATAATTTATAAATTTAAATTCTGTATAGCCCGGTCAAATTAAACCAAAAAATAAGAGTAAAGTTACATAAATTCCCACCTAGCTGAAAATCGGTAAGATTGTTTAAAATATCATTAAAAACAAAATTTAAAAACTCCCCATCTTTTCCCTGTACGGAAAAATTTTTATTCAAGGTCAAAGATCAAAGAAATGAGTTTTTCGCGATTTTCAGCAAAACGGTAAGTTTTATCATAAAAATACCTCAGACAAAAATTGTAGATCATAAAATTATCTACAAAAAATTTATTAATACTTTTTTCTCTACGAGCTACCGTTTTTGAGATATAACGATTCAAAAAGTTGTAATCGTCATAATATGCATGAGTACGCCACGTATATATACATCTCTATAGTTGTAATATATGTTAAAATATTTTTCTATCGGTCGTTGTAACTTACACTACTAATATAAAATATACATAAGTTATAACTATAAGAATATCAGGTCCCATCTGTCCCCTGTTCAATTTTGTGCGTGGGTAGGGTCTTATACCTGCTAGGGTCTTATAATAACTGAAAAACTGTTAGTCTTGAACGCCAGTTGGTAGCAGGGTACCCTCACTCAGTGTACCATTCTTCAATGTCGCTTATGGCGCCCTCCGTCCGCCATTATTGGTCGCTATTATTGGTATCAATGTCGCTTTAGGCGCCATAAGTCGCCATTATTGGATTAGTGAACTAAGATGCTCGGCGACTCAACATTTGAAGGGAATGAAGGGTGAAGGGAGTGCACTGAGCTAAAGTTCAGTGCAGTTCAGTGATACCACATATTAAAACATAATATTTATATATATACATAAATATATATTAATATTGTAGTTTTATTTTGTGTTATGCTTTGTATCACTGTGTATACAATTATTTGCAATTGTTTAGTACTATACAAAAATATTATCTTTAATATGTGGTATAAAAAACGCGCTAAGTACACTACCTCATAGGTGGCGAGGAAACGTGTGCATATTATGACGATTACAACTTTTACAACTTTTTGAATCGTTATATTTCAGAAACGGTGGCTCGTAGAGAAAAAAGTATTAATAAATTTTTTGTAGATAATTTTATGATCTACAATTTTTGTCTGAGGTATTTTTATGATAAAACTTACCGTTTTGCTGAAAATCGCGAAAAACTCATTTCTTTGACCTTTGACCTTGAATAAAAAATTTTCCGTACAGGGGATAGATGGGAAGTTTTCAAATTTTGTTTTTAATGATATTTTAAACAATCTTACCGATTTTCAGCTAGGTGGGAATTTATGTAACTTCGAATGTCTAACTTGATCGGGCTATGTAGTAATTATAACAGTTTCTCAAAATTCTAATGGCCAAATTTGTATAAATCCTGCTAAAAATAGGGAACTCTATGTTGACGTGCAATTGAACTTGAATGATTTTGAACTTAAATCTGCCAGTATACATATTCTTATATATAAAACTTATTATAAAATAATACAGGTTACGACTTATTACATGAAACTTACTTATATGAAAGGCGCTACACTGCGGCCATAAGAATATTTGTGGTGCTATTGCCAATATAAGGACATAGAGTAGAAATGGCAATCTGAGATTGATTAATCGAAGAATCGATTTTGTAAGTCAAAAAAGTCAATTTTTTTATCGATTTTAAACAATGGATCTATCCTGTCAACCGATCTCAAACACACGAAAATCGAGATTCGATTTTTTTTTTGTAAGAATGCAACTATACTATTATTTACATTATATAAGCTTGGTCATGAAATATAGGAAATTATAATTATTCTATACTGTAATTAATAACGTAGAAGATGTTATTGATTAATCTAAAATCACTCTTCACTTATTCTTTAATTATAAGTAAAGCTTGTATTTTTTAAAAAATTAAAGAAAATTAAAATCGATAAAAGATCGTTCTCTTTTTTTGAATTAGTGTCTTTTTTGATATATAAAATCTCATAATGAATCAAAAAATCTATTTTTGAGAAATCGATTCGAATTGATTAAAAAATCGATCATTTTTAAGAAGAATCGCAATCCCTAACACAGACATGCTGTACGAAGTGAACCGAAACTTCAAATTTCGACTCTCTTAATTTAAATCTATATTTTTCTATCTTTCTAATTCTTTTATATATTTTCTATTATTCTTATGTTATAATAATAGAGCAGATGTTAACTTCTTGGAACCGGAAACAATTTCACGCTTGCAAATTAATTAGATAATAAACTCAACAGTACGTTAACGTAATCTTAGATAGTGGTATTGATAATAATTACATGCTAAAGTTAGTTCTACTATTACCGCTTTGCGATTGTTCTAATTATCACGAATATACTCGTACAGTCCCGAACAAAGTCAGATTTAGAGGTCGATCTCAATGGCGATGGGGGTAACCCGCAGTTTTTTTCCTTAAAATCAAATGTTCCGGAGACCTTGAATTTGTTGGATATACCCGAAATTTAAATGAGGAGCAGTAAAATTACACACGGCACACGAGTCGACTGATTGCAAACTGATAAACGCCGAGCCATGTCGAGCTGTGTTTCGTGACTGTTTAGTTAAGTTCGTGCCGTGTGTTTTATCTCACTTATATACACATTCGTTCTCTCACTAATAACACAGTTCCATTCTCATTCGGTTCGGGCAGATTCGGGGCTAAGGTTTGCAACAAGTGCGGAGGCCCTATCTCACCAGATCGAACCTGCGATAGTAAGATAACTTGATAAAGAATTTGAAAAATAAATTTGACATATCTGATTTCAAAAACTTCGATGCTGCCTTTTGCCGCATAACCATTCCGTTAATATAGTTAAAACAATTTTAAGAAGTCTGTACAGAGGCGTATTTAAAAATATATGTCAATATTTAAAATATTTAAAAGTCATACAGCGAAACTTTGCTATATGTCAAATAACACCATCAAGCCAAATGAAAGAATGCGAACTAGAAAGAATTTAACCAACTTATAATGGTCCAGATGATCTATTATAAATTTATCATTATAGTTATTTTAATAGTGTAAGCCTATTGATGCGCAACGGAGGCTGTAAGGCGTTCTATAATATAACGCGACATTCTGATTAATGTAAAATCACTTGCCTGGTATATTCCTAGCTCTAGTATCAGACGATTTGTGCTAACAGGTAAATATTTATAAAAAAAAGTTCCTTTGCATGTGTACATCTGCCAGTAGAAAATAAAAGTTCAAGTCTAGTGCGTCCATTACGAATTTACAAACCACGGCGCACGGCTTCGAACTGTCTAAAGTTCGGCGATTAACCCCATATTGTTGAATCGAACAGTAACAGTGGTCTAATATATGTTTTATAAATCAGTAATCAGTTTGATATCCTAAACTTCGAATTTCTATGTAGTAGGGGTTGTAAGATACCTATACGTAGGTTAGCTTTATTGCGTCCTTGTAAACAAAGTACCGAAGTAAAGTATTCATGGGAGCCAATCAGAACCTGTTCCTGATAATGGAATTTTTGAAAGGTGCGTCAGTTTCGTTGACCGAGTGAAAAGTATACATTGTGTTTTTGACGCATTAATCTTAATGCGCCATTTTTCCCCATTTCTGGGGAGTCGATGTAACACATTTTGCTAGTATAGTACGTCAAGCTCCAGATCTTTGCATCTGTTGTAGAGTATGGGCTTGTGTCTTATGGTTTAATTTCTATAAAATTTTACTATATATTGATAAAGTGGGTTTGTTCAGTATTGCATTTGTAGAAGCAAAACCTTTGTTACGCATTTTATATAGATTCAATTGAACATGGAATATTTAATTTAACTGTGTTTACATCACATTCAATTATTTAAATATTTCATTGTTATATAGAACCTTCTCCGCCTAAGAGAAAGGAATTTTTGTTATATTGTTGTCTTCTTCCTTTGTACATTGTACGTTGGTTTAAATTTAGATTTTTTGTTAGTTTTAGTGTTAAGATATAGTTCTAAGATAATAGTTGTAATTATAAGTTCGTTCTTTAAAGTTTTAATATATGGTAAACAGCTTACATCCGTTATTTTATTCACTTATAAATCCCTACACCCCGATAGCGATTTATAGAATAAAATATAAATAATTAAAATACATAATAAATTTCGCGCTCGATTAATTTCTTACGCGAACGTCCCTTATAGAAAACTAAAGGGTTTTTTATAAAACTTAATATGGTCCTTCGAGCCGGATGTGAGTAAGAGAACTATTTGCAACTAAAAAAAAACGTTTGATTGTGCCAACTTGTGTAGTTCATAAATGCCTGTAGTGTCATAGTGCATCCAGAACACAAGCCATCGTACTCTAATCGAACGTATTATTGTGAAACAGATTGTGCAGTGCGTAAATGCCATTCGTTCATTGTGCATGAAGAACACAAATCTTCGAATTTAACATTCAAGAAAGCTTGGAGTGTGAAGCCGTGTGGCTCACAGTAACAATCCAAGAGAGCCTAGTAGCATATAAAAGCTACAATTAGCTCAATCCATCAGCCATCCATCATGGCTGAAGAAATCAAGAATCGTGTAAAAGTACTTGTCGCTCAACGCGATCAAATACAATCGAAAATCACACGATTTTCAAAGTTACTAGACGATGGTGGCGAGTACGTAGATGCAGATTTCGCGAAAGTGTGCGCAGAAAAGGTTGAAGCAGCTATAGCCGGACTCCAACCTATTCAAGATGAATTGCGGAATATCGATGCAGCCGTTGAGCACGAC
Organism: Panorpa germanica; assembly: GCA_963678705.1. NCBI lineage: Eukaryota > Metazoa > Arthropoda > Insecta > Mecoptera > Panorpidae > Panorpa > Panorpa germanica. The sequence continues at coordinate 23,562,506 of OY783209.1, forward strand.
GACGCCGGTGAAGAAATTATTTATAAATTTCAGCGAGCAAACGCTATTTACAAGCGATTATTTTCGCGAATTAATAATGTAAATCTAGAAAACACATTATTAGGTCGGAATAATGGGGGACCAGTTATACTCAAAGAAAATACTCAATAAAATTCCACACTGTCGTATAAGGTTACAAAAATTAGATTTGAACCAAAAAACATCTCAAAAATAGAGGAGGTATCTTCAAGCGTACCCGCATCTGCTGAAGATATTGCATGTGAGGAACCCTTGTCTCGAAACAAAGATGGTCGCTCAGTATTAGCGTTACCTTTTAAAGAAATTGCTCTCCCACCAGGCGACTCACAAGTGATGGCCGAGAAGCGACTTCGAGGTATTCTTTGCAAAATGCGACGAGATCCTGAGTTGAAGAAACAATATGCAGCCTCTATTCAAAAATACATCGATCGTGGATGTATGAACGAAGTTGAGGAGCCAGTTGACTCCAATGACGGTTTTCTTTTACCCCATCATGCAGTAATAAAAGAAACCAGCATCACTACTAAAAGACGAATTGTATTAGATGGCTCGGCCAAGAGTAACTCTAGCAGATCACTGAACGAGCAGTTAATGACCGGTCCCATGTTCCGCACACATAAATATGACGTCACTGGCGATATTGAAAAAATGTATCTGCAATTGGTTATTCGTCCTGAACATCGAAAATATCTACGTGTACCCTGGATTGACCCTGGTGGAGTAAGGAAAATTTACGAATTCAAAGAGCTTATATTCGGACTGACTCCAGCTGCCTTCCTGACCATACGAGGCCTCCATCAACTAGCCCGAGACGAAGGTCATAAATTTCCATTAGCCGAAGCCAAACTCATCATGCAGCAATTATGTGTGTTCAGTACAAAATTAGTACAGAACATAAGATATGTCTCTGCTGACATTCCAACATTGTAATGTATTGTTGTCTCTGGTAGAAGTTATACGCATGGCAACAATACGACTATTGCACTGTCGTGTTTTGGCTTTTACACTGTCGCAGCATGATTCGCAACCATTTTGTATTATTAGAATTTTGGTTAAAGTTATTTAATAAAAAGTGTAAATTAATTTTATTGTTGAATAATTGAATAAATTATTCAATCTATCTTACTCGCATGGTTTTATTTCGTACATGCGAAGCTGGTCCTTCGAGCCTTTGAAGCAAAGCCGGTCCTTCGAGTTTATTAACAGCGTGTGAATTCTTAGTGTTTTGAGGCGTTTTTTTACATTTACCCCTTGGCGACTCTGGAAGTCACAATTGCCATTGATTGGGTAATGCTACGCTCTATTTTAACGGATTCACGGAGGATTTGGATATTACAATTACATTTCAAGAAGGTTTTAATTCCTACAAACAAAACTGGTCTTACAAGCCATTGGTAACCGCGTGTGGTCTCGTTGTGTTTTGAGGTTACATCTATATAATACCCGACACGTGTACAAGCTATTTTTTACATTTACCCTATGGCGGCCCGGCAAGTCATCAATTGCCATTGATTGGGTAATGCAACGCTTGATTTAGACGGATTCACAGACGGTTTGATTACTACACATTTATATTTCAAGAAAGTTATCATTACGGAAAAGGATACATGGATGCTGGAAGAGAGTAAAATACTTCTTTACTCATGAAGGTATAAAGCTATTATTACTATCTACAAGTACCAATTTATTAAAAACTTCTTAAGTTGCTGGATTAACCTGGATTAGTTTTGTCATCCACGTTTCGTCTATCATACAAGTACGAGTTTATCACCTAAGCAAGATGGAGGGATTGAAAAGGCTTAGAACGGCGCGGACGACTGCAAAAAGTTCAATATCAAGGATGGACAATTACGTCAGCGACCCAAGGGCTCTCGACTCCGCTACAGTGGAGGTGCTGGAGGTGAAAAAAGAAAAGTTGATGACTACATTTCACTCGTACGAGCTCACGCAGTACAGCATTTTAGAGATTGATGATCAAGATGAGGAAGACATAGAAGAAGTTGAAGAAAAGTATTTTAATATTCTAGCAAAATTAAATGCTAGCATCAATAAGTTAAAAGAAGTTAATAGGCCTAACTTAGTTCCATTGAAGCTCCCAGCGGTGGAAATTCCAACCTTCGATGGCAAGGATATAACCAGGTTTAAGCCCTTTTATGAGCTCTTCCAAGCAGTTGTTCATAATAATACCTCATTGTCCGATGTACAAAGACTTTTTTATTTGAGAAAGTATCTCGTTGATGAGGCTCTCTCAATAATTATAAATCTGCCGCTTGTGAACAGCTCATACAAAGAGGCTGTTGATTTATTGTTAGCGCGGTATGAAAATAAGGCGAGATTAATCTTTAATCATATTAGTATACTACTTGATATTCCAAACATGCAGAAAGGTACTGCAGTTGGTATAAGGGCTTTTTTATGTCAAGTCAAACAGCAATTACAAGCGTTAAAAAATCTTGATGAGCCTGTAGACAAATGGGATATGATTTCAATCTCAACCTTAAGTAGGAAATTAGATATCGTTACTAACCGCACTTTCCACATGGAAAGAAATTTAGAAAAACTGCCTACTATGGCAGAATTTATTTCATTTTTAGAAAGACGTGCAATTGCACTCGAGTATAGTTCAGATTATAAAAATATGTCACATGACAATAATTATAAAGAAAAATTTATTGATCAACAAAACACATTTGGAAATGTGGTTCCAAGAAAATTGTATAATCAAAATAAGTATTCACATAATAATATTGTATGTAATCTTGCTATTTGTGACTATACAAACCTTAAGAATGTTATGGAACAATCTTGGACGACTGAGAAAGTCCCAGAGGAATCAGATGAGTTTTCTGAGGAATGCTTAAAGGCTGAACATAAATTTCAAAATTCAGTAGCACTTAAAAATAATAATTTAACTGTTGATTTGCCGTTACTCAGCCCAGTAAATAAAATAGAATTGGGGGATTCTTTCTCAGTCGCCCCGCAAAGATTTAATGTGTTAGAAAAAAGGTTTAGACGCAATCCTTCATTATTGGAGGTCTATAAAACATTATTAAACAAATCAACCATTGTAATGACATTAGGTTTGAAACACAATATTATTTCTATAAATAGTAAGATAAAAACAAATTTAATTTGCTACAAGTCTAGTGTGGCTCCATCAAGTAAGGTACTTACAATACCCCAACTTGAGCTTATTAGCGCAGTGTTGCTGGCGCAAATAAAACAAGCAACAAATAAAATTTCTGATTTAAATACAATACTTCCATCAGAAGGTGAAGATACTAAAAGCAATGCTTACAACATTGAAGTAGAACAAGCACCTTTACTGTTGGATTTGTTTAAAGAATTTTCTAACATCATTAAACTGAAACATTTTTGGCTCATTACTATTATTGTAACTAAGTTGATGATTGTTGTGCCAATTATGTTAATGATATTGTATGCTACATTGATAGTTACGGTTTCTGTTATATTGAGGATAGTTATTAATTTGTTTTATATTATTTTCACAAAATTATGTAGACTACCATAGAATTAAGAAGTTTATATTATTTTGTGTAATTTTGTTTATAATAGTTTTAAGAAGAATTAGAATTAAGAAGTTTATATTATTTTGTGTGATTTTGTTTATAATAATTTTATGTATTATTGTATAATTTGATATTGGTTGTGAGCTTATCTATTTATCCTGGGCTCGCAATTTATGTTCAGTACAAAATTAGTACAGAACATAAGATATGTCTCTGCTGACATTCCAACATTGTAATGTATTGTTGTCTCTGGTAGAAGTTATACGCATGGCAACAATACGACTATTGCACTGTACGCCACGGGCATATGCCGAGGCAGTCAGTCGTGTTTTGGCTTTTACACTGTCGCAGCATGATTCGCAACCATTTTGTATTATTAGAATTTTGGTTAAAGTTATTTAATAAAAAGTGTAAATTAATTTTATTGTTGAATAATTGAATAAATTATTCAATCTATCTTACTCGCATGGTTTTATTTCGTACAATGTGACGATAAGGTTTCGTGGGACGAATCAGTTCATCGGTGGCAAACGTATTGTAAAGAACTACATTTACTGAATACAGTGCAATTCGAAATACTAAGTGTGGTGACAGACTACGTTGAGAATGAAATACATGGATTCTGTGATGCCAGTACTAAGGCCTACGAATTATGTGGAGCGCTTTTGTTGTCAGAATTATGTGATACTGGTCAAAGGGCCCTAGATATAAAAAAACATCGTACCATCTTTTGGTCTGATTTTACGAGAGTACTTCACTGGATTAACGCTCCACCCCACCTATTTCAAATATTGGTTGGAAACAGGATCGCGGAGATTCAGTCCAAAATAAATGCGCGAGATTGGTGGCATGTTAGGTCCGAGGATAATCCTGCGGATGGTATTTTAACAGGACAATTACCTTCAGAATTCATAAAAGTCGACAAATGGAAATACGGACCGTGGTGGCTTAGTCTTTATGAAGAATCCTGGCCAATCTTAGAGATAATAGCAGTCAAGAAGATTCCGGAAATGCGCAAACCGTCTTGTTTCGTGACTCCAAGCCCTATTGAATTCATGACACGATTTTCAAATGTGGCTGAGCTGAGAGGAATGTTTGATTACGGATTCCGATTTAAGCGTGATGATTGTCATAAGGGACCTCTAGATGTCGTTGAATTGGCTGACGCTGCTTTGCATGTCATGGAGCTGGTCCAGGTGTCATCCTTTTCTGAAGAACTTCATCGACTCAAGAATGATAAAGAGATTCACCAAGATAGTCCGATTAAGTCCTTATCTCCTGTCGTTGACGGGGATGTATTGCTGCACGCTGGCGGTCGATTGCGACAGGCGAGTGTCCCGGCATGTCAGAGACGCCCTATACTGTTGCCGGAAAATCATCACATGACTGACTTAATAATAAAAGAAGAACATGCACGTAATTGTCACTCTGGCCCACAATTTGGAGGATTGTGGGAGGCGGTCGTGAAATCCATGAAACATCATATGCGACGCGCGGTAGATTGGCTGCTGTGCAGAATTAAGGAATTTCAGACATTCCTTGCTGGAATCGAGGCAATTTTAAATTCTATCTCCTACTTATCTTGTGATCCTAATGATCCTCTTCCTATTACTCCTGGTCCTTTCCTAATTGGCAAATCAATTATGAGTCTAGCTGAAGAAGATCACCGCGAAGTCCCGATCAACAGGTTTTTTAATTGTGAATATGTCAATCGGATGAAACGTGACTTTTGGGATCGATGGCACAAAGAATTTATAGATGGTTTTAATGTACGTCATAGATGGAACACTAGACAACATTCTATAGGCATTGTTAGGAAAGATAGTCAAAATCTACCCAGGCGAAGACGAAGTGACCCTGGTCGTCGATGTCCGTATCGGAAAACGCATACTAACTTGCAAAATGACTACAACAATACACCTAATAGTGCAGTGCTATCTATGGTTTCAGTGCAAGACTCATTATATTAATTTATTTGTGTAAACTGTCAATGAGACAGTAATTTGGACAATAATTAATAGACTTTAAAACAAATGTATGTATTGAATTGACTTATATATCATGCGTACCTATTTAGTTGATCGTTTAACTCTCAACGGGGGGAGTATGTTCACTATTGCATTTGTAGAAGCAAAACCTTTGTTACGCATTTTATATAGATTCAATTGAACATGGAATATTTAATTTAACTGTGTTTACATCACATTCAATTATTTAAATATTTCATTGTTATATAGAACCTTCTCCGCCTAAGAGAAAGGAATTTTTGTTATATTGTTGTCTTCTTCCTTTGTACATTGTACGTTGGTTTAAATTTAGATTTTTTGTTAGTTTTAGTGTTAAGATATAGTTCTAAGATAATAGTTGTAATTATAAGTTCGTTCTTTAAAGTTTTAATATATGGTAAACAGCTTACATCCGTTATTTTATTCACTTATAAATCCCTACACCCCGATAGCGATTTATAGAATAAAATATAAATAATTAAAATACATAATAAATTTCGCGCTCGATTAATTTCTTACACGAACGTCCCTTATAGAAAACTAAAGGGTTTTTTATAAAACTTAACAGGGTTACTAGAACCTCAAATGTTCAATTAATTTTTAATAACTCCTTATATGTTAAGAGATATTAACAATTAAAAAAGTCATTTTGTCTCTTTAATTATTTAAGGAATTCAACGTTGTACACATTCCAAATGTATGTGACATCACAACCGTTGCCAACCTTATAGCTCATAAATCTTTGCTATATGTATTTATATAACAAATATTATATTTAATTTATACAGCTATTTCAATGAACAATAAAATTCTAATATTATTTCTGCCTTAGTAGGGTTAAATAAAATAAAAACTTACTATTCTTTGACTGAACTTGATTATTATGACTACCAACGGCTACAAAACATTACCACAGCACTGACCTACTCAACAAATGACTGACGTTAAAATGCATTTCACGTCATATATATAAGGCCGACCATTTTTAGCGCTAAAACTACAATTCAAATTTGTAATTCAACATTTAGATATTTAATAAAATAAGACACACCTATACACATTAATTAACATCAATTTCAATAAACAATTGAAAAATCGACCACTAAAAAATGAGGACACAAGCCCATTGGAGAGAGGATAATGACCTGTGGCGCGCCAGCACATATTTTATGTGTTTTGAAGTAATCCTTTTTCATCCTAACTGTAAATGTTTCCTTGCTAATGTAAGACTCTGTAAATTATATAAGAATGGATGAGAACTTTAATAAATATATCTTGTACAACAACCCACGGTGCCATACTGTGTCGAATGCATCTTGGACATCTAAGAAAGCACCCGCACAGTGTTCTCTTGAACTGAGCGATTTTGTTACGTATTCGGTGTAACGTAAGGTGGCGTGAGTGATATTATGTTTGTAGTTATTTTTGTACTATTAAATATTATTATAAACAAATCAAGTGTATTTAACTAATAGTATTGTTTATTATTAATAATTAAATAATTATTACACTAGGATACAAAACTTATGCTAAATATTATGTTATTTACGTATTATTAAATATCTTGCAGTGCGTCCTGGATGAGAGCTAGTAACAGAATGCTTATTAACGTATTGTTAAGTATCTTACAGTTCTTATCAGATGTGTAGTCTGTAAAATGTCTGGTGTTAAATTTAAGTGAATGTGAACGAAATTGATATGGCAAAATATTGCGTTTTATAGCCATAAGCATATTTACATTCAAAGATAAAATATTATTCTCAATCCACACTGTTGTTGTCATTACTGAAGTAACGGTAGGTATGGATTTGTTCAACAGATGGCCAAATGTATCTGTGTCTATATTAGAAATGCGAGGATTTCTTTGACACTTAATGCAATTCAATATGAAAGGAAATAGAGGATTTGTACTACTGGACATGGAAAAAGCTTTTGACACAGTTTGGCATGATGGTTCAACACATAAACTAACGACAGTAAATTTACCAACATACATCATCAAAATCATACAGACTTACTTGAAAAAAGACAATTCAAAGTATCACTAAAAGACGACGAATCTACAACGAAAGAAATACCAGCTGGAGTTCGTCATGGCTCCTTACTTAGCCCGTCACTGTACAATTACTTCATCAACGACATCCCAAAAACTGACAACACTCACTTGACATTATTTGCAGACGATACTGGACTCTACACCTCAGCTAAACTGGACACCACTATCACTAACAGACTATCAGAAGCTTTGGACAAACTAAAAGACTTTTAATTCAAATGGAAACTTAAAATAAATACAACAAAAACAGCAGCCATATTTTTTACGCACCAGCGAAAGCCTCCAAATGCCAAGATAAAATTAGATAACAATATTATTGAATGGTCAAATACAGTTAAATATTTTGGCATTACTTCATCCCAATCCAACAAAAAGAAATTGCCAATTATTCAAAACTATTGGGATTATTCTAGCCGACTTTGAATAAAAGATTGTAATTACAAAGAGTATATTTTTAATAAAAAGTATTATGTATATAGTATTAGCACTAGATTTTTTTGAGCGTCCTTTCAGTACAACGTTAAAGTTAACAAGGACAGTATTGCCCCATACACCATTACGAAGTACTCCCGGTACTTTAGTTAGTGTTACCAATCATAGATGGCTCGTTTGTTCCTTGTACTAATACTACGGTGGTATCTACATTGGTATCTTACTTTACTATTACAATACATATTTATAATGAGCGGTGAATACAAATATAATTATTTACTATAATTACAACAAAAACAAATGCTTAAAATTAGCACACGATTTACCTTATGACTACAGCACAACACAACTACATGAAGAGACTGACTCGATTTACTTTAAAACAACCAGATAGCAGCAAACAGAAAAATTTTACAACACTTTAAAAAATCAAGATAACTCATTAATACAGCATTTTGGATTATACACACACGACAGCCTACCTTTCAACATCAAATACAGACTACCGAAGGACACAATACTCTAACAGCATGGTGCAGAACATGCTTCTCCATATGTAATATATCCACCATAGCAAAGTAGGGTTTTTTAAACATGTTTCCCTACACAAAAATACAAGACAATATTATATAAGACATCAACTCAGAACATCGACAATACGGATTAAGGTTTAGGCCAGGCACCATATGTTAGATTAAGATACATTGTAATTAATATCAATTATTGTAATACCATTTGACAAATAAATATCTTTGAACTTAAACTTGATCTTTGACACATCTTTTTCGGGAAGTTGGGAAAGGATTTTTAAGAATTCATGGACACGATAAGGATCCCCTTATAAAATCCAAAATACTTAAGATATTTAAAAAAATTTAATGCAGTTCGTCTTTGCATCAAAAAATATTAGGAAATCAATAATTTTTCTTTTGAAAAAAGGTCCATGATTTTTTATAATTAAAAACACCAAGTGTTTTAACTGGTACTTGAAGTGTTGCCTATATTTTAGGCGTTAAGTCTTTCAGCCTGTTACTAGTAACATATATTTTCATTAGTTTTTCATTCATTTACTGCTACGAAAGCTTCCCAATACTCTAATGGTATTAATTGTGATTTACTGGCGGAGATTGTGACCAGAAAATATCGCACAAGCTGCTTCATCGCGTACGATTATATCTTCATTAGACGGTCGTATATTATTGTTATATATATATATATATATATATATATATATATATATATATATAATGCGATAAATCATATGTGCTTAATATTTCTTCGATTATGTTCTAGTTCTCTATATGAGCTTATCCTTCTAAAATCAACAGCGTACTTAAGATTCCACTGCTGTAGCACTTTAAGGGATGCCTCGTCCCTAACCCTTATCGCTAGGATGCTATAAATTTGTACAATTATAAAGGATATTAAAATCTAATTATCCGTTTGGAAATTGATCTTAAGGCTTATTTAATGCATACGTTACATATCGGAGCGAGAAGCACTTACGTCGAGTAGTATAAGAGTGAGCGAGATAGATACATAAAACATATTTATATGAAATGCATTAAGTTCACGAGGACTACTACGCCTGAAATCTATGCAACACAAATAATATTTACGTGATTATATTTTTAAAGCTACACTAGAAAATATAGTGCTGTTTCTCTCTTTCTTATGTAAAACATACGTTCCATAACGTCACTGAAGTTAGCGAAAAGTTACAGCGAATACTTCGAAAATGAGCAGTACTAGTGGTGTCCAACTGAAATTCGCGCAAAAGACTATATACTTGTTGGATTTAATATTTGCAAGTGAATTATGTTTTCTATTTAAATAAATAGTTAACAATGCGTACGCAAAAAATAAAAAAAACATAATAAATAATAATAATATGGTATAAATACCATATATTTGAATCAGACAAAAAGGGTTTATAGCACACATGGCAAATGTTCATTTTCTCCGTAAATGAACAAAATATACGGTTTAAATTTTGCAGGAAGCTTAGTAACATTATAACTAATTAAATAAATACAATTTAAATCATCTTACGTGTATTAAATAAAAACTACAGACATCGGAAATCCCCCAACTCAAATACATTGCTTACATATGAACAGGGTTTGTAGTACCCTTAGAAAATGTTCATTTTCTCCGTAAATGAACAAAATATACGGTTTAAATTTTACAGGAAGCTTAGTAACATATGCAATAATAGCTGTTCATATGCAAGCAATGTATTTGAGTTGGGGGATTTCCGATGTCTGTAGTTTTTATTTAATACACGTAAGATGATTTAAATTGTATTTATTTAATTAGTTATAATGTTACTAAGCTTCCTGCAAAATTTAAACAGTATATTTTGTTCATTTACGGAGAAAATGAACATTTTCTAAGGTTACTACAAACCCTGTTCATATGCAAGCAATGTATTTGAGTTGGGGGATTTCCGATGTCTCTAGTTTTTATTTAATACACGTAAGATGATTTAAATTGTATTTATTTAATTAGTTATAATGTTACTAAGCTTCCTGCAAAATTTAAACCGTATATTTTGTTCATTTACGGAGAAAATGAACATTTTCTAAGGTTACTACAAACCCTGTTCATATGCAAGCAATGTATTTGAGTTGGGGGATTTCCGATGTCTGTAGTTTTTATTTAATACACGTAAGATGATTTAAATTGTATTTATTTAATTAGTTATAATGTTACTAAGCTTCCTGCAAAATTTAAACCGTATATTTTGTTCATTTACGAAGAAAATGAACATTTTCTAAGGTTACTACAAACCCAGTTCATATGCAAGCAATGTATTTGAGTTGGGGGATTTCCGATGTCTCTAGTTTTTATTTAATACACGTAAGATGATTTAAATTGTATTTGTACGAAATAAAACCATGCGAGTAAAATGGATTGAATATTTTATTTAAATATTCAAACGTAAAATTAAATTACACTTTTCTTAAATAACTTTAATCAATTTCTTATAATACAAAATGATTGTGAATCGTGGCACTGCAAGTGTAAAGACCAGAACACGACTAACTGCCTCGCTATATGCCCGTGGCGTACACTGCAATACTCGTAGTGTTGCCCTGCGTATAACTTCTACCAGAGACAACAATACATTACAATATTGAAATGTCACCAGAGACATATCTTATGTTTTGTACTGAACATAAATTGCGGGCCCAGGAAAAATAGATGAGCTCACAACCAATTACAAATTATACAATATTACATAAAATTATTATAAACAAAATTACACAAAATAATATAAACTTCTTAATTCTATGGTAGTCTACATAATTTTGTGAAAATAATATAAAACAAATTAATAACTATCCTAAATATAACAGAAACCGTAATTATCATATAGCATACAATATCATCAACATAATGGACACAACTATCATCAATTAGTTACAATAATAGTAATGAGCCAAAAATGTTTCAGTTTAATGATGTTAGAAAATTCTTCAAACAAATCCAACAGTAAAGGTGCTTGTTCTACTTCAATGTTGTAAGCATTACTGTTAGTATCTTCACCTTCTGATGGAAGTATTGTATTTGAATCAGAAATTTTATCTGTAAATTGTTTTATTTGCGCCAGCAAGACTGCGCTCTTAAGCTCAAGTTCGGGTATTGTAAGTACCTTACTTAATGGAGCCACACTAGACTTGCAGCAAATTAAATTTGTTTTTATCTTGCTATTTGAGCTAGGACACTTAAAGGTAAATGTGTCCAAAATAATATTGTGTTTCAAACCTAATGTCATTACAATGGTTGATTTGTTTAATAATGTTTTATAGACCTCCAATAATGAAGGATTGCGTCTAAATCTTTTTTCTAACACATTAAATCTTTGCAGGGAGACTGAGAAAGAATCCCCCAATTCTATTTTATTTACTGGGCTGAGTAATGGCAAATCAGCAGTAAAAGTATTATTTTTAAGTGCTACTGAATTTTGAAAATTATGTTCAGCCTTTAAGTATTCCTCAGAAAACTTATCTGATTCCTCTGGGACTTTCTCAGTCGTCCAAGATTGTTCCATAACATTCTCAAGGTTTGTATGGTCATAAATAGCAAGGTTAGATACAATATTATTATATGAATACTTATTTTGATTATGCAATTTTCTTGCAACCACATTTCTAAATGTGTTTTGTTGATCAATAAATTTTTCCTTATAATTTTTGTCATGTGACATATTTTTATAATTTGAACTATCCTCAAGTGCAATTGCACGTTTTTCTAAAAAGGAAATAAATTCTGCCATAGTAGGTAGTTTTTCTAAATTTCTTTCCATGTGGAAAGTGCGGTTAGTAAAGATATCTAATTTCCTACTTAAGGTTGAGATTAAAATCATATCCCATTTGTCTACAGGCTCATCAAGATTTTTTAACGCTTGTAATTGCTGTTTGACTTGACATAAAAAAGCCCTTATAGCGACTGCAGTACCTTTCTGCATGTTTGGAATATCAAGTAGTATACTAATATGATTAGAGATTAATCTCGCCTTATTTTCATACCGCGCTAACAATAAATCAAGAGCCTCTTTATATGAGCTGTTCACAAGCGGCAGATTTATAATTATTTAGAGAGCCTCATCAAGGAGATACTTTCTCAAATAAAAAAGCCTTTGTACATCGGACAATGAGGTATTATTATGAACAACTGCTTGGAAGAGCTCATAAAAGGGCTTAAACCTGGTTATATCCTTGCCATCGAAGGTTGGAATTTCCACCGCTGGAAGCTTCGATGGAACTAAGTTAGGCCTATTAACTTCTTTTAATTTATTGATACTAGCATTTAATTTTGCTAGAATATTAAAGTACTTTTCTTCAACTTCCTCTATGTCTTCATCATCCTGTTCATCAATCTCCAAAATACTGTACTGCGTGAGCTCGTACGATTGAAATGTAGTCATCAACTTTTCTTTTTTCACCTCCAGCAACTCCACTGTACCGGATTCGAGAGCCCTTGGGTCGCTGACGTAATTGTCCATCCTTGATATTGAACTTTTTGCAGTCGTCCGCGCCGTTTTAAGCCTTTTCAATCCCTCCATATTGCTTAGGTGATAAAATCGTACTTTTACGATATACGAAACGTGGATGACAAAACGAATCCAGCTTAATCCAGCAACTTAAGAAGTTGTTAATATTTTGGTACTTGTAGATAGTAATAAAAGATTTGTACCTTGATGAGTAAAAAAGTATTTTACTCTCTTCCAGCATCCATGTATCCCTTTCCGTAATGATAACTTTCTTGAATAATTTTTCTTGAAATATAAGTATGTAGTAACCAAATCGTCTGTGAATCCGTTAAAAAATAGAGCGTAGCATTACCCAATCAATGGCAATTGTGACTTCCAGAGTCGCCAAGGGGTAAATGTAAAAAAACGCCTCAAAACACAACGAAAACACACGCGGTTACTAAAGGCTCGAAGGACCAGCTTCGCATGTACGAAATAAAACCATGCGAGTAAAATGGATTGAATATTTTATTTAAATATTCAAACGTAAAATTAAATTACACTTTTCTTAAATAACTTTAATCAATTTCTTATAATACAAAATGATTGTGAATCGTAGCACTGCAAGTGTAAAGACCAGAACACGACTAACTGCCTCGCTAAATGCCCGTGGCGTACACTGCAATACTCGTAATGTTGCCCTGCGTATAACTTCTACCAGAGACAACAATACATTACAATATTGAAATGTCACCAGAGACATATCTTATGTTTTGTACTGAACAGTATTTATTTAATTAGTTATAATGTTACTAAGCTTCCTGCAAAATTTAAACCGTATGTTTTGTTCATTTACAGAGAAAATGAACATTTTCTAAGGTTACTACAAACCCTGTTTATATGCAAGCAATGTATTTGAGTTGGGGGATTTCCGATGTCTGTAGTTTTTATTTAATACACGTAAGATGATTTAAATTGTATTTATTTAATTAGTTATAATGTTACTAAGCTTCCTGCAAAATTTAAACCGTATATTTTGTTCATTTACGGAGAAAATGAACATTTGCCATGTGTGCTATAAACCCTTTTTGTCTGATTCAAATATATGGTATTTATACCATATTATTATTATTTATTATGTTTTTCTTATTTTTTGCGTACGCATTGTTAACTATTTATTTAAATAGAAAACATAATTCACTTGCAAATATTAAATCCAACAAGTATATAGTATACTACTAGTACTGCTCATTTTCGAAGTATTCGCTGTAACTTTTCGCTAACTTCAGTGACGTTAAGGATGTTAATCTAAAAATAATTAGAAAATACAAGTTAAACTAATCGTATTTGTACGCTCTTTTTTTTTAACAAATTAATATTTCTTTATTTTACACTAGCTGACCCGGCGAACTTTGTACCGCCTAACAGTAGGGATAGCGATCTGAGATCGATTAATCGAAGAATCGATTTTTTGAGTCAAAAAAATCGATTTTTTTAATCGATTTTAAACAATGGATCGATCCTGTGAATCGATCTCAAACACTAGAAAATCAAAATTCGATTTTTTTTTGTAAGAACGCAATTATGCAATTATTTACATTATTTATTATAAGCTATGAAATATTGGGAATTACAATTACTTTATTATAAAATAAGTACGTTAGATGATTTTATTGATTAATCAGAAATCACTTTTCACTATTTTTTAAGTTAGTGTCTTTTTTACAAAAAAACTCAAAAAGAATCGAAAAATTGATTTTTGAGAAATCGATCTTTTACACTTCGATTTTTTCTGAATCGATTCTTTAGACTTCGATTCGAATCGATTTAAAAATCGATCTTTTTTAAGAAGAATCGCCATCCCTACCTAACAGTCAATGAATGTCGTGTTACCTTTTATTCTAATTATATTTTAATATAGACTACTTAATTAATTAAGTATATACTTAAGTACAACGTATTGTTAAGAATCTAATTAATAAAAACCTTTTTATCTACTTATTACATAAATTATATTTTCTTTTATTTTGTTAATACAAATCATGTTGGCACTGCCATCTGTGTTCAAAATCACGAAGCTTGTGCAACAAGATGGTAACCAGACATGTGACGTCATCGTCTGAAGACATCGTGGACCGAAATTTTATTAATCCAGTAAATAAATACTTGGCAAAATTAACAAGGGAGCTGTTTTTTTTCTATGTGATGCACGAAGTGTTGCCTATTCTATTTTAGTAAGGGGTACAACTTCCCTCTACACCTTGGATTACTTTTAGTTGCAATTTAACATAATCTTTTTGCCTGACTAAATTATGATAGGCAATCATCTTAACGCTCTAATACAAATGTACCATATTTGTTAGTTGATTATTGGCCTTGTGTAAAATATTGTTAAATTGTTCCAGGATCTGTTGTGCAGGCAGAATAGGACTTCCTGGATTGTCTGGAACTTAACAGGAAGACAGGACCCAGTTCGGACGTGTCAATAGGTCAAAAATAAGTAAGTGTTATTATATTTTGCAAACAACAACCAAAAATATTTTTACTTGTAAACATAAATTTATATTGCGATGTAAAAAATATAAGTAAATGTTTTTGGGATGGATAGTATATTTTCGTGTGTACATGTAGTAGTATGCGGATCAGGCGTTGCGTTAATAGAAAAATAAATATATTATATATATTATTATAATTATTATTTATTTTTCAGGAAGCTATTTTAGAACTTCAGCGAGATGTGGATAAAAAATTAAAAGAAAAATACAATCTTTAATATTACTAAATTTTAATGAAAATGAATGAAGAAAATGAACTAATCATCTACCTATTATAATGTTCGTAATGTTCCAATTTAACATGGAAAACCCATAAGAACTCATAGATATTTATATATATATATATATATATATAGAGCGATATTTATATAAAGCGATATTTATATATTTATATATATATATCCGGTAACAAAATCGTATATGGTATCTTTTAAACGGCGCCTACAAAGTTCTTCAAATTTTGGTATGATGTAAAGGACGAATTTCTAAGACTTTCTACTTCCCTGAATTTCCGTGGAAAAACTTATATTGGAAAAACTGAAAAGTTCGAATAAATAATTTTGCTAATATCTGACGAACTAGAAAAGATAGAAAACTGAAATTTGGTATGTGTATTGAGATCATAATTGTGCACATTTTCCGATAGTTGGAAATTTGAAATTTGAGTTCAGTAGCGGCGCGAATTTCTGGGGGCAATGTTAGAATAGAGTTAGGACGTTCAAATTTAATATGTAGGCTCGCTGTAGACAGTAATTAATGAAAAAAATAAACAGCCCCAAATTTTTAGTGGCGGCGGGAGTTGAGACAATAAAAGCCAGAAATATTGAAAAAGAAGTATTAAAACTTTGGGTATGTATTAAGACACTTATTGTGCATGTTTGCCAATAATTGGATTACCAAAATTTTAATTCAGTAGCGGCGTGATTTTTTAGGAGCAATGTCGCAACAGAGCTAGAACGTTAAAATTTGGAACGGGGGCCATATATAGAGTGTTATTAAAGACACACTATAGAAATTTGCAGCTTTCCAGAGGCGGCGGGCGCTGGGGGCCAAAAACCAGATATTTGAAATATATAAAGATGAAATTCTATAGTTTAGAATATATATTCTTAGATACAAATAAAATAGATACTCGTGCTAAAATTTAACAAACTTGTTCAGTAGCGGTGGTATGTGGGGGGTACTAATGCTAAAATTTAAATACAAACTGAAATTTAGTATGCAGATATAGGTTGACATATTTATTACGAAAATATAAAAAGAACTACATTTTCTTAAGTGCAACATTAAAGTGGGAGGGGGGGGGGGGGTGATAAACCAAGTATAAGAAGAATATAGTGGTACAACGATGATATTTTGCATGTAGAATATTAAATAGAAGCTAAATAGTTCACTACAAGTCAGATATTCAAATTACATTCAGTAGTAGAATTGGATTGATTTTTGGTGCGATTGTTGTGCTGTAAAATCAAACAGGAGTGAGAGGTATAGGGGGGAAATAGTTAACAGCCCCAAATATCAAAAAATAAAAAAAGTGAAAAAATAGAAACTATGCATGTGCATAGTTGCGAAAATAAATTTAACCTCAGTAGCGGCGTGAAATTGGGGAAGTGGGGGGCGGGAAAACGCTTTGCCAAAGAACTCAATTTTGAAATTTTGGTCATTTATAAAAGTAGGGGTAGATAAAGGTAGAGAGAGTTGTTATGAGCAAAATAGATTGCTATGCCTAAAATTTGCCAATTTTATTTCAGGAGCGGGAATTTATGGGGAGACTAATATTATAACGTAAATATAAATACGAAATATAGAGTGTAAGATTACAGTACAGTTTTAACCATGTAAATTAATTGCTGTAATATCGAATTGGTAGTGTCTGATTGAGAAGAGTGTGGCGCTGGGGTTCAGTTCTAAGTAACGGTGGTGTTAGAAGTAGTGGCGATAGATTATAATGGCTCTGGGACAAAAAAAAAAAAAACAAAAAGCTATCGCGTATTTATGTTGTATTAATTTTGCTCCTGAAATTATTTTCAATTTATTAAATTTATTATACTAAATATAAATTATTTATTTAATAAATACAATTGAAAAAGGAGTTTAAAGATGATAAAGTGTAAAAACAAAGTAATAGATAAAAAATATTTTTTTTTTTTTTATTTGTGTTAAGTGAAAGTGAGGTTATAATAATGAATGACAGGTCTCATGAGAAAGACCTCTATGAAGCAAAAAGGCTAAGAACGAGCTATTATCCACATAGTTATTCAGGAGTGTGCTTGGTAATTCTAAAACCAATTACTTATAATACAAACCCTGCCTTTATTGCACAATATTTGCGGTCAAATTATAAGGACATTAACATTATTGCTGTCAGCCAAAGAAAAATTGAGGTGGAGACGAATAGCCCATTTCTGGCTAATAAAATTATAGAAGACGCCATAGTTCTAGCTAAATACAAGAGCATAATTTCGAAGAATTTGGTAGAAGTGCAGGGACTAATCGACTTACACCCCGATAATCTGGATGACGTATTCCTACATGACGCAGTAGGCTTTAATAAAAATAGTAGACAGTTGGCACCAAAAGTTACCGATTTTATTAGATTTAATAGAATTGAAAAATAAAAACGAAGCTAAAGCTAAAACTACCTATATAGAAAAAATTAAAATTGATCGTGGGAAAGAGGTATTTACATTAAACCTTTTTGAGTTCCCTTCTTTGGAAGAAAGTATAAATAAAAAGAAAATTACGGACTGTATTATAAGCGGTGAACCGGAAAGGAAAATCCGTAGAGTTTTGAAAATTTCAGAGCCCCGCAGATCCCCCCGAGAAGTAAAGAAAAGGACGTGGAAACCGGACAATACACATAAGGTAAAGGAAAACGAACGCTCTCAGCCAATTCCCGTAAATAAAACTGATAAAGTGAAGAAACAAGAGATAATTAAGAAATCAGAGTTCGTTAAGAAAACTGATTTAGACAAAAATATTATTGAGACTTCAGAAGAGATCAGAGATTCAGAGGAGATAAACCAAAATATTGATACTGACGAAGTAGTTTTAGAAGCAGAAACTATTACTAATAATTTGAACCAAAAAATTGTAAATAACCATACTATTCCACCCCCAGATAATCAAAATATTGAAATGTTCTAATACAAATATTAGTTAACAAACATAATAAATAATGTATAAAAATACTTGTATAATGCAATGGAACTGCCGCAGTTTAAAATCCAAATTGATAAATCTAAAACAAATAGTTTTTGAAAATAATATAGAAGTAATCGCGCTCTCGGAAACCTGGCTTGATCCATCTTATAAAATCAAATGGAGAAATATGGAACTAGTAAGAGCAGATAGAAATAACAACGGTGGAGGCGTTGCTCTAGTAATAAACCACAACATTTTTATTGACAAAATTTTAATTCCTCTCTCAGGGGATATTGAAATTATAGGAGCAAAAATTAAATGGGGTAATGAGCATATTAATGTTGTATCTCTTTATGCTCCAGCAACAGCATCTATTACTACAGGAATATTGAATGCAATATTAAGATCTATTCCAGAACCAAGGCTAATTCTAGGTGACTGGAATGCTAAAGCCATTGCTTGGGGAAACACCTATGACTGTCCAAGGGGTAAAATTATATGTCAGGTGATGGACAATAACAATATGATGTTCCTTAATGATGGTTCTCCTACTCGAATCAACATCCATTCAGGAACAGCGTCAGCAATTGATTTATCATGGGCAACCCCATCTCTTGGTAGCCAACTTTCATGGAACGTAATGGAGGATCAACTAGGTTCTGATCACGCCATTATACTTATGAATGGGGCACAAATTAGTCAATCAAGCAGAGGCAAGGAAAGATTTAAATTAAACATTGTACCAAATACAATCGACTGGGACAATTTCTCTAACCAAATAGAAGCAGACTTATTGGCAAACCAAATTCAGTCCAATACTACGCTGGAAATAAAGTATAATTACCTCATTGACTCAATTGAGTCTGCAGCTAAAAAGTGAAGGAAAAATATTGCAAACAATAAAATCTCAAAATATCCGCCAAATCCTTGGTGGGATGATGAATGCAAAGAGGCTGTGCAAAACAGAAAAAGAGCCTACAGAAGATACCACCGAAATAGTTCTGAAACAAATAAAGTAGCCTTAAAAAAAGTAGAATCTGAAACGACCAACTTACTAAAGTTCAAGAAAAGACAAGCTTGGAGAAACCTTGCCAAAGAGTTAAACCATAATTTAACTACTAAACAATTATGGGAAAAAATTAATAGGATGAGAGGTTCAGGAAAATGCACGAAAACAATTTCACCTAACAGTGAGGACTTGTTATGTGAACTTTCACAAGTAATAGCACCGCCCTGGGTACCTGAGCAAGAAAGCGTACTATATGGAGTCACTCAAGACGACTCCAGTAAAATGATGATTAAAGAAGTAGAAATGTGGGAGCTACAATCTCACCTTATAATGACGAAAACAATCACGCCCGGTCCAGATGGAATATCTTATGAAATGTTAGGCCATCTCCCATCAATCGCTAAAAAATTATTATTAAACATATACAACACAATTTTGGAAGAAGAACTAATTCCTGAGTCCTGGAAAAATACTCAGATTGTTCCAATATTAAAAATAGATAAGCCAGTAAATCAACCAACCTCATATAGACCTATAACTCTCATTAATTGCTGCAGAAAAGTCTTTGAGAAAATATTGAAAACGAGATTAGAATATTGGTTAGATTCTAAGTCGTTAATTCCAAAGCAAATTTTAGGCTGTAGAAGAGGTAGAAGTACCAGGGATGGCATAGTTGCATTATCAGCTAGAATTGAAGCAGGAAAAAGCAAAGGCAATGTATCAATGGCCTGTTTTGTAGATATCAAAGCAGCTTTCGATAATGTAAACATCAATTTTTTATTAAGACAATTATATGTAATAGGAGTACCAAGAGTAATAATTAATATACTAAGGAATTTACTTAGTGGCAGGAATACTCAACTATGGTTTAATGGATTACTATCGGACTGGAGACTATGTTCTAAAGGCATTCCACAAGGCTCAGCACTAAGTCCTCTTCTCTTTAATATGATGGTTAGGTCAATAAAACCGTATCTCAACCCAACAATATCATGGATATCATATGTGGATGACTTAGTTTTCTTATCACAAGAAAATACTATAGAGGAGACTGGAAAAAAAATGCAAAAGATTGTAAATAACTTAGAGAAATGGCTTAATGATGCTTGTTTAGAAGCATCAACAGAAAAATCTAAACTAATGATTTTTAACATGAGTTCAAAAATATCACAGCCACCTATAATAACTCTAGGTAAACAAAAATTGGAATACACAAATAATTATATATACTTAGGATTTCCATTTTCCACAAATAAATCCGAAAAATCAATAATACTCAATATTAAAAAGAAAGCTGAACCTGCAATCAATATACTCAAAATGTTTGCTGGACAAAGATGGGGACTAAATACATCTTCGCTACTAAATTTATATAAATCATTAGTCCGCCCTCATTTGGAGTATGGTGCAGAGGTACTAATAATGTGTAAAAAGAATACAATAGAATCACTTGAAAAATTGCAATATAAAGCTTTAAGAATAGTATTAGGAGCAATCTGTACAACTCATACCCTTTCATTACTAGCAGAGGCTTGTATGCCACCATTAAAAGAAAGATGGATAAAGAAAACGTCTTACTTTATGGCTAGCGCTTTAATGACAAATAACACATTAATAAGGAACGAACTTAACGAATTATCAAGAACAGGTTCAAGAAGTCATGAGCTTAATGCAATTTGGATAAATGAAAAAAGGAAATGGACAGAAAGAGGAACCCCAGTAGAAATACCAATTTTCGAATTAGATTATTATTACTCAGGTAGAGGAACTCCTGCAAATATAACTATTGGCAAGGAGCTAAATATGAGTAACATATTACCTGAGCTAATAACTATAGACTTACAACAAAAATTAGATCAACAATTCCCGAATTATACAAAATTATATACTGACGGCTCAAAAGAAGCAGATGGAGTGGGTGCAGCAGTAGTAGATATTAACAATAGCAGAATTTACAAGCTTCATAATCAAGCATCCATATATACAGCTGAGTTATGTGCTATAAATCTAGCTGTGGATCAAATCATTACTGATGACAGAGACAGCACTTTAAAATTATCCGACTCGTTATCAGTCATACAGTCCTTAAGCAGTAAGGGAATCAATACAAAATTAGACAACAAAATTTATTATGTCAAAGAAAAAATAAATAGGGAAATAGATAAGGGCCGAAATATTAAACTAATTTGGATACCGTCACATAAGGGAATTAAGGGAAATGAAAAAGCTGATCAAATGGCCAAGGTAGCTACTTCCTGTGATAAATATATTTCATTTTTTATAAAGTCAGACATGAAAGCAGAATTAGAAAAAAATGAAATGAAAAATTGGCAAGACAAGTGGGATAATTCTGATAAAGGTAGAGAATTTTATACAATACAACCAATACTGAGACGTAAGCCATGGTTTGCCAAACTAAAATGGCCAAGAAGATTAATTACAATGACCTCAAGGCTAAGAATGAATCATACTGGAGCTCCGAAACATCTAGCAAGAAACAAAATTATTCCAAACTCTAAATGCGAATGTGGTGAAGAAGAGGCAGACCCTGACCACATTCTGTGGCAATGTAAAAATACATGGAGCCAAGAGGTGACGATTGGGGCTTATGGGCGGGGGTACTGGATACTGGTCAATTCAGTACTTTATTACTGTAAATAAAGGAATTATAACAAAATAATATTTTGCATTTTATTTGAGATATATACAGCAGACTTGGAGGGGGTAATGGAAAGAGGACAAGATGGGGGGGTGCTAATAGGAAGACACTACAAGATATGGACTTTAGCATACGCTGACGATATAGTCCTGTTGGCAAAAAGGGAAGGAGAGCTGCAGGAGATGGCTCACCGGCTAGGGAGATATATAGACAGGAAAGGACTAGAGTTAAATGTGGAAAAGACAAAAATTATGGTATTTAAAAAACGGGGTGGAGAAAGAAGACATTGAGAAAGTAGAAGAATTTAAATATCTGGGCTACACTTTTAAAAAGAACAATGGAGAAGAGGCTCAGATAAGGGAGGTAGCAAAGAAGGCGGAGCTAGCAATGCGACGGGTATGGGGACTAGGGGAAAAGGTATTTGGGGGGGACATACAAAAGAGAATATGGATGTTTGATAGACTGATAGCCAGTATGATGTTGTATGGAGCAGAGGTTTGGGGGTGGAAGGAGCAAGAAAAGTTGGAAAGAATACAGGTGAGATATATTAAATGGTTACTAGGGCTGGACAGGTGCACGCCAGGATACATGGCTATGGAGGAGCTAAAATGGGATAAGATACGAATTAAAACAGGGGAAAGAGCAGTAAAATACGAAGAGAAATTGAACAGAGCGGAAAGCAAAATTTTAAATAAAATAAGAGAGGATAGCATAAAGAATGGGGGGGAGGAGGTACAAAAAAGACAAAATAGTACTTTGAAAGGAATGGAATGGCGATCGAGGAGGCAGAGAGGAGAAGTGAAGGAGGCGCAAGTGTGAAAGAGGAGCTAAGGAGAAGGGATAAGAAGATACAACAGCAGGAGAGAATGGGAAAAATAGAAAAAATTAACTACAATAAAAGATATAAATGGTTATAAGAAAATACTGTGCCTCAGTACCTTATAGAAAAAGACATAAAACACATAAGAAAAACAGCAAGGTTTAGATTGGGAAATGAGGAAAAAGGAAACAGATACTGGGAAAGGAGTGAGGAAAGAAAGTGTAGAGTGTGCGGAGCGGAGGACGAAACACTGAAGCACATTAAGTTTGAGTGTAAGGAAACAGTAGCTAGCGAAAGGAATATTGGCCAGCTATTAAAGGGAGGCAGTGGAGGAAAGAGGTGGATGGCGGAAATAGTAGGAAGGAAATGAAAAACAGAAGAATAAATAAGTTGGTGGAGAATAATGTAAATTTAATTGTAAGTTGAAGTATATGAAATGTATTAAGAATGTAGATTGTAAAGCCGAAAGGCGAACAATAAACAATATTTCAGGATTATTTTCTATTTATCAAATAACTTTTATGTATTTACAAATAATAAATACACGTCGCTTTGCGACGGGGCAAAGCGCTAGTATATTATAATGTCCCAGGTGTATATTTATAATCTTATATTCTTATATGTTTGGTTCGAATTTTGTATGGCATCTCGAAAACGGCTCCAGGGAAGTTTTTAAAAATTTCCTATTTCGTAGAGAAAAAAATTCTAAGACTTTTGGCGTCCCCGGATTTTTCCCTGAATTTCCTGGAAACCCGTAATTTTGGAAAAACTGAAAAAAAAGTGATCTCTTTTTTGCTGTATTACTTTTAATTTGGAAAAGATAGAAAGTTGAAATTTTGCATGTGTATTAAGCTATTCAATGTTGACATTTCTGAAAAATTAGAATTTAAAAAATTGAAAAAGGAGGGGTTGAAGAAATTCGGGGGTCCGGTAGGGAACTTTATAGAAAGTTCATATTCTGGATTGTAAAATAATTAAGTATATTATTAATAAAAAAAAATTCAAAATTTCAAAATTTTATTTTTGGCACGGGGGCAGTATTTTCCGAGAGTAAAAATTGTGCTAGAAAGTTGAAATTTTGTATATAGGCTAACCTTGGTAACTTATTTACGAATCAAAAAAAAATCCCAAATTTTGAAAAAAAGTTGGTCAAATAACGCATAAATTGAAAATATTTTTTATTTTGATAAAAAAAAAATTTTTTTTAGTCAATTTATTATTGAGCGAGTTTATTATTTATTTCAATTTAAAAATAGGGTTAAATATGAAATGTAATTACGAATTATTTTATTGAATTCAAATCATACACGCCAAAAAGTCATCGCATCGGTGGTAAACTCAAGTGGAATTTAAATTTTTACATGAAGTTCAAGCCACATACAAAAGACAGACGTCGCTTGCGACGGGGGTAAAAGCTAGTTTAATGAAAATGTAAATACATTTTTTATGTTTCAATAAATATTATATGAAAAAAAAATATTTGTCTTTTCATCAAAATATTAATTCTTGTTAATTTTACAAAAAGTTGATGGTCTCGGAATGTAAAATTTATAACGTATTTTAACATATTTTAACGTATCTTTTTACGCTGATTTCAAATATGCAATTTATTTTTTGGTAGGCCTCCCCGTTTTCGAGATATCGGCGTTTCAAGGGTTAAATAATGGAGGTATTTCAAAATGGTTTCCAGATTTGAAATCAGCGGGAAATTCTACGTTCAAAAACATTGTTAAATTTCGAAAAAAAAATTTGCTTTTTTATCAAAATTTAAAAGGTTATATATACTCTTGTTAATTTTACAAAAAGTTGATGGTCTCCTAATGTAAAATTTATTCCGTATTTTAACGTAACTTTTTACGCTGATTTCAAATATACAATTTATTTTTAGCTAACCGTCGCCGTTCTTGTTTTGCATTCTTGTTTTTGGTTAAAATTTCTCTTGTCTTTTTTCATTTCGAAAATATTAGTTTAACTTTTATAAGAAAATGTTTTTGACATAGGTAGTATATTAACACGTGTAAGTATAGTAGCATGCGGATCAGGCGTTAAGTATTTGTTTTTTCATGCAATAATTTTTAAACTTCATCAAGTAAAGTACTTAAACGTTAGTGAATGGGTAATGGAAATGAAAACACAATTATGTAATTATATTGACAATAAAAAAACGTTGTATTTATTTGTTACATATATTACTTAATAAAAATGTTCTTGTTTGTACTGTAGATAACTTTATTATCGATTTGCAAATAATTCTGACTGTTTGCAGCACCATCTATAAAGCACATCGTACACTTTTCAACGGATTTAATTTACAGGTTGCTATCAAATGATAGGTTTGAAGCTGTGCTATTTCAAATAAATGAAATTTAAATTGAAATAAATACTATATTACTTTATTCACAAACCGCTAATAAAATAAAAATGTAAAATCCAATTATAAATTTTGAAAAAAACAATTATTTATAAATGTTTTAATACTAGCAATAATTGCTACAAATAATTAATTACTCTTTAAAAGTAACAATTATTATTTTTTCTTATCTTCTTTAATTTTGACTTCTTTTACTGCTTTATCTTTCTCATCTTTGTCTTTAATTTCTTTCTTGTCCTTGGCGTCTTCCTTTTTACCTTCTTCTGCGTCACGATTCGTTAATTTGTTGTTGATGAGGTTGTGCAGAGCGATGATGGACCTCACCAAAGCTGCCAGATAGACCACCAGCATCTGGTCGTTGGTCTTCACGTAGATGGAGTCGACGAAATTGTCCTGGCTGATATCCGGGAGCAAATTGAAGATATCCTGGAGCTGGTAGACAATCTGGTGATTCACAGGAAGAGTTCCTTGCCCTACTTGCACCAGGTAGTCCCGAATTTCACGAATTTGTGAATAAAGACCTTTCAAACCTGAAATATTTACAAAAATTAATTTAATTTACAAAATAAACTTTATGTTTGCAAGAAATATAAAAAAACTGTAACATTCAAACATTAATTGTTGCTGCTTCTTCGATTTTTCTATTGATAAGGGTAGGTTTTATTTATTTATATTTATATGAATGTACAACGTATTAAGTTTATTGTGTGAAAATTTGAAGTCGATTGGAGTAAAACTGTCGGAGATATAGAGTTTTAAGTCTTCACCTCTCTGGTCTGAAACTTTTAAACGCGTTTTTCTCACACTTAGCTTTTTCAGAGTCGGTGTCCTCTCTAGCTCAAAATCTACTGCACCGATCCGCAATGAAATTTTGCACACTCTTTCTTTACATAAATGCCGAGGTAACGCTGTCGAGTTACTCAACAGGGTGTCCTGCAGAAACTTATCAACTAATGAAATCATTTTGGTTTTTTTATTTCAAATAATCCAGTGATGAGTTATGAGGGACACCGCAATAAAACTTTTTTTTGTGACGTCACCGGAGATTCGCTGTCAATGACTCATTTCTTGATATTTATTTATGAAAATTTCACAAAGTATTCTTTAAATGGTATTTTATCATACAGTAATTATAGAAATAATTAAATATTAACAGTATCGTCAAAAAACATTATCGAAAATATGCTCCTGATAGTTAAGTTTATCAGTACATGTAATATACATTTCTAGAATTTAAGATATTGTTCACAACACAAATTAAAGTGTGTCAACGGGGGTATCCCCAACCAATCTTTAGCAAATATATAAATTTTTGTACACGCAGCTATTTCTTGCTTTAATTTTTGTACGTTCTAAGATAAAGCTAGTTTCCCATTATATGCAAATGATTTTTGCAATTATTTATATATTAATAAGGTCATACTACTGTGAACCGGCCTATAACGCATAAATTACATCGAGAGACATGACATTAACGAAAGTAGATTTACCAGAAGCCCGTCATGGAAGAACGGGCGCAAAACAACCGCTACTGTCGACCACTGTGAACTAAAGTCAACAGGCCACAAAATGGCGGCCAGTTGTCATACTTTCTATAAGAAATTCTCCAAATGTATACCATTATATAAAGAAATATATAAAATAGGCTGCTGTATCTTAAGACAGTCTTACGATTTACTGCGGTCCATATTTTTAACGTCGATTTTTTAAATTAAAAAGTATATAAAGAAATTGAACGCCTGATTTTATGGCAACTCAATGTACGTGATATTAGTGTTGCAGTCAATTCAGGCGCGCAATGAAATTAATTTCAAGGGTGAGTGTAATTTGTTTAATTAACAAAACACTCCTATTGGTTGGCTTCATTTTTTAACCCCACACCCTGCAGAAACAGACAAGTTTACGCACGTTAAAAATTCATAAATAATAAATCTCATTCAAAAATTATATGTGCACAATCAAAAATACGAATTTTTGTTTTCGTGTCTTGTAATATTTTGTAGCAAATTTATTCGATTATTTGTTGTGGAGGAATTGCTTGTGTTAACAACGAAGTCATCGTTCGGGTTGACTCGTGAATGCTCGGATCAATATAGATTTGTATTTATGTTATGTAGAGATTGCTGCGCCTGGAAGCACGCAATCCACATTACACGTATAAAGTAAATAGATTTGTTGTAAGATTTCAAAGACACTGCATCTTACATATTTCAAAGTAATGACAAAGTCATTTGAATCATAAAGTTTTTACAGAATAATATTTAAATATATTTAAAATGTAAAATATTTTGTTAGTGGAGCTTTTACTATGTGTTAGACAAAGACAGATATATTTTATAAAGACGGATTAAGTTGTGGATGTGGAGAAGAGTTTTTTCTTGGAGAAGAAAATAAGACGACGGAAGTTTATCAAGAAATGTAATAAACGCTCAGAAATTAATCAGATTCTAACGGATGTCGACTTTAATTAATGTTTAACGTAAAAAATATGACTTAAGAAATATAAGATTTAAAAATTCTTTACTAGTGACAATCGTTGGTAGTATAGTTTACTAACTTAATGCTTAGCATACTACGTTGCCAAATTGCAAAAGCTCAACTTTAAACCGTCTTAACTTTTTAACTAACTGGTCAAACAATATAGAAATTAGTCAAAACTTTCCTTTATTTAGTCCTCTACAATGCGTAAGTTTTTTTACAAAAATCTGTAAAACCGTTCTCGAGATAGACGTTAAACGCTTTAATTATTAATATCTCGCTTCACAACTGGTCAAAACTTTTGAAACTTTGTCATTATATTAAGAACACTTATTTCAATAACGTACTTAAAGTAGGGGACGTCACGCCGCTCCTGAACCATCGAAACTGAAGAAAATAAACCAAAACAAATTTGTATTGCATGCAACGATAGAAAACAATGAAAATCAACGTAAAAAGTGGGAAAATAGCCAAAGGGAAAATGCATAAAATCCAAACGGTGTTTCCTCCATGTCTATATAACCCGGTGAACTCCAGGAGGCGAGCAGTAACGCAGTAAACCCACCAGCAAGAAGTTTAGAGTTCAGTGGCTTGGATATTGGAAAAAGTAATTTTCGCAGAAGAGACGAGATCTGGTAATACAGACGCCTGGAGAATAGGCAACGATAGTTACAAGTCAAAGATTTGCACTAATTAAAGAGATTTTAATTTTGTTTTGTTGCAGTTATATTCGTTTATATTTAGGAAGACGAACTGCGTTAAAAAATTTGAAATATCTCAAGTATTTTGGATTTTATAGGGGTTTCTAAAAATTCATGGACTTTTTTTTCAAAAAGAAAAATTATTGATTTCTTAATATTTTTTGATGCAGTTATATCCGTTTATATTTAAGAAGACGAACTGCATTAAAATTTTTCAAATATCTTAATCATTTTGGATTTTATAAGGGTTTCTAAAAATTCATGGACTTTTTTTTTAAATTTAATTTTATTTTTATGAAAGAAGACCTTGTAGGTTTCAATTATAAAGTTAGTATAATAAACTGCGTTATAAAACATATATCATTGTTAAAAGATACATTAATACTACAGATATATTAATTTAACAGTTCAAAAATTCAATTTTAGAAAGCAAAAATATATTCATATTTCAAATTCCATACGTTTCAAAGGCACGGACATATATTTAATATTTCGAAGAAAAATAAATACAATTTGCCATTGTATTCCAAAACTTAATATCGTAAGTCCTTCTTAAAATATATAATATATCCTTATATAACAGAACAAAAACAAAACTCTTGATTTCCCTCATTTCAATAAAATTTTAAGCGCCTGGGTTGTTGCAACACACAATGCTGCTATTGAATAATCACAAAATACTAATTCTGGCAGGTTATCAATATATATATATATTATATAATATAACATTTTATCAGTTTTAGTATTTTGTTTAAAAATAGAAAAGGTTAATTTCATTATTTTGAATACATTTTCCAATACCTCAATTGGATCTCCCGGTTCATCAAAGGCGGCTAAAGCAGCCAACCTAAGATTATCATTCATGTCTTTAAATGGGTCTTTGTATGCTGACCCTTTTGACATGCTGACAGTTTTCATTCTCGTATTCAATATCTTTTCTAAGACTTCTGTGGTAGAGTCCATAATGCCTGGGATATATATATCTTCTTTCTTCAAGTATTCAACCATTACCATTGCCAGCTACCTTTTGTTTCGCTAGTTTTTTATTACAAATATCTGCTGTTTTAATAATGTTCGAAATTTTACATTGCATTGTAAAAACTCGTAAATGGGGAGGGCCCTCCATGGCAATAAGTTCATATTCTGGCATCGGCAGCTGTCGAGTTTGGCACACATGTTGTAATTCACCTATAAAAGTAAAAGATAATAGAATTTGTTGCACCGTCTTATGTTATTTTTTATCATTTTTAATACTTATAAAACTAGTATTATTATTACACAAACATTAAATCTGAACAAGCATTTTTAATAAAGTTGTACTTTCAATGGATAAAGTTGTTTATCAGAAATTAAAGAGTCAACGTTTAAACGTCTGTAAATTTTTTGTAATATTTTCTACACAGTTACGTCATTGATTAAAGCATATAGTCAAATTAAAGTATTATCTCCTAAGGCAACAAACTTTAGCATATTATTTGTTTTCGAATAACATATATTATCATTATCTTTTTGACTAATAGTATTGTTTCACTAATAGTATTAAATTCAAATATGTTGTGTTTATTAATAGAACAATGACTGGTGATGACTGTTGAAGTAAATATAGGTACTATGGTACTAAATCTATACATAACAAGGGCTAAGAGTAAACAACATGGTGTAGGATCTAATATAGGGACAACTGGTACCTATACTGGTACTATGATAACTGATGATAATACCATGAATATATCATGGGACCAAAGCTTAACATGGGAGATACCGATCTATAGTATATATTATCTTTGGTAAACAATTTGAACAATCAGCTCTTGTCATCTATAAACCTAGTTCTCTAAATAATCCGACGTATACTCGCAGGAATAACCTAAAAAAGTGACAGTTGTTTCGTATCTAGCAAAATATCTAATCTACACATTAATAACATTTCTTATAAACACTTACATGTTAGAAATTTCCTAGAAAAACCCTGAGACAGGTTTTATAGTAAATGAAATAAGTTAAATATAATAGCAACGTACAATATGGAGATTGACAACTACGCAGCCTACGCAGCAGTAAGTAACTGCATTTATAAAAGTTAACAAGTACAAAAACTACAAATATTAATGATGATAAACTAAGGCACATGAATGCCTTAAAAGATATACGCAGTGTTCCTAGTGGGATTTTTAAAGAGTCAGGCGCGATATTGAAATACATATCTAGTAATTAATTTTTCTACTTGGGTTGTTGCGCGAGACTGCGAGGCCCGAGCGGTTGCTCTGCTTGCCGCCCCTAAGGCCGGCTCTGATTAATTGGTGATGCTAACTACCTAGTAAACAATTTGGTAAAGTGTCCTGTCCTGTGACGTTTCTATCACTATAGCACTTATGATAAATATATATAATTATAGTTCGCATCAACTTTATCTTTATTTGTATTCCGACAGGTGGGGTGGTTTCGCCATTTGTAGCCGATAAAATAGACATTTCATATAAACGTCTATGAGAAACTGAACTATAAATGAATTCTTTCATGACATAAAATCGCGAAGTCAAAGTGACTCTAAAATTTATACTGGATAATCGATCCCCGGACCAGTGCTATATTTTCTGGGTTTAGTTGTTTTTAAGTTTAAAGGATTATGCGTTTATATCATAAACTTATAGTGACGGTCTCTACAAATAAAAAATCTCTAAAGAAATTGAGAACCAACTGATCCAAGAAACGGTTTAATTTTTTTGAAATATTATTAAGTTTGTTAGCTTGCAACTGAATCGCTTGCCACAGGTTAACCTTCCCTGCACTGTACAGAGATACTGCGATATTAGTTATAATATCAAGAACCGTCAACGTGGACTTATAAAACACGTGCAATAAATATGCATTGATAAAATAGGTCGCACGTGTACCGAGCAACATGGCACATTAAATAGCACATAGTAAGTACTTGTTCGCTATACGGACCTCGCATTGTTACACAATAAATACAAATACATATAATGGTCGTATAGCTACACACACAGACACAGACACACACTGCTATACTGTACAGTGGAACGGTACGAGTGATAGCATACATTGATAAACTTTTGGTAATTCGAGTATTTATCAAACTTTAGCGTTACGAATATCGTAACACACATAATTGAAACGCTTGTACAACTATTACAGTTATTGAATTCCTTTCAGATGAAGGTGACAAAGTTTCGCAACTTATAATTGACTGATACCTTAATAATCTTGAGGAATTTGCAATTTTACCTGACATGAGGGCCGGTAGTTCTAATTCTAAGATATGTTTCAAAGTTAGGGCTTGTTCAGTATTGCGTGGATCGAAGCAAACACCGGTTTTATTGAATTAACACTGTTTTTACATAATATTTTTGTTCCTTCTATATTGAAGCTTCTCTGTCTAAGAGAAAAGAATTTCTTGTCTTTTGTTATCTACGACCTCTTGCCTTGTACATTGTTTTAAAGTTAAAGTAATTGTTAATTTTAAGTTCTTAAAATAAGGAGCTGTAATTGTAAGTTCAACCTGTAAACATCTAGAATATAAGTAATAAACTCAATTCCGTTATTTTATTCATAAATAAATCCCTAAAATATATAATTAAAATAAATAAACTATCCCTATTTTTTAGTGGTCGATTTTTAAATTGTTGATTGAAATTGATGTTAATTAATGTGTATTGGCGTGTCTATTTTATTAAATATCTAATTGTTGACGGAGATATAGCAATTAAAAATTTGAATTGTAGTTTTAGCGCTAGAAATGGTCGGCCATATTTGTATGACGTGAAATGTATTTTAACGTCAGTTATTTGTTGAGTAGGTCAGTGCAGTGGTAATGTTTTGTAGATGTTGGTAGTCAAATAATCAAGTCAAATCAAAGAATAACAAGTTTTTAGTTTATTTAACCCTTCTAAAGCAGACATAATATTGGAATTGTATTGTTCTTTGAAATAGCTATAAATAATATTTGATACTTTGATATATAAATACATATAGCAGAGATTTATGAGCTGTAAGGTTGGTAACCTTACACAAGGATTGTGATGTCACATGCACTTGGAATGTGAACAACGTTGAATAACTTTTTTAATTGTTAATATCTCCTAACATATAAGGAGTTATTAAAAAATAATTGAACATTTGAGGTTCTAGTAACCCACTTTATCAATATATTGTTGTAAGTACGCATATGTCGCACTTACCTTTTATTTTAATAATAATAAATGTTAATTATTACATAAGAATTATATTATGTTAACAGTTTTAGTATTAGTATTAATATTGTAATAAATAATTGTTTAAATTTAGCGCTTGTAAACATTGTCTCTGGTCTGTGGAGATTTATATTGTTTTAATACTGGTAACCCAGTATTGGCGTTATGTGATGTTAAATAAATCATTATATATCAAACGGTACTGGACTCAGACCATGGATTACGAGTTGTAACTTCGATCGTACAACAGCTAAAATTGTAACATCAAGTATTCTCAAATTATAACACTAAAATTTACATTTTGTTCTATATCTGGCATCTTTATTAATCTAATAAAATACTATTGTAATTAAGTATGCAGATATAATATTACAACGAATAAATGATATATTTTAATAAAAGTGTTTGTATTAATAGTATTTAAAAGATACTAATTGTTCCAACGTCGTATGTCGCAACAAGGGTATACTTTAGACCGCTCAAGTATTCACAAATTGCAACAATACTCCGTTTTAACAAGAATCCTGTTAATCATCTTGAAGAGACGCTAATTCTAATCATTGAAACATTCCGTAATTGTCCGTTGGAAAATCGTCATAAGAAGATCTACATTCAGAAGCTAACAACACAACGTGGTGCACTAGCCCAGCTGAGAATCTTCCCTTAGAACGAGCATCCGTTAATTAATAATATAATTAATTATCAGAAGTAACGTCCCGGCGACAACCTAACCACAATTCCACAACATTGGTGTCAGGCGAGGGTCTTGAAGAGATATTACTACACTTAAATATCCTAGAGGTACGCCCAAAATTTTTTTCTATATATTCTACACCTGGATGCGAATCAATTAATCTGGATACCACTACGCCGATCGATTATTTCCAAAAAATTACTGAAAAGTACGAGCTAGAACTTCATTTCATCTGTATTTCACATAATTTTCTACAAGTCCGGCGGATGCAAAACTACAGCCCGTTGAACCTGGAAAAAAAGAAATTTTTTGCCCCCCCCGCAACTGCATGGATGTTTCTAGAAGACTTGGAATAATCTAAATCGATGTTAATCGTTTCCAGAGCCCCGCACACAGCTGTGTATAGATCATAATCACTGATAAGAAAAATCTTTAAGTATAATAGAACAGTATCTTTTTTGTATATAATTATTACTATAAATTGATAATTATATTTTTTTTTTATAGCAACGTTACTAATGAAGCTATCATTTTTTTAGTATTATATTCAGTACTTTTGAATATTTGCTATAATTTAAGTATTTTTTATTAGCATCATTATTAACGAGGTTATAATTTTTTTTTTAGTATTATATTCAATACTTTTGAATATTTGCTATAACCTAACTATTTTGTAGCACCTTTGTACTTCATTGAAGCTATCATTTTTTTAGTATTATATTCAATACTTTTGAATATTTGCTATAACCTAACTATTTTGTAGCAGCTTTGTACTTCATTGAAGCTATCATTTTTTTAGTATTATATTCAATACTTTTGAAAATTTGCTATAACCTAACTATTTTGTAGCATCTTTGTACTTCATTGAAGCTATCATTTTTTTAGTATTATATTCAATACTTTTGAATATTTGCTATAACCTAACTATTTTGTAGCATCTTTGTACTTCATTGAAGCTATCATTTTTTTAGAATTATATTCAATACTTTTGAATATTTGCTATAACCTAACTATTTTGTAGCATCATTGTTCAATATTTTTAGTATTATATCCAATACTTTTGAATATCTACTATAATATTTTCTATAATTGTTTCTACAATTATATTAATTTATGTTTAATATTTTTAGAACAACATTTTTGAACGAGAGAGAATTTTGAAAAGGAGAAGTAAAGAGCTGAAGCAGTTAGATAGCAGTCTGTTCAATCAAAGAGACTACCTTCCTGTTACAACTGCAACGTCTGAGCCCCATCGGAAATTTCCTGTGAGTTACTGTTTTCGCTAACAATTTTTCCTTGTCAGAATCCTATTTTTCGGAGAGTCGTTTATTGGTACAAAATAATCTTTAGTCTGTATATTATATATAACTTTAATTAAGTACTATGGCACCGAGCGTTCATTCTCTCACATTAGTTGAGAATACAATCAACCTAATCAATGAGTTTTCAAAAAATCTAGAAGTCCAATCAACATCCTTAACGATTGTTGAATTAAAAATCAAAAACTTAGAAAAGGCTTGGGTCAAATATAATAGTATCGTAGAAGCACTGCTTCCAACTCTAAAAAATGAAGAAGCTTCGGCTATTGTTAGTAAGTCTATGGAAGTTGAAAGTATATACGACGACACCCTTATTTCCTTGTTGAATTATATTTTTATTTATATATTAATTGTGTATGCCTTTCGGCTTTACAATCTACAGTATTATATTTCGAATACATTTCATTCCTATATACATTCCAAACTTAAAACTAAACTTAAAATAAACTTAAAATCTTCTCGACTTTTACTACTTCCAAAAGTGCTTTCTGCTTCTTCTTCTTTTGGCCCTCTCTATTATTCTTTACCAGCTTATTATTACCAGTTTATTCTCCTGTTTTTCCTTTCCTTCTTACTATTTCCGCCATCCACCTCTTTCCTTCACTGCCTCCCTTTAATAGCTGGCCAATATTCCTTTCGCTTGCTACTTTTTCCTTACACTCAAACTTAATGTGCTCCAGTGTTTCGTCCTCCGCTCCACACATTCTACACTTTCTGTCCTCACTCTTTTCCCAGTATCTGTTTCCTTTTTCCTCATTTCCCAATCTAAACCTTGCTGTTCTTCTTATGTGTTTTATGTCCTTTTCTATAAGGTACTGAGGCACATTATTTTCCCATAACCTCTTATATCTTTTATTGTAGTTACTTTTTTCTATTTTTCCCATTCTCTCCTGCTGCTGTGTCTCCTTATCCCTTCTCCTTAGCTCCTCTGCCACACTTGCGCCACCTTCTCTTCTCCTCTCTGCCTCCTCGATCGCCATTCCATTCCTTTCAAAATATTCTTTTCTCTTTTTTGGACCTCCTCCCCCCCCATTCTTTATGTAATCCTCTCTTATTTTCTTTAAGATTTTGCTTTCCGCTCTGTTCAATTTCTCCTCGTATTTTACCGCTCTTTCCCCTGTTTTAATTCGTATCTTATCCCTCTTTAGCTCCT
This sequence comes from Panorpa germanica, assembly GCA_963678705.1. Lineage (NCBI taxonomy): Eukaryota > Metazoa > Arthropoda > Insecta > Mecoptera > Panorpidae > Panorpa > Panorpa germanica. Next base: position 23,598,640 of record OY783209.1, read on the forward strand.
CCATCACCATGTATCCTGGCGTGCACCTGTCCAGCCCTAGTACCCATTTCATGTATCTCACCTGTATTCTTTCCAACTTTTCTTGTTCCTTCCACCCCCAAACCTCTGCTCCATACGACATCATACTGGCTATCAGTCTCTCATATATCCATATTCTCTTTTGTATGTCCCCCCCAAATACCTTTTCCCCTAGTCCCCATACCCGTCGCATTGCTTGCTCTGCCTTCTTTGCCACCTCCCTTATATGCGCCTCTTCTCCATTATTCTTTTTAAAAGTGTAGCCCAGATATTTAAATTCTTCAACTCCCTCAATGTCCTCTGTCTTGTATTTCCACCTTTTATGTCTCCTTTTTCCTCCCCCTTTTTTAAATACCATAATTTTTGTCTTTTCCACGTTTAACTCTAGTCCTTTTCTGTCTATATACCTCCCTAGCCGGTGTGCCATCTTCTGCAGCTCTCCTTCCCTTTTTGCCAACAGGACTATATCGTCAGCGTATGCTAAAGTCCATATCTTGTAGTGCCTTCCTATTAGCACCCCCCCATCTTGTCCTCTTTCCATTACCCCCTCCAAGTCTGCTGTATATATCGCAAATAAAATGGGGCTCAGAGGACAACCTTGCCTCAACCCCTTGTCTGTCCAGAATTCTTCTGATTCTTCACCCCCAACTCTTATTCTCATTCTTGTTTCTTCGTAAATTTCTTCAATACATTCCATTATGTCCTCATCAATTTTTTTCTTTCTCATGTACTTCCACAATTTCTGTCTGTCGACCATGTCAAACGCTGCTTTAAGGTCGATGAACATTGCATATATCTGTCCTCCTTTATCACTTAGCTCTTTTTCAACTAAATGGTTCAGTGCGTATATATTGTCTAAAGTCCCTCGTCCCTTTCTAAAGCCTGCTTGTGTCTCGGGAAGTATTTCTTTTACTTTTACCTCTTCTTCCAGTCTTTCTCTCACAATCCCTGCATAAATCCTGTACCCTGTGTTCAGTAGTGTGATACCCCTGTAATTTTTGGCTTCATGTCTATTTCCCTTTTTATATATCGGCGTTATTACCCCTTCTCTCCAGCTGTCTGGCAGGTTTCCTCCTTTCCATATCTTGTTCATCGCAGTCAGTAATCCTTTCTCTATCCTTTCTTGCCCAGCTTTCCACGCCTCGTTCTTTAGTCCATCTCTACCTGGTGCTTTCTTTTCCTTGAGTTTTTAAATCTGTGTTTTTATTTCACCTAATTTTATATCGTTTACTTTCTCCTTCTCTTTTAGCCCCTTCTTTGTTTCCTCGTTTCTTTTCTTTCCTTCTAGTACTCCCATAAAGTGTTTCGTCCACTCTTTCATTTTTATTTCCTTGCTTGGCTCTTTCCTTCGCTTTTTCTCCCTATTTATGTAATCCCATGCCTGCCTCTCCGTTGTTATATCTCTAATTTCTTTTTCTATTCCTATTTTGAACTCATTCTTTTTATCTTTTATCCTTTCGTTATACTCCCTTTGCTTCCTCTTGAAGTCTTCTTTACTTGATTCTCCTTTCTTCCATCTCTTTAGTTCCCTTTTTACCTCTTTTTTCCATTCTTTACATTCTTTATCCCACCATTTGTTTTCTCCCGTTCTATCAGATATTCTCCACCTTTTACTTTGGGTGGCTTCCTTCATCCTCTCTTCAATTTCCTCCATCTCCTCCGTTTCTCCTTCTTCCTCGTATCTCCGTTCCAATTCCTCCATAAACTTCTTCCTTCCTTCCTCCGTCCAATCGCTGCCCTCTTTCCATTCGTTTCCTTTTCTTTCACCTCTCCTCGCCTCCAACTCCACCACCAGCGGTAGGTGATCCGAGTCCACCCTCTCTTCCACTTTCATTCTTTCTACCTTCTGTCCTCCTCCCAGCGTTGTCACCACGTAGTCGATTACTGTATCCCCTCTGCTTCCCACATAGGTATATTCTCCTTCTTCATCTCCTTCTTTGTTCCCATTTAGTACTATCCATCCTTGTTCTTCTAGCATTTCCATTAGTTCTTTTCCCTCGGCATTTATTGTTTTGTCTTTCGTTGTTCTTTTCTTTTTTCTATTCCCCCATATTTCGTCCACCTCTCCCAACTCCCCAATTCTCGCGTTGAAATCCCCTCCAATTAATAGGTTTTCCTGTTTCTCATCCTTAATTATTTCTTTTATTTCTTTCATTGTTTCTTTTATATTACCTTTACTGTATATTGTTACAATTTCCCATGTCTCTTCTTCCAGTTTTATCGTCCTCCTTACTGCTGTTTCTCTTCTGTCTGGTACCTTCTCCTCTTTTAGCTCCCTACGTACCCCCATTATAATTCCACCTCTTGCTCTCCCTTTCTTATGCTCCCTAACAGCACCTTGGCACACCCATCTGTAGTTTTTCGGTAGTTTGTCTTCCCATTCTTCCCATTCTTTGCTTTCCAGCCATGTTTCCACCATCCCAATCACATCCCAACCTTTGATGTATCTCCAGAAATCCTTATCTTTTCTTTTTATACCCGCCACGTTCCAGAAACCTATCTTTATCCTCTTTTTTATTTCTCTTCTTTCCTCTCTCCCACTTTTACCCCTCTGTTTACTTTCCCCCAACTCCTTCACCATTTTTTCGAAATTCCCCCTTTTCCAGTTCTTTGTTTTTTTCATTCCATATATACTGCGTTCCTTCACACCATACTTTTTTGTACCCGACCTTCACATCCTTTTTCCCCTCCTCTCTCTCCCCTTGTTGAATTATAAGCAAACATTTGAGGATGATACACATATTGTGGATGACTCAAAAAGCATAGATTCAATAAAAAATTTAAACTTAAGTCCAATGCAACTAACTGTTTTTGATGGAGAATATATTTATTGGCAAAGTTTTATGGAATTATTTACAAATTTAATTCGTAATAATAGTAAGTTATCAAGCATTGAAAAAATGCATTATTTAAAATTAAATTTGACAGAATAACCACTCAAACTCATAAAGAATTATCCTTTAACAAACGATAATTACGAAATTGTTTGGAACATCCTTTGTAAACGTTATGACAACAAGGTAGCACTTATTGAAACCTGTTTAAACAATTTAATAAACTACAATGTTATACGTTTAGAGTCAGAAATCAATATCAAAAAATTTCTAGATGAAATTAATGAATCGATTAGAGCATTAACCGAGTTGGGAATATATTCTAATCATTCAGATTTTATGTTAATACATATTTTAAAGACCAAATTAGATGTTAATTCATCAAAGAAATGGGAAAACAGAAATAATTCTGAATTACCAACCCTAAATGAATTTACGGAGTTTCTGGAGAGACGGTGGCGCAATCTAGAAAGAAGAAGGCATGTTAAAGTTAAAACATAATCAAGCCATCCTAATTCTAGTAGTAAACCAGTTTCAAGCAAGCAAATTCCTAACAAGGTCGAAACAAAAATTAAAAATTTGTTCTGTAACCATTGTAAGAAAAATGGTCATATAGAAAAGTATTGTTTTATTAAGAAGGAAAATCTAGATACGGTTAACCCTATTGCGCAAGTTAATACTTGTCGGGAGGCCACAATTTTATCAGAACCTTCTACTTGTTGTGAAAGATCGAAACATCTTATATCTGATGGTTCTCAAGCATCTTCTACTAACAAGACACAACACAATTCAAATAATGAATTATGTTCTTTTTATGATTTTGATGAGATTAATACGGGTAATTTACAAAATACTAATGATATTCTAAGTTTTGACAGTAAAAATAAAAATGTTAAGGCTAAGCAAACAGCTGACACTGTCCAATTCAAGATAGTCGCAGCCAAGGCTAAAACCGTATCATTTTTATTAGATACTGGCTCTCAAATCTCCTTGATTAAACAAAATATTCTAAATAACAATATCAGAATTAATAATAAATCTAAAATTCTATTGAAGGGTATTTCTGAAGGCACGCCTTATACTTTAGGTTCACTGAAAACTTCTATAATTTTAGATAGTAATAAGTCGAAACAAACTCTACAGGTTGTGTCAGAAGATTTCCCCATTGAACACGATGGAATTATAGGGTTAGATATTTTACGAAAACTAAAGGCAGTAATTAATCTAGAAATGAACAGTGTACAATTCTCAGAGCGTGGCAAAATAACTGAGTTCCCACTTATAAATATAAACAATATCGTTTTACCAGCACGTACGAGGAAGATAATTCCTATGTCAGGTTCTACAGTAGGAGTTTGTGTAGCCAGGGAATTGCTACCTGAAGTTTTTTTAGCTAATGCATTAATCAAGCCCGTCAAAAATATTTTTTATATATCAATAATAAATTCTTCAATAAAAAATATAGTACTTAGTAATTTCAAACCGAATATCATACCGATAGATCAATTTAGTATTTACCATTTTTCAAAATCAAGTCCTAACAACCGTAAGGAACTTTTACTAAACAATTTAAATCTTTCACATGTCAATTCAGAATTAGTAACAGAATTAATAGAAATCTGTAACAGCTTTAATGACATATTTTTTTTACCGGGAGACAAGTTATCTTGTACGAGCGCATTAAGTCATAAGATAAAGATTAATTCTTCTAAACCTGTTAACGTTAAACCGTATAGATTGCCCTATGCGCAGAAAGAGATTGTAGAGAAGCATATTCAGGAACTGTTGGTCAACAACATCATTGAAGAAAGCAACTCACCCTATAACGCACCTCTATTAGTAGTACCTAAAAAAGCAGATGCGTTAGGAAACAAACAATTTCGTGTAGTAGTCGATTTCCGTAAACTTAACGAGCAGACAACAAGTGACGCCTATCCTTTGCCTCTTATACATGATATACTGGACCAACTTAGCGGTGCAAAATTTTTCTCTACGCTTGACTAAGCAAGCGGTTTTCACCAGGTTCCTATGCTTCCCGAAGATAAAGAGAAAACAGCATTTAGTGCGAACTTTAAACACTATCAATTTGTAAGAATGCCATTCGGACTTAAAGGAGCCCCCCCATGTAATAGTTGTAATTATAAGTTCGTTCTTTAAAGTTTTAATATATGGTAAACAGCTTACATCCGTTATTTTATTCACTTATAAATCCCTACACCCCGATAGCGATTTATAGAATAAAATATAAATAATTAAAATACATAATAAATTTCGCGCTCGATTAATTTCTTACGCGAACGTCCCTTATAGAAAACTAAAGGGTTTTTTATAAAACTTAATATGGTCCTTCGAGCCGGATGTGAGTAAGAGAACTATTTGCAACTAAAAAAAAACGTTTGATTGTGCCAACTTGTGTAGTTCATAAATGCCTGTAGTGTCATAGTGCATCCAGAACACAAGCCATCGTACTCTAATCGAACGTATTATTGTGAAACAGATTGTGCAGTGCGTAAATGCCATTCGTTCATTGTGCATGAAGAACACAAATCTTCGAATTTAACATTCAAGAAAGCTTGGAGTGTGAAGCCGTGTGGCTGACAGTAACAATCCAAGAGAGCCTAGTAGCATATAAAAGCTACAATTAGCTCAATCCATCAGCCATCCATCATGGCTGAAGAAATCAAGAATCGTGTAAAAGTACTTGTCGCTCAACGCGATCAAATACAATCGAAAATCACACGATTTTCAAAGTTACTAGACGATGGTGGCGAGTACGTAGATGCAGATTTCGCGAAAGTGTGCGCAGAAAAGGTTGAAGCAGCTATAGCCGGACTCCAACCTATTCAAGATGAATTGCGGAATATCGATGCAGCCGTTGAGCACGACGACGCCGGTGAAGAAATTATTTATAAATTTCAGCGAGCAAACGCTATTTACAAGCGATTATTTTCGCGAATTAATAATGTAAATCTAGAAAACACATTATTAGGTCGGAATAATGGAGGACCAGTTATACTCAAAGAAAATACTCAATAAAATTCCACACTGTCGTATAAGGTTACAAAAATTAGATTTGAACCAAAAAACATCTTAAAAATAGAGGAGGTATCTTCAAGCGTACCCGCATCTGCTGAAGATATTGCATGTGAGGAACCCTTGTCTCGAAACAAAGATGGTCGCTCAGTATTAGCGTTACCTTTTAAAGAAATTGCTCTCCCACCAGGCGACTCACAAGTGATGGCCGAGAAGCGACTTCGAGGTATTCTTTGCAAAATGCGACGAGATCCTGAGTTGAAGAAACAATATGCAGCCTCTATTCAAAAATACATCGATCGTGGATGTATGAACGAAGTTGAGGAGCCAGTTGACTCCAATGACGGTTTTCTTTTACCCCATCATGCAGTAATAAAAGAAACCAGCATCACTACTAAAAGACGAATTGTATTAGATGGCTCGGCCAAGAGTAACTCTAGCAGATCACTGAACGAGCAGTTAATGACCGGTCCCATGTTCCGCACACATAAATATGACGTCACTGGCGATATTGAAAAAATGTATCTGCAATTGGTTATTCGTCCTGAACATCGAAAATATCTACGTGTACCCTGGATTGACCCTGGTGGAGTAAGGAAAATTTACGAATTCAAAGAGCTTATATTCGGACTGACTCCAGCTGCCTTCCTGACCATACGAGGCCTCCATCAACTAGCCCGAGACGAAGGTCATAAATTTCCATTAGCCGAAGCCAAACTCATCATGCAGCAATTATGTGTGTTCAGTACAAAATTAGTACAGAACATAAGATATGTCTCTGCTGACATTCCAACATTGTAATGTATTGTTGTCTCTGGTAGAAGTTATACGCATGGCAACAATACGACTATTGCACTGTCGTGTTTTGGCTTTTACACTGTCGCAGCATGATTCGCAACCATTTTGTATTATTAGAATTTTGGTTAAAGTTATTTAATAAAAAGTGTAAATTAATTTTATTGTTGAATAATTGAATAAATTATTCAATCTATCTTACTCGCATGGTTTTATTTCGTACATGCGAAGCTGGTCCTTCGAGCCTTTGAAGCAAAGCCGGTCCTTCGAGTTTATTAACCGCGTGTGAATTCTTAGTGTTTTGAGGCGTTTTTTTACATTTACCCCTTGGCGACTCTGGAAGTCACAATTGCCATTGATTGGGTAATGCTACGCTCTATTTTAACGGATTCACGGAGGATTTGGATATTACAATTACATTTCAAGAAGGTTTTAATTCCTACAAACAAAACTGGTCTTACAAGCCATTGGTAACCGCGTGTGGTCTCGTTGTGTTTTGAGGTTACATCTATATAATACCCGACACGTGTACAAGCTATTTTTTACATTTACCCTATGGCGGCCCGGCAAGTCATCAATTGCCATTGATTGGGTAATGCAACGCTTGATTTAGACGGATTCACAGACGGTTTGATTACTACACATTTATATTTCAAGAAAGTTATCATTACGGAAAAGGATACATGGATGCTGGAAGAGAGTAAAATACTTCTTTACTCATGAAGGTACAAAGCTATTATTACTATCTACAAGTACCAATTTATTAAAAACTTCTTAAGTTGCTGGATTAACCTGGATTAGTTTTGTCATCCACGTTTCGTCTATCATACAAGTACGAGTTTATCACCTAAGCAAGATGGAGGGATTGAAAAGGCTTAGAACGGCGCGGACGACTGCAAAAAGTTCAATATCAAGGATGGACAATTACGTCAGCGACCCAAGGGCTCTCGACTCCGCTACAGTGGAGGTGCTGGAGGTGAAAAAAGAAAAGTTGATGACTACATTTCACTCGTACGAGCTCACGCAGTACAGCATTTTAGAGATTGATGATCAAGATGAGGAAGACATAGAAGAAGTTGAAGAAAAGTATTTTAATATTCTAGCAAAATTAAATGCTAGCATCAATAAGTTAAAAGAAGTTAATAGGCCTAACTTAGTTCCATTGAAGCTCCCAGCGGTGGAAATTCCAACCTTCGATGGCAAGGATATAACCAGGTTTAAGCCCTTTTATGAGCTCTTCCAAGCAGTTGTTCATAATAATACCTCATTGTCCGATGTACAAAGACTTTTTTATTTGAGAAAGTATCTCGTTGATGAGGCTCTCTCAATAATTATAAATCTGCCGCTTGTGAACAGCTCATACAAAGAGGCTGTTGATTTATTGTTAGCGCGGTATGAAAATAAGGCGAGATTAATCTTTAATCATATTAGTATACTACTTGATATTCCAAACATGCAGAAAGGTACTGCAGTTGCTATAAGGGCTTTTTTATGTCAAGTCAAACAGCAATTACAAGCGTTAAAAAATCTTGATGAGCCTGTAGACAAATGGGATATGATTTCAATCTCAACCTTAAGTAGGAAATTAGATATCGTTACTAACCGCACTTTCCACATGGAAAGAAATTTAGAAAAACTGCCTACTATGGCAGAATTTATTTCATTTTTAGAAAGACGTGCAATTGCACTCGAGTATAGTTCAGATTATAAAAATATGTCACATGACAATAATTATAAAGAAAAATTTATTGATCAACAAAACACATTTGGAAATGTGGTTCCAAGAAAATTGTATAATCAAAATAAGTATTCACATAATAATATTGTATGTAATCTTGCTATTTGTGACTATACAAACCTTAAGAATGTTATGGAACAATCTTGGACGACTGAGAAAGTCCCAGAGGAATCAGATGAGTTTTCTGAGGAATGCTTAAAGGCTGAACATAAATTTCAAAATTCAGTAGCACTTAAAAATAATAATTTAACTGTTTATTTGCCGTTACTCAGCCCAGTAAATAAAATAGAATTGGGGGATTCTTTCTCAGTCGCCCCGCAAAGATTTAATGTGTTAGAAAAAAGGTTTAGACGCAATCCTTCATTATTGGAGGTCTATAAAACATTATTAAACAAATCAACCATTGTAATGACATTAGGTTTGAAACACAATATTATTTCTATAAATAGTAAGATAAAAACAAATTTAATTTGCTACAAGTCTAGTGTGGCTCCATCAAGTAAGGTACTTACAATACCCCAACTTGAGCTTATTAGCGCAGTGTTGCTGGCGCAAATAAAACAAGCAACAAATAAAATTTCTGATTTAAATACAATACTTCCATCAGAAGGTGAAGATACTAAAAGCAATGCTTACAACATTGAAGTAGAACAAGCACCTTTACTGTTGGATTTGTTTAAAGAATTTTCTAACATCATTAAACTGAAACATTTTTGGCTCATTACTATTATTGTAACTAAGTTGATGATTGTTGTGCCAATTATGTTAATGATATTGTATGCTACATTGATAGTTACGGTTTCTGTTATATTGAGGATAGTTATTAATTTGTTTTATATTATTTTCACAAAATTATGTAGACTACCATAGAATTAAGAAGTTTATATTATTTTGTGTAATTTTGTTTATAATAGTTTTAAGAAGAATTAGAATTAAGAAGTTTATATTATTTTGTGTGATTTTGTTTATAATAATTTTATGTATTATTGTATAATTTGATATTGGTTGTGAGCTTATCTATTTATCCTGGGCTCGCAATTTATGTTCAGTACAAAATTAGTACAGAACATAAGATATGTCTCTGCTGACATTCCAACATTGTAATGTATTGTTGTCTCTGGTAGAAGTTATACGCATGGCAACAATACGACTATTGCACTGTACGCCACGGGCATATGCCGAGGCAGTCAGTCGTGTTTTGGCTTTTACACTGTCGCAGCATGATTCGCAACCATTTTGTATTATTAGAATTTTGGTTAAAGTTATTTAATAAAAAGTGTAAATTAATTTTATTGTTGAATAATTGAATAAATTATTCAATCTATCTTACTCGCATGGTTTTATTTCGTACAATGTGACGATAAGGTTTCGTGGGACGAATCAGTTCATCGGTGGCAAACGTATTGTAAAGAACTACATTTACTGAATACAGTGCAATTCGAAATACTAAGTGTGGTGACAGACTACGTTGAGAATGAAATACATGGATTCTGTGATGCCAGTACTAAGGCCTACGAATTATGTGGAGCGCTTTTGTTGTCAGAATTATGTGATACTGGTCAAAGGGCCCTAGATATAAAAAAACATCGTACCATCTTTTGGTCTGATTTTACGAGAGTACTTCACTGGATTAACGCTCCACCCCACCTATTTCAAATATTGGTTGGAAACAGGATCGCGGAGATTCAGTCCAAAATAAATGAGCGAGATTGGTGGCATGTTAGGTCCGAGGATAATCCTGCGGATGGTATTTTAACAGGACAATTACCTTCAGAATTCATAAAAGTCGACAAATGGAAATACGGACCGTGGTGGCTTAGTCTTTATGAAGAATCCTGGCCAATCTTAGAGATAATAGCAGTCAAGAAGATTCCGGAAATGCGCAAACCGTCTTGTTTCGTGACTCCAAGCCCTATTGAATTCATGACACGATTTTCAAATGTGGCTGAGCTGAGAGGAATGTTTGATTACGGATTCCGATTTAAGCGTGATGATTGTCATAAGGGACCTCTAGATGTCGTTGAATTGGCTGACGCTGCTTTGCATGTCATGGAGCTGGTCCAGGTGTCATCCTTTTCTGAAGAACTTCATCGACTCAAGAATGATAAAGAGATTCACCAAGATAGTCCGATTAAGTCCTTATCTCCTGTCGTTGACGGGGATGTATTGCTGCACGCTGGCGGTCGATTGCGACAGGCGAGTGTCCCGGCATGTCAGAGACGCCCTATACTGTTGCCGGAAAATCATCACATGACTGACTTAATAATAAAAGAAGAACATGCACGTAATTGTCACTCTGGCCCACAATTTGGAGGATTGTGGGAGGCGGTCGTGAAATCCATGAAACATCATATGCGACGCGCGGTAGATTGGCTGCTGTGCAGAATTAAGGAATTTCAGACATTCCTTGCTGGAATCGAGGCAATTTTAAATTTTATCTCCTACTTATCTTGTGATCCTAATGATCCTCTTCCTATTACTCCTGGTCCTTTCCTAATTGGCAAATCAATTATGAGTCTAGCTGAAGAAGATCACCGCGAAGTCCCGATCAACAAGTTTTTTAATTGTGAATATGTCAATCGGATGAAACGTGACTTTTGGGATCGATGGCACAAAGAATTTATAGATGGTTTTAATGTACGTCATAGATGGAACACTAGACAACATTCTATAGGCATTGTTAGGAAAGATAGTCAAAATCTACCCAGGCGAAGACGAAGTGACCCTGGTCGTCGATGTCCGTATCGGAAAACGCATACTAACTTGCAAAATGACTACAACAATACACCTAATAGTGCAGTGCTATCTATGGTTTCAGTGCAAGACTCATTATTTTAATTTATTTGTGTAAACTGTCAATGAGACAGTAATTTGGACAATAATTAATAGACTTTAAAACAAATGTATGTATTGAATTGACTTATATATCATGCGTACCTATTTAGTTGATCGTTTAACTCTCAACGGGGGGAGTATGTTCACTATTGCATTTGTAGAAGCAAAACCTTTGTTACGCATTTTATATAGATTCAATTGAACATGGAATATTTAATTTAACTGTGTTTACATCACATTCAATTATTTAAATATTTCATTGTTATATAGAACCTTCTCCGCCTAAGAGAAAGGAATTTTTGTTATATTGTTGTCTTCTTCCTTTGTACATTGTACGTTGGTTTAAATTTAGATTTTTTGTTAGTTTTAGTGTTAAGATATAGTTCTAAGATAATAGTTGTAATTATAAGTTCGTTCTTTAAAGTTTTAATATATGGTAAACAGCTTACATCCGTTATTTTATTCACTTATAAATCCCTACACCCCGATAGCGATTTATAGAATAAAATATAAATAATTAAAATACATAATAAATTTCGCGCTCGATTAATTTCTTACACGAACGTCCCTTATAGAAAACTAAAGGGTTTTTTATAAAACTTAACAGGGTTACTAGAACCTCAAATGTTCAATTAATTTTTAATAACTCCTTATATGTTAAGAGATATTAACAATTAAAAAAGTCATTTTGTCTCTTTAATTATTTAAGGAATTCAACGTTGTACACATTCCAAATGTATGTGACATCACAACCGTTGCCAACCTTATAGCTCATAAATCTTTGCTATATGTATTTATATAACAAATATTATATTTTATTTATACAGCTATTTCAATGAACAATAAAATTCTAATATTATTTCTGCCTTAGTAGGGTTAAATAAAATAAAAACTTACTATTCTTTGACTGAACTTGATTATTATGACTACCAACGGCTACAAAACATTACCACAGCACCTACTCAACAAATGACTGACGTTAAAATGCATTTCACGTCATATATATAAGGCCGACCATTTTTAGCGCTAAAACTACAATTCAAATTTGTAATTCAACATTTAGATATTTAATAAAATAAGACACACCTATACACATTAATTAACATCAATTTCAATAAACAATTGAAAAATCGACCACTAAAAAATGAGGACACAAGCCCATTGGAGAGAGGATAATGACCTGTGGCGCGCCAGCACATATTTTATGTGTTTTGAAGTAATCCTTTTTCATCCTAACTGTAAATGTTTCCTTGCTAATGTAAGACTCTGTAAATTATATAAGAATGGATGAGAACTTTAATAAATATATCTTGTACAACAACCCACGGTGCCATACTGTGTCGAATGCATCTTGGACATCTAAGAAAGCACCCGCACAGTGTTCTCTTGAACTGAGCGATTTTGTTACGTATTCGGTGTAACGTAAGGTGGCGTGAGTGATATTATGTTTGTAGTTATTTTTGTACTATTAAATATTATTATAAACAAATCAAGTGTATTTAACTAATAGTATTGTTTATTATTAATAATTAAATGATTATTACACTAGGATACAAAACTTATGCTAAATATTATGTTATTTACGTATTATTAAATATCTTGCAGTGCGTCCTGGATGAGAGCTAGTAACAGAATGCTTATTAACGTATTGTTAAGTATCTTACAGTTCTTATCAGATGTGTAGTCTGTAAAATGTCTGGTGTTAAATTTAAGTGAATGTGAACGAAATTGATATGGCAAAATATTGCGTTTTATAGCCATAAGCATATTTACATTCAAAGATAAAATATTATTCTCAATCCACACTGTTGTTGTCATTACTGAAGTAACGGTAGGTATGGATTTGTTCAACAGATGGCCAAATGTATCTGTGTCTATATTAGAAATGCGAGGATTTCTTTGACACTTAATGCAATTCAATATGAAAGGAAATAGAGGATTTGTACTACTGGACATGGAAAAAGCTTTTGACACAGTTTGGCATGATGGTTCAACACATAAACTAACGACAGTAAATTTACCAACATACATCATCAAAATCATACAGACTTACTTGAAAAAAGACAATTCAAAGTATCACTAAAAGACGACGAATCTACAACGAAAGAAATACCAGCTGGAGTTCGTCATGGCTCCTTACTTAGCCCGTCACTGTACAATTACTTCATCAACGACATCCCAAAAACTGACAACACTCACTTGACATTATTTGCAGACGATACTGGACTCTACACCTCAGCTAAACTGGACACCACTATCACTAACAGACTATCAGAAGCTTTGGACAAACTAAAAGACTTTTAATTCAAATGGAAACTTAAAATAAATACAACAAAAACAGCAGCCATATTTTTTACGCACCAGCGAAAGCCTCCAAATGCCAAGATAAAATTAGATAACAATATTATTGAATGGTCAAATACAGTTAAATATTTTGGCATTACTTCATCCCAATCCAACAAAAAGAAATTGCCAATTATTCAAAACTATTGGGATTATTCTAGCCGACTTTGAATAAAAGATTGTAATTACAAAGAGTATATTTTTAATAAAAAGTATTTTGTATATAGTATTAGCACTAGATTTTTTTGAGCGTCCTTTCAGTACAACGTTAAAGTTAACAAGGACAGTATTGCCCCATACACCATTACGAAGTACTCCCGGTACTTTAGTTAGTGTTACCAATCATAGATGGCTCGTTTGTTCCTTGTACTAATACTACGGTGGTATCTACATTGGTATCTTACTTTACTATTACAATACATATTTATAATGAGCGGTGAATACAAATATAATTATTTACTATAATTACAACAAAAACAAATGCTTAAAATTAGCACACGATTTACCTTATGACTACAGCACAACACAACTACATGAAGAGACTGACTCGATTTACTTTAAAACAACCAGATAGCAGCAAACAGAAAAATTTTACAACACTTTAAAAAATCAAGATAACTCATTAATACAGCATTTTGGATTATACACACACGACAGCCTACCTTTCAACATCAAATACAGACTACCGAAGGACACAATACTCTAACAGCATGGTGCAGAACATGCTTCTCCATATGTAATATATCCACCATAGCAAAGTAGGGTTTTTTAAACATGTTTCCCTACACAAAAATACAAGACAATATTATATAAGACATCAACTCAGAACATCGACAATACGGATTAAGGTTTAGGCCAGGCACCATATGTTAGATTAAGATACATTGTAATTAATATCAATTATTGTAATACCATTTGACAAATAAATATCTTTGAACTTAAACTTGATCTTTAACACATCTTTTTCGGGAAGTTGGGAAAGGATTTCTAAGAATTCATGGACACGATAAGGATCCCCTTATAAAATCCAAAATACTTAAGATATTTAAAAAAATTTAATGCAGTTCGTCTTTGCATCAAAAAATATTAGGAAATCAATAATTTTTCTTTTGAAAAAAGGTCCATGATTTTTTATAATTAAAAACACCAAGTGTTTTAACTGGTACTTGAAGTGTTGCCTATATTTTAGGCGTTAAGTCTTTCAGCCTGTTACTAGTAACATATATTTTCATTAGTTTTTCATTCATTTACTGCTACGAAAGCTTCCCAATACTCTAATGGTATTAATTGTGATTTACTGGCGGAGATTGTGACCAGAAAATATCGCACAAGCTGCTTCATCGCGTACGATTATATCTTCATTAGACGGTCGTATATTATTGTTATATATATATATATATATATATATATATATATATATATATATATATATATATATATATATATAATGCGATAAATCATATGTGCTTAATATTTCTTCGATTATGTTCTAGTTCTCTATATGAGCTTATCCTTCTAAAATCAACAGCGTACTTAAGATTCCACTGCTGTAGCACTTTAAGGGATGCCTCGTCCCTAACCCTTATCGCTAGGATGCTATAAATTTGTACAATTATAAAGGATATTAAAATCTAATTATCCGTTTGGAAATTGATCTTAAGGCTTATTTAATGCATACGTTACATATCGGAGCGAGAAGCACTTACGTCGAGTAGTATAAGAGTGAGCGAGATAGATACATAAAACATATTTATATGAAATGCATTAAGTTCACGAGGACTACTACGCCTGAAATCTATGCAACACAAATAATATTTACGTGATTATATTTTTAAAGCTACACTAGAAAATATAGTGCTGTTTCTCTCTTTCTTATGTAAAACATACGTTCCATAACGTCACTGAAGTTAGCGAAAAGTTACAGCGAATACTTCGAAAATGAGCAGTACTAGTGGTGTCCAACTGAAATTCGCGCAAAAGACTATATACTTGTTGGATTTAATATTTGCAAGTGAATTATGTTTTCTATTTAAATAAATAGTTAACAATGCGTACGCAAAAAATAAAAAAAACATAATAAATAATAATAATATGGTATAAATACCATATATTTGAATCAGACAAAAAGGGTTTATAGCACACATGGCAAATGTTCATTTTCTCCGTAAATGAACAAAATATACGGTTTAAATTTTGCAGGAAGCTTAGTAACATTATAACTAATTAAATAAATACAATTTAAATCATCTTACGTGTATTAAATAAAAACTACAGACATCGGAAATCCCCCAACTCAAATACATTGCTTACATATGAACAGGGTTTGTAGTAACCTTAGAAAATGTTCATTTTCTCCGTAAATGAACAAAATATACGGTTTAAATTTTACAGGAAGCTTAGTAACATATGCAATAATAGCTGTTCATATGCTAGCAATGTATTTGAGTTGGGGGATTTCCGATGTCTGTAGTTTTTATTTAATACACGTAAGATGATTTAAATTGTATTTATTTAATTAGTTATAATGTTACTAAGCTTCCTGCAAAATTTAAACCGTATATTTTGTTCATTTACGGAGAAAATGAACATTTTCTAAGGTTACTACAAACCCTGTTCATATGCAAGCAATGTATTTGAAAACAATGGATTTCCGATGTCTCTAGTTTTTATTTAATACACGTAAGATGATTTAAATTGTATTTATTTAATTAGTTATAATGTTACTAAGCTTCCTGCAAAATTTAAACCGTATATTTTGTTCATTTACGGAGAAAATGAACATTTTCTAAGGTTACTACAAACCCTGTTCATATGCAAGCAATGTATTTGAGTTGGGGGATTTCCGATGTCTGTAGTTTTTATTTAATACACGTAAGATGATTTAAATTGTATTTATTTAATTAGTTATAATGTTACTAAGCTTCCTGCAAAATTTAAACCGTATATTTTGTTCATTTACGGAGAAAATGAACATTTTCTAAGGTTACTACAAACCCTGTTCATATGCAAGCAATGTATTTGAGTTGGGGGATTTCCGATGTCTGTAGTTTTTATTTAATACACGTAAGATGATTTAAATTGTATTTATTTAATTAGTTATAATGTTACTAAGCTTCCTGCAAAATTTAAACCGTATATTTTGTTCATTTACGAAGAAAATGAACATTTTCTAAGGTTACTACAAACCCAGTTCATATGCAAGCAATGTATTTGAGTTGGGGGATTTCCGATGTCTCTAGTTTTTATTTAATACACGTAAGATGATTTAAATTGTATTTGTACGAAATAAAACCATGCGAGTAAAATGGATTGAATATTTTATTTAAATATTCAAACGTAAAATTAAATTACACTTTTCTTAAATAACTTTAATCAATTTCTTATAATACAAAATGATTGTGAATCGTGGCACTGCAAGTGTAAAGACCAGAACACGACTAACTGCCTCGCTATATGCCCGTGGCGTACACTGCAATACTCGTAGTGTTGCCCTGCGTATAACTTCTACCAGAGACAACAATACATTACAATATTGAAATGTCACCAGAGACATATCTTATGTTTTGTACTGAACATAAATTGCGGGCCCAGGAAAAATAGATGAGCTCACAACCAATTACAAATTATACAATATTACATAAAATTATTATAAACAAAATTACACAAAATAATATAAACTTCTTAATTCTATGGTAGTCTACATAATTTTGTGAAAATAATATAAAACAAATTAATAACTATCCTAAATATAACAGAAACCGTAATTATCATATAGCATACAATATCATCAACATAATGGACACAACTATCATCAATTAGTTACAATAATAGTAATGAGCCAAAAATGTTTCAGTTTAATGATGTTAGAAAATTCTTCAAACAAATCCAACAGTAAAGGTGCTTGTTCTACTTCAATGTTGTAAGCATTACTGTTAGTATCTTCACCTTCTGATGGAAGTATTGTATTTGAATCAGAAATTTTATCTGTAAATTGTTTTATTTGCGCCAGCAAGACTGCGCTCTTAAGCTCAAGTTCGGGTATTGTAAGTACCTTACTTAAGGGAGCCACACTAGACTTGCAGCAAATTAAATTTGTTTTTATCTTGCTATTTGAGCTAGGACACTTAAAGGTAAATGTGTCCAAAATAATATTGTGTTTCAAACCTAATGTCATTACAATGGTTGATTTGTTTAATAATGTTTTATAGACCTCCAATAATGAAGGATTGCGTCTAAATCTTTTTTCTAACACATTAAATCTTTGCAGGGAGACTGAGAAAGAATCCCCCAATTCTATTTTATTTACTGGGCTGAGTAATGGCAAATCAGCAGTAAAAGTATTATTTTTAAGTGCTATTGAATTTTGAAAATTATGTTCAGCCTTTAAGTATTCCTCAGAAAACTTATCTGATTCCTCTGGGACTTTCTCAGTCGTCCAAGATTGTTCCATAACATTCTCAAGGTTTGTATGGTCATAAATAGCAAGGTTAGATACAATATTATTATATGAATACTTATTTTGATTATGCAATTTTCTTGCAACCACATTTCTAAATGTGTTTTGTTGATCAATAAATTTTTCCTTATAATTTTTGTCATGTGACATATTTTTATAATTTGAACTATCCTCAAGTGCAATTGCACGTTTTTCTAAAAAGGAAATAAATTCTGCCATAGTAGGTAGTTTTTCTAAATTTCTTTCCATGTGGAAAGTGCGGTTAGTAAAGATATCTAATTTCCTACTTAAGGTTGAGATTAAAATCATATCCCATTTGTCTACAGGCTCATCAAGATTTTTTAACGCTTGTAATTGCTGTTTGACTTGACATAAAAAAGCCCTTATAGCGACTGCAGTACCTTTCTGCATGTTTGGAATATCAAGTAGTATACTAATATGATTAGAGATTAATCTCGCCTTATTTTCATACCGCGCTAACAATAAATCAAGAGCCTCTTTATATGAGCTGTTCACAAGCGGCAGATTTATAATTATTTAGAGAGCCTCATCAAGGAGATACTTTCTCAAATAAAAAAGCCTTTGTACATCGGACAATGAGGTATTATTATGAACAACTGCTTGGAAGAGCTCATAAAAGGGCTTAAACCTGGTTATATCCTTGCCATCGAAGGTTGGAATTTCCACCGCTGGAAGCTTCGATGGAACTAAGTTAGGCCTATTAACTTCTTTTAATTTATTGATACTAGCATTTAATTTTGCTAGAATATTAAAGTACTTTTCTTCAACTTCCTCTATGTCTTCATCATCCTGTTCATCAATCTCCAAAATACTGTACTGCGTGAGCTCGTACGATTGAAATGTAGTCATCAACTTTTCTTTTTTCACCTCCAGCAACTCCACTGTACCGGATTCGAGAGCCCTTGGGTCGCTGACGTAATTGTCCATCCTTGATATTGAACTTTTTGCAGTCGTCCGCGCCGTTTTAAGCCTTTTCAATCCCTCCATATTGCTTAGGTGATAAAATCGTACTTTTACGATATACGAAACGTGGATGACAAAACGAATCCAGCTTAATCCAGCAACTTAAGAAGTTGTTAATATTTTGGTACTTGTAGATAGTAATAAAAGATTTGTACCTTGATGAGTAAAAAAGTATTTTACTCTCTTCCAGCATCCATGTATCCCTTTCCGTAATGATAACTTTCTTGAATAATTTTTCTTGAAATATAAGTATGTAGTAACCAAATCGTCTGTGAATCCGTTAAAAAATAGAGCGTAGCATTACCCAATCAATGGCAATTGTGACTTCCAGAGTCGCCAAGGGGTAAATGTAAAAAAACGCCTCAAAACACAACGAAAACACACGCGGTTACTAAAGGCTCGAAGGACCAGCTTCGCATGTACGAAATAAAACCATGCGAGTAAAATGGATTGAATATTTTATTTAAATATTCAAACGTAAAATTAAATTACACTTTTCTTAAATAACTTTAATCAATTTCTTATAATACAAAATGATTGTGAATCGTAGCACTGCAAGTGTAAAGACCAGAACACGACTAACTGCCTCGCTAAATGCCCGTGGCGTACACTGCAATACTCGTAATGTTGCCCTGCGTATAACTTCTACCAGAGACAACAATACATTACAATATTGAAATGTCACCAGAGACATATCTTATGTTTTGTACTGAACAGTATTTATTTAATTAGTTATAATGTTACTAAGCTTCCTGCAAAATTTAAACCGTATGTTTTGTTCATTTACAGAGAAAATGAACATTTTCTAAGGTTACTACAAACCCTGTTTATATGCAAGCAATGTATTTGAGTTGGGGGATTTCCGATGTCTGTAGTTTTTATTTAATACACGTAAGATGATTTAAATTGTATTTATTTAATTAGTTATAATGTTACTAAGCTTCCTGCAAAATTTAAACCGTATATTTTGTTCATTTACGGAGAAAATGAACATTTGCCATGTGTGCTATAAACCCTTTTTGTCTGATTCAAATATATGGTATTTATACCATATTATTATTATTTATTATGTTTTTCTTATTTTTTGCGTACGCATTGTTAACTATTTATTTAAATAGAAAACATAATTCACTTGCAAATATTAAATCCAACAAGTATATAGTCTTTTGCGCGAATTTCAGTTGGACACCACTAGTACTGCTCATTTTCGAAGTATTCGCTGTAACTTTTCGCTAACTTCAGTGACGTTAAGGATGTTAATCTAAAAATAATTAGAAAATACAAGTTAAACTAATCGTATTTGTACGCTCTTTTTTTTTAACAAATTAATATTTCTTTATTTTACACTAGCTGACCCGGCGAACTTTGTACCGCCTAACAGTAGGGATAGCGATCTGAGATCGATTAATCGAAGAATCGATTTTTTGAGTCAAAAAAATCGATTTTTTTAATCGATTTTAAACAATGGATCGATCCTGTGAATCGATCTCAAACACTAGAAAATCAAAATTCGATTTTTTTTTGTAAGAACGCAATTATGCAATTATTTACATTATTTATTATAAGCTATGAAATATTGGGAATTACAATTACTTTATTATAAAATAAGTACGTTAGATGATTTTATTGATTAATCAGAAATCACTTTTCACTATTTTTTAAGTTAGTGTCTTTTTTACAAAAAAACTCAAAAAGAATCGAAAAATTGATTTTTGAGAAATCGATCTTTTACACTTCGATTTTTTCTGAATCGATTCTTTAGACTTCGATTCGAATCGATTTAAAAATCGATCTTTTTTAAGAAGAATCGCCATCCCTACCTAACAGTCAATGAATGTCGTGTTACCTTTTATTCTAATTATATTTTAATATAGACTACTTAATTAATTAAGTATATACTTAAGTACAACGTATTGTTAAGAATCTAATTAATAAAAACCTTTTTATCTACTTATTACATAAATTATATTTTCTTTTATTTTGTTAATACAAATCATGTTGGCACTGCCATCTGTGTTCAAAATCACGAAGCTTGTGCAACAAGATGGTAACCAGACATGTGACGTCATCGTCTGAAGACATCGTGGACCGAAATTTTATTAATCCAGTAAATAAATACTTGGCAAAATTAACAAGGGAGCTGTTTTTTTTCTATGTGATGCACGAAGTGTTGCCTATTCTATTTTAGTAAGGGGTACAACTTCCCTCTACACCTTGGATTACTTTTAGTTGCAATTTAACATAATCTTTTTGCCTGACTAAATTATGATAGGCAATCATCTTAACGCTCTAATACAAATGTACCATATTTGTTAGTTGATTATTGGCCTTGTGTAAAATATTGTTAAATTGTTCCAGGATCTGTTGTGCAGGCAGAATAGGACTTCCTGGATTGTCTGGAACTTAACAGGAAGACAGGACCCAGTTCGGACGTGTCAATAGGTCAAAAATAAGTAAGTGTTATTATATTTTGCAAACAACAACCAAAAATATTTTTACTTGTAAACATAAATTTATATTGCGATGTAAAAAATATAAGTAAATGTTTTTGGGATGGATAGTATATTTTCGTGTGTACATGTAGTAGTATGCGGATCAGGCGTTGCGTTAATAGAAAAATAAATATATTATATATATTATTATAATTATTATTTATTTTTCAGGAAGCTATTTTAGAACTTCAGCGAGATGTGGATAAAAAATTAAAAGAAAAATACAATCTTTAATATTACTAAATTTTAATGAAAATGAATGAAGAAAATGAACTAATCATCTACCTATTATAATGTTCGTAATGTTCCAATTTAACATGGAAAACCCATAAGAACTCATAGATATTTATATATATATATATATATATATATAGAGCGATATTTATATAGAGCGATATTTATATATTTATATATATATATCCGGTAACAAAATCGTATATGGTATCTTTTAAACGGCGCCTACAAAGATCTTCAAATTTTGGTATGATGTAAAGGACGAATTTCTAAGACTTTCTACTTCCCTGAATTTCCGTGGAAAAACTTATATTGGAAAAACTGAAAAGTTCGAATAAATAATTTTGCTAATATCTGACGAACTAGAAAAGATAGAAAACTGAAATTTGGTATGTGTATTGAGATCATAATTGTGCACATTTTCCGATAGTTGGAAATTTGAAATTTGAGTTCAGTAGCGGCGCGAATTTCTGAAGGCAATGTTAGAATAGAGTTAGGACGTTCAAATTTAATATGTAGGCTCGCTGTAGACAGTAATTAATGAAAACAATAAACAGCCCCAAATTTTCAGTGGCGGCGGGAGTTGAGACAATAAAAGCCAGAAATATTGAAAAAGAAGTATTAAAACTTTGGGTATGTATTAAGACACTTATTGTGCATGTTTGCCAATAATTGGATTACCAAAATTTTAATTCAGTAGCGGCGTGATTTTTTAGGGGCAATGTCGCAACAGAGCTAGAACGTTAAAATTTGGAACGGGGGCCATATATAGAGTGTTATTAAAGACACACTATAGAAATTTGCAGCTTTCCAGAGGCGGCGGGCGCTGGGGGCCAAAAACCAGATATTTGAAATATATAAAGATGAAATTCTATAGTTTAGAATATATATTCTTAGATACAAATAAAATAGATCCTCGTGCTAAAATTTAACAAACTTGTTCAGTAGCGGTGGTATGTGGGGGGTACTAATGCTAAAATTTAAATACAAAGCTGAAATTTAGTATGCAGATATAGGTTGACATATTTATTACGAAAATATAAAAAGAACTACATTTTCTTAAGTGCAACATTAAAGTGGGAGGGGGGGGGGGGGTGATAAACCAAGTATAAGAAGAATATAGTGGTACAACGATGATATTTTGCATGTAGAATATTAAATAGAAGCTAAATAGTTCACTACAAGTCAGATATTCAAATTACATTCAGTAGTAGAATTGGATTGATTTTTGGTGCGATTGTTGTGCTGTAAAATCAAACAGGAGTGAGAGGTATAGGGGGGAAATAGTTAACAGCCCCAAATATCAAAAAATAAAAAAAGTGAAAAAATAGAAACTATGCATGTGCATAGTTGCGAAAATAAATTTAACCTCAGTAGCGGCGTGAAATTGGGGAAGTGGGGGGCGGGAAAACGCTTTGCCAAAGAACTCAATTTTGAAATTTTGGTCATTTATAAAAGTAGGGGTAGATAAAGGTAGAGAGAGTTGTTATGAGCAAAATAGATTGCTATGCCTAAAATTTGCCAATTTTATTTCAGGAGCGGGAATTTATGGGGAGACTAATATTATAACGTAAATATAAATACGAAATATAGAGTGTAAGATTACAGTACAGTTTTAACCATGTAAATTAATTGCTGTAATATCGAATTGGTAGTGTCTGATTGAGAAGAGTGTGGCGCTGGGGTTCAGTTCTAAGTAACGGTGGTGTTAGAAGTAGTGGCGATAGATTATAATGGCTCTGGGACAAAAAAAAAAAAAACAAAAAGCTATCGCGTATTTATGTTGTATTAATTTTGCTCCTGAAATTATTTTCAATTTATTAAATTTATTATACTAAATATAAATTATTTATTTAATAAATACAATTGAAAAAGGAGTTTAAAGATGATAAAGTGTAAAAACAAAGTAATAGATAAAAAATATTTTTTTTTTTTTTATTTGTGTTAAGTGAAAGTGAGGTTATAATAATGAATGACAGGTCTCATGAGAAAGACCTCTATGAAGCAAAAAGGCTAAGAACGAGCTATTATCCACATAGTTATTCAGGAGTGTGCTTGGTAATTCTAAAACCAATTACTTATAATACAAACCCTGCCTTTATTGCACAATATTTGCGGTCAAATTATAAGGACATTAACATTATTGCTGTCAGCAAAAGAAAAATTGAGGTGGAGACGAATAGCCCATTTCTGGCTAATAAAATTATAGAAGACGCCATAGTTCTAGCTAAATACAAGAGCATAATTTCGAAGAATTTGGTAGAAGTGCAGGGACTAATCGACTTACACCCCGATAATCTGGATGACGTATTCCTACATGACGCAGTAGGCTTTAATAAAAATAGTAGACAGTTGGCACCAAAAGTTACCGATTTTATTAGATTTAATAGAATTGAAAAATAAAAACGAAGCTAAAGCTAAAACTACCTATATAGAAAAAATTAAAATTGATCGTGGGAAAGAGGTATTTACATTAAACCTTTTTGAGTTCCCTTCTTTGGAAGAAAGTATAAATAAAAAGAAAATTACGGACTGTATTATAAGCGGTGAACCGGAAAGGAAAATCCGTAGAGTTTTGAAAATTTCAGAGCCCCGCAGATCCCCCCGAGAAGTAAAGAAAAGGACGTGGAAACCGGACAATACACATAAGGTAAAGGAAAACGAACGCTCTCAGCCAATTCCCGTAAATAAAACTGATAAAGTGAAGAAACAAGAGATAATTAAGAAATCAGAGTTCGTTAAGAAAACTGATTTAGACAAAAATATTATTGAGACTTCAGAAGAGATCAGAGATTCAGAGGAGATAAACCAAAATATTGATACTGACGAAGTAGTTTTAGAAGCAGAAACTATTACTAATAATTTGAACCAAAAAATTGTAAATAACCATACTATTCCACCCCCAGATAATCAAAATATTGAAATGTTCTAATACAAATATTAGTTAACAAACATAATAAATAATGTATAAAAATACTTGTATAATGCAATGGAACTGCCGCAGTTTAAAATCCAAATTGATAAATCTAAAACAAATAGTTTTTGAAAATAATATAGAAGTAATCGCGCTCTCGGAAACCTGGCTTGATCCATCTTATAAAATCAAATGGAGAAATATGGAACTAGTAAGAGCAGATAGAAATAACAACGGTGGAGGCGTTGCTCTAGTAATAAACCACAACATTTTTATTGACAAAATTTTAATTCCTCTCTCAGGGGATATTGAAATTATAGGAGCAAAAATTAAATGGGGTAATGAGCATATTAATGTTGTATCTCTTTATGCTCCAGCAACAGCATCTATTACTACAGGAATATTGAATGCAATATTAAGATCTATTCCAGAACCAAGGCTAATTCTAGGTGACTGGAATGCTAAAGCCATTGCTTGGGGAAACACCTATGACTGTCCAAGGGGTAAAATTATATGTCAGGTGATGGACAATAACAATATGATGTTCCTTAATGATGGTTCTCCTACTCGAATCAACATCCATTCAGGAACAGCGTCAGCAATTGATTTATCATGGGCAACCCCATCTCTTGGTAGCCAACTTTCATGGAACGTAATGGAGGATCAACTAGGTTCTGATCACGCCATTATACTTATGAATGGGGCACAAATTAGTCAATCAAGCAGAGGCAAGGAAAGATTTAAATTAAACATTGTACCAAATACAATCGACTGGGACAATTTCTCTAACCAAATAGAAGCAGACTTATTGGCAAACCAAATTCAGTCCAATACTACGCTGGAAATAAAGTATAATTACCTCATTGACTCAATTGAGTCTGCAGCTAAAAAGTGAAGGAAAAATATTGCAAACAATAAAATCTCAAAATATCCGCCAAATCCTTGGTGGGATGATGAATGCAAAGAGGCTGTGCAAAACAGAAAAAGAGCCTACAGAAGATACCACCGAAATAGTTCTGAAACAAATAAAGTAGCCTTAAAAAAAGTAGAATCTGAAACGACTAACTTACTAAAGTTCAAGAAAAGACAAGCTTGTAGAAACCTTGCCAAAGAGTTAAACCATAATTTAACTACTAAACAATTATGGGAAAAAATTAATAGGATGAGAGGTTCAGGAAAATGCACGAAAACAATTTCACCTAACAGTGAGGACTTGTTATGTGAACTTTCACAAGTAATAGCACCGCCCTGGGTACCTGAGCAAGAAAGCGTACTATATGGAGTCACTCAAGACGAGTCCAGTAAAATGATGATTAAAGAAGTAGAAATGTGGGAGCTACAATCTCACCTTATAATGACGAAAACAATCACGCCCGGTCCAGATGGAATATCTTATGAAATGTTAGGCCATCTCCCATCAATCGCTAAAAAATTATTATTAAACATATACAACACAATTTTGGAAGAAGAACTAATTCCTGAGTCCTGGAAAAATACTCAGATTGTTCCAATATTAAAAATAGATAAGCCAGTAAATCAACCAACCTCATATAGACCTATAACTCTCATTAATTGCTGCAGAAAAGTCTTTGAGAAAATATTGAAAACGAGATTAGAATATTGGTTAGATTCTAAGTCGTTAATTCCAAAGCAAATTTTAGGCTGTAGAAGAGGTAGAAGTACCAGGGATGGCATAGTTGCATTATCAGCTAGAATTGAAGCAGGAAAAAGCAAAGGCAATGTATCAATGGCCTGTTTTGTAGATATCAAAGCAGCTTTCGATAATGTAAACATCAATTTTTTATTAAGACAATTATATGTAATAGGAGTACCAAGAGTAATAATTAATATACTAAGGAATTTACTTAGTGGCAGGAATACTCAACTATGGTTTAATGGATTACTATCGGACTGGAGACTATGTTCTAAAGGCATTCCACAAGGCTCAGCACTAAGTCCTCTTCTCTTTAATATGATGGTTAGGTCAATAAAACCGTATCTCAACCCAACAATATCATGGATATCATATGTGGATGACTTAGTTTTCTTATCACAAGAAAATACTATAGAGGAGACTGGAAAAAAAATGCAAAAGATTGTAAATAACTTAGAGAAATGGCTTAATGATGCTTGTTTAGAAGCATCAACAGAAAAATCTAAACTAATGATTTTTAACATGAGTTCAAAAATATCACAGCCACCTATAATAACTCTAGGTAAACAAAAATTGGAATACACAAATAATTATATATACTTAGGATTTCCATTTTCCACAAATAAATCCGAAAAATCAATAATACTCAATATTAAAAAGAAAGCTGAACCTGCAATCAATATACTCAAAATGTTTGCTGGACAAAGATGGGGACTAAATACATCTTCGCTACTAAATTTATATAAATCATTAGTCCGCCCTCATTTGGAGTATGGTGCAGAGGTACTAATAATGTGTAAAAAGAATACAATAGAATCACTTGAAAAATTGCAATATAAAGCTTTAAGAATAGTATTAGGAGCAATCTGTACAACTCATACCCTTTCATTACTAGCAGAGGCTTGTATGCCACCATTAAAAGAAAGATGGATAAAGAAAACGTCTTACTTTATGGCTAGCGCTTTAATGACAAATAACACATTAATAAGGAACGAACTTAACGAATTATCAAGAACAGGTTCAAGAAGTCATGAGCTTAATGCAATTTGGATAAATGAAAAAAGGAAATGGACAGAAAGAGGAACCCCAGTAGAAATACCAATTTTCGAATTAGATTATTATTACTCAGGTAGAGGAACTCCTGCAAATATAACTATTGGCAAGGAGCTAAATATGAGTAACATATTACCTGAGCTAATAACTATAGACTTACAACAAAAATTAGATCAACAATTCCCGAATTATACAAAATTATATACTGACGGCTCAAAAGAAGCAGATGGAGTGGGTGCAGCAGTAGTAGATATTAACAATAGCAGAATTTACAAGCTTCATAATCAAGCATCCATATATACAGCTGAGTTATGTGCTATAAATCTAGCTGTGGATCAAATCATTACTGATGACAGAGACAGCACTTTAAAATTATCCGACTCGTTATCAGTCATACAGTCCTTAAGCAGTAAGGGAATCAATACAAAATTAGACAACAAAATTTATTATGTCAAAGAAAAAATAAATAGGGAAATAGATAAGGGCCGAAATATTAAACTAATTTGGATACCGTCACATAAGGGAATTAAGGGAAATGAAAAAGCTGATCAAATGGCCAAGGTAGCTACTTCCTGTGATAAATATATTTCATTTTTTATAAAGTCAGACATGAAAGCAGAATTAGAAAAAAATGAAATGAAAAATTGGCAAGACAAGTGGGATAATTCTGATAAAGGTAGAGAATTTTATACAATACAACCAATACTGAGACGTAAGCCATGGTTTGCCAAACTAAAATGGCCAAGAAGATTAATTACAATGACCTCAAGGCTAAGAATGAATCATACTGGAGCTCCGAAACATCTAGCAAGAAACAAAATTATTCCAAACTCTAAATGCGAATGTGGTGAAGAAGAGGCAGACCCTGACCACATTCTGTGGCAATGTAAAAATACATGGAGCCAAGAGGTGACGATTGGGGCTTATGGGCGGGGGTACTGGATACTGGTCAATTCAGTACTTTATTACTGTAAATAAAGGAATTATAACAAAATAATATTTTGCATTTTATTTGAGATATATACAGCAGACTTGGAGGGGGTAATGGAAAGAGGACAAGATGGGGGGGTGCTAATAGGAAGACACTACAAGATATGGACTTTAGCATACGCTGACGATATAGTCCTGTTGGCAAAAAGGGAAGGAGAGCTGCAGGAGATGGCTCACCGGCTAGGGAGATATATAGACAGGAAAGGACTAGAGTTAAATGTGGAAAAGACAAAAATTATGGTATTTAAAAAACGGGGTGGAGAAAGAAGACATTGAGAAAGTAGAAGAATTTAAATATCTGGGCTACACTTTTAAAAAGAACAATGGAGAAGAGGCTCAGATAAGGGAGGTAGCAAAGAAGGCGGAGCTAGCAATGCGACGGGTATGGGGACTAGGGGAAAAGGTATTTGGGGGGGACATACAAAAGAGAATATGGATGTTTGATAGACTGATAGCCAGTATGATGTTGTATGGAGCAGAGGTTTGGGGGTGGAAGGAGCAAGAAAAGTTGGAAAGAATACAGGTGAGATATATTAAATGGTTACTAGGGCTGGACAGGTGCACGCCAGGATACATGGCTATGGAGGAGCTAAAATGGGATAAGATACGAATTAAAACAGGGGAAAGAGCAGTAAAATACGAAGAGAAATTGAACAGAGCGGAAAGCAAAATTTTAAATAAAATAAGAGAGGATAGCATAAAGAATGGGGGGGAGGAGGTACAAAAAAGACAAAATAGTACTTTGAAAGGAATGGAATGGCGATCGAGGAGGCAGAGAGGAGAAGTGAAGGAGGCGCAAGTGTGAAAGAGGAGCTAAGGAGAAGGGATAAGAAGATACAACAGCAGGAGAGAATGGGAAAAATAGAAAAAATTAACTACAATAAAAGATATAAATGGTTATAAGAAAATACTGTGCCTCAGTACCTTATAGAAAAAGACATAAAACACATAAGAAAAACAGCAAGGTTTAGATTGGGAAATGAGGAAAAAGGAAACAGATACTGGGAAAGGAGTGAGGAAAGAAAGTGTAGAGTGTGCGGAGCGGAGGACGAAACACTGAAGCACATTAAGTTTGAGTGTAAGGAAACAGTAGCTAGCGAAAGGAATATTGGCCAGCTATTAAAGGGAGGCAGTGGAGGAAAGAGGTGGATGGCGGAAATAGTAGGAAGGAAATGAAAAACAGAAGAATAAATAAGTTGGTGGAGAATAATGTAAATTTAATTGTAAGTTGAAGTATATGAAATGTATTAAGAATGTAGATTGTAAAGCCGAAAGGCGAACAATAAACAATATTTCAGGATTATTTTCTATTTATCAAATAACTTTTATGTATTTACAAATAATAAATACACGTCGCTTTGCGACGGGGCAAAGCGCTAGTATATTATAATGTCCCAGGTGTATATTTATAATCTTATATTCTTATATGTTTGGTTCGAATTTTGTATGGCATCTCGAAAACGGCTCCAGGGAAGTTTTTAAAAATTTCCTATTTCGTAGAGAAAAAAATTCTAAGACTTTTGGCGTCCCCGGATTTTTCCCTGAATTTCCTGGAAACCCGTAATTTTGGAAAAACTGAAAAAAAAGTGATCTCTTTTTTGCTGTATTACTTTTAATTTGGAAAAGATAGAAAGTTGAAATTTTGCATGTGTATTAAGCTATTCAATGTTGACATTTCTGAAAAATTAGAATTTAAAAAATTGAAAAAGGAGGGGTTGAAGAAATTCGGGGGCCCGGTAGGGAACTTTATAGAAAGTTCATATTCTGGATTGTAAAATAATTAAGTATATTATTAATAAAAAAAAATTCAAAATTTCAAAATTTTATTTTTGGCACGGGGGCAGTATTTTCCGAGAGTAAAAATTGTGCTAGAAAGTTGAAATTTTGTATATAGGCTAACCTTGGTAACTTATTTACGAATCAAAAAAAAATCCCAAATTTTGAAAAAAAGTTGGTCAAATAACGCATAAATTGAAAATATTTTTTATTTTGATAAAAAAAAAATTTTTTTTAGTCAATTTATTATTGAGCGAGTTTATTATTTATTTCAATTTAAAAATAGGGTTAAATATGAAATGTAATTACGAATTATTTTATTGAATTCAAATCATACACGCCAAAAAGTCATCGCATCGGTGGTAAACTCAAGTGGAATTTAAATTTTTACATGAAGTTCAAGCCACACACAAAAGACAGACGTCGCTTGCGACGGGGGTAAAAGCTAGTTTAATGAAAATGTAAATACATTTTTTATGTTTCAATAAATATTATATGAAAAAAAAATATTTGTCTTTTCATCAAAATATTAATTCTTGTTAATTTTACAAAAAGTTGATGGTCTCGGAATGTAAAATTTATAACGTATTTTAACATATTTTAACGTATCTTTTTACGCTGATTTCAAATATGCAATTTATTTTTTGGTAGGCCTCCCCGTTTTCGAGATATCGGCGTTTCAAGGGTTAAATAATGGAGGTATTTCAAAATGGTTTCCAGATTTGAAATCAGCGGGAAATTCTACGTTCAAAAACATTGTTAAATTTCGAAAAAAAAATTTGCTTTTTTATCAAAATTTAAAAGGTTATATATACTCTTGTTAATTTTACAAAAAGTTGATGGTCTCCTAATGTAAAATTTATTCCGTATTTTAACGTAACTTTTTACGCTGATTTCAAATATACAATTTATTTTTAGCTAACCGTCGCCGTTCTTGTTTTGCATTCTTGTTTTTGGTTAAAATTTCTCTTGTCTTTTTTCATTTCGAAAATATTAGTTTAACTTTTATAAGAAAATGTTTTTGACATAGGTAGTATATTAACACGTGTAAGTATAGTAGCATGCGGATCAGGCGTTAAGTATTTGTTTTTTCATGCAATAATTTTTAAACTTCATCAAGTAAAGTACTTAAACGTTAGTGAATGGGTAATGGAAATGAAAACACAATTATGTAATTATATTGACAATAAAAAAACGTTGTATTTATTTGTTACATATATTACTTAATAAAAATGTTCTTGTTTGTACTGTAGATAACTTTATTATCGATTTGCAAATAATTCTGACTGTTTGCAGCACCATCTATAAAGCACATCGTACACTTTTCAACGGATTTAATTTACAGGTTGCTATCAAATGATAGGTTTGAAGCTGTGCTATTTCAAATAAATGAAATTTAAATTGAAATAAATACTATATTACTTTATTCACAAACCGCTAATAAAATAAAAATGTAAAATCCAATTATAAATTTTGAAAAAAACAATTATTTATAAATGTTTTAATACTAGCAATAATTGCTACAAATAATTAATTACTCTTTAAAAGTAACAATTATTATTTTTTCTTATCTTCTTTAATTTTGACTTCTTTTACTGCTTTATCTTTCTCATCTTTGTCTTTAATTTCTTTCTTGTCCTTGGCGTCTTCCTTTTTACCTTCTTCTGCGTCACGATTCGTTAATTTGTTGTTGATGAGGTTGTGCAGAGCGATGATGGACCTCACCAAAGCTGCCAGATAGACCACCAGCATCTGGTCGTTGGTCTTCACGTAGATGGAGTCGACGAAATTGTCCTGGCTGATATCCGGGAGCAAATTGAAGATATCCTGGAGCTGGTAGACAATCTGGTGATTCACAGGAAGAGTTCCTTGCCCTACTTGCACCAGGTAGTCCCGAATTTCACGAATTTGTGAATAAAGACCTTTCAAACCTGAAATATTTACAAAAATTAATTTAATTTACAAAATAAACTTTATGTTTGCAAGAAATATAAAAAAACTGTAACATTCAAACATTAATTGTTGCTGCTTCTTCGATTTTTCTATTGATAAGGGTAGGTTTTATTTATTTATATTTATATGAATGTACAACGTATTAAGTTTATTGTGTGAAAATTTGAAGTCGATTGGAGTAAAACTGTCGGAGATATAGAGTTTTAAGTCTTCACCTCTCTGGTCTGAAACTTTTAAACGCGTTTTTCTCACACTTAGCTTTTTCAGAGTCGGTGTCCTCTCTAGCTCAAAATCTACTGCACCGATCCGCAATGAAATTTTGCACACTCTTTCTTTACATAAATGCCGAGGTAACGCTGTCGAGTTACTCAACAGGGTGTCCTGCAGAAACTTATCAACTAATGAAATCATTTTGGTTTTTTTATTTCAAATAATCCAGTGATGAGTTATGAGGGACACCGCAATAAAACTTTTTTTTGTGACGTCACCGGAGATTCGCTGTCAATGACTCATTTCTTGATATTTATTTATGAAAATTTCACAAAGTATTCTTTAAATGTTATTTTATCATACAGTAATTATAGAAATAATTAAATATTAACAGTATCGTCAAAAAACATTATCGAAAATATGCTCCTGATAGTTAAGTTTATCAGTACATGTAATATACATTTCTAGAATTTAAGATATTGTTCACAACACAAATTAAAGTGTGTCAACGGGGGTATCCCCAACCAATCTTTAGCAAATATATAAATTTTTGTACACGCAGCTATTTCTTGCTTTAATTTTTGTACGTTCTAAGATAAAGCTAGTTTCCCATTATATGCAAATGATTTTTGCAATTATTTATATATTAATAAGGTCATACTACTGTGAACCGGCCTATAACGCATAAATTACATCGAGAGACATGACATTAACGAAAGTAGATTTACCAGAAGCCCGTCATGGAAGAACGGGCGCAAAACAACCGCTACTGTCGACCACTGTGAACTAAAGTCAACAGGCCACAAAATGGCGGCCAGTTGTCATACTTTCTATAAGAAATTCTCCAAATGTATACCATTATATAAAGAAATATATAAAATAGGCTGCTGTATCTTAAGACAGTCTTACGATTTACTGCGGACCATGGGAACATATTTTTAACGTCGATTTTTTAAATTAAAAAGTATATAAAGAAATTGAACGCCTGATTTTATGGCAACTCAATGTACGTGATATTAGTGTTGCAGTCAATTCAGGCGCGCAATGAAATTAATTTCAAGGGTGAGTGTAATTTGTTTAATTAACAAAACACTCCTATTGGTTGGCTTCATTTTTTAACCCCACACCCTGCAAAAACAGACAAGTTTACGCACGTTAAAAATTCATAAATAATAAATCTCATTCAAAAATTATATGTGTACAATCAAAAATACGAATTTTTGTTTTCGTGTCTTGTAATATTTTGTAGCAAATTTATTCGATTATTTGTTGTGGAGGAATTGCTTGTGTTAACAACGAAGTCATCGTTCGGGTTGACTCGTGAATGCTCGGATCAATATAGATTTGTATTTATGTTATGTAGAGATTGCTGCGCCTGGAAGCACGCAATCCACATTACACGTATAAAGTAAATAGATTTGTTGTAAGATTTCAAAGACACTGCATCTTACATATTTCAAAGTAATGACAAAGTCATTTGAATCATAAAGTTTTTACAGAATAATATTTAAATATATTTAAAATGTAAAATATTTTGTTAGTGGAGCTTTTACTATGTGTTAGACAAAGACAGATATATTTTATAAAGACGGATTAAGTTGTGGATGTGGAGAAGAGTTTTTTCTTGGAGAAGAAAATAAGACGACGGAAGTTTATCAAGAAATGTAATAAACGCTCAGAAATTAATCAGATTCTAACGGATGTCGACTTTAATTAATGTTTAACGTAAAAAATATGACTTAAGAAATATAAGATTTAAAAATTCTTTACTAGTGACAATCGTTGGTAGTATAGTTTACTAACTTAATGCTTAGCATACTACGTTGCCAAATTGCAAAAGCTCAACTTTAAACCGTCTTAACTTTTTAACTAACTGGTCAAACAATATAGAAATTAGTCAAAACTTTCCTTTATTTAGTCCTCTACAATGCGTAAGTTTTTTTACAAAAATCTGTAAAACCGTTCTCGAGATAGACGTTAAACGCTTTAATTATTAATATCTCGCTTCACAACTGGTCAAAACTTTTGAAACTTTGTCATTATATTAAGAACACTTATTTCAATAACGTACTTAAAGTAGGGGACGTCACGCCGCTCCTGAACCATCGAAACTGAAGAAAATAAACCAAAACAAATTTGTATTGCATGCAACGATAGAAAACAATGAAAATCAACGTAAAAAGTGGGAAAATAGCCAAAGGGAAAATGCATAAAATCCAAACGGTGTTTCCTCCATGTCTATATAACCCGGTGAACTCCAGGAGGCGAGCAGTAACGCAGTAAACCCACCAGCAAGAAGTTTAGAGTTCAGTGGCTTGGATATTGGAAAAAGTAATTTTCGCAGAAGAGACGAGATCTGGTAATACAGACGCCTGGAGAATAGGCAACGATAGTTACAAGTCAAAGATTTGCACTAATTAAAGAGATTTTAATTTTGTTTTGTTGCAGTTATATTCGTTTATATTTAGGAAGACGAACTGCGTTAAAAAATTTGAAATATCTCAAGTATTTTGGATTTTATAGGGGTTTCTAAAAATTCATGGACTTTTTTTTCAAAAAGAAAAATTATTGATTTCTTAATATTTTTTGATGCAGTTATATCCGTTTATATTTAAGAAGACGAACTGCATTAAAATTTTTCAAATATCTTAATCATTTTGGATTTTATAAGGGTTTCTAAAAATTCATGGACTTTTTTTTTAAATTTAATTTTATTTTTATGAAAGAAGACCTTGTAGGTTTCAATTATAAAGTTAGTATAATAAACTGCATTATAAAACATATATCATTGTTAAAAGATACATTAATACTACAGATATATTAATTTAACAGTTCAAAAATTCAATTTTAGAAAGCAAAAATATATTCATATTTCAAATTCCATACGTTTCAAAGGCACGGACATATATTTAATATTTCGAAGAAAAATAAATACAATTTGCCATTGTATTCCAAAACTTAATATCGTAAGTCCTTCTTAAAATATATAATATATCCTTATATAACAGAACAAAAACAAAACTCTTGATTTCCCTCATTTCAATAAAATTTTAAGCGCCTGGGTTGTTGCAACACACAATGCTGCTATTGAATAATCACAAAATACTAATTCTGGCAGGTTATCAATATATATATATATTATATAATATAACATTTTATCAGTTTTAGTATTTTGTTTAAAAATAGAAAAGGTTAATTTCATTATTTTGAATACATTTTCCAATACCTCAATTGGATCTCCCGGTTCATCAAAGGCGGCTAAAGCAGCCAACCTAAGATTATCATTCATGTCTTTAAATGGGTCTTTGTATGCTGACCCTTTTGACATGCTGACAGTTTTCATTCTCGTATTCAATATCTTTTCTAAGACTTCTGTGGTAGAGTCCATAATGCCTGGGATATATATATCTTCTTTCTTCAAGTATTCAACCATTACCATTGCCAGCTACCTTTTGTTTCGCTAGTTTTTTATTACAAATATCTGCTGTTTTAATAATGTTCGAAATTTTACATTGCATTGTAAAAACTCGTAAATGGGGAGGGCCCTCCATGGCAATAAGTTCATATTCTGGCATCGGCAGCTGTCGAGTTTGGCACACATGTTGTAATTCACCTATAAAAGTAAAAGATAATAGAATTTGTTGCACCGTCTTATGTTATTTTTTATCATTTTTAATACTTATAAAACTAGTATTATTATTACACAAACATTAAATCTGAACAAGCATTTTTAATAAAGTTGTACTTTCAATGGATAAAGTTGTTTATCAGAAATTAAAGAGTCAACGTTTAAACGTCTGTAAATTTTTTGTAATATTTTCTACACAGTTACGTCATTGATTAAAGCATATAGTCAAATTAAAGTATTATCTCCTAAGGCAACAAACTTTAGCATATTATTTGTTTTCGAATAACATATATTATCATTATCTTTTTGACTAATAGTATTGTTTCACTGATAGTATTAAATTCAAATATGTTGTGTTTATTAATAGAACAATGACTGGTGATGACTGTTGAAGTAAATATAGGTACTATGGTACTAAATCTATACATAACAAGGGCTAAGAGTAAACAACATGGTGTAGGATCTAATATAGGGACAACTGGTACCTATACTGGTACTATGATAACTGATGATAATACCATGAATATATCATGGGACCAAAGCTTAACATGGGAGATACCGATCTATAGTATATATTATCTTTGGTAAACAATTTGAACAATCAGCTCTTGTCATCTATAAACCTAGTTCTCTAAATAATCCGACGTATACTCGCAGGAATAACCTAAAAAAGTTACAGTTGTTTCGTATCTAGCAAAATATCTAATCTACACATTAATAACATTTCTTTTAAACACTTACATGTTAGAAATTTCCTAGAAAAACCCTGAGACAGGTTTTATAGTAAATGAAATAAGTTAAATATAATAGCAACGTACAATATGGAGATTGACAACTACGCAGCCTACGCAGCAGTAAGTAACTGCATTTATAAAAGTTAACAAGTACAAAAACTACAAATATTAATGATGATAAACTAAGGCACATGAATGCCTTAAAAGATATACGCAGTGTTCCTAGTGGGATTTTTAAAGAGTCAGGCGCGATATTGAAATACATATCTAGTAATTAATTTTTCTACTTGGGTTGTTGCGCGAGACTGCGAGGCCCGAGCGGTTGCTCTGCTTGCCGCCCCTAAGGCCGGCTCTGATTAATTGGTGATGCTAACTACCTAGTAAACAATTTGGTAAAGTGTCCTGTCCTGTGACGTTTCTATCACTATAGCACTTATGATAAATATATATAATTATAGTTCGCATCAACTTTATCTTTATTTGTATTCCGACAGGTGGGGTGGTTTCGCCATTTGTAGCCGATAAAATAGACATTTCATATAAACGTCTATGAGAAACTGAACTATAAATGAATTCTTTCATGACATAAAATCGCGAAGTCAAAGTGACTCTAAAATTTATACTGGATAATCGATCCCCGGACCAGTGCTATATTTTCTGGGTTTAGTTGTTTTTAAGTTTAAAGGATTATGCGTTTATATCATAAACTTATAGTGACGGTCTCTACAAATAAAAAATCTCTAAAGAAATTGAGAACCAACTGATCCAAGAAACGGTTTAATTTTTTTGAAATATTATTAAGTTTGTTAGCTTGCAACTGAATCGCTTGCCACAGGTTAACCTTCCCTGCACTGTACAGAGATACTGCGATATTAGTTATAATATCAAGAACCGTCAACGTGGACTTATAAAACACGTGCAATAAATATGCATTGATAAAATAGGTCGCACGTGTACCGAGCAACATGGCACATTAAATAGCACATAGTAAGTACTTGTTCGCTATACGGACCTCGCATTGTTACACAATAAATACAAATACATATAATGGTCGTATAGCTACACACACAGACACAGACACACACTGCTATACTGTACAGTGGAACGGTACGAGTGATAGCATACATTGATAAACTTTTGGTAATTCGAGTATTTATCAAACTTTAGCGTTACGAATATCGTAACACACATAATTGAAACGCTTGTACAACTATTACAGTTATTGAATTCCTTTCAGATGAAGGTGACAAAGTTTCGCAACTTATAATTGACTGATACCTTAATAATCTTGAGGAATTTGCAATTTTACCTGACATGAGGGCCGGTAGTTCTAATTCTAAGATATGTTTCAAAGTTAGGGCTTGTTCAGTATTGCGTGGATCGAAGCAAACACCGGTTTTATTGAATTAACACTGTTTTTACATAATATTTTTGTTCCTTCTATATTGAAGCTTCTCTGTCTAAGAGAAAAGAATTTCTTGTCTTTTGTTATCTACGACCTCTTGCCTTGTACATTGTTTTAAAGTTAAAGTAATTGTTAATTTTAAGTTCTTAAAATAAGGAGTTGTAATTGTAAGTTCAACCTGTAAACATCTAGAATATAAGTAACAAACTCAATTCCGTTATTTTATTCATAAATAAATCCCTAAAATATATAATTAAAATAAATAAACTATCCCTATTTTTTAGTGGTCGATTTTTAAATTGTTGATTGAAATTGATGTTAATTAATGTGTATTGGCGTGTCTATTTTATTAAATATCTAATTGTTGACGGAGATATAGCAATTAAAAATTTGAATTGTAGTTTTAGCGCTAGAAATGGTCGGCCATATTTGTATGACGTGAAATGTATTTTAACGTCAGTTATTTGTTGAGTAGGTCAGTGCAGTGGTAATGTTTTGTAGATGTTGGTAGTCAAATAATCAAGTCAAATCAAAGAATAACAAGTTTTTAGTTTATTTAACCCTTCTAAAGCAGACATAATATTGGAATTGTATTGTTCTTTGAAATAGCTATAAATAATATTTGATACTTTGATATATAAATACATATAGCAGAGATTTATGAGCTGTAAGGTTGGTAACCTTACACAAGGATTGTGATGTCACATGCACTTGGAATGTGAACAACGTTGAATAACTTTTTTAATTGTTAATATCTCCTAACATATAAGGAGTTATTAAAAAATAATTGAACATTTGAGGTTCTAGTAACCCACTTTATCAATATATTGTTGTAAGTACGCATATGTCGCACTTACCTTTTATTTTAATAATAATAAATGTTAATTATTACATAAGAATTATATTATGTTAACAGTTTTAGTATTAGTATTAATATTGTAATAAATAATTGTTTAAATTTAGCGCTTGTAAACATTGTCTCTGGTCTGTGGAGATTTATATTGTTTTAATACTGGTAACCCAGTATTGGCGTTATGTGATGTTAAATAAATCATTATATATCAAACAGTACTGGACTCAGACCATGGATTACGAGTTGTAACTTCGATCGTACAACAGCTAAAATTGTAACATCAAGTATTCTCAAATTATAACACTAAAATTTACATTTTGTTCTATATCTGGCATCTTTATTAATCTAATAAAATACTATTGTAATTAAGTATGCAGATATAATATTACAACGAATAAATGATATATTTTAATAAAAGTGTTTGTATTAATAGTATTTAAAAGATACTAATTGTTCCAACGTCGTATGTCGCAACAAGGGTATACTTTAGACCGCTCAAGTATTCACAAATTGCAACAATACTCCGTTTTAACAAGAATCCTGTTAATCATCTTGAAGAGACGCTAATTCTAATCATTGAAACATTCCGTAATTGTCCGTTGGAAAATCGTCATAAGAAGATCTACATTCAGAAGCTAACAACACAACGTGGTGCACTAGCCCAGCTGAGAATCTTCCCTTAGAACGAGCATCCGTTAATTAATAATATAATTAATTATCAGAAGTAACGTCCCGGCGACAACCTAACCACAATTCCACAACATTGGTGTCAGGCGAGGGTCTTGAAGAGATATTACTACACTTAAATATCCTAGAGGTACGCCCAAAATTTTTTTCTATATATTCTACACCTGGATGCGAATCAATTAATCTGGATACCACTACGCCGATCGATTATTTCCAAAAAATTACTGAAAAGTACGAGCTAGAACTTCATTTCATCTGTATTTCACATAATTTTCTACAAGTCCGGCGGATGCAAAACTACAGCCCGT
Source organism: Panorpa germanica (assembly GCA_963678705.1). NCBI lineage: Eukaryota > Metazoa > Arthropoda > Insecta > Mecoptera > Panorpidae > Panorpa > Panorpa germanica. The sequence goes on from OY783209.1 coordinate 23,638,567, forward strand.
TGAACCTGGAAAAAAAGAAATTTTTTGCCCCCCCCGCAACTGCATGGATGTTTCTAGAAGACTTGGAATAATCTAAATCGATGTTAATCGTTTCCAGAGCCCCGCACACAGCTGTGTATAGATCATAATCACTGATAAGAAAAATCTTTAAGTATAATAGAACAGTATCTTTTTTGTATATAATTATTACTATAAATTGATAATTATATTTTTTTTTTATAGCAACGTTACTAATGAAGCTATCATTTTTTTAGTATTATATTCAGTACTTTTGAATATTTGCTATAATTTAAGTATTTTTTATTAGCATCATTATTAACGAGGTTATCATTTTTTTTTTAGTATTATATTCAATACTTTTGAATATTTGCTATAACCTAACTATTTTGTAGCACCTTTGTACTTCATTGAAGCTATCATTTTTTTAGTATTATATTCAATACTTTTGAATATTTGCTATAACCTAACTATTTTGTAGCAGCTTTGTACTTCATTGAAGCTATCATTTTTTTAGTATTATATTCAATACTTTTGAAAATTTGCTATAACCTAACTATTTTGTAGCATCTTTGTACTTCATTGAAGCTATCATTTTTTTAGTATTATATTCAATACTTTTGAATATTTGCTATAACCTAACTATTTTGTAGCATCTTTGTACTTCATTGAAGCTATCATTTTTTTAGAATTATATTCAATACTTTTGAATATTTGCTATAACCTAACTATTTTGTAGCATCATTGTTCAATATTTTTAGTATTATATCCAATACTTTTGAATATCTACTATAATATTTTCTATAATTGTTTCTACAATTATATTAATTTATGTTTAATATTTTTAGAACAACATTTTTGAACGAGAGAGAATTTTGAAAAGGAGAAGTAAAGAGCTGAAGCAGTTAGATAGCAGTCTGTTCAATCAAAGAGACTACCTTCCTGTTACAACTGCAACGTCTGAGCCCCATCGGAAATTTCCTGTGAGTTACTGTTTTCGCTAACAATTTTTCCTTGTCAGAATCCTATTTTTCGGAGAGTCGTTTATTGGTACAAAATAATCTTTAGTCTGTATATTATATATAACTTTAATTAAGTACTATGGCACCGAGCGTTCATTCTCTCACATTAGTTGAGAATACAATCAACCTAATCAATGAGTTTTCAAAAAATCTAGAAGTCCAATCAACATCCTTAACGATTGTTGAATTAAAAATCAAAAACTTAGAAAAGGCTTGGGTCAAATATAATAGTATCGTAGAAGCACTGCTTCCAACTCTAAAAAATGAAGAAGCTTCGGCTATTGTTAGTAAGTCTATGGAAGTTGAAAGTATATACGACGACACCCTTATTTCCTTGTTGAATTATATTTTTATTTATATATTAATTGTGTATGCCTTTCGGCTTTACAATCTACAGTATTATATTTCGAATACATTTCATTCCTATATACATTCCAAACTTAAAACTAAACTTAAAATAAACTTAAAATCTTCTCGACTTTTACTACTTCCAAAAGTGCTTTCTGCTTCTTCTTCTTTTGACCCTCTCTATTATTCTCCACCAGCTTATTACCACCAGTTTATTCTTCTGTTTTTCCTTTCCTTCTTACTATTTCCGCCATCCACCTCTTTCCTTCACTGCCTCCCTTTAATAGCTATCCAATATTCCTTTCGCTTGCTACTTTTTCCTTACACTCAAACTTAATGTGCTCCAGTGTTTCGTCCTCCGCTCCACACATTCTACACTTTCTTTCCTCACTCTTTTCCCAGTATCTGTTTCCTTTTTCCTCATTTCCCAATCTAAACCTTGCTGTTCTTCTTATGTGTTTTATGTCTTTTTCTATAAGGTACTGAGGCACATTATTTTCCCATAACCTCTTATATCTTTTATTGTAGTTACTTTTTTCTATTTTTCCCATTCTCTCCTGCTGCTGTGTCTCCTTATCCCTTCTCCTTAGCTCCTCTGCCACACTTGCGCCACCTTCTCTTCTCCTCTCTGCCTCCTCGATCGCCATTCCATTCCTTTCAAAGTATTCTTTTCTCTTTTTTGGACCTCCTCCCCCCCCATTCTTTATGTAATCCTCTCTTATTTTCTTTAAGATTTTGCTTTCCGCTCTGTTCAATTTCTCCTCGTATTTTACCGCTCTTTCCCCTGTTTTAATTCGTATCTTATCCCTCTTTAGCTTCTCCATCACCATGTATCCTGGCGTGCACCTGTCCAGCCCTAGTACCCATTTCATGTATCTCACCTGTATTCTTTCCAACTTTTCTTGTTCCTTCCACCCCCAAACCTCTGCTCCATACGACATCATACTGGCTATCAGTCTCTCATATATCCATATTCTCTTTTGTATGTCCCCCCCAAATACCTTTTCCCCTAGTCCCCATACCCGTCGCATTGCTTGCTCTGCCTTCTTTGCCACCTCCCTTATATGCGCCTCTTCTCCATTATTCTTTTTAAAAGTGTAGCCCAGATATTTAAATTCTTCAACTCCCTCAATGTCCTCTGTCTTGTATTTCCACCTTTTATGTCTCCTTTTTCCTCCCCCTTTTTTAAATACCATAATTTTTGTCTTTTCCACGTTTAACTCTAGTCCTTTTCTGTCTATATACCTCCCTAGCCGGTGTGCCATCTTCTGCAGCTCTCCTTCCCTTTTTGCCAACAGGACTATATCGTCAGCGTATGCTAAAGTCCATATCTTGTAGTGCCTTCCTATTAGCACCCCCCCATCTTGTCCTCTTTCCATTACCCCCTCCAAGTCTGCTGTATATATCGCAAATAAAATGGGGCTCAGAGGACAACCTTGCCTCAACCCCTTGTCTGTCCAGAATTCTTCTGATTCTTCACCCCCAACTCTTATTCTCATTCTTGTTTCTTCGTAAATTTCTTCAATACATTCCATTATGTCCTCATCAATTTTTTTCTTTCTCATGTACTTCCACAATTTCTGTCTGTCGACCATGTCAAACGCTGCTTTAAGGTCGATGAACATTGCATATATCTGTCCTCCTTTTTCACTTAGCTCTTTTTCAACTAAATGGTTCAGTGCGTATATATTGTCTAAAGTCCCTCGTCCCTTTCTAAAGCCTGCTTGTGTCTCGGGAAGTATTTCTTTTACTTTTACCTCTTCTTCCAGTCTTTCTCTCACAATCCCTGCATAAATCCTGTACCCTGTGTTCAGTAGTGTGATACCCCTGTAATTTTTGGCTTCATGTCTATTTCCCTTTTTATATATCGGCGTTATTACCCCTTCTCTCCAGCTGTCTGGCAGGTTTCCTCCTTTCCATATCTTGTTCATCGCAGTCAGTAATCCTTTCTCTATCCTTTCTTGCCCAGCTTTCCACGCCTCGTTCTTTAGTCCATCTCTACCTGGTGCTTTCTTTTCCTTGAGTTTTTGAATCTGTGTTTTTATTTCACCTAATTTTATATCGTTTACTTTCTCCTTCTCTTTTAGCCCCTTCTTTGTTTCCTCGTTTCTTTTCTTTCCTTCTAGTACTCCCATAAAGTGTTTCGTCCACTCTTCCATTTTTATTTCCTTGCTTGGCTCTTTCCTTCGCTTTTTCTCCCTATTTATGTAATCCCATGCCTGCCTCTCCGTTGTTATATCTCTAATTTCTTTTTCTATTCCTATTTTGAACTCATTCTTTTTATCTTTTATCCTTTTGTTATACTCCCTTTGCTTCCTCTTGAAGTCTTCTTTACTTGATTCTCCTTTCTTCCATCTCTTTAGTTCCCTTTTTACCTCTTTTTTCCATTCTTTACATTCTTTATCCCACCATTTGTTTTCTCCCGTTCTATCAGATATTCTCCACCTTTTACTTTGGGTGGCTTCCTTCATCCTCTCTTCAATTTCCTCCATCTCCTCCGTTTCTCCTTCTTCCTCGTATCTCCGTTCCAATTCCTCCATAAACTTCTTCCTTCCTTCCTCCGTCCAATCGCTGCCCTCTTTCCATTCGTTTCCTTTTCTTTCACCTCTCCTCGCCTCCAACTCCACCACCAGCGGTAGGTGATCCGAGTCCACCCTCTCTTCCACTTTCATTCTTTCTACCTTCTGTCCTCCTCCCAGCGTTGTCACCACGTAGTCGATTACTGTATCCCCTCTGCTTCCCACATAGGTATATTCTCCTTCTTCATCTCCTTCTTTGTTCCCATTTAGTACTATCCATCCTTGTTCTTCTAGCATTTCCATTAGTTCTTTTCCCTCGGCATTTATTGTTTTGTCTTTCGTTGTTCTTTTCTTTTTTCTATTCCCCCATATTTCGTCCACCTCTCCCAACTCCCCAATTCTCGCGTTGAAATCCCCTCCAATTAATAGGTTTTCCTGTTTCTCATCCTTAATTATTTCTTTTATTTCTTTCATTGTTTCTTTTATATTACCTTTACTGTATATTGTTACAATTTCCCATGTCTCTTCTTCCAGTTTTATCGTCCTCCTTACTGCTGTTTCTCTTCTGTCTGGTACCTTCTCCTCTTTTAGCTCCCTACGTACCCCCATTATAATTCCACCTCTTGCTCTCCCTTTCTTATGCTCCCTAACAGCACCTTGGCACACCCATCTGTAGTTTTTCGGTAGTTTGTCTTCCCATTCTTCCCATTCTTTGCTTTCCAGCCATGTTTCCACCATCCCAATCACATCCCAACCTTTGATGTATCTCCAGAAATCCTTATCTTTTCTTTTTATACCCGCTACGTTCCAGAAACCTATCTTTATCCTCTTTTTTATTTCTCTTCTTTCCTCTCTCCCACTTTTACCCCTCTGTTTACTTTCCCCCAACTCCTTCACCATTTTTTCGAAATTCCCCCTTTTCCAGTTCTTTGTTTTTTTCATTCCATATATACTGCGTTCCTTCACACCATACTTTTTTGTACCCGACCTTCACATCCTTTTTCCCCTCCTCTCTCTTCCCTTGTTGAATTATAAGCAAACATTTGAGGATGATACACATATTGTGGATGACTCAAAAAGCATAGATTCAATAAAAAATTTAAACTTAAGTCCAATGCAACTAACTGTTTTTGATGGAGAATATATTAATTGGCAAAGTTTTATGGAATTATTTACAAATTTAATTCGTAATAATAGTAAGTTATCAAGCATTGAAAAAATGCATTATTTAAAATTAAATTTGACAGAATAACCACTCAAACTCATAAAGAATTATCCTTTAACAAACGATAATTACGAAATTGTTTGGAACATCCTTTGTAAACGTTATGACAACAAGGTAGCACTTATTGAAACCTGTTTAAACAATTTAATAAACTACAATGTTATACGTTTAGAGTCAGAAATCAATATCAAAAAATTTCTAGATGAAATTAATGAATCGATTAGAGCATTAACCGAGTTGGGAATATATTCTAATCATTCAGATTTTATGTTAATACATATTTTAAAGACCAAATTAGATTTTAATTCATCAAAGAAATGGGAAAACAGAAATAATTCTGAATTACCAACCCTAAATGAATTTACGGAGTTTCTGGAGAGACGGTGGCGCAATCTAGAAAGAAGAAGGCATGTTAAAGTTAAAACATAATCAAGCCATCCTAATTCTAGTAGTAAACCAGTTTCAAGCAAGCAAATTCCTAACAAGGTCGAAACAAAAATTAAAAATTTGTTCTGTAACCATTGTAAGAAAAATGGTCATATAGAAAAGTATTGTTTTATTAAGAAGGAAAATCTAGATACGGTTAACCCTATTGCGCAAGTTAATACTTGTCGGGAGGCCACAATTTTATCAGAACCTTCTACTTGTTGTGAAAGATCGAAACATCTTATATCTGATGGTTCTCAAGCATCTTCTACTAACAAGACACAACACAATTCAAATAATGAATTATGTTCTTTTTATGATTTTGATGAGATTAATACGGGTAATTTACAAAATACTAATGATATTCTAAGTTTTGACAGTAAAAATAAAAATGTTAAGGCTAAGCAAACAGCTGACACTGTCCAATTCAAGATAGTCGCAGCCAAGGCTAAAACCGTATCATTTTTATTAGATACTGGCTCTCAAATCTCCTTGATTAAACAAAATATTCTAAATAACAATATCAGAATTAATAATATATCTAAAATTCTATTGAAGGGTATTTCTGAAGGCACGCCTTATACTTTAGGTTCACTGAAAACTTCTATAATTTTAGATAGTAATAAGTCGAAACAAACTCTACAGGTTGTGTCAGAAGATTTCCCCATTGAACACGATGGAATTATAGGGTTAGATATTTTACGAAAACTAAAGGCAGTAATTAATCTAGAAATGAACAGTGTACAATTCTCAGAGCGTGGCAAAATAACTGAGTTCCCACTTATAAATATAAACAATATCGTTTTACCAGCACGTACGAGGAAGATAATTCCTATGTCAGGTTCTACAGTAGGAGTTTGTGTAGCCAGGGAATTGCTACCTGAAGTTTTTTTAGCTAATGCATTAATCAAGCCCGTCAAAAATATTTTTTATATATCAATAATAAATTCTTCAATAAAAAATATAGTACTTAGTAATTTCAAACCGAATATCATACCGATAGATCAATTTAGTATTTACCATTTTTCAAAATCAAGTCCTAACAACCGTAAGGAACTTTTACTAAACAATTTAAATCTTTCACATGTCAATTCAGAATTAGTAACAGAATTAATAGAAATCTGTAACAGCTTTAATGACATATTTTTTTTACCGGGAGACAAGTTATCTTGTACGAGCGCATTAAGTCATAAGATAAAGATTAATTCTTCTAAACCTGTTAACGTTAAACCGTATAGATTGCCCTATGCGCAGAAAGAGATTGTAGAGAAGCATATTCAGGAACTGTTGGTCAACAACATCATTGAAGAAAGCAACTCACCCTATAACGCACCTCTATTAGTAGTACCTAAAAAAACAGATGCGTTAGGAAACAAACAATTTCGTGTAGTAGTCGATTTCCGTAAACTTAACGAGCAGACAACAAGTGACGCCTATCCTTTGCCTCTTATACATGATATACTGGACCAACTTAGCGGTGCAAAATTTTTCTCTACGCTTGACTAAGCAAGCGGTTTTCACCAGGTTCCTATGCTTCCCGAAGATAAAGAGAAAACAGCATTTAGTGCGAACTTTAAACACTATCAATTTGTAAGAATGCCATTCGGACCTAAAGGAGCCCCCCCATGTTTCAGAGACTTATGTCTCATGTTCTCACAGGTTTGCAAGGAATAGAATGCTTAATTTATTTGGACGATGTAGTCATTTTTGGCAAAAACATTTCTGAGCACAACCAAAGATTAAAAAACGTTTTTTCTAAATTACGGGAACATAATTTGAAGCTCCAACCATCCAAATGTAACTTTCTACATAAAGATTTGATTTATTTAGGTCATGTTATTAATGAAACGGGTATTCTACCAGATCCTTCTAAAGTAGAAGCGATAAAGAATTTCCCCATTCCAAACAATCCTAAACAAATTAAAACATTTTTGGGTATGTCAGGCTATTATCGTCGGCATATACCGCATTACGCAGAGATAGCCAAACCACTATATAATGCAGCAAACAGTAATGTTAAAGTGTTAGAATGGTCACACCAGTGCGACGAATCATTTAAATTTTTAAAAAATAAATTAACCATATCACCTGTTTTGCAATACCCGGACTTTAGTAAAAATTTCGTTGTAACCACGGATGCAAGTAAATATGCTATAGGTGCAGTCCTTTCACAAGTTACTATTAGGGAAAGCCACCCAATAGCATATGCTTCAAGAACTCTAAATAAGGCACAACAAAATTATACAACTACTGAACGTGAGTTATTAGCAGTAGTATGGGCTGTTGCTCATTTTAGACCCTATCTCTATGGAAAGTTTTTTAGTATCGTAACAGACCATCAAGCCTTGACTTGGTTAATGAGTATTAGGGACCCGAGTTCTAGACTTATGCGTTGGCGGATAAAACTAGAAGAGTATAATTACGAAGTAATATATAGACCAGGTAGTTCGATTCCACACGTAGATGCTCTAAGTCGCGTATACTCAGTTCAGGTTGATACAATGGATATTACATACGAAAATTATTTAGAAATAATTAAAAATAAAATTATCATAAACAGTAAAGTAATTGAACATGATAAAAGTTTATATGACGCACCGACGTCATTTTCATTAGTAGATTTTGTATCAAGAGATTTTAAGAACTCAATTGGAAATTGTCCTGAATTAATCGATAAATTTAGTAATATTGATGCATTTCTAATACAAAAAAAAGAAGTATCAGAAATCGCATACATCGAGATTAATACTAGATTTATTATCTGTTTAATAATTAAGGAATTTCATTTTAATCTACCAAATTATAAAGAAATATTTTTGGCATTAGTAAATCTGAAAAACTTTTGTACTTTACACAAAATTACTAATATTGCCATGAACAGGTTCGAATCTGAACTAACTAAATTAGATTTCGCTCAGATACGAACTATGCTCAGACATATCTTTAATAAAACAAATATAACAGTACACATTTATAATGACACTATACTTAAAATTAGTGACCTTGAGTTAATAAACAATGTAATTTCGGAATTTCATGTTAATCCCACAGCAGGCCACTTAGGAGTCTCTAAGACAATTGGACGATTAAAATCACACTTTAATTTTCCAAGTATGGTTAGAAAAGTCAAAAAATTTATTAGACAATGTGTATCATGTCAAAAGAATAAAGTGTGCAAATTAAATAAATGTCCATTAACAATTACATCGACTTCGAAACATAGTTTCGAAAGGTTGGCTTTGGACATAGTATATCTTCCCAAGAAAGACGACGACGACAAATACATATACTTACTAACAATACAGGACGACCTTACTAAGTTTACGGAAGCTATTTCTATTATAAACCAGGAGGCAAATACTGTCGCGAAAGCATTAGTAACTAACGTCATTTGTAGATACGGAGTTCCTAATATGATCTTAACAGACCAAGGAACAAATTTCATGTCGAAAATTTTTAAAGATATATGCAAGTTGTTAAAAATTAAACAATTAAAAACAACGGCATTTAGACCAGCAACCAACGGTGCCTTAGAAAGAGTTCATAGAACCCTTGCCGAATATCTGAGGAATTTTTGTAAAAAACATGATGATTGGATAAATTGGATTCCCTATGCAATGTTCGTGTATAACACAACTCCGCATACAGCGACCGGTTTTACTCCTTTCGAACTAATTTATGGACATAAGGCAAATCTGCCTTCAATTTTTTATAAAGAACCAATCGAGGTAAATACTTATAATAATTTTATAGTAGAACTCAAACACAGGTTACAAGTAGCGAGGGAACTTGCTATGAATAACTTGGTTAAAAACAAAGAAAAAACAAAAGTATATTTTGATAGAAGGGTCAATTCTCTTTTCACACCTGAAGTAAACGAACTAGTTTTATTAAGAAATGAACAGTTACCAACCAAAGGACAGTCCAAAAAACTTTTACCCTTATACGTAGGACCGTATAAAGTTACTAAAATTATATCCCCTGTTAATACAGAAATACTAATTGGTAAAAAACATACGGTAGTTCATAATAATAGGTTAAAGAGATTTTGTACCAATGAATAAAAACTTGACGAATGAAATGGATTTTGTCAGGGATGATTGTTTTGTGGAGCAGTGTTAACTCTATACGATGGGATCAGAATCGTTGTCGACACTTTGCTTCTCTTTTTGTTTTTTTTCTAGAATTGTAACTCGTATATTTTGTTTTTATACGTGTCCCTTTTTTTTTGAAAGGGGGTGTTGTGATATGTACGACATCTTCCCTATCTCATTTTTGCCTTTTTCTTTTCCTTAGAGCAGAAACGCATATGTTTTGTTTTATATGCGTTCCTTTTCTTTGGTTGAGGAGTGTTGTAAGTACGCATATGTCGCACTTACCTTTTATTTTAATAATAATAAATGTTAATTATTACATAAGAATTATATTATGTTAACAGTTTTAGTATTAGTATTAATATTGTAATAAATAATTGTTTAAATTTAGCGCTTGTAAACATTGTCTCTGGTCTGTGGAGATTTATATTGTTTTAATACTGGTAACCCAGTATTGGCGTTATGTGATGTGAAATAAATCATTATATATCAAACGGTACTGGACTCAGACCATGGATTACGAGTTGTAACTTCGATCGTACAACAGCTAAAATTGTAACATCAAGTATTCTACCGTAAGCACGTTTTCACTATTAATCAAATTATAACACTAAAATTTACATTTTGTTCTATATCTGGCATCTTTATTAATCTAATAAAATACTATTGTAATTAAGTATGCAGATATAATATTACAACGAATAAATGATATATTTTAATAAAAGTGTTTGTATTAATAGTATTTAAAAGATACTAATTGTTCCAACGTCGTATGTCGCAACAAGGGTATACTTTAGACCGCTCAAGTATTCACAAATTGCAACAATACTCCGTTTTAACAAGAATCCTGTTAATCATCTTGAAGAGACGCTAATTCTAATCATTGAAACATTCCGTAATTGTCCGTTGGAAAATCGTCATAAGAAGATCTACATTCAGAAGCTAACAACACAACGTGGTGCACTAGCCCAGCTGAGAATCTTCCCTTAGAACGAGCATCCGTTAATTAATAATATAATTAATTATCAGAAGTAACGTCCCGGCGACAACCTAACCTCAATTTCACAACAATATAGTACACTTTTATAGAAATTAGGACATAGGACACAAGCCCATTAAACAATAAATTCGCATTCGATTAATTTCTTACGCGACGTCCCTTATAGAAAACTTAACAGGTTTTTTTATAAAACTTAACAGGGCTGTTTATGAAAACTCCGAGTTATCCAACACGGACGATGTCCGCCCGTGCCGCCATCTTGCAAAATTATTAGCAATATCTCGTTAATAGTTCAAATTTAATTAAAAATCTATTGTAAGTAGAATACAGTCACAAATACAAAAAGAATGAACTATGTAAGTATTAAAAACAAGACACAGATATATCATATATTAATAAAATTAAAATGTGAAATCTTGTGGTCATTAAGTAATATTGCATGAAAAGTAAAATATAAATTATAGAAAATTCCATTTTAATACAGGAATACATGAGACCAAATAGACAAGTGAGCTAAATGTTTACGCCAGTGACTAGATACAGATTATTTCACTTGGAGCTAAAAAAGAGTATTTTTATTTAAGCGGAAATTAATATTTTGTCTACTGGTGGAGGCTTAAGCCGGGATTGAATATACGACGTTGGTTTTTGGCTCAAATCATCAGAGCAGCCTCATCAATATAATAAGAATCAGGTCCAAGAAGGTTGAACCCGCGCTTCTGATTAGAGCATGGTTGTTTAACTTACTTTAACACTTTTGAGTCAGCATCTGAAGAACACGGAGGGCACCACGTACTAATGCATATATAACAGGCGAGGTCATGATCTTAAATATAAGCAAACCTTTTTATAGACAAACAGTTAGATGTTAAACATGGTCTTGTTTTAATAGAATACAGAAGCAAATCAGAACCATTCATTAAAAATGCGTGCAGAGCTGTAGTCAGCAAGTGAGCAACAATATGTTGCTTCAGCGTACACGATTAAAGATATTAACCTCTTCAAATTTCTATTCAGCCAAATGTACTAATTGGGCGGAAAATTACCTTTTTCTGCGTCAAATTCTATTGTATCCAGTCATAGTTTGGTGATTTGGAACCCCCCTAAATATGTCAGGTTCAGAACAGCTCTTGTCGTATTGTCTGAAAAGCTCTGTAGTAGATAACATACATATAAATTCAGAGTGGTACGGAAGGAAGTTCTACAACTTGTACATTGGGCGTCATCAATTTAAAGTAAAGCACAATTAGCTGAATTCCAGCAGTAGAGTAACATAGAATGTGGGATTGTAGTATATACCATATGTGGCATTATTACATGCTTTTATCTATAAAAAAAAATTGTTTTAAAGAAAAAAGTTTGGTGACGTACCCAGTCTACATTTTGGAGTCACTTTGACTCCAAATCATATTGAAGATGCGTCATGATTTTTTTGTCATAAAAGAGTTCATTTATAGTTCAGTTTCTCACATATTTTCATATAAAATGTCTACTTTATCGGCTACAGATGGCGAAATTACTCCACCTGTCGGAATACAAATGAAGATAAAGTTGATGCGAACCATAATTGAAGTGAAATAGTGATAGAAACGTCACTAAATAGGGCACTTCACCAAATTGTTTACTGGGGTAGTTTAAAGGTAAGCATCCACAAGTCGGCAACACCGCATCGCACTTATACCTTTAGTTTACTTAGCATAGTTCAAATTACGAAAATTTGGCGGGGACTCATGTTAAAAGGAGGTTATAAGAGCCGTGAAAATCTACGATACGATGGTTATCTTATTCCTTCCTATAATATACAATACAAAAAAAAATTAGTGAAAGAGCGCATTTTCATGGGCTGATTACACGTCAGAGAAGTTAGCAGTCCCAAATGTTGGCAGTCTCGATGTTGGCAGTCCCGATGTTGGCCGTCCGATGTTGGCGCTCTAAGGCAATATTAATAATCGGAATTATAGCTGTAAAATGAAAACTTAACAAGTTGTTATTAAAATTATTACAAATACAGAATGAAATAAGAGTAAATAACCATTAGTTGCCATATATTAGTATATATATATAACTATTTTGAAGATAGGAGTCATTAAAGTTTGTGTTTTATTTATATATACTATACTATCAAACACCCCGAAAAAAACATATATTACACTACAGCTCAATGACATAATTTGGCATGTGCATTAAGTATAGATTGTAGATTAATAATTTACTGTCAAATGTTAAAGTCCACCTATTGGATTCGGAGCTACGAGTCTTTGAAGTTAATGTTTTATTCATATATATACAGGTAGATGCGACTATCAAACACCTCGAAAAAAACATATATTACACTACAGCTCAATGACATAATTTGACATGTGTATAGAGCATATTATGTAGATTAATAATTTACTGTCAAATGTTAAACTCCACCTATTGGATTCGGAGCTACGAGTCTTTGAAGTTAATGTTTTATTCATATGTATACAGGTAGATGCGACTATTAAACACCTCAAAAAAAATGTATATTATACTAAAGCCCAATGACACAATTTGGGATGTGCATTAAGTATAGATTGTAGATTAATAATTAACTGTCAAATGTTAAAGTCCACCTATTGGATTCGGAGCTACGAGTCTTTGAAGTTAATGTATTATTCATATGTATACAGGTAGATGCGACTATCAAACACCTCGAAAAAAATGTATATTACACTACAGCCTAATGATACAATTTGGCATGTGCATTAAGTATAGATTGTAGATTAATAATTTACTGTTAAATGTTAAAGTCCACTTATTGGATTTGGAGCTACGAGTCTTTGAAGTTAATGTTTTATTCATATGTATACATGTAGATGCGACTATCAAACAAAAAGTTAGTCAAATTACGAATAAATTGAAAATATTTTATATTTTGTTGGAAAAAATATATTTTTTTAGGCAGTTTATATGAAAAAATAGTGTTGTTATATGTAAAATTAATATAGAACGAGTTAAATATTTCAATTTAAAAATAGAATTCAAATTTAAAATGAATTTCAATTTATAAGTAAAAGACAGACGTCACTTGCGACGGGGATAAATGCTAATATTTTTAAATATTTCATAAATATTTCCAAATTTAACGCAAAGGGGACATTATTTATTACACTAATAAAATAATAAATAGAAAGGAGCACTAGCTCTATCCTTTTTTAACACATTGCAGTTAGCGCTATTGCTTTGAGAGGATACACTAAGCAGTCATGCCCAGCTGCTTCCACTCCGACTCAACTACAATTGTTTTGTGCGTATTGCAAAATTACTGAGATGTGGTTTTAAAAATGTATTAAAATATGATAACTAGGTGATTAACAAGAAATATATATTTATTAATAAAATATATGAGTCTATTAATAATAAATTAGTTTATCTTAATATATAAAAGAAAGACGGGTTTGTTACAACACTTATAACTCGAGATCTGCTGAACCAATATTCATGGTTATTGATTCGTTGGATTTGTCTCCGCCCCGAATAGCATAATACATCTTAAAAACAATGAAAATATATAAAACAAAGACGGGTGTGTTACAACACTTATAACTCGAGATCTGCTGAACCAATATTCATGGTTATTGATTCGTTGGATTTGTCTCCGCCCCGAATAGCATAATACATCTTAAAAACAATGAAAACTCGATATGTGCAATGAATACTTAATTATTTCAATAAATGCTGATTTCATGTCAAACATTTGTTGTCCAATCCTGTCAAATACTGTAACAACTATTCATGTGTGCGTTCAGAAATTTATTTTTTGTAAAATGTGTCGAAAGTTCAGGTACTGTTATATTTGTTTGTTCTAGACATTAATTTGTGTAAATTATTTATTAATTATTTAATTTTTAATTTTAGAAAATAATACCTAAGATTTATTGTACAGGTTAACAAAAGTGTAATTGTCTTTTTATAGGTTATCTATAATCTATAATTTTTCTTGATAAGCTATTCATATGTAGTGGTTAAATACTCTTTGAGCTATTGTCTATGTCTCGAAAGTGGTTTTTTGTGGTTTTATGCGAGTGCACATTCAGTATTAATATTAATAACAATGCCACGTCCTAGAAGATCTAATCTTTCCCAGCGGAGCCGTAATGCAATTAGGCAAAGGAATATCGCGAATCAATTATCTGATGAAGAACGAGAAATTGCACGAGAAGAGCGCCACGTTAGTATGGAGCAAAGAAAAGCCTTAATTCGTGCTTCTCAAACACAAGAGCAAAGAGAGGTAGCCCGTGAAACGGCTAGGTTAGAAACGAGAAATCGTCGAGCTTATCGTACAGATGAACAGAGGAATAATCTTCGAAGTGCAAGAAGAAATGGTTCAAGTATTGATTTGAATCGAGCAGCGTTTCTATATGATTGCACTATCGACTACAGCTTGCATCGTTTTGTTTGCATTGGTCCAATGGACGTTGTTTGCCAGCATTGTGGAGCATTGAGGTTTGCTGGTGAAACGCCTGGTTTGTGCTGCCTTAGTGGTAAAGTGAAATTGCCATCATTGGTCCCGCCACCAGAGCCATTGTGTTTCCTGCTTTATGGCGAAACACTAGAATCACGACATTTTCTAGCGAACACTCAAAAATACAATGTCTGTTTCCAAATGACTTCATTTGGGGCGGAAATTATCGAAGAACACGGATATAATCCGACATTTAAGGTAATTTACGTTAAAAACTATATTTTCTATGATTGTAAAAAAAATCTGGAATGTAGTTTGTTAGATTTCTGTATTTGGCATGTTATTATTTGAAAAAAAAAGTGTTTGTAAATCTAACTATAACTATGGCTTTGACTTTACAGATTCAAGGCCAGATTTGCCATCGCATTGGATCATTGCAACCTATAGAAGATGCACAGCATAAATTCTTGCAAATATACTTTATGGGCAATATGGAAGAACAACTTGACCGACGTCAAGGGATCAACACAGCTACGAAAAGAGCAATTCTCCAAGATCTGCAGCAAATGCTTCATGAACATCATGCATTGGTCAGGCTGTTCAAGACTGCTTTAGAGCGCATGCCAAGTGATGACTATAAAGTTGTGATCAGAGCAGATAAAAGACCAGCTGGAACAGATGAACGCACATTTAATGCTCCAACAATCGATGAAGTGGCAATCCTGATTGTTGGTGAAAACTTGGAAACACGTGATATTGTACTTACACGACGGAATACTGGGCAACTACAAAGAATATATGAAACACACCGTTCATATGACGCGTTACAATACCCGCTGATGTTTTGGCAAGGAGACGATGGATATCACTTTAATATCATAATGATTAATCCATTGAATGGTAAGATCAATATTGTTGTTTTCATTTAAACTTGATATACATTTTATTCTGTTTGCTTTTAGTACCCAAAAAAAGTTGTAATTTCTAATTTAGTAGAGAGTATCTGTAAGAGTCGTTAACCTATTAGGGGTTCTAAAATACAATTTTTACTGCATTTGTTTCAGGTGAGGAAACTACCAAGAAGGTTAGTTCAATGAATTATTACGCATATCGTTTGATGATTCGTGAAAATTCTGACAATTATTTGTTGCGATTTCGTCGACTGCTTCAACAATATTGCGTTGACATGTACGTTAAAATCGAAACGGAGCGCCTGACTTTCATTCGGTTGAATCAAGCTAAGAGTATATTCATTTAACGGCGACATACACAGGTAGCCCGCGTCATTTGCATGAATATGCGCAAGATGCAATGACATATGTTCGTCATTATGGTCGGCCAGATCTATTCATTACATTTACATGTAATCCGAAATGGATAGAAATTATTCAATTGCTGCTTCCCGCACAAACATCAAGTGATCGACACGACATCACCGCACGTGTTTTCAGGCAAAAAATTCGGTCACTAATGAATTACATTGTTGAGCAACACGTCTTTGGGAATACTCGATGCTGGATGTATTCAATCGAATTCTTGGTAGTTTCCTCACCTAAAACAAATGCAGTAAAAATTGTATTTTAGAACCCCTAATAGGTTAACGATATCATTACATCCAGATCTGATGGATCTGGTCTAACTATTTGTGGCCTCAATCTAGATAATGCATGTTTTTCTCATGGTCAATTGTACGTGTCATGCTCACGTGTCGGCAAACCATCCGCTTTATTTGTTCTTGCGCCTGACCAAAAAACAAAGAATGTCGTTTACCACAAGGTGCTTGAATGAAAATCCCATTAATGAATTAATCCGAGTGTATTCCAATCTGCACAACATAGTTTTCAATCATTTTTTTCTGACATGAGTTTGAATTACTTAATTATTATTATTTTTTTAATTTTTATTCTCATTCTGTATGTTTTCATCAACATTCATCATAATAAAATACTTTTATGTTTCTATCTATATTAATAAATATTATTTTGTATCATTGTATTACGTTCATCAAAGCCTAAATTAGTTCAGCTAAAAGGTAACACGACATTCATTGACTGTTAGGCGGTACGAAGTTCGTCGGGTCAGCTAGTTAATAAATATAAGAGAAAATATAATATAAGATGCAAACTTACAAAAAGTAACACAAATAAAACATATAATAGAAATACTAAGAAAACAGCAATGGCAATTTATTAACTCTATTTTTAATTTAACACATAAAAATATATACCTAAAAATACAAAAAGTAAAGATTTGACTGGCTGAACGAAAAAATTAAGCCGGTAATTTGCGTATGCATACTTCAACAAAAAAATGTTTAGTGGTATAAACATCACATATATCTATATATGTTAGTTTAAATATATGCCTTAACATATTTTACCAACAACAACTGGTAGCGTAGTGGGAACGTTTATATCTTTCAAACTTACAGTACGGTATTCAATTCTAGAGAAGTGGCAATTTTTTTTTCTTTTTTTTGTAAGCAATCATAATAATTAGTTATTGTAATGATAGCTAAATTAATAAATATAATTTTATAAATAAATAATTATATAAATTAAAATACGATAGAGTTTCAAGGATTTCATTAACTTTGCTTGAATGTATACAAACATTCAAAGACTCCTAGCTCCGAATCCAATAGGTGGACTTTAACATTTGACAGTAAATTATTAATCTACAATCTATACTTAATGCACATGCCAAATTGTGTCATTGAGCTGTAGTGTAATATATGTTTTTTTCGAGGTGTTTGATGGTCGCATCTACCTGTATATATATGAATAAAACATTAACTTAATAGACTCGTAGCTCCGAATCCAATGGGTGGACTACAACATTTGACAGCAAATTATTAATCTACATACTATACTCTATACACATGTCAAATTGTGTCATTCAGCTGTAGTGTAATATATGTTTTTTTCGAGGTGTTTGATAGTCGCATCTACCTGTATATATATGAATAAAACATTAACTTCAAAAACTCGTAGCTCCGAATCCAATGGGTGGACTACAACATTTGACAGCAAATTATTAATCTACATACTATACTCTATACACGTGTCAAATTGTGTCATTCAGCTGTAGTGTAATATATGTTTTTTTCGAGGTGTTTGATTGTCGCATCTACCTGTATATATATGAATAAAACATTAACTTCAAAGACTCGTAGCTCCGAATCCAATGGGTGGACTAAACATTTGACAGCAAATTATTAATCTACATACTATACTCTATACACATGATAAATTGTGTTATTCAGCTGTAGTGTAATATATGTTTTTTTCGAGGTGTTTGATAGTCGCATCTACCTGTATATATATGAATAAAACATTAACTTCAAAGACTCGTAGCTCCGAATCCAATGGGTGGACTACAACATTTGACAGCAAATTATTAATCTACATACTATACTCTATACACATGATAAATTGTGTTATTCAGCTGTAGTGTAATATATGTTTTTTGCGAGGTGTTTGATAGTCGCATCTACCTGTATACATATGAATAAAACATTAACTTCAAAGACTCGTAGCTCCGAATCCAATAGGTGGACTTTAACATTTGACAGTAAATTATTAATCTACAATCTATACTTAATGCACATGCCAAATTGTGTCATTCAGCTGTAGTGTAATATATGTTTTTTTCGAGGTGTTTGATAGTATAGTATATATAAATGAAACACAAACTTTAATGACTCCTATCTTCAAAATAGTTATATATATATACTAATATATGGCAACTAATGGTTATTTACTCTTATTTCATTCTGTATTTGTAATAATTTTAATAACAACTTGTTTAGTTTTCATTTTACAGCTATAATTCCGATTATTAATATTGCCTTAGAGCGCCAACATCGGACGGCCAACATCGGGACTGCCAACATCGAGACTGCCAACATTTGGGACTGCTAACTTCTCTGACGTGCTGATTACTGATTAAGTTATATGTTCGCAAATCATCAGAAAATTTCAGTGAACCGGTTGAACTAGAAATGAACCAGAAATTGAAAACCACTTATCTACGTAATATATTAAAATAATAATAAATAATTGAATATTCTTTTGAATAGACCATAATATCTTATTTTTATTTTTAGGTAAATATATAAAATGATAAGGCCCTCGTTGAGTTCATATCTAGTGAACGCATGCGCATTGTGCAGTTACATATTCCGAATAATAATATGACTTTAAACTGCGGGGGAGACGTTCGGCGGGAAAGAGCAAATAGTTACAAAGTTCTATAACACATTAGCGGAGCCATTTCACGGGGTCGGTGAACTCTAATTCGGGAGTATCGCATCCCGGTCGACAATTCCAGACTCGGAACTTTCGGGGGAATGCTAGAGTGCTAGAGGACCATTTCACTAAATTAAATAATCACATTTTAAACATGCAATATACAGGGTAACCTAAAATATGTTGTTTTAGTTCAATAGATATATTGAAATACAGAAAAGGTAATGTTAACGTAATTGAGTGTAGATAAGGTTGCATAATAATCAGGCGGTCTTCTATTCCATTCAGTGTTTTCAGCAGCAAACTGTAAAAAGATGCCTTAAATTAAATTTTGAACTTTTACAAAAAATTATAATTTCACATGAATATAAGAGAATATACATAAAAGTCCTTATTATACGTTGAAGTCCTATTATTTAAGTTTTACAGTTTTCATGTAATATTTTAATGAGATATTGCTTTGAACTATTGAACTAGAGTAAAATGCAAGAATAAATTTTTTTTTAGCAAACTGTCCTAACTTATTTTCTAAGTTTTGATAGGAATTAGCACTAAGAACATTACGAATACATACATTTAAAAACATTTGTAGTACAAAATTAATAGTCCAGAAATACGAGTATGCATATTTAAAATATAGAGCTTAAATTAGTTTTACAGAATAAGTCACTAAGGATTTTAAAACTTTTTCTGCTTCCAAATACCTGCTTGTAGTCTTGAGGAATATTGCAGTTTTGTCTGTGCGATGAGTAATTGTAGCAACGAAGAATAATATGATTTACCGTTAGTGGGCTATTACTTTGTTCACATATTGGATGTGGATGTGATATTTAAAATGTAATGAAGCAGTTCTTTAATTTAAATCCTAGCAAACATAACTGCATCAAAAAATTTCAAAAAATCCAAAAAAAAAATTTTAGAAAAAATAGTCCATGAATTTAAAAAAGGTCACATAAAAGCCAGAATCGCGTGGATATTTAAAATGTAATGAAGCAGTTCTTTAATTTAAATCCTAGCAAACATAACTGCATCAAAAAATTTCAAGAAATTCAAAAAAAATGTTTAGAAAAAAAGTCCATGAATTCAAAAAAGGTCGCATAAAAGCCAGAATCGCGTGGATATTTAAAATGTAATGAAGCAGTTAGTTACTTTAAAGCCTAGCGAAGATAACTACATAAAAAAACTTCAAGAAATTAAAAAAAAATTTTTAGAAATTATAGTCTATGAATTTAAAAAAGGTCGCATAAAAGCCAGAATCGCGTGGATATTTAAAATGTAATGAAGCAGTTATTTACTTTAAAGCCTAGCGAAGATAAATACATCAAAAAATTTCAAGAAATTAAAAAAAAAATTTTAGAAATAATAGTCCATGAATTTGAAAAAGGTCGCATAAAAGCCAGAATCGCGTGGATATTTAAAATGTAATGAAGCAGTTATTTACTTTAAAGCCTAGCGAAGATAACTACATCAAAAAATTTCAAGATATGAAAGAGAAAATTTTAGAAAAAAATTGTGCCTTACTTGAAATCCATTTTTAATTATCTCTTGCGGTTAATGAGAAATCGGCGTTTAAATTTTATTTTATTTCGACTTTAAATTTAAATTATTTCGTAAACAAAAGAACTTATTTCAAATTAAATTATAAATTTGAAATCAGCATAAAAATGGTATACCGAAATCTAAGCCACAAACAGACATCGTTTGGCCTTGTGACTTATTGATCATCATTGTGAATGCCAATCTAATAAGAAATTGAATGCGTTTGAATTCAATTGGCACATCTGTAATAATCATAGGGATTCGTGGCAGTAATACATTTTCGCCTCGGCACTTGCCATTCAAAATGGTGGCTTCGATAATGTTTTTCATTAATTTTTTAATGACTAATCGTGTGCCATTGCAAAGCCATGGTGGGTTCAAATTACGAAACAAAATAACCGAAAATCCAACCTTCAATTGTAAATGGTGCGGTAGCATGCCCGGCATATCCAATGAATTCAAAAACTTAATTGAATAATTCACAGATTCGTTAGCATCGCAAACAGCATCGATAGATTTGTTTAAACGAGTTGTTAACTTAATCAAAATCTAGATTTGTATTCAAACACTGAGTAGAGTTTTTAGGATTTTGTTACATGTTAGGAATATAATTCCTAATAACTTCCTTGTTCATGCTTGCAACCATTCTTGAACGTATGCAATACTGCGCATGCGTTCATTATGTACAATGCTGAACTAAATTATACCCTTAAATTATTGGTTTTTTTTTTTTTTTATTTAGGCTTTGGCTTATTCAACCTTCTTGCCGATCATATTTTTAATTTGTCTTTTAATTTTTAATCAGTCTTTCTAATTTGTTTCACATGTAACGTGTATTTTTAACACCATATCTACAGAGTGTTTATACGGTTCAAATTCTTATCTTATTTGTTTTAATACTATCAGTCTCAGTTCATTTGTTTTTAATACTATCAAATTAAGTTCATAATAACCAAACCCAGAAAATATCTATCTGGTCCGGGGATCGAACCCGAAGACACAGCAGTCGGCGTCAAGCATCAATGCTCTCGCCCACTGTGTCGTCAATTAAATTATTGTATATATGCATGTTTAGTAGTATAAATATTTGTTCAATGCCACTTTATTTTCTTTGTGTTGCAACATTGTCACATACAAGGTGCCATACAATCGAACACACAAATTCAATACAAAACACATCTTTGTTGCCGCATAGTATTACATCGCTACATTTCGCGCTTCTTCATTGTAAAGTTTTAAGATTTATTGATAATTAGGAAAAATGTTGTTTGTTTAGGAATTTAAATCCAGTTTTATGTTTTTCACATCATTTTCGGCTTAAAGTATTGATAAATGAGAAACAGTTATTAGAAAAAATAAGTTGTACATAGAATAACGTTGGCTCATAGGCTTTCCAAACACTTATGTCTAGATACAAAGGTTTTTGTGTGGGACTTAAAAAAAATTTAATTTCACAAAGGCTGAAAGGTAATTGTAACTAGATACAATAAATGTCGTAAGGGAGCTAAAGAAAAAACTTCATATTGGGTACTGCTCTAGTTTCGTATTAGTCTCTGTACGCCACTCGGTAAATAGATAATTAAATTTATTTCCCACAACTTGTGTAACATATATACAAAATAAGATGTACATATTATATATCGCCCAATATCACTAAATATGAAAAACCAATACGTTCAATAACTAATTTATTAAACCTGTAAGATCAGTAGACAAACTACGCTATCGGCTTTTCTTTTGGGATTTTTAAAGTTTTACATATGTGTATATATATTAGAGAACGGATAGAGTAACGCACGTTTAAATATAAAGTCAAACATACTGGTAATTTCTTATTAAATAAACATAAAAAAAAACAGTTAACATGAAAACATTAAATGTGTAACAACTTCATTATGACTTGCACAAAATAAACTCAACTACAAACTGATAATATTAGAATAATATATATTAAACATATCATCTACAGCAATACGATATGCTTTCAGCATATAGGTTACACTTATTAGTTATTCTTATTTTATTTTTTTTTTTTAATAATATTTATTTTTAAGTGCATCAACTATTGGAAGTTATTAGCACTTTTAATCAATATTACATTTTTATATACATTTTTTTTCTTATAAAACATAACTTACACTATATATGGACGCTGTTATGCATTCATGTGTCAAGCGCCAAAATATTAAAAATTGAGTTAAGCACGAAATGTTGTTTCTAATACAATAAATAAAAATATTTTTTATGAACTATGTCATAAAAAAATTTGCATTCGATGTAAAAGCTTAAACTTATTATTACAATATCTCAATGCAGAATTCTCGTTTTGCAAAAATGGTTCATCCGCCTCGATTCAACCTTTATTAAAATCAATAATAAATCGAAAAGTTGATATAAATAAAAAAAAAATATCATAGCTTCAGACGTTTGAAATAAAATTGAATAAAGATACTCCGCACTTAATTGAAATAAAATCAAAACTTTCTGACCAACCACAAATCATTAACATTGGTAAAATGAAAAAAGGAAAGAAATTAATTACATTGAATGATATTGAATTACCGAATTTATGGTCGCATCTACCTGTATATATATGAATAAAACATTAACTTAATAGACTCGTAGCTCCGAATCCAATGGGTGGACTACAACATTTGACAGCAAATTATTAATCTACATACTATACTCTATACACATGTCAAATTGTGTCATTCAGCTGTAGTGTAATATATGTTTTTTTCGAGGTGTTTGATAGTCGCATCTACCTGTATATATATGAATAAAACATTAACTTCAAAAACTCGTAGCTCCGAATCCAATGGGTGGACTACAACATTTGACAGCAAATTATTAATCTACATACTATACTCTATACACGTGTCAAATTGTGTCATTCAGCTGTAGTGTAATATATGTTTTTTTCGAGGTGTTTGATTGTCGCATCTACCTGTATATATATGAATAAAACATTAACTTCAAAGACTCGTAGCTCCGAATCCAATGGGTGGACTAAACATTTGACAGCAAATTATTAATCTACATACTATACTCTATACACATGATAAATTGTGTTATTCAGCTGTAGTGTAATATATGTTTTTTTCGAGGTGTTTGATAGTCGCATCTACCTGTATATATATGAATAAAACATTAACTTCAAAGACTCGTAGCTCCGAATCCAATGGGTGGACTACAACATTTGACAGCAAATTATTAATCTACATACTATACTCTATACACATGATAAATTGTGTTATTCAGCTGTAGTGTAATATATGTTTTTTGCGAGGTGTTTGATAGTCGCATCTACCTGTATACATATGAATAAAACATTAACTTCAAAGACTCGTAGCTCCGAATCCAATAGGTGGACTTTAACATTTGACAGTAAATTATTAATCTACAATCTATACTTAATGCACATGCCAAATTGTGTCATTCAGCTGTAGTGTAATATATGTTTTTTTCGAGGTGTTTGATAGTATAGTATATATAAATGAAACACAAACTTTAATGACTCCTATCTTCAAAATAGTTATATATATATACTAATATATGGCAACTAATGGTTATTTACTCTTATTTCATTCTGTATTTGTAATAATTTTAATAACAACTTGTTTAGTTTTCATTTTACAGCTATAATTCCGATTATTAATATTGCCTTAGAGCGCCAACATCGGACGGCCAACATCGGGACTGCCAACATCGAGACTGCCAACATTTGGGACTGCTAACTTCTCTGACGTGCTGATTACTGATTAAGTTATATGTTCGCAAATCATCAGAAAATTTCAGTGAACCGGTTGAACTAGAAATGAACCAGAAATTGAAAACCACTTATCTACGTAATATATTAAAATAATAATAAATAATTGAATATTCTTTTGAATAGACCATAATATCTTATTTTTATTTTTAGGTAAATATATAAAATGATAAGGCCCTCGTTGAGTTCATATCTAGTGAACGCATGCGCATTGTGCAGTTACATATTCCGAATAATAATATGACTTTAAACTGCGGGGGAGACGTTCGGCGGGAAAGAGCAAATAGTTACAAAGTTCTATAACACATTAGCGGAGCCATTTCACGGGGTCGGTGAACTCTAATTCGGGAGTATCGCATCCCGGTCGACAATTCCAGACTCGGAACTTTCGGGGGAATGCTAGAGTGCTAGAGGACCATTTCACTAAATTAAATAATCACATTTTAAACATGCAATATACAGGGTAACCTAAAATATGTTGTTTTAGTTCAATAGATATATTGAAATACAGAAAAGGTAATGTTAACGTAATTGAGTGTAGATAAGGTTGCATAATAATCAGGCGGTCTTCTATTCCATTCAGTGTTTTCAGCAGCAAACTGTAAAAAGATGCCTTAAATTAAATTTTGAACTTTTACAAAAAATTATAATTTCACATGAATATAAGAGAATATACATAAAAGTCCTTATTATACGTTGAAGTCCTATTATTTAAGTTTTACAGTTTTCATGTAATATTTTAATGAGATATTGCTTTGAACTATTGAACTAGAGTAAAATGCAAGAATAAATTTTTTTTTAGCAAACTGTCCTAACTTATTTTCTAAGTTTTGATAGGAATTAGCACTAAGAACATTACGAATACATACATTTAAAAACATTTGTAGTACAAAATTAATAGTCCAGAAATACGAGTATGCATATTTAAAATATAGAGCTTAAATTAGTTTTACAGAATAAGTCACTAAGGATTTTAAAACTTTTTCTGCTTCCAAATACCTGCTTGTAGTCTTGAGGAATATTGCAGTTTTGTCTGTGCGATGAGTAATTGTAGCAACGAAGAATAATATGATTTACCGTTAGTGGGCTATTACTTTGTTCACATATTGGATGTGGATGTGATATTTAAAATGTAATGAAGCAGTTCTTTAATTTAAATCCTAGCAAACATAACTGCATCAAAAAATTTCAAAAAATCCAAAAAAAAAATTTTAGAAAAAATAGTCCATGAATTTAAAAAAGGTCACATAAAAGCCAGAATCGCGTGGATATTTAAAATGTAATGAAGCAGTTCTTTAATTTAAATCCTAGCAAACATAACTGCATCAAAAAATTTCAAGAAATTCAAAAAAAATGTTTAGAAAAAAAGTCCATGAATTCAAAAAAGGTCGCATAAAAGCCAGAATCGCGTGGATATTTAAAATGTAATGAAGCAGTTAGTTACTTTAAAGCCTAGCGAAGATAACTACATAAAAAAACTTCAAGAAATTAAAAAAAAATTTTTAGAAATTATAGTCTATGAATTTAAAAAAGGTCGCATAAAAGCCAGAATCGCGTGGATATTTAAAATGTAATGAAGCAGTTATTTACTTTAAAGCCTAGCGAAGATAAATACATCAAAAAATTTCAAGAAATTAAAAAAAAAATTTTAGAAATAATAGTCCATGAATTTGAAAAAGGTCGCATAAAAGCCAGAATCGCGTGGATATTTAAAATGTAATGAAGCAGTTATTTACTTTAAAGCCTAGCGAAGATAACTACATCAAAAAATTTCAAGATATGAAAGAGAAAATTTTAGAAAAAAATTGTGCCTTACTTGAAATCCATTTTTAATTATCTCTTGCGGTTAATGAGAAATCGGCGTTTAAATTTTATTTTATTTCGACTTTAAATTTAAATTATTTCGTAAACAAAAGAACTTATTTCAAATTAAATTATAAATTTGAAATCAGCATAAAAATGGTATACCGAAATCTAAGCCACAAACAGACATCGTTTGGCCTTGTGACTTATTGATCATCATTGTGAATGCCAATCTAATAAGAAATTGAATGCGTTTGAATTCAATTGGCACATCTGTAATAATCATAGGGATTCGTGGCAGTAATACATTTTCGCCTCGGCACTTGCCATTCAAAATGGTGGCTTCGATAATGTTTTTCATTAATTTTTTAATGACTAATCGTGTGCCATTGCAAAGCCATGGTGGGTTCAAATTACGAAACAAAATAACCGAAAATCCAACCTTCAATTGTAAATGGTGCGGTAGCATGCCCGGCATATCCAATGAATTCAAAAACTTAATTGAATAATTCACAGATTCGTTAGCATCGCAAACAGCATCGATAGATTTGTTTAAACGAGTTGTTAACTTAATCAAAATCTAGATTTGTATTCAAACACTGAGTAGAGTTTTTAGGATTTTGTTACATGTTAGGAATATAATTCCTAATAACTTCCTTGTTCATGCTTGCAACCATTCTTGAACGTATGCAATACTGCGCATGCGTTCATTATGTACAATGCTGAACTAAATTATACCCTTAAATTATTGGTTTTTTTTTTTTTTTATTTAGGCTTTGGCTTATTCAACCTTCTTGCCGATCATATTTTTAATTTGTCTTTTAATTTTTAATCAGTCTTTCTAATTTGTTTCACATGTAACGTGTATTTTTAACACCATATCTACAGAGTGTTTATACGGTTCAAATTCTTATCTTATTTGTTTTAATACTATCAGTCTCAGTTCATTTGTTTTTAATACTATCAAATTAAGTTCATAATAACCAAACCCAGAAAATATCTATCTGGTCCGGGGATCGAACCCGAAGACACAGCAGTCGGCGTCAAGCATCAATGCTCTCGCCCACTGTGTCGTCAATTAAATTATTGTATATATGCATGTTTAGTAGTATAAATATTTGTTCAATGCCACTTTATTTTCTTTGTGTTGCAACATTGTCACATACAAGGTGCCATACAATCGAACACACAAATTCAATACAAAACACATCTTTGTTGCCGCATAGTATTACATCGCTACATTTCGCGCTTCTTCATTGTAAAGTTTTAAGATTTATTGATAATTAGGAAAAATGTTGTTTGTTTAGGAATTTAAATCCAGTTTTATGTTTTTCACATCATTTTCGGCTTAAAGTATTGATAAATGAGAAACAGTTATTAGAAAAAATAAGTTGTACATAGAATAACGTTGGCTCATAGGCTTTCCAAACACTTATGTCTAGATACAAAGGTTTTTGTGTGGGACTTAAAAAAAATTTAATTTCACAAAGGCTGAAAGGTAATTGTAACTAGATACAATAAATGTCGTAAGGGAGCTAAAGAAAAAACTTCATATTGGGTACTGCTCTAGTTTCGTATTAGTCTCTGTACGCCACTCGGTAAATAGATAATTAAATTTATTTCCCACAACTTGTGTAACATATATACAAAATAAGATGTACATATTATATATCGCCCAATATCACTAAATATGAAAAACCAATACGTTCAATAACTAATTTATTAAACCTGTAAGATCAGTAGACAAACTACGCTATCGGCTTTTCTTTTGGGATTTTTAAAGTTTTACATATGTGTATATTAGAGAACGGATAGAGTAACGCACGTTTAAATATAAAGTCAAACATACTGGTAATTTCTTATTAAATAAACATAAAAAAAAACAGTTAACATAAAAACATTAAATGTGTAACAACTTCATTATGACTTGCACAAAATAAACTCAACTACAAACTGATAATATTAGAATAATATATATTAAACATATCATCTACAGCAATACGATATGCTTTCAGCATATAGGTTACACTTATTAGTTATTCTTATTTTATTTTTTTTTTTTAATAATATTTATTTTTAAGTGCATCAACTATTGGAAGTTATTAGCACTTTCAATCAATATTACATTTTTATATACATTTTTTTTCTTATAAAACATAACTTACACTATATATGGACGCTGTTATGCATTCATGTGTCAAGCGCCAAAATATTAAAAATTGAGTTAAGCACGAAATGTTGTTTCTAATACAATAAATAAAAATATTTTTTATGAACTATGTCATAAAAAAATTTGCATTCGATGTAAAAGCTTAAACTTATTATTACAATATCTCAATGCAGAATTCTCGTTTTGCAAAAATGGTTCATCCGCCTCGATTCAACCTTTATTAAAATCAATAATAAATCGAAAAGTTGATATAAATAAAAAAAAAATATCATAGCTTCAGACGTTTGAAATAAAATTGAATAAAGATACTCCGCACTTAATTGAAATAAAATCAAAACTTTCTGACCAACCACAAATCATTAACATTGGTAAAATGAAAAAAGGAAAGAAATTAATTACATTGAATGATATTGAATTACCGAATTTATGGCCACAGGGAAAAGCTTTATCTTCAGCTAAAATTTCTGATTTAAATGAATTGTTCAAATTAGTTCCACCAGACTGTCAAGAATTTTACAATTTTCTCAAAGATGCTGAATCAGCTGATTTTATCGATGATATTGAAGGACTAGGAAACACATTAGACTTCGCCATTGATCCTGATGATGAAGATGAGAATCAGTAATAATAAATCAAAAAGAGCATTAAAAAATAATATTACCTTAAATAAATAAAAAATAATAATTTTTATTCACGATTTTCATATTTTTATTTAGAAATTTATTGATGAGAAATTTGTTATAACTTCCGTTTCAATGTTAGAATATATTAATATCACTTAAAAACTATTGATGTAATTTTGATAAAAAGTTCGTATGTCACTGTTGATAAATTTAATAAAAGAATAATTCCAATAAAAATCCAATTCTAATTTGTGAAGTATAAACCTTAAATTATTTTATTAATATAAATAGTCCATAAGTTAATTTGCTTTTATGTGTCAAGCGACTTTGAAACATTTTTACAAATTTAATTAAGCATATTGAATTTTGCAATAATATTTTTTTATATTTTATCAGTTATTCTTTAAATTCATGATATTCCAATGAATAATTCATGAATATCTGTAATAGTTCTAATATTTACTTGCTTATATGATAAAAATAATTCTAATTATTCTTATCTGAACAATTTGAATTAGAAAAACTAGAATGTTAATTTTCTCAAATCTCAGTATCTGGCGCTTGACACATGAATGCATAACAGCGTCCATATAATAATTACATTTCAATTATAAATTCTTATTTTTCTTTTCCGTTGCTCTAGTAACTCTTTCTGTTTTCTTGTATTTCTTTTTCGCATTTTTCTTTGTTATGTCATTGTCTGATGTTTCTTTTTCCAATACCATGTTTGAATCCGAGCTATCATCCTCATTATCTGACTCGGTAATTGTAGTTTCAGTTGTCGTGCTCTCATTCTTTTTCCTTTTATTTTCTATTCTTGGGCCTGGTAGTTTAAATATATCTTTTTTTTCGCCGATAATATTTACCGCTTCAGCTTCTTTCCTTGCACTATTATTCCCTTTTTCATTAACCCAATTTGGGAAGTCATGTTCGTTGATAACACCTGGTAATCTATTTCCTATTGCTTCTATATTGTTTTCAGTTATTGTCTTGTTTCCTGTTATCGACGCATAGCTGAGAGTTGTCCTTTTTTCTGATGTTCTATTTTTAAAGTGTGTCGGACAATCCTGTCCCAAATGGTCCAGGCCGTCACATAGTCTGCATGTTTTCCTTTGGTTTGTATAACTTGCCCATACTTTTCGTCCCATCATACTAATGTACGATGGGATTTCTTTTTTTAGAATCATTTTTACGGCCCGTATCCCATTATACACCGGAAATGGCATCTCTTTACCCCAATTTTCTTTTCTTATGGTAACTATTTTTCCATAATCTTGGAGTGCATGTTGTATGGTTATGTCTTCCATTTCATATTCTATATCATGTAATTTTACTATCGTATACCTGTCAGCTCTTTTCAATATAACTTTGTATGCCTTGTCATCCGTTCCTATATATTCAATTTCTTCATATTTTTCTAGTAGTTCATCGATTGGATTGGTTTCTTTTAATTTCACTAGCATTTTATTTCCGTTGACTTGGATGGCCAACATATCATCTACTTTTAGTTCTAACTTATTTCTTAGAAATAAATGCAATTCAGTGATTGCCATCTTATATTCAACATTAACAAATTCCACTCTCATTGTGTTTTTTCTGTTTTGTTCCATTCTATTGTCTTATTTCACTTCACTTTAAATTTAAACTATTTATTTTTGTTTATAAAATAAACAACGATCATTGATTTCATAGCAGTACTTCGCTTCACTGGAGTAATCAAAAAAAGATGTTTACCCATCAGTGGTCGAATCGAGACTCCTCTCTTATTTTATTGTTCTGTGTTTAGTAAATTTGTATTTTCGAAAAGGTTATTTATGGCTAGTATATAAAAACTATTGCGAATGTTTTTCGGAATCTTTTATATTTCAAAAGAAATGAATTTAACCTGTTTTTGAAAAAAATATGTTTTTGAAAAAAGAAGTAACAAAACACAAACCTCTAACAACAGGGTCTGTTCAACAACAAGGGTCTATTGTTCGGCACAGAAATATCCGGAACGCATTGAAGGCGTAGGTCAGCGGTGTCTTTTTTTATTACATTCAATGGTTTAGCTACTTGGCGTGAACACTTGTTCACTATAATATACCAAGTGCGATAATGACAATGTTCTGTTGACAGCGACTGCTTCTGTGATAATAGGCACGAGCAAGTTATATATTTTCTGAGAGCCGAAAATATTAACAAATTTATATTTTAGTAGATTAATTTACTTTATAAATTTATTGAGTCGTAGTTTGAAGAACGTTGTGCTAGTTCATATATCGTGGTCGTCGTTGTTTATAGGTTGTTAGTATTTGTTGACATTAATATTAGAATGAAAACATATATTTAAAAAACTGTATTTTATTTAATAACATTCAAATGCAAAGTTACACTTGTTAGTTTTGATGATTATATATTTATGTATGATTAATATTAATTGTTAGTTGGTTGATTATTTTAATACACTTATTTCTAATTTATTTGTTAATCTTTATATTTTACTTGTTTCGTTGGTTTTTGGAATTAACACTTATGTTTGTTTCTTTTGCACTTTGTGCTTTTGTCTTTTTCGACTTTTGTTTCTTAAATCTAATTGGCAATGTCAATAGTATGCGATAAAAATTGACTATTACTGAATCAAAATAACATGTACTGCTATTGTGATGCTATTCTAAAGATTGACTTGAATGGTCTCAAACAAATGTATTTATGCTGGCTTTTTGTTTAGGTAATCATATTTTAGATAAGTCACAATGGTTTCGAGGATGTTTATATTTCTGAGAAACACTTGAGGTTCTAATTTATAGTTATTTTTTAATGGTCCTATTTTGTTTATGTTCTAATACGTTAAAATTTATTTGTTATTTGAGTCATCATAATATGAGTTATTTAATATTTCAATTCACCATTCATATTAGATGTAAATAATGAGTTCATTGCCTTTATATTAAGTAAATATAACAAAGATATAATATATTACGTAATCATATGTTAACTAGCAAACGGAAACGCAAATGCCGGGTTCGCCTAGTCTACACACAAGAAAGGATTATGGAGGAAATAATTTATTAACTGATTCAATAAAAGACGATCTTCTCGATGGAGAACGACGGATTGATGACACTTTTACAAATTTTATAAGAATGTCCAGTTCAGAATACAAAACAAAAGCAAAAACTTGAGAGATGCTATTACATCGCAGGAACGCTTGGCGGTAACTCTACGTGTGTACCCTCATGTATTTACTTGAAACATCGAAACAGTCAATCTCAACAATAAATGTCGAAGTATGTGCTGCACTTGTAAAGTACCAGATGAGAAACTGAAGATAAGTCCAGTTTTCATTATTAAATATTATAAGGAATATTTTTGTATTTAGGTTGTACATGGATTATACATTTCTTTTGTATATTCTCTTAGAACTGTTCCTGAATGAAAAGGAAAATTAAAAATGTACACTGGATAGAATGGAACCTGATCTGGTTTAGATCTCTTGTTAGAGTTACTTAGAGACTACACAATTGAGAGACAGGTATCCTAATCACTAAACAATATGGGACTACAAAAATGAACATACAATCACTCCATTCGGCTGCATTCACGATATAAGCGGGCAGTTATTTTTTATCTTTATACATATTTAAAATAGAATAGGATGCTGTTAATTATATTGAATCGTTTCGATGAAGAACATCAAAATAAATGTTTCGTGTAAAATTAATATCAAACACTCCCATATGGTCTAGTTGCTAGGATACCTGGCTTCACACAGGAGGCTCAACGGCCATACCATGTTGAACGCAAAAGTTCTCGTTCGATCACTGGCGTTAAGCACCAGGAGAGACACCTGGACAGATTGTGATTGTGGTGATATGCGAAAGAAGTTTTTCATTGACATTGCACTTCCTCTCCACGGTGTAACAGCGATCGGTTCACCCATACCACATATATAAAATATATGCGCCAATATTTATTCAATAATATTTATACTGCAAAAAAAGCGTGCAGTACAATGCCGTGTGAATTCAGCCTAAAGCTACTACTACACCTTCTTTCGACGTTCCACACTGCCATAAACCGATGGGTGTGGCTTAAACCAGCTTCCATTTTGTGAGACCAAAAAGTTGAGTCTATTCACGAACGGCGTTCAGTCTGTTCGATCCACGTTGAATAAGTAATATGTTTGGATTATCTTGAAAGTTGCGAAGAGGCTACTGGTTTTTTATATGTTTAATCAATTCTATATGCGTTTCTTCTATAGTAAAACCATTTTTAAAAATAAATGAGGAGCTATAACTGGAAATCTGTTAATTGAATTAGGAGTAGGCGTGTTTGAGTTCAGAGGCCTGTGTTGGCATATTAGAGGAATGTGATTAAGGAATGGTATTTGAATTACGTTGCGGAGTTTTAAGTTCTGGGGTCTGTGTTGGTATATTATGCCGGTTTCACACCAAAGAGACAGTTTTGAAAACAGTTTTGTTTTTTTTTTAAAACAGTTCTGTTTTTCGAAAACAGACTGTTCACATTGAACAGACTGGTTTTGTCTCTAGTGTTTTTCTGTGTGTCCCATAAAAATTTAGCATCCCACCAATTATTGTGTTGGCGATACATTTCTATTTAATTGCTGATCTTATCTTTTGTCCACTGCATCACTTATATAAAACTGCACTGATAGAAGGATTTGTTTGTATTCAATAAATCAATTTATTAAAATCTTTTTCAGATATTTTTTTGGGTAGGAAAAATTTTTTTTTACTATTAACAATATTCGTTAGTATTAACTAAATCTATTTTTTATGAGAACAAAATTTTTGTAACTATTAAGAAGCTTTAATATATTGAAAAAAATATTTATTTCCACCAAATAAGATTTGTTCATAGTTAAAAAATATTTTGTTGGTGGTCGGTGTTGGTAGATGGCTATACTTAACGCGTTGTTGTAAATAAATATGTATATATATATATATATATATACATAACAGAATACTCGTGTGTGCGTGCGCATCATGGTAATATACGACATACGACTAAATCTATACGACTATATTAATAAATCGTTTGTTAAATAGTAATAAATATTTGGTTAGGACAAAAAAGTAGCTGCTAATAAATGATTTATTAACTGTTAATAAATATTTGTTAAGGACCTATCCTCTAATAAATTATTTATTAAATATTAACAAATCTTGTTAAATACAAAAAAATCCTTCTATAAGTGTGCTCTTGGAACTAGTTGCCAGACAAATGATAAACTACAACTGACAAGCGCAAATGTTCACAAATAACAAAAGTGCGTGTTCAAACCAAGCAGACTAAAAAACAAAAGCAAACGTGTTTTTTTATGATCTTACTGACTCCATATGGTTTTTAAAGATAGACATGTTTTAAGAACTGTTCAGTTTTTACAAAACATTGGTGATTTTGTTCGTGTTTTATTGTTTTGTCTCTCTAGTGTTAAACCGGCATTAGAGGAGAATGAGATTGAGACTCCAACTATTTAAAGAAGTCACATTTGAGATTCTGATAGAAATTTATCAGTACATATAATATTCTATAACAACATATAATACATATAATAATCTAGAATTTAAGATATTTTTCAGAGCCCAAATTTACGTGTACACAACGAGAAAAATGGATATTTTTCATATGAAATGTCTGTTTTATCGGCTACAGATGACGGAACCACTCCACCTGTCGGAATACAAATGAAGACAAAGTTGATGCGAACTATAATTGAAGTGAAATAGTGATAGAAACGTCAAAAATAGGGCACTTCACCAAATGTTTACTGGGTAGAGACAAAATGACTTTTTTAATTGTTAATATCTCTTGAAATATAAGGAATTATTAAATAATAATTGGACATTTGAGGTTCTAGTAATCAACTTTATCAATATACGCTCGTATAGGGCAATTTTATAGAAATTAAGACATAGGACACAAGCTCATTGGTTATATAATTTTCGACAAAAAAAATTACACCTAAAAATTGTGTAGTTATGGAGAATCTCTGTACAAGTTGTGAAATTATTACGAATAAAAGACTATGCTTAATTTGCCTTAAAATATTATTACCCTAAAAAGCCATGACTTTGAGTAAAATTTTATAATAAAGTTACTATTATCTTAAGGTAAAACGTAACTTCATGGTTATATAGTTAGATATAGATGGCAACAGTGTACTAAAATCTGTGGCGGCCACAACCATAGGGTTTTTGTATCGCAATTGTTTGTAATCATTCACTTGTTAAATAATAATAATTAACTTTAAATTCTGTTAAGAACACACTTGATTTGTTTTAATAAATATAGTAGTCAAAGATAATTACATTGGTGACCCCGACGTGATTAAGTGTAAACGCACGTTACAAAGTCTTAATCGTGATACAGTTATAATTTACATTCACCCACGCTACAACAAAATGCAACACGTGCTAGAAGCAAACGTACCCTCTCGGCAAGAGCACAGCAGTCTACCAGACTGTGACAGTGTTCTCAAAAACGACAACCAGTCGCAGACATACCTTCTGCCTTCTACCTTCTCTAGGTACTGAAGTCTTCAGAATTTTCCCCACGTCATCAGAAACGCCGCCGACAGTTACAACATCACCTACCGATAAACCAACAGATAAACCAACGGATAAACCAACGGATAAGCCAACGGACAAACCAACGGATAAACCAACGGATAAACCAACGGATAAACCAACAAAAAAACCAACAACACCAACAACATCTAAAAAACCAACTGATAAAACAACAACAGAAGCACCAGCTACACCAGCACCAGCTACACCAGCACCAGCTACACCAGCACCAGCTACTCCAGCACCAGCTACACCAGCACCAGAGAGACTCAAAACCATGCTACACTTGCAAAACAGATGCAGATCACCAGGATGACTCGACATCGCAGCCAACGCAGCCACATCAATGGACCTCAAACTGTTTGGGTTTGGGTGTCTTTTTCTATGCAATTAAGTAAACACCCAATTTTATAATATTGTATAATTTTGCTGATGTTTCGTAATAAAAATCATTGGTAATTAACAACAATTAATTGTATTAATTTAATATAATCAATTAAACCTTTATTGAAATAATACTAATGCGACAAAATGAACATGCTTTATTAAGCTAATAAAAATGAATGAATAACCTGAAAACAAATGAATTCTAGTTAATGATTTTACAAATTTTAAGGTTACTAAGATAATAAATAAATTTGACAACAAAAGAAATTTATAAATATTTAATAGAAGGTAAATGTTTATTTGTTTCTTTAACAAACTCCCCCCGTTGATGTATCGGCAGGTGCATCAAGATTGTCTAAGGGTAATAAGGCAATTTTTCTTACGGCTCTAGTAGTTTCACCATATTGTGTTTTTAATACTGCTACTCGGGCTTGAGAATCTGTGCCTGGTAATAATTTTATTATTCGTCCTAATGCCCATTGGGTTGGTGGCATATTGTCTTCCTTAATTAGAACCAGAGATCCTATTTTAATGTCCGGACTAGTAGTTGTCTTCCATTTGCTTCTTTGTTGACAGTGATTGATATAATCAGATGACCATCTTTTCCAGTAATGTTGGATACAATCTTGTATATGAAAGAATCGTTGCATTTTATTTAAATTAACTGGAGGTTGCGCTGCTGGTGTGATGCTAGTAATGAGGCGACCGATAATTAAGTATCCAGGGGTGATAGGAGTTAATTAGTTAGGGTCAGAGGACATAGCATATAATGATCGGAAATTTAAAATTGTTTCTACTTGTGTCAAAAGAGTATATAAATCTTTATAAGAAAGATAACTATTCATTAGAACTTTTTTTAAATGACTTTTAGTAGATTTTACATTCGTTTCCCACAGCCTACCAAAATGTGGAGGTCTGAGTTGTATGAATTTCCAAGTAATGGATAATTCAGAAGCAGAAACTGCAAGTTTAGAAGTCTTTGACTCATTAGCATGAAATTTTGCTAAAATATTGTTAGTTCCCACAAAGTTAGTTCCATTATCGGAGAATATAGTGTAAGGTTTTCCACAGCGAGATATAAACCGATTAAGTGCTGCGAGGAAACATTGAGTCAATTCCGTAACAAATTCAAAATGAATTGCTTTAGTAGTAAAGTATATATATATATAAAAAAATGTAAGCTGCTTTAATGAAAGCTCCTTAAAAATCCTTACCGATTTTTAAATATTATCGGACCG
The DNA here is from genome assembly GCA_963678705.1 of Panorpa germanica. Lineage (NCBI taxonomy): Eukaryota > Metazoa > Arthropoda > Insecta > Mecoptera > Panorpidae > Panorpa > Panorpa germanica. Next base: position 23,675,978 of record OY783209.1, read on the forward strand.
GCATAATTAATATTATATTAATTAAGGTTTACATTTAAAAGGCCACAAATCCAAAGATTGTTTAAACCAGAAAAGGCATGACCAACACCATAAATAATTATTTATGACTTGGTTAGCAATTGTACCATGGCAAATATAATCAGCAGGGTTACTGTCTTTAGGTATGTGACTCCATTGAAACGGGTCATTCATAATTGATTGTATTTCAGAGATACGATTAGCTATAAATACCTTTAAAGTATGTGGTGAAAGTTTTAACCAAGATAATACTATTGTCGAATCAGACCAAAGTATAACTTTATTAATCTTGGTAGGTAGAGTGCTTATTAATTTTTGAGTAATTTTACTCAATATTAAAGCTGAGCATAACTCTGAACAAGGAATGCTAAGTATTTTTAGTGGTGCAACCTTAGATATAGAATGTACTAACGATAATTGTGAATCGCCTTGAATGTTAAAAGATTTAAAATATACGCAGGCGCCATAAGCCTTTTCTGAGGCATCACAAAAATCATGTAACTCTATATTAATGCAGTCTAAGATTATAACTTTCCGAAGTATCGAAACGTTATTTAATTCTGGTTTATTTTGTAATAATGTTAACCAATATTCAACCAAATTTTGTGGTAATTCATCATCCCAATTCAATTTATGTAACCATAATGTTTAAATCATAATTTTAAATGAAATGATGCAAGGTGATAGTAATCCAAAAGGATTAAATATTTTGGAAATAAATAACAAAATATTGCGTTTAGTGTATTTATCAGGTGGCTTAAAAATAATATTATACTTAAAGGTGTCGGATTCAGAATCCCATTTCACCCCAAGGGTCTTGACATTTTCCGATTCATTAGAATCGATTATAAAATGTTTATCCGAGTTAGTACCTTTGATACCTGATAATAATATATGTGAATTTGATATCCAATTTCTTAATTTAAAACCAGTGCTGTACAAAATTAGATTATTTCTATGACAACGTTCAGCAAGTTGCTTCAGTTTTGGATAATTGAAATGTAGATATTCTAGTTTGATGTGTTTAGGAATCACAAAGTTTGAAATATTTATTTCAGAGTGTGGTATTTTATTAGTTATTTTGTCCATAACTAGACAATTAAACTGTGTAGTTAAAGAATGTATATTTACATTTATTTTAGAAGTAATATTTGTAGATGCATAGCCAATTTCAGATATAAATACACTAGTATTCATTAAGTTATTACTTAATTTATGAGCTAGATGTTTAGTTATATAACTGGTTTGACTTCCATTATCAAGTAATGCCCTTGCTATAACCGATTTACCTTTATCATCAATGTCTTCAACTAATGCTGTTGAATGCAAAGTTTGATTAGCATTTAGAATTTGAGATGTGAAAGTATCACTAGAGGTGGGTGAAATAGCTAAATCATTTTGAGGTGGTTTAGAGGTCGAAGGAGATAAGTGCAACAAAGTATGATGCATCTTACCACATACATTTTATAAGTATTTTAAAGTTCATTTTTTAGTAAGGTGACCTTTTTTCATACAGTTCAAACATAAATTATGTTTTCTGGCTTGTTTAATACGTGAACTTACTGTCCAATTAGAAAATGTCTTGCATTGGTGGACTGGGTGATTGCCATTACAAAAATAGCATTTATTATTCTGAGAAACTACTACAGATTTCTGAGACTTGGGTTTCGCACTAACTTTTAAATATTCACGTTGCTCATCAATTTCATGGGCGCGTTCCAACATGCTTGATAGAAGTGAATCAATAGTTAGAAAATCACTTTTAGGGCTTTGAGACAAATGCCATTGAGCTTTAGTGGAAGAATCTAACTTTTTGATAATTAAAGCAGTAATATATTGATCCCAACGTTTTTCAGATAAATGAGGAATACTATTTTCCAAAGACTTTACATATTTTCTAATGGGGGATGCTGTGGTTCTCAAGTTATCACTAGATTCTAAATTTAAATTAGGGATATTTAAAAATGAATTAATGTGATGAGAAATTCTTTGCTTTTTACTGTCGTACATTTCAAGCAAAAGTTCCCAGCATAAATTGTAGTTTTTGCCATCAATTTCTACGTATAATATGTTATCAAGTGCTTCACCCTTTAAATAACTTCTAAGCAAATGAAGCTTTTTGAGATTAGAAAAATTAACTTGACTGTGAATCAAGCTTATATAATTTGATTTAAAGGCATTCCAACTTGCAATATCACCGTAGAAAGTAGGTACAGAAGTATGAGGTTTTTCAATATTGTTATTAGTATGATTGCATGAATTACTTATATTTAGAGATGATTCCGGTTCAGGATCAGAAAGTATTTCATTTAATACGGACTCTATATCTACATATTTATTTAAAAGATCAATACGTATATCATTTATTCTTTTTATTTCAGAATCGTTATCAATATTTAATTCCAGTAATGAAGTGCAAATTTCTTGTAATTCATCAAACAGAGGAAAACATATTCTTTTATAAGATCTTATTTTGTGAATATTATAAGTAGAAGGATCATCTACATTTATTTTATCAATTACTTTGATATAATTATCTAAAATAGATTGAATGGAAAGCAATTTAGCATTTAGTTTTTTTAATACTGCCATGATGACAATAAATATTATTGAATATTTAATCAAAACAGTAAATAAGTTATGTATATACCTAACAACTTTGTGGGGTTGAGGTGTATTTAAATTTATGTAGATACCTATGAAATCAACTTTGTGAGGTTGAGGTATACATAAATTATAGTATATACCTATAAAATCAACTCTATGAGGTTGAGGTATAAATGATTAAACATATACGTATGAAATCAACTCTATGAGGTTGACGTATATTTAAATTTATGTATATACCTTTGAAATCAACTTTGTGGGGTTGTGGTATACATAAATTATAGTATATACCTATAAAATCAACTCTATGAGGTTGAGGTATAAATGATTAAACATATACGTATGAAATCAACTCTGTGGGGTTGAGGTATACATAAATTATAGTATATACCTATAAAATCAACTCTATGAGGTTGAGGTATAAATGATTAAACATATACGTATGAAATCAACTCTATGAGGTTGACGTATATTTAAATTTATGTATATACCTTTGAAATCAACTTTGTGGGGTTGAGGTATACATAAATTATAGTATATACCTATAAAATCAACTCTATGAGGTTGAGGTATAAATGATTAAACATATACGTATGAAATCAACTCTATAAGGTTGACGTATATTAAAATTTATGTATATACCTATGAAATCAACTCTATGAGGTTGAGGTATAAATGATTAAACATATACGTATGAAATCAACTCTATGAGGTTGACGTATATTAAAATTTATGTATATACCTATGAAATCAACTCTATGAGGTTGAGGTATAAGTGACCATTTCTATGAGAACGAATGTAATATATAATATTGAAAGCAATTATAAACAAGATGCAAATGGGGTTATTAATTATTTATCGGTAACATCAAAAACAAGATCATATATGCAGTATTTTTATGCTCCAGATAATCAATTCCCAGCTATGTTGTAGTGTAATATGCAGAATTTCAATATTTTACCTCATAATCAATTTTCGAAGATGGTGTGGATTCATTTTGTTCAATTCACAATAGCTGTTCAAAAATGGTTGGTTGACGACATCCTTTGCTATAAGCACCAATGGTTGTTTTATGACATCCGTTGTTATATGCAACAATAGTTGCTTGACGACATCCGTTGTTATAAGGACCAAATGGTTAATTTACGATATCCGGCTCGAAGGACCAATGTTTGGGTTTGGGTGTCTTTTTCTATGCAATTAAGTAAACACCCAATTTTATAATATTGTATAATTTTGCTGATGTTTCGTAATAAAAATCATTGGTAATTAACAACAATTAATTGTATTAATTTAATATAATCAATTAAACCTTTATTGAAATAATACTAATGCGACAAAATGAACATGCTTTATTAAGCTAATAAAAATGAATGAATAACCTGAAAACAAATGAATTCTAGTTAATGATTTTACAAATTTTAAGGTTACTAAGATAATAAATAAATTTGACAACAAAAGAAATTTATAAATATTTAATAGAAGGTAAATGTTTATTTGTTTCTTTAACACAAACCTTGACAAACCCGTACGCACGTATCAACGTAAAGTGACTTTCAAAACTCCACTTGAAAGCCACTTAGGGGAGAGTGGATGTGGCGGCCACAACCATAGGGTTTTTGTATCGCAATTGTTTGTAATCATTCACTTGTTAAATAATAATAATTAACTTTAAATTCTGTTAAGAACACACTTGATTTGTTTTAATAAATATAGTAGTCAAAGATAACTACAAATCACAATCGATTTGCAACTTTGTACTAGCACTCACATGTTTTCAAATATAAAATAATTACCTGCTAGTTCAAATAATTCTACAGAGAGGCAAAAATTAAATTAAAATAAAAGTCTTAGATTTTTTTTCTCTACGAAATAGCAAAATTTTAAGAACATTGACGGATATTTGAATATAATTGAATGGTAATAACAAAATTCAACGCTGATTCCAAATCTGTAAGAAAAATTTCTGTCCGACCATTAGTTCTCGAGTTACATATGTTTTAGGCGCTAACTTTTGAACCGCTGGTCCAATTTAAAAAATTTAAATATATACTATAGTAAAATTTAACGGCGATTCTAACGCCGTAAAATTTCTTTTCCTCCGACCATTAGTTCTCGAGTTATGGGCACTTGATAGACGAAATAATGGTCCGGTTTGAAATACGAGCTCGTCCTTGGATTCAGCATAAAATTCTACGTCCGAAACCGTAATAAAAAAAAATTCGGCCAAACGTTGGACCCAACGTTGGAAGCCAACTTTTGAACGGCTGGTTCGATTTCAAATACGACTTCACCGTTAGCCTTAGCGGAAAATGCTACGTCGAAATCAGTCATAAAAAAAATTTTGAAAAAAACATTTTTTCCGCGGACAGATATTTTTTTCTAAAAAAATTGATGGGCTCCGATTTAAAAAATTTAAACGTAGTCTATAGTAAAATTCAACGCTGATTCCAAATCCGTAAATTTTATTTTCCTCCGACCATTAGTTCTCGAGTTATGGGCACTTAATGGACGAATGTAACGCTTGTGCAACCCATGGAATAAATCGTCCCTGTATCGTACCCATGGCATTAGGAATAAAAACGTTATATAAATTTTATAAAGGAGTGTCTAGACTACCTCATATTAAAATTTTAGCTTTCTATCTCTTACCTGTGCTTGGCAATTAACGTTGCAATCTAAGCTATGTCATATCTTGCAGTTCAATGTAATCAGTGAATAGTCGTTTGGTGAACATCGCCAATAGGCTCATGCCTATTTATTTCTTGTCTAACTTTTGAACGGCTGGTCCGATTAAAAAAATTTAGACGTAGTCTATAGTAAAATTCAACGCTGATTCTAACGCCGTAAAATTTTTTTTCTACCGACCATTAGTTCACGAGTTATAAACATTTAATCGATTAACTTTTAAACCGCTTGTCCGATTTGAAAATGGTTTTCACCATTGGATTCAGTGGAAAATTTTACGTAAAAATACATTAGAAAAGTTGAAAAAATGCAACGTTTAAATTTTTTTAAAAAATTCGCTAACTTTTTTAACGAATTTTAAAATTCTTCTTTACAAATTGGAAGTACTAATACCTTTCTTAAGAACCGTTACATTTTATCATTAAGAATATCCTTTTTTGTAGATTACAATTTTAAAATAATATGTATATAAGATTATTGCAAAGATTGTCAGCAAAAATTACTAAATGTAATTTTAAAATTTTACCTGTTTATGTCGCCGACGGTTTTCATGTTATTTGCATATTATAAAATTATTTATAAATGTATTCAAATATATTTGATCCTAAATATTAGGCGTGCACGCCGCAGATGGCAGGAGAGGCGTGCACGCCTCAGCAGACAAACAAATGTATTATAGAATTAAAAAATTAGTTAAAACCTCAATTAGAATTCATAAAAATCTCATTTACCAAACCCAGTTAGAAAATGCAAACATTAACTTTAATAACCTCCACACACTTCCAATGGTCAACAATCAATGGTTACATTTTGCATTTAGATTAATTCTTCTTGGAATTTAGATTTAAGAGATTAATATTTAATTTGATGAAATATATTTGTAAGATTGAGTTTTTTGATTTAGGATTACAGATTATTTTTATTTATTATATAATCGTTATAAATTTTAGGCTGTGCGCAATGGAAACAAGACAGTCTTTATCTGTGGAATCCTAAGTAGTACATATAAAAGGGTCTTTAAGAAAAAGAAACTAATTGAAAACAAGATAATAAAACAATAAATAGAATGGTATTTCTGTTTTTCTAAATATTTACGTATCAAATATTAATAAAACCAGCCGACAGGACTTTGATACTATCCTTCTAAACTCTCAAGTTGGCTAACAATATCTCCAGTCCCACAAAATCCAAAAATATAAATTTTTAAAACATTCTTCATACATTAATACTAAAGTTATATTTGTATTGTGTCATTTCAACAATACAGAACACTAATTTAATATATTGTATTTTTGTTTATTATTTTAAGAACATAATCATCAAGATGTATATCATCGCCTCTCCGTGAATCCATGATAACAGGGCGGAGCATGGATCTTACTAACGTTATATTATTCTAATTCTACGTGTAACGTGTATTTATATCATGTGGTATCTGGATTTCTCTCTAATCAATCTTCACGTCCCGACTTGTGACTGCCTGTCACTGACATTTAAATTATAGAATAAAAAGTATTTCTAAATGTACAAGAATATGTATTTTTATTTATTTATAGCGTCTAATTACGAATTACGGTTTTATACTTGAAAGTTTCTTTATTTACTTGAAAGTTCTTGTTAAACAGTGTCAGTGTCAATAATATCAACAAATTAATCAAATAAATAAATCATTCGTAAACTTAAACTTGTCATGTCCATCTTCCAATATTTGACTCACATTTATTACCCGAATCGGTCCGTTATTATATATAAGGTTTACTAATTATCATTAATATGATAGCTTGTAAATTGACCTACATAATTGAAGTTAAGCTGTTGCACAAGTTGATTTGTATGAGAGATTTATAGCTGACGTTATAGCTCCTAACCTCTTCTTTGACACTTACCTTATAAATACTAAATATTTCTACTAAATCAATATCAATTATTACTTTAAAACAAAATTAATTAATAGTTACGTTCAAAAAAAGATTCGTTAACAAAACTGATGAATTTATTTATAAAATTACAGTGTACATCTGGTTTTATTTCGTTATGCCTCTTCACACGTATACGTACGAGTATATATCGTGGGTGGGAAGTCAGAATGCGAAATAAAGATAATCCATCAGTTAAACACTCGTCTGTGTTAGTTCTTAAAACATTTTATTTGAAATATAAGCGGTTTAATTTAAGTTGAAAATATAAATGGTGTATATTACTAATAGCTATGTAACGTAATGTTTATAAATTACTGACGGAAAATAAAACAAAGCTATTTGAATAGCGAAGAGAGCACTTAGAATGTAAAGTAGAATACTTGGAAGACTTTGAGAGGAGTGTTCTAGATGTGTAGCAGAAGAAAATGTTTTCTAATGTCTGTAGTAGGGGTAGACGCATCTAATATCAAATTAGCAAGCTATAATATCTACTTTATAACACATGTTTTATAATTTCTTCATTTTTAAAAATTTATAATCCGAAAAATAGTCTTTAATAATACATAGCTGTGTTTATCAGAATATCCTATATTATAATGTTCCAAGTGCAAATTTATTTGTTTATATGTTTACGCGATTCGTATGGTGCTCGAAAACGGCTCCATGCATCTTTTTGAAAATTTCCTATTTCGTAGAGAAAAGAAGAAATTCTAAGACGAATTCAAAGACGAATTCAAAGACGAATTCAAAGACGAATTCTATACGACTTTGTGAAAAGACAGAATTCTTGGCCACCCGCAACGATCAACAAACGCATTTATATTTGCCTTTGTGTTTATATTTTTATGACACTTGTACAACGATAACTAAACTGCGAGTTTTGGGCCCCGATGCGCACACGATGGATTCAATTATAAACTTAAAATAAATGTAAGGTCGTGTCTTTGAATAACACTCTGATTTACCGGCAAAAAGTTTTTCTATTGCTGGTGCCTGTTGTGTTGGTGAGACACGACAGCGAGAGAGTGGGGGGGGGAGGGTCTAGGACTCCTTGTAGTTTGTATTTAATTAGTTTCTACCTACTAATTGCCATTTGTTGTGCGTTGGTCGGAATAGATACGGCTTCTTGTTCCAGGGAATGGCTGGAACACATGACAGTTATTTCCAGCTATTAAACAAAACGCTCTTAGGTAACATTTTGTGTTTGCGAGCATATATTCCTAATAAATTTAAAATTGGAATTTTAATTTTGAGTTGTGAATACCATAACGTCTCCTTATGGTGCCCACATTCCAGTAAACAATTTGGTGAAATGCCTTTTTGGTGAAGTTCGAGTCACTCGTACAATTCTATTCTAACGCTTTACAAGTTCGAAGCAACAACACAGAAACCAATTTTAGTTCAAATTCATTCTCTACCTGTCACAGATTTTGTCTTCTTCTTTCTTTTTCCAACATCATTCATTAAGTAGCAGTTGTTTCTTTCATATTTTTCTTAGTTCACTTTCATTCCAAAGTGAGAGAGAAACGAGATGCGGTTAGACAAGTAAAATATATTTTTTAACGTTACACTTGTATACTTGTATAGTATTTCGTTCAGTACAGTATGTTTAAAGTATATGCTATCCTTTTTCAACAAATATTTCTTTAATGGTAATAGACAGACGCTATCTCCCTCAATCCCCTAATATAATGTATTTAAACGAAGATAGTATCCAGCGATGGTAAGACATACGTAACGCAGACCTGCCGATCGTGGATTTTTGAATCACCAAAACAATGTCAAAAACTAATATAACGAGTATTGTTGAAGATGAATAATATTTATTAAAAAAATCACGATCCGTACTAAAGATTACATCTATTTATTTCTTCATTTAAATATTTATATTTTGCAGACTCTAAAAAGTAGAATTCCATTAAGTTTTATACCCATGCTATCCCTGCTAGTGTCAAGTTTATAACTCCGGTCATAAATCATAAACCGGAGTCGCTTTTAATTCAGCAGTGAACCGTCGTTGCGATCTCTGTAAGTCATAAAAAGGGCCTTTCCTATGAACGACTGAATAGAAAACGAACACGTTCCAGACAAAAAACTCATGATATGTAATAGAAATTAAGTAGAATTTACTCCAAAATGTTTACTGGGATATTAAAGTGTCGCTAATCCAGTGATTCATTTAAATATAAGTTTAGTTTTTTAACTTTGAATTTATATGATATGCATTAAGAAGTATAATAATGTAGATTGTAAAGCCAAAAGGCACACAATTAATATAATATAATAATAATAATAATAATATAATAAATACAATCTTAGTTGTAAAACAGTAATCATATATAAAAATATCAAAATTAGTGTGATTTTGATAAACAATAAAAAACATAAACAAACCCAGCGATATATTTAATTTCTGTTAAATAATTTCAAATAATATTTAAATGAAAGATGCATAAATATCTCTATCTCTTTTACTCTCTAGGAGTCTTAATAATTTCGAATTAGAATAATAATAAATAAAATTAGAAATATCTCTGTGTATAGACTCTTGACAACGCGTGACAATTGTTTAAATACATTGTTGTGAATTGAGGTTCGATTGTTGCCGGGACGTTACTTCTGATAATTAATTATATTATTAATTAACGGATGCTCGTTCTAGGGGAAGATTACTCAGCTGGGCTCGTGCACCACGTTGTGTTGTTAGCTTCTGAATGTATATTCTTCTTGTGGCGATTTTCCAACGGACAATTACGGAATGTTTTCAGGATAAGAATTAGCGTCTCTTTAAGATGATTAACAGGATTCTTGTTTAGACGGAGTATTGTTGTAATTCGAGAATACCTGAGCGGTCTAAAGTAAAACCTAGTTACAACGCACCTCGTTGGAACAATTAGTATCTTTTTAAATACTATTAATTTAAACGCTTTTATTAAAATAAATCATTTATTAGTTGTATTTTAATATCTGAATACTTAATTACATTCGTATTTTATTAAACTAATAAAGATGCCAAATATATAACAAAATGTAAATTTCTTGTGTGATAATTTGATTAATAGTAAAACGTGCTTACAGCAATAACTTGATGTTTATAATTTTAGTTGTTATAATCTTAAAATCAGAACCAAGACTGTTTCGCACTGAGACTCGGGCTGAGACTGACGTTCTGACTCGAGTACCAATCGGTATATTAACAATTTGTTTGTCGAGTTCACATCGTATAACACTGGTTCAGTGTTACCAAAAATGAAAACAATATAAAATATCCACAGACCAGCGTCAATGTTTACAAGCGCTAAATTTAAACAATTATTTGTTACAATCTTAATATTAAAACTAAAGATAACATAATATAATTCTTATATAATAAATAACATTTATATTAAAAATAGAAAGGATAAATACGACTTATGCGTACTTACAACACCCTTCATCCCTAGAAAAGGAACGCATATTAAACACACCATATGCGTTTCTTTCCAAGAAAAAGAAAAAGGAAGATAGGACGATATCGTACTATCACAACACCCCCTTCCAAAAAAAAGGACACGTATAAAAACAAAATATACGAGTTACTATTCTGGAAAAAAAACAAAAAGAGAAGCAAAGTGCCGATAACGATTCTAATCCCATCGTATAGAGTTGACACTGCTTTACAAAACAATCATCCCTGACAAAATCCATCTTACACGTAAAGGTTTGATTCATTGGTACAAGATCTCTTTAATCTATTAACTACCGTATACTTTTTAGGTGAAAAAAGAGAATTGACCTTTTTATCAAAATTTAATTTAATTCTTGGTTTATTACTAGTAAATTTATTTATAGCCAAATCTTCCGCTATATTTATTTTATGATTATGACACGACTCGCAGTGTTTAATAAAATTTTTTACTTTCCTAATCATACCTGGGAAGTTAAAATATAATTTTAGTCTTCTAATTGTCTTAGAGACTCCTAAATGTCCTGCTGTAGGATTAATATGAAATTCAGAAATTATATTATTTATTGAATCTGGATCATTATTCTTAATTGTAGTGTCATTATAAATATGTTTAAAATTTGCATTTAATGCTGTTTGTTCTTTATTTTCGGGAAGTATAGGGACCTGGTGAAAAACACGTGCTAAATCAATCGTAGAAGAATATTTTACACCACTAAATTGGTCTAGTATGTCATGTACGAGGGGCAAAGGATAAACATCACTTGTCGTCTGCTCATTAAGTTTACGATAATCGATTACAACGCGAAATTGTTTGTTCCCCGACGCGTCTGCTTTTTTGGGTACCACTAATAGAGGTGCGTTATAGGGTGAGTCGCTTTTTTCAATAATGTTGTTAGCCAACAGTTCTTGAATATGCTTCTCAACAACTTCTCCTTGCGCATGAGGTAATCTATGCGGCTTAACGTTTACAGGGTTAGGTGAGCCACTCAGTGCACTCGCACAAGACAAATTATCTCCCGGTAAAAAAATATATTATTAAAATTATTACAGATTTCCATTAAATCTGTTACATATTTTGAATTAACATTTGAAAAATCTATATTATTAAATAAAAGATTCTTACGACTGTTAGGATTTCTTTTCAAAAGATGGTAAATGTTAAATTTATTTATTGGAATAATATCTGGTTTAAAATTGTTAAGTATTACATCTTTTGCTGAGGAATTAGTTATTGATATATAAAAAGTATTATTAACAGGATTAATTAATGCGTTGGCTAAAAAAACTTCAGGTAACAATTCCTTGGCTACACAAACTCCTACCGTAGAACCCGACATAGGAATTAATTTCCTAGTACGTGCTGGTACGATAATACTGTTTATGTTTATTAATGGTAATTCAAATATCTTGCCATGTTCTGAGAATTGTACACTGTTCATTTCCAAATTAATTACTGCTTTAAATTTACGTAAAATATCTAGACCTATGATTCCATCATGCTGAATGGGAAAGTCCTCTGACACAACCTGAAAAGTTTGTTTCGACCTATAACTATCTAAAATTATAGAAGTTTTAAGTGAACCTAAAGTATAAGGCGTGCCTTCAGAAATTCCCTTTAAAATTTTAGATGTACTATTTACTTTGATATTATTACTTAAAATATTTTGTTTAATTAATGAAATTTGTGAACCAGTATCCAATAAAAATGATACAGTCTTTGCTTTGGCTGCTACTATTTTCAATTGGATAGTATCTGGTATTTCTTTAATCTCAATATTTTTATTTAAACTATTAAATTTATGTAAATGGCTATTATAAAAAGAACATAATTCACTGTTTGAATTTTGTTTTGTATTTTTAGTAAAAGATGCTTGAGGACAATCAGATTCAAGATGTTTTGATCTTTTACAATAAACAGAAGGTTTCGATAATACTGTAGCTCTCCTACAAATATTAATCTGCGCGACAGGATTTACCGTATCTACATTTTCCTTCTTAATAAAACAATATTTCTCAATATGACCATTTTTTACAATGGTTACAAAAAAAAGTTTTAAATTTTGTTTCGACTTCGTTAGCAAATTGTTCACTTGAGACTGGTTCACTACTAGAAATAGAATGACTTGAATCTGTTTTAACTTTAACATGCCTTCTTCTTTCTAGAGTGCGCCACCGTCTTTCAAGAAACTCCGTAAATTCATTTAGGGTTGGTAATTCAGAAGTATTTCTGTTTTCCCATTCCTTTGATGAAATAAAATCTAATTTGGTCTTTAAAATATGTATTAACATAAAATCTGAATGATTAGAATATATTTCTAACTCGGTTAAAGCTCTAATCGATTCATTAATTTCATCTAGAAATTTTTTGATATTAATTTCTGACTCTAAACGTATAACATTGTAGTTTATCAAATTGTTTAAACAGGTTTCAATAAGTGGTACTTTATTGTCGTAGCGTTTACAAAGGATGTTCCAAACAATTTCATAATTATCGTTTGTTAATGGATAATTCTTTATGAGTTTGAGTGGTTCTCCCGTCAAATTTAACTTTAAATAGTGCATTTTTTCAATGTTTGATAATTTACTATTGTTACGAATTAAATTTGTAAACAACTCCATAAAACTTTGCCAGTTAATATACTCTCCATCAAAAACAGTTAGTTGCATTGGACTTAAATTTAAGTTTCTTATTGAATCTATACTTTTTGAGTCATCGACGATATGTGTATCATCCTCAAATGTTTGTTTATAATTCAACAAGGAAATAAGGGTGTCGTCGTATATACTTTCAAGTTTTTGATTTTTAATTCAACGATCGTTTAAGGATGTTGACTGGACCTCTAAATTTTTGGAAAACTTGATTGATTAAGTTGATTGTATTTTCAACTAAAGTGAGAGAATGAACGTTCGGTGCCATTGTACTTGTTAAATAAAAAAGTCTCTGTACATCGGACAGTGATGCATTATTGTGAACAACTGCTTGGAAGAGCTCATAAAAGGGCCTAAACCTGGTTATATCCTTGCCATCGAAGGTTGGAATTTCCACCGCTGGTCCTTCGATGCCTTACAAAGCCGATCCTTCGAGTTTATTAACCGCGTGTGTTTTACATTGTGTTTTTGGCGTTTTTTTACATTTGCCCCTTGGTGATTGCCATTGAATGGGTAATTGGGACGCTCTATTTTGGCGGATTCACGGAGGATTTGGATTTTACAACTACATTTCAAGAAGGTTTTAATTCGTAAATGCGAAGCTGGTTCTTCGAGAATTAAAACAAATTTGGTCTTACAAACCATTATTAACCGCGTGTGAATTCGTGGTGTTTTGAGGTTACATCTGTGTAGTAATCGGCACATGTGCAAGCTATTTCTTTACATTTACCCTATGGCGGCCTGGCAAGTCATCAATTGACATCGATTGGGTAATGTAACGCTTGATTTAAGCGGATTCACATATATTTTGGATACTACATGTTCACATTTCAAGAAAAATTGTTCAAGAAATTTATTATACGGAAAGGGGTGCAAGGAACCTAGAAGAGAGTAAAATACTTTTTTACTCATCAAGGTACAATTCTATTATCATTATCTACAAGTACCGATTTATTAAAAAATTGCTAAATTCCTGGATTAAGCTGGATTAGTTTTCTCATCCACGTTTCATCTAACATACAAGTACGAGTTTATCATCTAAGCAAGATGGAGGGGTTGAAGAGGCTTAAAACGGCGCGGACGACTGCAAAAGGTTCGATTTCAAGAATGGACAATTATGTCAGCGACGCAAGGGCCCTCGAATCCGGTACGGTAGAGCTGCTGGAGGCGAAGAAAGAAAAGTTGATGGCTACCTATCACACGTACGAGCTCACGCAATCCAGTATTTTAGAAATTGATGAACAGGATGATGAAGACATCGAGGATGTAGAAGAAAAATACTTTAATATTTTAGCTAAGTTAAATGCCAGCATCACCAAGTTAAAAGAAGTTAATAGGCCTACTTGTCCTAGCTTAGTGGCATCCAAGCTTCCAGCGGTGGAAATTCCAACCTTCGATGGCAAGGATATAACCAGGTTTAGGCCCTTTTATGAGCTCTTCCAAGCAGTTGTTCACAATAATGCATCACTGTCCGATGTACAGAGACTTTTTTATTTAAGAAAGTATCTCCTTGACGAGGCTCTCTCAATAATTATAAATTTGCCGCTTGTGAACAGCTCATATAAAGAGGCTCTTGATTTATTGTTAGCGCGGTATGATAATAAGGCGCGATTAATTACTAATCATATAAATATATTACTTGATATTCCAAACATGCAGAAGGGTACTGCAATGGCTATAAGGGCTTTTTTATGTCAAGTAAAACAGCAATTACAAGCGTTAAAAAATCTTGATGAGCCTGTAGACAAATGGGATATGATTCTAATCTCAATATTATGTAGAAAGCTAGATTTATTAACTAGTCGCAATTTCCATATGGAAAGAAATGTAGACAAACTGCCTACTATGGCAGAATTTATATCATTTTTAGAAAAACGTGCGATTGCACTTGAGGATAGCTCACCATATAAAAGTATGTCAAATGACAAAAATTATAAAGAGTATTCGTACTCGAGAGTTTCCAATGTCACTACTCGCTACAATTTAGCATGTAGATATTGTAATATGGACCATCCCATTTTTAGATGTCCAAAATTTAAAATGGCTCCTTTAGAGTCGCGTAATTCATTTGTTCAAGAACATAAATTATGTTCGCTATGTTTAAAAGCCCATAGTGGCAGGTGCTCCCTTGAGAATAATTATAAATGTCATAAATGTAAAGGCATGCATAGCAAATTGTTATGTGATAAAACAGATGCTGGTTCGCTGGCTGGCAAGACAACTGAATCTCCAGTTGTAATGTGCTGTAGCAATGATAGCTTGGGGGGTACCATATTGCTGCCTACTATGAAGGTAAAAATTGTTGACAATTTTGGTCGCGAGTTTCTAGTTCGTGCATTGCTCGATAGCGGTAGTCAAGCATCATTAGTGACTGCTGAACTCTTAAAAGAATTGCGTTTACGCACAAACACTCATCCTAGTAAAATAATTGGCATAGGCAATAAAGCCACAAAATTATATCACTCAGCAATTATAAACATACAGTCTAATTACGACAGAAATATTAAACACAAAGTGAATTGTCATGTAGTTGAATCTATCACTACGCATTTGCCTCAAACTTTTATTGACACATCCAAAGTTATTTTTCCCAAAAATATTAAGCTAGCTGATGAGCAGTATAATGTACCCTCGAAAATATCATTGCTATTGGGTGCGGATGTATATTTTGCCATTCTATTAGGTGGCTGTATTAAATTAAATAATGGCTCAGTTTTACAGAACACTACATTTGGATATGTAGTTGCAGGTAAACTGCATAATCAATTTAATTATAATGTTATTAATGAGCCAAAAATGTTTCAAAATCAAAATAATTATTCAAGTAATATTATAGTATCTAATTTTGCCATTTCTGACCATACAACCCTTGAGAATGTTATGGGGCAATTTTGGATGACTGAGAAAGTCCCAGAAAAGACAGATAAGTTTACTGAGGAATATTTAAAGGCTGAACATATTTTTAAAAATTCAGTACTACTTGAAAATAATACTTTTACTGTAGATTTGCCATTAGTCAGCCCAGTAAATGAACTAGAATTGGGGGATTCTTTCTCAGTCGCCCTGCAAAGATTCTATGTGTTAGAAAACAGATTTAAACGAAATCCTTCACTATTGAAGGTGTATAAAAAATTCATTGATCAGTATATAGAGATGGGACATGCCAGGGAAATAGACATAAATTCTTATGATGTTTATAATACTCCTAATTATTTTTTAGCGCATCATGCAGTTACAAACGATGATAGCAAAACTACTAAATTGCGTGTGGTCTTTGATGGAAGCATGCGTTCTAAAAATAAGATTTCTCTCAACGATGTTATGCTGAATGGTCCTGTGGTTCAAGGCGAGCTCTTCGATATTCTCCTACTGTTTAGAACTTATGTGTACACAATTGTCTGTGACATAGAAAAAATGTTCCGCTGTATTCTCACAAATGACACTTACAATGTCTTACAAAATATCTTATGGAGAGATGATCCAGGTAAGCCCATCAGTTGTTTGCAATTAAAAACTGTAACATATGGACTCAAATCTTCTACCTTTTTGGCCACACGATGTCTCATAGAACTTGCCCATCGCTACAAACATAAATATCCTCTCGCAGCGAGAGCAATGTGCCATAATACGTATGTTGATGATGTCATAGTTGGGTGCGATGACGTGGAAGAGTTATCTGAATTAAAGTCTCAATTAATTGGTTTGTTACAATTAGGTAATTTTAAATTACACAAATGGTCTTCCAATCATCCCCCAGTGCTCGACGACATCTCTAGTGATAAAAAATATATCAATGAATTGGATTTAAATAAATCAGCCATTATTAAAACATTAGGTCTAAAATACAATGTTATTTTGGATACATTTACTTTTAAATGTCCTAACACGAATAGTAACAATTTGAATACTAAAAGAAAAGTGCTTAGTTTTATTGGGACTTTATTTGACCCGTTAGGATTGATTGGCCCTATAATTGTAGTTGCCAAGTTAATCATGCAAGAGCTTTGGTTTTTGAAAATAGATTGGGACGCACCGCTGCCTGACAAACAATTACAGATGTGGGAAAAGTTCCTTAATGGTCTAAAGATAGCAGACAGCATTTCAATAGATCGACTTATAAAGGAGGAAAATTTTGTCACTGCAGAATTAATAGGCTATGCAGACGCATCTATGAAGGCGTACGGGTGCTGCCTATATTTAAGAACCATTACAGCAAATGACAACGTAAAAACAAAATTAATTTGTGCCAAGTCTCGTGTGGCTCCACTAGGTAAGGTACTTACAATACCCCAACTAGAGCTAAATAGTGCAGTTTTGTTGGCACAACTTGCGGTTAGAGTTAGTAATTTACTCAAAACTAGATTGGAACATAGAGTTTTCTTTTATTGTGATTCCAAAATAGTCCTTGCTTGGATTCAAGCGGACAAATTAAAAACCAATATCTATGTTAATAACAGAGTAAAGAAAATAACAGAGCTCACAGATAAATTCTCTTGGTACTATGTAAAATCAGCTGATAACCCAGCTGATATAATTTCTCGTGGTATAGAACCACAACACTTAAAAAATCAAAATCTTTGGTGGAACGGTCCCCAGTATCTATCCAATTCTCATTTTAAACATGATCATTATTTTGATTTAAATACAGTACTTCTATCAGACGATGAAGATAAAAACTGTAATGTTTGTAACATTGAAGTCGAACAAGCACCGTTAATGCTAGACTTGTTTAAAAAATTCTCCAATATCAATAAGCTACAGCGTGTATTAGCTTATGTGTATAGATTCTTTAATAATTGTAAAAAGGCAGTACACAGTTCAATTTGTTCTTATCTTACTATTTCTAAAAATAATATTTGTGGACATTTATCTCCACAAGAACTTCATAATTCTTTATTAATTATCATTCGCTCAGTTCAAAGGCAAATATTTTTTAAAGAAATAAAATGTCTCCTAGGTGGTATCATTATCAAGACCGGTATAGGTAATCTCCACCCTTTCATAGACAACACTGGTTTAATTCGTGTTGGTGGCAGATTGCAAAATGCAGGCATTGCAAAAGATAAAATGCACCCAGTCATACTGCCAAAGGACAACAATATCACTTCTATCATAATCAAAAATGAGCACTTACGTTTGCTCCATGCTGGTGCTAGATTAGTACTCAGCTCCTTGTCTCAAAAGTTCTGGATCATCAATGGCATACGGGAGGTCAAAAAGGTACTATACAAATGTGTTATATGTTCACGATTGAAGGCTGAATCTGCTAAACAATTGATGGGTTCTTTGCCAGCTGACAGAGTTACAGCTACAAGACCATTTCAGCATGTAGGTGTAGATTTTTGTGGACCTTTTAACATAAAGATAGCTCGCATACGTAAACCATTGATTACAAAAGGTTACATTTCATTGTTTGTTTGCTTTTCTACAAAGGCCATACACATGGAAGTGGTTTCTGATTTAAGAACTGAAACATTCTTGGCATGTCTCAATCGTTTTATTTCTAGACGAGGCATGCCTACTAAAATTTATTGTGACAATGCTAAAACATTCAAGGGTGCTGCTAATGAATTAAAAGAGTTGTATAATTTACAGACTAATAAGTCTCATAGAAATAATGTTATAAGTTTTTGTAATAATCTATATATAAAATTTATGTTTATACCCAGTTATGCTCCTGAATTTGGTGGTATATGGGAAGCAGGGGTCAAAAGTGTGAAGCACCACCTTAAGAGAGTAGTTGGTAATTTGGCCTTAACTTATGAAGAATTAAATTCAGTTGTCATACAGATTGAAGGTGTGCTAAACTCAAGACCACTGCTTCCACTAAGCCCAAATGAATATAAGTATTTGACTCCAGCACATTTTCTAATTGGCACTGCTCTGATTGAATACCCTGAAGTTAATTTAACAGAGGTACCAGTCAATCGTCTTAAGTTTTGGAATATTGTTAAAAAACTAAAACAAGACTTTTGGCAAGCTTGGTCAAAGGATTATCTCACACAGCTTCAGAGCCGTCCCAAGTGGAAATATGCTAATGAAAACCTGAAAGAAGGTGATTTAGTCATTGTAAAGAATTTAAACTCACCCCCATTAAATTGGCCAATGGCCAGAATAACAAAGGTCTTTTTTGGTAAAGATGGAAAGGTGAGAGTGGCGGAAATAAAAATCGGTGATAAGATCTACAACAGACCCATCACAAAATTGTGTAGATTACCACTGAATTGATTGTTGTGTACATTATGCAAATGATAATGTATGCTAAAATGTTAATTACGTTTTCTGTTATCTTTAGAATAATTGTTATTTTGTTTTATTTTATATTATTCTCATACAATTATGTAGACTATCATAGATTTAAGAAGTTTGTAAATTTATGTAGCTCTATGTATTAATGTATTTTTATATATATTTTAAGTTGGTTGTGGGATCAGCTACGTTCTGCTGGCTGGTAATTTATGTTCAGTACAAAATTAGCACAGAACATAAAATGTGTCTCTGTTGACATTCTAGTTTAATATTGTATTGTTGTCTCTGGTAGAAATCTTACTCAGGGCAACACAGCGACGTGTTGGGCAACACAACGACGACTGCTGTGCACGCTACAGCCGTATGGCATTCGAGTCACTCGTGTTTTGGCTTTTGCACTGTCGTAGCATGATTCGCAACCATTTTATATTACAAGAATTTGTGGTTAAATTTATATTAAAAAGTGTAAAATTATTTTATCATTAAACAATTGAATAATTATTCAATCTACAAATACTCGCATGGTTTTATTTCGTACAGTACTTAATTATAGTTTATATAACATACAGACTAAAGATTATTTTGTACCAATAAACGACTCTCCGAAAAATAGGATTCTGACAAGGAAAAATTGTTAGAAAAAACAGTAACTCACTGAAAATATCCGATGAGGCTCAGACGTTGCAGTTGTAACAGGGAAAGTAGTTTCTCTGATTGGACAGACTGCTATCTAACTGAATCAGCTCCTTGCTTCTCCCTTTCAAAATTCCTTCTCGTAAAAAAATATTAAACATCTATTAGTATAATTGTAGGAACAATTATAAAAAATATTATAGTAAATATTCAAAAGTATTGGATATAATACTAAAAAATTAATAGCTTCAATGATGAACAATGATGGTACAAAAAATACTTAGGTTATAGCAAATATTCAAAAGTATTGAATATAATACTAAAAAATTAATAGCTTCAATGATGAACAATGATGCTACAAAAATACTTAGGTTATAGCAAATATTCAAAAGTATTGAATATAATACTAAAAAATTAATAGCTTCAATGATGAACAATGATGCTACAAAAAAAATACTTGGATTATAGTAAATATTCAAAAGTATTGAATATAATACTAAAAAATTAATAGCTTCAATGATGATCAATGATGCTACAAAAAATACTTGGATTATAGTAAATATTCAAAAGTATTGAATATAATACTAAAAATATTGATAGCCTCGTTAATAATGATGCTACTAAAAAAATACTTGGATTATAGCAATTATTCAAAAGTATTGAATATAATAAAGGGAAAAAAACCAAACCATTGAGAACGACAGAGAAATTGAAGAACTAACTAAACTAAACGAACTTGATCAATTAAACATAATTGTTAAAATGAAAGACAAGGAAGTAACTTCCTATATGAAATATAGTAATAAGGAAAAATTGATTAAGAAAACATTGTGCCTAGAGTCAAAAGATGAAGATAATTTAAAATTACAAGAAAAAATCAAAGAACAAGAAATTCAAATAAATTCTCTGAATGAACAGGTGAGTTATTTACGAGTATTAAGAAAGTTGTTGTAAAATGTATGTAAATTATTTGTTTTGTGCATAGGTCGCAAGTTTAGTTTCGTTGCGAAAACAATTGGAGGAATTCGATTTGGAAAAGAAAGCGTTAGAACTTAAAAAGAATGTCGTTGTTGATGAATCCCGGAAAACTGCTCTTAAATACGCTAAACTCCTAGGACATCAAAACAACAAACAAAAAATAAAGCATGTCATTAAGATAAAAAATGAAAATTTGGAACTTAAACAGGTAAATATATTAATGTATTAATTAGTACAAGGTAGCTGTTACATTTACTTGATGTTCTTTTTCTCTAACTAACAGAAGATTACAAATTTGGAATTAATCGTTGAAAAACAAAAACGTACTATCGAAAATTTGAAGAAAACATCTATAATCAAAAGACCGAATGTAGCAAGGAAAACGTTAATAGCATCTACACTACGGGGAAAGGAAAATCGAAGCCCAGCAAACAACTAAACCTATAAACCTTAAAATAAAATAATAAATAGTACCTGGATAGCTAGAGAGCTTTGATAATAAAGTAACTTATGTTTAGATATACTTGGGTTGAACCGATGTAATATCCGGTTCGCAGGATCAAAATGGTTTGAAGAGGCTAGTAACTTTGTAAATGATAACACTTGTTGATTTCACTTAAAATACATTTATTAAATAAACCAACTTCTTGAATTACACACCGCAGGGCTAAACATGAGCGTTAGCCTATATATGTCTTTCTCTAATGTGTTTTTCTAATTTAAAATATTATAATTGAGCTTATAATACATCATTCGAGTAATGATCACAAAAGAGCGTATATTCTAGTTGAAACACGAATTTTATCTCAGCGTTTGTATTTTCTGAATTAAATATAATATAATTGGGTTTATATTATAAAACACGTGTGTTTCCTAGGACGTACGAATTCTATCTCAATATTATATGCGTTTTTAGCTAAACCCTTGGAGTGGGGATAGCACAGTACAGACGTGTTCTAACACGTCTTCGTGTGACCTCGGACTAGCAGCCCTTGGCGCCTGGCGGCGTGACATTATTTGTATGTATTGGTGTCTTATGACTAACAATATTCATGAAATCTTAAATATAACAATAAAATTTATAATGTCAATACTTCATCTTAAAACTAACAATAGTAAATTAAGATTATACATTTAGAAACTATTTCGTTTCTAACCAGACTCCCCACGGAGAAATACTCTGGTATTTTTCTATAACGATTTGAAACAAAGTCATTTGCTTAAAGCTAATCAGTTCATTTGACACTATTAAAACTGTAGCCTTTATATCAGCTTGATTGCTGTTAACACAAAAACACTGGGATGGCAGATGTGCTAAATTTCGAACCGAACGTTTTAAAGATCCTTGGGCGGTCTTCACTTCAGCGACTCTGTGGTCGTTTTTAGCGTCGGTTGACAGATGAATGATCCTTCCGAGCGACCATTGCAAAGGTGGAGCCGAATCGTCCTTGATAATCACCAATTGGCCTACGGCTGGTCGATCACCCACGGAAGTTTTCCATTTGTTCTGTTGTTGCAGTTGATTCACGTAATCGCGCTTCCAGCGTATCCAGAAGTACTGCATAATCTGTTGAATTGCAAAGAATCTCGGTAGATTATTTTGATTCGCATGATCGGGATCAAAAGCAGGTATGGCAGTCAGTGATCTTCCCACCAGGTAGTGACCAGGGGACAGGGAGGTAAGGTCTGAGAGGTCATTGGATATGGAGTGGATGGGTCTTGAGTTTAACACGGACTCAATTTGGACTAATACAGTGTACATGTCTTCGTACGCGAGATTAGTATTCCCTAAAACCTTTTTCATTGATTTGATATTAGCTTCCCACACACCACCGTGGTGTGGAGAACGCGCAGGAGAAAATTTCCACGAAATATTGCTCTCTGTCATTACTTTCGCGATTTTCGCCCTTTCATCTTTACACTTTTGAATTAACGCTTCTACCGTATCAGATCCTGTGATCAGATCGTCCACGTAAAAATCTTCTAATATTGCTCTTGAGGCAACTGGATTATTTAATTGGTTGTCGTAACCTAGTCTGTATGCTAATATTGGTTCGTTTATATTATGAAATTTACCGCTCGCTGCACGAGTGGTAGTTTCTGTGAAATGCTTTTCACACGCCGTTTCCTCTTCCGAGAGAATCGGTGCCTCATTCATTGTCTCAAGTTCACGGTTTTGCGTTAAAAAACACTGCGTTGTGTTTTTCCGAGAATTGAGTGTATTAGGAATTAAAATCCAGCCTAATGTTGTTTTTTGTATGGTTGGCAACCCATTACCAAGGTTTGTTCGACCAATGGCTAATAGGCTCCAAAAGATATCTGCCCCGAGCAAAATATCTATTTTACTTGACTTAAAATAGTTTGGATCTGCCAAATTCACATTAGTGGGCAGATTCAAATCAAACTGTTCAGTATCGCAGATGGGAACATTATCTGTGATCTTATTTAATATATAGCATCGCAACTCTTTGCTATATTTACTGTGTACTGATTGTACATTAATCGTTATTTGTTTTGTAACGTGAGTGTTACTTGCGCTTAAACCGATTACCGACACATTTGCATTTTGTGTAGGTAATTTTAAACGTTTTGCTAATGTCCGTGTAACGAATGAAGATTCGCTGCCGCTATCTAACAAGGCGCGGGCTAATATTAATTTGCCTTCACTATTCGGAATTTGAACTACCGCGGTAGCAAGCATTGTTTTGCGAGTACTCAATCGGCTAGTAAGTACAGTCATGGGGGAAGGGGAGGGTTGTAAGTCCTCACCCGAATCCACACTGTGCAAAATTGTATTGTGCCTTTCTTTACATTTAAAGCATGAATATTTGGATTTGCATTCTGACACTCGATGTCCAGAACGCAAGCAATTAAAACATAATCTTTTTGATGCAATCAATTTCTTTCTCTCTGGCACAGAGAGTTTTATTATATCTTGACATTTAAAAGCAAAATGCCCTTCCCGCTTACATATGGAACACGCGTTGTCCTTTGTAGCGATTAAACTTTGTTTAGCCTGTACCTTTACAGGTTGTCTAGATTTTGTATTTAAATTGTCTAACAATAGAGCTCTTCGCGATAAGAAACTCATTAAATCTTTAAATATAACAGGTTCTGATGCACCTGCTGCAAATTTATGAAATTGTCGTTGGCTGTCAATATCCAGCCTATTAACAGTTAGGAAAACAATTAACGTGTCGTACAATTGTTCCTCCTTTACTAATCGTTTTAATGCGCGAACATGTTTTGTTATATCATCGATATAATTGCGTAAGCCATTAGCGGTTTCTCCCTTAACAAGGGATGTCTCAGTTAAGCGTTTTAAATGATGTGTGATCATCAATTGCTTATTCTCATATCGATCCTCTAAGAGGCTCCATGCGATAGGATAATTGACGGCACTTGTTTCAAGTCCGTAAATAACCTTTTGTGCATGAGATTGTAGCGCGGATTTCAAATATCTAAACTTATGCGCGTCATCTATTTCAGGATTCTCATGTATCATCGAAATAAAAGAATCTCTAAATTCGGCCCAGTTATCAACTGAGCCATCGAACGATTTTAAATGAATTTCCGGTAATCTATATTTATTATAATGGTTGCAATTAGAGTTACTTGAGTGTACTGATCGTGGAGGAGAAATATCAAATTCCAGATTTACCGGTGGTTCATGTGCAATTATTAATTTATCAAACAAAGATAACAATTCAATATGTCTTTTTTGAAAATCACTAAGCTTAATTTTAATCGATTTATATTCATCGCCATCCTCTGGTAGCGAAGATTGTATATCAATAGCTAAACCCTCGATGGATTCTATCAGTGGCGTGATTGCCTCTTTTCTATTTTTTATTGTATGCAAACAATAAGAACTTTTGTCATTCGGGTTTAAGTTTTTACATTCTTCATAATGTAAATCAAATTTACCGATAACATTTTCAAATCTAATTTTTAGTTTTTTCATTGCAGTCGCCATAATTAATTAAATATTACAAAGTTTTAATATTAAATTATTTCAAGTTTTGATATTTTAATATTTAAAAGTGAATATTTATTCTAACTGGAGTGTACTTTTACTTATCTTCTTAAAATACAGTCGTAACAAGTGGACTCTCAAGTGGTAGTGACGAACCCCTAATAAGCGTATGCAAGTAAGATAAGCCTCGGCCGTATGATGCAAAACAGAGACGCAAATTTCTCAGAATATATTTATATTAACGTGTTTGCTTAAACATATATAATATTTTAAGCTTATTGTAAACGCGTTTACCAAATCAATGAAAAACCAAAAATAACTTTTAATCCACAACAGAATTAAATGTTTTAAACAATTTAATATAATACGAATCAACGAAACTATTATATAACAATATTACGCACAACTAGTGCGTTCTGCAAATCAAGCAATTAACAATATTTGATAGCCTGTCTCAATGAGATAAACAAAGACATATACATGCATGTAATTCGGAAAATAATAATAGGAATAGTCACTAGCCTGATATTTTGATGAACTCCGCGACAGCTCTCAGTAGCAGCTTGTAGAACAATGGAATCGCACGATCTCAATAATCTCGAACACATCTGACGCTTGGGATCAGCTTGTGGTCTCTGGTACAGGAATCGAACCAATCGGGTAGAACCGTTGTAGGCTCAGGCTTGAAGGACCAAAATGGGTTGAACCGATGTAATATCCGGTTCGCAGGATCAAAATGGTTTGAAGAGGCTAGTAACTTTGTAAATGATAACACTTGTTGATTTCACTTAAAATACATTTATTAAATAAACCAACTTCTTGAATTACACACCGCAGGGCTAAACATGAGCGTTAGCCTATATATGTCTTTCTCTAATGTGTTTTTCTAATTTAAAATATTATAATTGAGCTTATAATACATCATTCGAGTAATGATCACAAAAGAGCGTATATTCTAGTTGAAACACGAATTTTATCTCAGCGTTTGTAGTTTCTGAATTAAATATAATATAATTGGGTTTATATTATAAATCACGTGTGTTTCCTAGGACGTACGAATTCTATCTCAATATTATATGCGTTTTTAGCTAAACCCTTGGAGTGGGGATAGCACAGTACAGACGTGTTCTAACACGTCTTCGTGTGACCTCGGACTAGCAGCCCTTGGCGCCTGGCGGCGTGACATTATTTGTATGTATTGGTGTCTTATGACTAACAATATTCATGAAATCTTAAATATAACAATAAAATTTATAATGTCAATACTTCATCTTAAAACTAACAATAGTAAATTAAGATTATACATTTAGAAACTATTTCGTTTCTAACCAATACTCGTATTTAAATTTGACTTGAAAACCTGAATTGTTTTACATGAATTGATTATGAATTTGTGAACCATGTTTTAATTTTTATAAAGCTGTACTATATATTGATAAAGTGGTGACATTAAAGCATGATATTGACTTGAAATTTAATTGATATTTATGTTCTCTCACAACCATGAACTTATTACGTAGTTGTGTTGCGTCTATAAGGAAGGCCGTCTACCTTTTCACCTTTGCTCTCATCACCAACATGTACGATTGATTAAAGAGTATACAATTTTCTAAAATGAATACTGTTTACAACAATTTTGAATTTTCTTTAAGAAGAACAAAATATATAGTAAGTAAGTTTTATTATCGATTGGAAAATAATAAAAAAAAGTTCTTACAGCATGACCATGCACGTAACGCACGTTCAAAAAACTGAAAGCGTCGATAAAATGTGATTGAGGGAATGGAAAGCAGCTATCAAGATCTCCAAACCCTCAACGACGACGACGAAACGAAAACCTCGGGTGGGATAGGGCTTCGGACAACGAGATAACAGGTCGGAAGTTATCGATACCGGAAACCGGACGATCGTGTAGTGAATGTTAGGGAAGCACAAACCTCCTGCCGATAATATATAGAAACATCAACGAGTTTCACATGATCCTTTTGGATCATTCACTAGTTCGATTACTTATATATTTTGGGAATAATGGAATGTTAATGATTATATTTCATCTATTGTTATATTGAACACTATGATCTTGTGAACTCATTTTTTAAAGTCGAGTTTTAACATTTTTTATTGAAATATATGTGTTTGCTGCTTAATTTTTAGTCTTTTTATTTAGTGACGTTACGCTATTAGTGTTATTAAAAAATATTCGATTTTATTTATATTTATTCATCACTTTCATAATATCAAAACTGTATGTGCTGCACGGGCCGGCTGTAATTAGTAACTGAAGTTTGATTAACGCTTAACTATGCATCTTTTTTCCACTTTGTTGAATAAAAGGATGAAATTTCGTAGAAGAGAAGGGGAAAATTTAATTAATAATAACGTCAATAAACATCAATTAGTATAATTGTAGGAACAATTATAAAAAATATTATAGTACATATTCAAAAGTATTGGATATAATACTAAAAAATTAATAGCTTCAATGATGAACAATGATGCTACAAAAAATACTTAGGTTATAGCAAATATTCAAAAGTATTGAATATAATACTAAAAAATTAATAGCTTCAATGATAAACAATAATGCTACAAAAATACTTAGGTTATAGCAAATATTCAAAAGTATTGAATATAATACTAAAAAATTAATAGCTTAAATGATGAACAATGATTCTACAAAAAAATACTTGGATTATAGTAAATATTCAAAAGTATTGAATATAATACTAAAAAATTAATATCTTCAATGATGAACAATGATGCTACAAAAAATACTTGGATTATAGTAAATATTCAAAAGTATTGAATATAATATTCAAAAGTATTGAATATAATACTAAAAATATTGATAGCCTCGTTAATAATGATGCTACTAAAAAAATACTTGGATTATAGCAATTATTCAAAAGTATTGAATATAATAATGGGAAAAGAACCAAACCATTGAGAACGACAGAGAAATTGAAGAACTAACTAAACTAAACGAACTAGATCAATTAAACATAATTGTTAAAATGAAAGACAAGGAAGTAACTTCCTATATGAAATATAGTAATAAGGAAAAATTGATTAAGAAAACATTGTGCCTAGAGTCAAAAGATGAAGATAATTTAAAATTACAAGAAAAAATCAAAGAACAAGAAATTCAAATAAATTCTCTGAATGAACAGATGAGTTATTTACGAGTATTAAGAAAGTTGTTGTAAAATGTATGTAAATTATTTGTTTTGTGCATAGGTCGCAAGTTTAGATTCGTTGCGAAAACAATTGTAGGAATTCGATTTGGAAAAGAAAGCGTTAGAACTTAAAAAGAATGTCGCTGTTGATGAATCCCGGAAAACTGCTCTTAAATACGCTAAACTCATAGGACATCAAAACAACAAACAAAAAATAAAGCATGTCATTAAGATAAAAAATGAAAATTTGGAATTTAAACAGATAAATATATTAATGTATTAATTAGTACAAGGTAGCTGTTACATTTACTTGATGTTCTTTTTCTCTAACTAACAGAAGATTACAAATTTGGAATTAATCGTTGAAAAACAAAAACGTACTATCGAAAATTTGAAAAAACATCTTTAATCAAAAGACCGAATGTAGCAAGGAAAACGGTAATAGCATCTACACTACGGGGAAAGGAAAATCGAAGCCCAGCGAACAGCTAAACCTATAAACCTTAAAATAAAATAATAAATAGTACCTGGATAGCTAGAGAGCTTTGATAATAACGTAACTTATGCTTAGATATACTCGTATTTAAATTTGACTTGAAAACCTGAATTGTTTTACATGAATTGATTATGAATTTGTGAACCATGTCTTAATTTTTATAAAGCTGTACTATATATTGATAAAGTGGTGACATTAAAGCATGATATTGACTTGAAATTTACTTGATATTTATGTTCTCTCACAACCATGAACTTATTACGTAGTTGTGTTGCGTCTATAAGGAAGGCCGTCTACCTTTTCACCTTTGCTCTCATCACCAACATGTACGATTGATTAAAGAGTATACAATTTTCTAAAATGAATACTGTTTACAACAATTTTGAATTTTCTTTAAGAAGAACAAAATATATAGTAAGTAAGTTTTATTATCGATTGGAAAATAATAAAAAAAAGTTCTTACAGCATGACCATGCACGTAACGCACGTTCAAAAAACTGAAAGCGTCGATAAAATGTGATTGAGGGAATGGAAAGCAGCTATCAAGATCTTTAAACCCTCAACTACGACGACGAAACGAAAACCTCGGGAGATAACAGGTCGGAAGTTATCGATACCGGAAACCGGACGATCGTGTAGTGAATGTTAGGGAAGCACAAACCTCCTGCCGATAATATATAGAAACATCAACGAGTTTCACATGATCCTTTTGGATCAGTCACTAGTTCGATTACTTATATATTTTGGGAATAATGGAATGTTAATGATTATATTTCATCTATTGTTATATTGAACACTATGATCTTGTGAACTCATTTTTTAAAGTCGAGTTTTAACATTTTTTATTGAAATATATGTGTTTGCTGCTTAATTTTTAGTCTTTTTATTTAGTGACTGTTCAGTACAAAATTAGCACAGAACATAAGATGTGTCTCTGTTGACATTCCAGTATAATATTGTATTGTTGTCTCTGGTAGAAATCATACTCAGGGCAACACAACGACGACTGCTGTGTACGCTACAGCCATATGGCAATCGAGTCAGTCGTGTTTTGGCTTTTACACTGTCGAGCATCTGATTCACAACCATTTTATATTACAAGAATTGTGGTTAAATTTATATTAAAAAAGTGTAAAATAATTTTATCATTAAACGATTGAATAAATTATTCAATCTACAATACTCGCATGGTTTTATTTCGTACATGCGAAGCTGGTCCTTCGAGCCTTACAAAGCCGATCCTTCGAGTTTATTATCCGCGTGTGTTTTTCATTGTGTTTTTGGCGTTTTTTTACATTTGCCCCTTGGCGATTGCCATTGATTGGGTAATGCTACGCTCTATTTTGGCGGATTCACGGAGGATTTGGATTTTACAATTACATTTCAAGAAGGATTTAATTCCTACAAAAAAAACTGGTCTTACAAGCCATTGGTACCCGCGTGTGATCTCGTTGTGTTTTGAGGTTACGTCTGTATAGTAACCGGCACATGTGCAAGCTGTTTGTTACATTTTCCCTATGGCGGCCTGGCAAGTCATCAATTGCCATTGATTGGGTAATGCAACGCTGGATTCAGACGGTTTGATTACTACACATTTATATTTCAAGAAAAATTATTCATTACGGAAGAGGATACATGGATGCTGGAAGAGAGTAAAATACTTCTTTACTCATGAAGGTACAAAGCTATTATTACTATCTACAAGTATTAATTTATTAAAAACTTCTTATGTTGCTGGATTAACCTGGATTAGTTTTGTCATCCACGTTTCATCTATCATACAAGTACGAATTTATCACCTAAGCAAGATGGAGGGATTGAAAAGGCTTAGATCGGCGCGGACGATTGCAAAAAGTTCAATATCAAGGATGGACAATTACGTCAGCGACCCAAGGGCTCTCGACTCCGCTACAGTGGAGGTGCTGCAGGTGAAAAAAGAAAAGATGATGACTACATTCCAATCGTACGAGCTCACGCAGTACAGCATTTTAGAAATTGATGATCAAGATGAGGAAGACATTGAAGAAGTTGAAGAAAAGTATTTTAATATTCTAGCAAAATTAAATGCTAGCATCAATAGATTAAAAGAAGTTAATAGGCCTGAATTAGTTCCATTGAAGCTCCCAGCGGTGGAAATTCCAACCTTCGATGGCAAGGATATAACCAGGTTTAAGCCCTTTTATGAGCTCTTCCAAGCAGTTGTTCATAATAATTCCTCATTGTCCGATGTACAAAGACTTTTTTATTTGAGAAAGTATCTCGTTGATGAGGCTCTCTCAATAATTATAAATCTGCCGCTTGTGAACAGCTCATACAAAGAGGCTGTTGATTTATTGTTAGCGCGGTATGAAAATAAGGCGAGATTAATCTTTAATCACATTAATATACTACTTGATATTCCCAACATGCAGAAAGGTACTGCAGTCGCTATAAGGGCTTTTTTATGTCAAGTAAAACAGCAATTACAAGCGTTAAAAAATCTTGATGAGCCTGTAGAGAAATGGGATATGATTTTAATCTCGGCCTTAAGTAGAAAATTAGATATCGTTACTAACCGCACTTTCCACATGGAAAGAAATTTAGAAGAACTGCCTACTATGGCAGAATTTATTTCATTTTTAGAAAGACGTGCAATTGCACTTGAGTATAGTTTAGATTATAAAAATATGTCACATGACAATAATAATAAAGAAAAATTTATTGATCCAAGAAAATTGCATAATCAAAATAAGTATTCACATAATAATATTGTATGTAATCTTGCTATTTGTGACTATACAAACCTTGAGAATGTTATGGAACAATCTCGGACGACTGAGAAAGTCCCAGAGGAATCAGATAAGTTTTCTGAGGATTACTTAAAGGCTGAACATAATTTTCAAAATTCAGTAGCACTTAAAAATAATTTAACTGTTGATTTGCCATTACTCAGCCTAGTAAATAAAATAGAATTGGGGGATTCTTTCTCAGTCGCCCCGCAAAGATTTAATGTGTTGGAAAAAAGATTTAGACGCAATCCTTCATTATTGGAGGTCTATAAAACATTATTAAACAGATCAACCAGTATTATGACATTAGGTTTAAAACACAATATTATTTTTATAAATAGTAAGATAAAAACAAATTTAATTTGCTACAAGTCTAGTGTGGCTCCATCAAGTAAGGTACTTACAATACCCCAGCTTGAGATTATTAGCGCAGTGTTGCTGGCGCGAATAAAACAAGCAACAAATAAAATTTCTGATTTAAATACAATACTTCCATCAGAAGGTGAAGATACTAATTGCAATGCTTACAACATTGAAGTAAAACAAACACCTGTTCTGTTGGAATTGTTAACAATATTGTATGCTACATTGATAATTATGGTTTCTGTTATATTTAGGATAGTTATTAATTTGTTTTATATTATTTTCACAAAATTATGTAGACTACCATAGAATTAAGAAGTTTATATTATTTTGTGTAATTTTGTTTATAATAGTTTTAAGAAGAATTAGAATTAAGAAGTTTATAAATTTATGTAGCTCTATGTATTAATGTATTTTTATATATATTTTAAAGTTGGTTGTGGGATCAGCTACTTTCTGCTGGCCGGCAATTCATGTTCAGTACAAAATTAGCACAGAACATAAGATGTGTCTCTGTTGACATTCCAGTATAATATTGTATTGTTGTCTCTGGTAGAAATCATACTCAGGGCAACACAACGACGACTGCTGTGTACGCTACAGCCATATGGCAATCGAGTCAGTCGTGTTTTGGCTTTTACACTGTCGAGCATCTGATTCACAACCATTTTATATTACAAGAATTGTGGTTAAATTTATATTAAAAAAGTGTAACATAATTTTATCATTAAACGATTGAATAAATTATTCAATCTACAATACTCGCATGGTTTTATTTCGTACAGTGACGTTACGCTATTAGTATTATTAAAAAATATTCGATTTTATTTATATTTATTCATCACTTTCATAATATCAAAACTGTATGTGCTGCACGGGCCGGCTGTAATTAGTAACTGAAGTTTGATAAACGCTTTACTATGCATCTTTTTTCCACTTTGTTAAATAAAAGGATGAAATTTCGTAGAAGAGAAGGGGAAAATTTAATTAATAATAACGTCAATAAACAACAATTAGTATAATTGTAGGAACAATTATAAAAAATATTTTAGTACATATTCAAAAGTATTGGATATAATACTAAAAAATTAATAGCTTCAATGATGAACAATGATGCTACAAAAAATACTTAGGTTATAGCAAATATTCAAAAGTATTGAATATAATACTAAAAAATTAATAGCTTGAATGATGAACAATGATGCTACAAAAGAAATACTTGGATTATAGTAAATATTCAAAAGTATTGAATATAATACTAAAAAATTAATAGCTTTAATGATGAACAATGATGCTACAAAAAATACTTGGATTATAGTAAATATTCAAAAGTATTGAATATAATACTAAAAAAATTGATAGCCTCGTTAATAATGATGCTACTAAAAAAATACTTGGATTATAGTAATTATTCAAAAGTATTGAATATAATAATGGGAAAAGAACCAAACCATTGAGAACGACAGAGAAATTGAAGAACTAACTAAACTAAACGAACTAGATCAATTAAACATAATTGTTAAAATGAAAGACAAGGAAGTAACTTCCTATATGAAATATAGTAATAAGGAAAAATTGATTAAGAAAACATTGTGCCTAGAGTCAAAAGATGAAGATAATTTAAAATTACAAGAAAAAATCAAAGAACAAGAAATTCAAATAAATTCTCTGAATGAACAGATGAGTTATTTACGAGTATTAAGAAAGTTGTTGTAAAATGTATGTAAATTATTTGTTTTGTGCATAGGTCGCAAGTTTAGATTCGTTGCGAAAACAATTGTAGGAATTCGATTTGGAAAAGAAAGCGTTAGAACTTAAAAAGAATGTCGCTGTTGATGAATCCCGGAAAACTGCTCTTAAATACGCTAAACTCCTAGGACATCAAAACAACAAACAAAAAATAAAGCATGTCATTAAGATAAAAAATGAAAATTTGGAATTTAAACAGGTAAATATATAAATGTATTAATTAGTACAAGGTAGCTGTTACATTTACTTGATGTTCTTTTTCTCTAACTAACAGAAGATTACAAATTTGGAATTAATCGTTGAAAAACAAAAACGTTCTATCAAAAATTTGAAGAAAACATCTTTAATCAAAAGACCGAATGTAGCAAGGAAAACGTTAATAGCATCTACACTACAAGGAAAGGAAAATCGAAACCCAGCGAACAGCTAAACCTATAAACCTTAAAATAAAATAATAAATAGTACCTGAATAGCTAGAGAGCTTTGATAATAAAGTAACTTATGCTTAGATATACTCGTATTTAAATTTGACTTAAAAACCTAAATTGTTTTACATGAATTGATTATGAATTTGTGAACCATGTCTTAATTTTTATAAAGCTGTACTATATATTGATAAAGTGGTGACATTAAAGCATGATATTGACTTGAAATTTACTTGATATTTATGTTCTCTCACAACCATGAACTTATTACGTAGTTGTGTTACGTCTATAAGGAAGGCCGTCTACCTTTTCACCTTTGCTCTCATCACCAACATGTACGATTGATTAAAGAGTATACAATTTTCTAAAATGAATACTGTTTACAACAATTTTAAATTTTCTTTAAGAAGAACAAAATATATAGTAAGTAAGTTTTATTATCGATTGGAAAATAATAAAAAAAAGTTCTTACAGCATGACCATGCACGTAACGCACGTTCAAAAAACTAAAAGCGTCGATAAAATGTGATTGAGGGAATGGCAAGCAGCTATCAAGATCTCCAAACTCTCAACGACGACGACGAAACGAAAACCTCGGGTGGGATAGGGCTTCGGACAACGAGATAACAGGTCGGAAGTTATCGATACCGGAAACCGGACGATCGTGTAGTGAATGTTAGGGAAGCACAAACCTCCTGCCGATAATATATAGAAACATCAACGAGTTTCACATGATCCTTTTAGATCATTCACTAGTTCGATTACTTATATATTTTGGGAATAATGGAATGTTAATGATTATATTTCATCTATTGTTATATTGAACACTATGATCTTGTGAACTCATTTTTTAAAGTCGAGTTTTAACATTTTTTATTGAAATATATGTGTTTGCTGCTTAATTTTTAGTCTTTTTATTTAGTGACGTTACGCTATTAGTGTTATTAAAAAATATTCGATTTTATTTATATTTATTCATCACTTTTATAATATCAAAACTGTATGTGCTGCACGGGCCGGCTGTAATTAGTAACTGAAGTTTGATTAACGCTTTACTATGCATCTTTTTTCCACTTTGTTGAATAAAAGGATAAAATTTCGTAGAAGAGAAGGGGAAAATTTAATTAATAATAACGTCAATAAACATCAATTAGTATAATTGTAGGAACAATTATAAAAAATATTATAGTACATATTCAAAAGTATTGGATATAATACTAAAAAATTAATAGCTTCAATGATGAACAATGATGCTAAAAAAAATACTTAGGTTATAGCAAATATTCAAAAGTATTGAATATAATACTAAAAAATTAATAGCTTCAATGATGAACAATGATGCTACAAAAAAAATACTTGGATTATAGTAAATATTCAAAAGTATTGAATATAATACAAAAAAATTAATAGCTTCAATGATGAACAATGATGCTACAAAAAATACTTGGATTATAGTAAATATTCAAAAGTATTGAATATAATACTAAAAAAATTGATAGCCTCGTTAATAATGATGCTACTAAAAAAATACTTGGATTATAGCAATTATTTAAAAGTATTAAATATAATAATGGGAAAAGACCCAAACCATTGAGAACGACAGAGAAATTGAAGAACTAACTAAACTAAACGAACTAGATCAATTAAACATAATTGTTAAAATGAAAGACAAGGAAGTAACTTCCTATATGAAATATAGTAATAAGGAAAAATTGATTAAGAAAACATTGTGCCTAGAGTCAAAAGATGAAGATAATTTAAAATTACAAGAAAAAATCAAAGAACAAGAAATTCAAATAAATTCTCTGAATGAACAGGTGAGTTATTTACGAGTATTAAGAAAGTTGTTGTAAAATGTATGTAAATTATTTGTTTTGTGCATAGGTCGCAAGTTTAGATTCGTTGCGAAAACAATTGGAGGAATTCGATTTGGAAAAGAAAGCGTTAGAACTTAAAAAGAATGTC
This sequence comes from Panorpa germanica, assembly GCA_963678705.1. Classification (NCBI taxonomy): domain Eukaryota; kingdom Metazoa; phylum Arthropoda; class Insecta; order Mecoptera; family Panorpidae; genus Panorpa; species Panorpa germanica. Next base: position 23,712,086 of record OY783209.1, read on the forward strand.
GCTGTTGATGAATCCCGGAAAACTGCTCTTAAATACGCTAAACTCCTAGGACATCAAAACAACAAACAAAAAATAAAGCATGTCATTAAGATAAAAAATGAAAATTTGGAACTTAAACAGGTAAATATATTAATGTATTAATTAGTACAAGGTAGCTGTTACATTTACTTGATGTTCTTTTTCTCTAACTAACAGAAGATTACAAATTTGGAATTAATCGTTGAAAAACAAAAACGTACTATCGAAAATTTGAAGAAAACATCTTTAATCAAAAGACCGAATGTAGCAAGGAAAACGTTAATAGCATCTACACTACGGGGAAAGGAAAATCGAAGCCCAGCGAACAGCTAAACCAATAAACCTTAAAATGAAATAATAAATAGTACCTGGATAACTAGAGAGCTTTGATAATAAAGTAACTTATGCTTAGATATACTCGTATTTAAATTTGACTTGAAAACTTGAATTGTTTTACATGAATTGATTATGAATTTGTGAACCATGTCTTAATTTTTATAAAGCTGTACTATATATTGATAAAGTGGTGACATTAAAGCATGATCTTGACTTGAAATTTACTTGATATTTATGTTCTCTTACAACCATGAACTTATTACGTAGTTGTGTTACGTCTATAAGGAAGGCCGTCTACCTTTTCACCTTTGCTCTCATCACCAACATGTACGATTGATTAAAGAGTATACAATTTTCTAAAATGAATACTGTTTACAACAATTTTAAATTTTCTTTAAGAAGAACAAAATATATAGTAAGTAAGTTTTATTATCGATTGGAAAATAATAAAAAAAAGTTCTTACAGCATGACCATGCACGTAACGCACGTTCAAAAAACTGAAAGCGTCGATAAAATGTGATTGAGGGAATGGCAAGCAGCTATCAAGATCTCCAAACTCTCAACGACGACGACGAAACGAAAACCTCGGGTGGGATAGGGCTTCGGACAACGAGATAACAGGTCGGAAGTTATCGATACCGGAAACCGGACGATCGTGTAGTGAATGTTAGGGAAGCACAAACCTCCTGCCGATAATATATAGAAACATCAACGAGTTTCACATGATCCTTTTGGATCATTCACTAGTTCGATTACTTATATATTTTGGGAATAATGGAATGTTAATGATTATATTTCATCTATTGTTATATTGAACACTATGATCTTGTGAACTCATTTTTTAAAGTCGAGTTTTAACATTTTTTATTGAAATATATGTGTTTGCTGCTTAATTTTTAGTCTTTTTATTTAGTGACGTTACGGTATTAGTGTTATTAAAAAATATTCGATTTTATTTATATTTATTCATCACTTTCATAATATCAAAACTGTATGTGCTGCACGGGCCGGCTGTAATTAGTAACTGAAGTTTGATTAACGCTTTACTATGCATCTTTTTTCCACTTTGTTGAATAAAAGGATAAAATTTCGTAGAAGAGAAGGGGAAAATTTAATTAATAATAACGTCAATAAACATCAATTAGTATAATTGTAGGAACAATTATAAAAAATATTATAGTACATATTCAAAAGTATTGGATATAATACTAAAAAATTAATAGCTTCAATGATGAACAATGATGCTACAAAAAATACTTAGGTTATAGCAAATATTCAAAAGTATTGAATATAATACTAAAAAATTAATAGCTTCAATGATGAACAATGATGCTACAAAAAAAATACTTGGATTATAGTAAATATTCAAAAGTATTGAATATAATACAAAAAAATTAATAGCTTCAATGATGAACAATGAAGCTACAAAAAATACTTGGATTATAGTTTTTTTTTTTTTTTTATTTATTTAGGCTTTGGCTTATTCAGCCTTCTTGCCATTGCTTTTATTTGTAAAATTATATAAAAATTTACATATAAATTATAATTGTTCTAATAAATACAAAACAAATTGATTCTTTTAAAAAATTAAACTTAAAATTAAATACATACTAAATAAAATATTTTAACTTAAATTACACTTCTATATTATTTTCTATCTCAAAGTTTGTTAATATTTCCGCCGTTGCTTCACTTGTCATTAAACAGGACATATTGACTGGGAACTGTGTTACATTACATAAATCATTTAAAAGTCTATCAATTTTTGATGTTAAAAGATGACACCCTAGAATTATATGGTCCAAAGACCCTTCTTCTCCACATCTACAATTTGGTGTGTCTTTTATATTTATTTTGTATAGATGAGCTGGACATCTAGAATGCCCAGATTTCATTCGACAATTTGTTGAAATATATCTCCGTGAATGATTTTTATTAAACCATGTGGTTGTTGGAATTTTTTGATTCGCTGCAAAAAAAATTTTCCAGTATTTTGACTTTTCTCATTATATATATTCTGCCATTCTGCCATACAATTTTCTTTAATTATTTTTTTGGAATCATTTATTGACCAATTTATTTCGATTATTTCCCCATCTACACAAGCTTCTTTGGCCAGTTTGTCAGCCATTTCGTTTCCTTTTATGCCTACATGTCCAGGAATCCAAATAAGTTTAACATTGATATCATTTTTTTCCATTTTTAAAAGATATTCTTTAATTGAACATATTTTGTTATTATTATTGTTTTTGAATTTATTGTTATTTAAAGATACACAAACACTACGAGAATCTGTGAAGATTAATATATTTTTATTGTCAGTTTTTTGTATTATTTCTAGTAATTTCATAATTGCTGTTATTTCTGTATTATAAGAATTTGTGATGTTGTTAAGTTTGTATTTGTACTGTTGATCTGTATTATAATTGAAAATGCCAATTCCTCCAGTTTTAGAGTTTTTTTCGAATGAACCATCGGTAAACCATATACTCCAGTTTATATCATCTTTTGTTATATATTCCATATATTTTTGATAAGTTATTTCCTTACTGTCATTCTTCTTGAACAAATTTATTTCTGTATGTATTGTTGTCATGCTTATTTCTAATGGAAATTTGAAAAAAGGTATAATGTTGTGTACCTCTAAGTTCAAGTTATTATATCTATCAAAACTAGTTAAAAGTGCCGGTTTTTTATGAGTTGTCCAATATGGTTTATTATAAAGAACATATAGTTTAGATAATCTTGTATTTAAGGGGCCACATGAGTTATGTCTGTTTTTACAAAAGAAACTGTCTGATATTTGTTGTATTCTGATATTTACCGGAGGAATATTAGTTTGATAGTTGAGGATTTGGATTGGTGTTGAAACCATTGCACCTAATATTATTCTTAAACATTTGTTTTGTATAATTTCAATTTTTTTTAATCTTGAGTTATTTGCGGTGCAGATCATAGTACTAGAATAGTCAATATGCGGTCTAACAATAGCTTTATATATTTTTATTAAGGTTGTTGGGTGTGCGCCCCATTTGTATCCTGCTATACATCGCATCAAATTTAAGCCTTTTTGACATTTGTTAATAATATGTGCAATTTCTTTCGCCCAAGTGCTTTTCGTATCAAAGAATATACCCAGAAATTTGGTATTTGAAGTAACAGTTATATTTTTATTTCTGATGGTTATTTTTGGACTGCAGTTTATTCTATGCCTTGTAAATATAACTATTTTACTTTTTTCTGACGATATATTTAATTTGATTTCCTTTAATAAAATATCTAGTTTTCTTAATTTCGATTGTAATCTGTTTTGAGCTATATCTTGTGTATGACCCATACTATAAATAACCATGTCATCTGCATACATCAGTACTGTTGTGTTGTTATCTGATAATGTTGTTAACTTTTCTGTGTATATGTTGAATAATAAGGGAGATAATATTGAGCCTTGTGGAATTCCGTGATTACATAGTATAGGACCAGTTAACTTATTATTGTATCTAACTGTTATTTCTCTATTTTGGAAGTAGTTTATAATCCAGTTGGATATTTTGGAAGATATACCTATGTTTTCTACTTTTTCTTTTAATATTTTTAGATTAACATTGTCATAAGCAGCTTCAATGTCAATGAAAGCAGCTATCATATAATGATTTTTACTGTATGTTCTTTGAATATCGATATTCAATATGTTTAAGTTATGCTGTGTACTTCTTGTTTTTCTAAACGCAAATTGTAACTCCGGTAATCTTTTATGATGTTCGAGATACCACTCCAGTCTGTTTTTGATGATGGATTCCATAGTTTAGCCCATACATGATAGTAAAGTAATTGGTCTGAATGATTCTTCTTTGTTTGGATCTTTTCCTGTTTTTAATATAGGAACAACGATATGTTTTTTCCAGTCTAATGGTATATCAGCAGTGTTTAATGACAGATTGTATATTTGTGTAAGATGATTTATTGCATTGTCAGGTAAGTTTTGTATCATTTTGTAATTTATTCTATCAAATCCTGTGCTACTGTTTTTATTATGATTTAACGCGAATTTTACTTCATTTTTATTTATGTTATTATCTAGAAAATTATCTTTTACGATGGTGGTAGTAGTAATATTTAAATTGTTGTTCTGTGGAATTTTTTTTTTAATGAATTCTTCTATTAAATTTTCATTATCACTTATCCTTTTAGTACTATAGCTTTTATTGTTAATTTTTCTTATATTATTCCAGACAATGTTGGTTGTTGTGTTTGGGTTTAAATTCTCGCAGAAATTTTGCCATTCTATTTTTTTTCTGGCTCTAAAATATCGTCTGGTTTTAGCTTGATGTTTTTTATAATTTAAATAATTCGCCATTGTCATGTTTTTATTAAAAATAGTTAGTGCTAATTTTCTTTGAGCTATCATTTTATTGCACTCAGTGTCCCACCAAGACGGTTTTATTTTATTAGGAGTTATATTATACAATCTGGTAGATGGGATATGTATGTCTGCCGAATTATTAATAACATCTCTAAATTGGTTGTATTTGTTTTCAACATCTTGGGGATTACTTGTGATTCCATTTGTGCTAAGGTTTGAAATTCTGCTTTCTATTTCAAGGCTATATTTCTCCCAATCTGCTTTTCGGAAATTTCTCCTCGTTAAATATTCAGATGTACGGTAACGGTCTTTATTATAGTCATTCAAACAGAAAAAAATTGGGTAGTGATCACTACCTAAGCTATCTGCAAGAACTTGCCACGAAGTAATTTGTTGTGTTAACGTCATTGATACCAATGTGAGATCCAATATACTGTCCCTTGTACTGAGATTGCTTACTCTAGTTGGTTTATCATCGTTGATAATATTTAGATTTTCGTTTTCTATGAAATCTAACAATTCGTTACCTTCATACTGACTACCTGGACAATTTATATCCCAAGCAAGATTAGTCGCGTTAAAATCTCCAGCAAGTATAACAGGAACATCTATTTGTTGTTTTATCTGTGACCAATTAGAATTAGATAGTTTATGATTCGGTTTAGCATAGATTGATAAAATACATATTACATCAGTTTCGTTATGTGTTAAAATTATTCCAACTATTTCGACCGAATTAAATGGGTTATTTAGCATTACTCTTTTATATTTTATAGATTTATGAATCAAGATAGCAACACCCCCGTGGGGATTATAGTTTGTATTCTGTATCCTATCTTCTCTTTCAATAAAATAACCTTTGATGTTGAAATTGATATTTTTTGTTAAAAACGTTTCTGATAGTATGCATATATGTATGTTATGCTTCTGTAACATATGTTGTAGTTCCTCTTTAATATATCTGACTCCTCTGCAATTCCATTGAATAAAATTTATCATTTTAACTGTTTTAATTAATTATTGATTTTTATATCTGTCCTTGGTCTTGTTGTTAGATTTATTTATATATTTTATTTTATTTTATTTTCTCTCCGTTTATATAATTATTGTTGATTTAATATTTTAGTAAATTTATTAAACGATTAGGTTTAGTGATGTGAATAGATTTTTAAAAAATAAACTTAATTTATATATCGATGTTTTCTTACGAGTTTGGCCATTGTACACTAGATATTTGTTTCTTGTAGCTTCTAAGGGATTGGGATGTAATATTTGGGTCTTTGTTTGTATTTTTAATTTTGTCATCATTATTTTTATTATATATTGATGTATAGCAGGTATCATTATCATTGTTTTCCATTGTAATATCAGGTGTCTCTTGGTTGATTTGCCTTCTGTTTTTTCCTTGATTAGTTATCTTAAGGTATGTGTCGCTTTCTTCATTGTTAGGTTTCTTTTCTTCTCTTCTTCTTTTTGGAATTGGTTCTTTAGTGGATGTCGTAGGTTGTGGTTGACTGTAAGATCTTTGTAACGAGTTACCTGTATTTGATTTATTCACTCTGGTATTAGTTCTTCTGGTTAAAGGGTTTGGTTTGTATGTTGGAATTATGTTGATACTATTGTATTTATTAGTGATATTGGGAAAAGTCTCATTGTAGTTTAGAGCTTCAAAAAAATTTTGAGTTCTTACTGAGTATAAATAGTCTGTATTTTTTTTCTGTTAATTCTAATTTTGCTTCATAAAAACTGAGATTGTGTTGGGCCATGAGATCTTTTATCTTGATTTGTCTTTTTTTTTCAGGACATTCATTGTCTGTAGCCTCGTGGTTAAGTTTACAATTTATGCATGTCGGATTAGGAGATGTGCATGCAGTACGTAAATGATCTTCACTTCCGCAGAATTTACATTTTGCTACTTTTGCTCTACATTTTGTGGCTGCATGTCCAAATTTAAAACAATTATAACATTGTATCGTCTGTTGTACAAATGGTTCACATGCTCGTCTCACTCTCCACATGTAAACATAAGCAGGAATAGCAAGTCCTTCAAAGAATAATTTCACTGTTGTACTGGGTTCATATTTAATAGCTCCGTCAACTCTTAGTTTTCGATTTAACCTTTGCACTCTCGTTACTTTAAAAGGTGGACACTCTATATTATTTAAAATTGTATCTTCCGAATATTCAATATCAACACCTTTTATAATAGCAACTTTTGTGCACCAGTAAAATGGGATAAACGCTTCATACCCATTGTTTTTCAGCAATGTTGATTTGGTAATTTCGTTAGCTAGTACTGCATTAGCACATTGAACGATTACTCTATTTCTTCCCACTTTTTTAATTTCTATTATATTAGATTTATTGCTAATTTTACATATTATTTCTGCTAATTTAAGAGAACTAAAAAATGTATTTCCATCACTATTATTTTTAACTATCATTACTTTATACGAGTCATATTTTGTTTCTGTGTTGTATAAATTATTAAATATTTTTTTAACATTGTCACTATTGTTATTTAAGTTTTCTGTTATATCACTGGATGATTTATCTGTAGGAATTGATTTGTTAGTCACAGAGTTGTTTTTATTGATCGGATTTTTATCGGGAGGTTCAACCTCCATATCCATATTGTTAATTAACCAGTGATAATTAAATAGAAGTTACTTCACTTCTAATTAATAACACTTAATAATAATATAAATTATAATTTAAAAAAAAAAATAAATCACGAAAAAAATATTATAATTTGCAAAAAAAAAAAGATCACTATTTATTTTATTGTTTTGTTTATTGTAAATACGTGCGCTCACCAAGAAGACTCGATGTAAACTGTTGGATTATAGTAAATATTCAAAAGTATTGAATATAATACTAAAAAAATTGATAGCCTCGTTAATAATGATGCTACTAAAAAAATACTTGGATTATAGCAATTATTCAAAAGTATTGAATATAATAATGGGAAAAGAACCAAACCATTGAGAACGACAGAGAAATTGAAGAACTAACTAAACTAAACGAACTAGATCAATTAAACATAATTGTTAAAATGAAAGACAAGGAAGTAACTTCCTATATGAAATATTGTAATAAGGAAAAATTGATTAAGAAAACATTGTGCCTAGAGTCAAAAGATGAAGATAATTTAAAATTACAAGAAAAAATCAAAGAACAAGAAATTCAAATAAATTCTCTGAATGAACAGGTGAGTTATTTACGAGTATTAAGAAAGTTGTTGTAAAATGTATGTAAATTATTTGTTTTGTGCATAGGTCGCAAGTTTAGATTCGTTGCGAAAACAATTGGAGGAATTCGATTTGGAAAAGAAAGCGTTAGAACTTAAAAAGAATGTCGCTGTTGATGAATCCCGGAAAACTGCTCTTAAATACGCTAAACTCCTAGGACATCAAAACAACAAACAAAAAATAAAGCATGTCATTAAGATAAAAAATGAAAATTTGGAACTTAAACAGGTAAATATATTAATGTATTAATTAGTACAAGGTAGCTGTTACATTTACTTGATGTTCTTTTTCTCTAACTAACAGAAGATTACAAATTTGGAATTAATCGTTGAAAAACAAAAACGTACTATCGAAAATTTGAAGAAAACATCTATAATCAAAAGACCGAATGTAGCAAGGAAAACGTTAATAGCATCTACACTACGGGGAAAGGAAAATCGAAGCCCAGCAAACAACTAAACCTATAAACCTTAAAATAAAATAATAAATAGTACCTGGATAGCTAGAGAGCTTTGATAATAAAGTAACTTATGTTTAGATATACTCGTATTTAAATTTGACTTGAAAACCTGAATTGTTTTACATGAATTGATTATGAATTTGTGAACCATGTTTTAATTTTTATAAAGCTGTACTATATATTGATAAAGTGGTGACATTAAAGCATGATATTGACTTGAAATTTAATTGATATTTATGTTCTCTCACAACCATGAACTTATTACGTAGTTGTGTTGCGTCTATAAGGAAGGCCGTCTACCTTTTCACCTTTGCTCTCATCACCAACATGTACGATTGATTAAAGAGTATACAATTTTCTAAAATGAATACTGTTTACAACAATTTTGAATTTTCTTTAAGAAGAACAAAATATATAGTAAGTAAGTTTTATTATCGATTGGAAAATAATAAAAAAAAGTTCTTACAGCATGACCATGCATGTAACGCACGTTCAAAAAACTGAAAGCGTCGATAAAATGTGATTGAGGGAATAAAAAGCAGCTATCAAGATCTCCAAACCCTCAACGACGACGACGAAACGAAAACCTCGGGTGGGATAGGGCTTCGGACAACGAGATAACAGGTCGGAAGTTATCGATACCGGAAACCGGACGATCGTGTAGTGAATGTTAGGGAAGCACAAACCTCCTGCCGATAATATAAAGAAACATCAACGAGTTTCACATGATCCTTTTGGATCATTCACTAGTTCGATTACTTATATATTTTGGGAATAATGGAATGTTAATGATTATATTTCATCTATTGTTATATTGAACACTATGATCTTGTGAACTCATTTTTTAAAGTCGAGTTTTAACATTTTTTATTGAAATATATGTGTTTGCTGCTTAATTTTTAGTTTTTTTTATTTAGTGACGTTACGCTATTAGTGTTATTAAAAAATATTCGATTTTATTTATATTTATTCATCACTTTCATAATATCAAAACTGTATGTGCTGCACGGGCCGGCTGTAATTAGTAACTGAAGTTTGATTAACGCTTTACTATGCATCTTTTTTCCACTTTGTTGAATAAAAGGATGAAATTTCGTAGAAGAGAAGGGGAAAATTTAATTAATAATAACGTCAATAAACATCAATTAGTATAATTGTAGGAACAATTATAAAAAATATTATAGTACATATTCAAAAGTATTGGATATAATACTAAAAAATTAATAGCTTCAATGATGAACAATGATGCTACAAAAAATACTTAGGTTATAGCAAATATTCAAAAGTATTGAATATAATACTAAAAAATTAATAGCTTCAATGATGAACAATAATGCTACAAAAATACTTAGGTTATAGCAAATATTCAAAAGTATTGAATATAATACTAAAAAATTAATAGCTTAAATGATGAACAATGATTCTACAAAAAAATACTTGGATTATAGTAAATATTCAAAAGTATTGAATATAATACTAAAAAAATTGATAGCGTCGTTAATAATTATGCTACTAAAAAAATACTTGGATTATAGCAATTATTCAATAGTATTGAATATAATAATGGGAAAAGAACCAAACCATTGAGAACGACAGAGAAATTGAAGAACTAACTAAACTAAACGAACTAGATCAATTAAACATAATTGTTAAAATGAAAGACAAGGAAGTAACTTCCTATATGAAATATAGTAATAAGGAAAAATTGATTAAGAAAACATTGTGCCTAGAGTCAAAAGATGAAGATAATTTAAAATTACAAGAAAAAATCAAAGAACAAGAAATTCAAATAAATTCTCTGAATGAACAGATGAGTTATTTACGAGTATTAAGAAAGTTGTTGTAAAATGTATGTAAATTATTTGTTTTGTGCATAGGTCGCAAGTTTAGATTCGTTGCGAAAACAATTGGAGGAATTCGATTTGGAAAAGAAAGCGTTAGAACTTAAAAAGAATGTCGCTGTTGATGAATCCCGGAAAACTGCTCTTAAATACGCTAAACTCCTAGGACATCAAAACAACAAACAAAAAATAAAGCATGTCATTAAGATAAAAAATGAAAATTTGGAACTTAAACAGGTAAATATATTAATGTATTAATTAGTACAAGGTAGCTGTTACATTTACTTGATGTTCTTTTTCTCTAACTAACAGAAGATTACAAATTTAGAATTAATCGTTGAAAAACAAAAACGTACTATCCAAAATTTGAAGAAAACATCTTTAATCAAAAGACCGAATGTAGCAAGGAAAACGTTAATAGCATCTACACTACGGGGAAAGGAAAATCGAAGCCCAGCGAACAGCTAAACCTATAAACCTTAAAATAAAATAATAAATAGTACCTGGATAGCTAGAGAGCTTTGATAATAAAGTAACTTATGCTTAGATATACTCGTATTTAAATTTGACTTGAAAACCTGAATTGTTTTACATGAATTGATTATGAATTTGTGAACCATGTCTTAATTTTTATAAAGCTGTACTATATATTGATAAAGTGGTGACATTAAAGCATGATATTGACTTGAAATTTAATTGATATTTATGTTCTCTCACAACCATCAACTTATTACGTAGTTGTGTTGCGTCTATAAGGAAGGCCGTCTACCTTTTCACCTTTGCTCTCATCACCAACATGTACGATTGATTAAAGAGTATACAATTTTCTAAAATGAATACTGTTTACAACAATTTTGAATTTTCTTTAAGAAGAACAAAATATATAGTAAGTAAGTTTTATTATCGATTGGAAAATAATAAAAAAAAGTTCTTACAGCATGACCATGCATGTAACGCACGTTCAAAAAACTGAAAGCGTCGATATAATGTGATTGAGGGAATGGCAAGCAGCTATCAAGATCTCCAAACTCTCAACGACGACGACGAAACGAAAACCTCGGGTGGGATAGGGCTTCGGACAACGAGATAACAGGTCGGAAGTTATCGATACCGGAAACCGGACGATCGTGTAGTGAATGTTAGGGAAGCACAAACCTCCTGCCGATAATATATAGAAACATCAACGAGTTTCACATGATCCTTTTGGATCATTCACTAGTTCTAGCTCTGATGAAATTTCGTAGAAGAGAAGGGGAAAATTTAATTAATAATAACGATACATGATAGGAACGTTACAAAACAAAACTCTTCCCCAAATTATGATCTATGGTTTAAAATCTTTTCTTTTACCCCTTCCAACGTTTTATTTTCGATTTCTTCAATTGGATTTCGTGTAGCCATCTTCAATTAGTCAAATCAGCAAGGATTATCTTCAAACACGATTGATTTCGAGAAACTTCTAAAGAATAATGTCACACATCTGTCCGGTACTTACAAATAAGCCCCCAAAAAGTATGATTAGATCCATTTACGATTAGATAAACAAGATTTCTTGCGGGATGTAAAGAAGGCGCGAGCATTGTCCCCTAGAACGATGAAGACATCATTGGTTTTGAGTTATGTTTAAAGAGTTAGTTATGGAAGTAAAAAATATTACGTTAATAATATAAGTTTACATTTTGTGTTTAAAGGGTTAGTTAATGAAAATAACTGATCCGAAAATCGAACCCGAAAACAACAATCTGATTTTGCATTAAAAGCAGAATGTAATATAAATACAAAATTGAAGAGAAATATAAATTAAACTTACTCTGGCATAGAATAAATATCTACATATATCTTACCTTTAACAAAGCGTCTCGAACAGAATTAACTGCTTCAGTTATATCTATTAAACCCTTTGGCAAATTTCTGGTAGAGTCATGAATACTTAACAGTTTGGATTTTGCTTGAATTGAGATTGTTTCTCTCAATTTTTTTATTTTGTTCTATAAAAAAAATATTCAAAATCATTTCTCTTTGTAAAGTAGCTTAAATCATGCAAGAGCAAGGAAAAATAAAAACTTCATACCTGCAAATAATCTCTTTCCTTCGTAACACTTTCTAGTTTCTTGGAATTATTAGACTTTTCAAATTCCTTAGTTGAGTTTATAAGTTTATCAGTCAATTTTTTATTGTCCTAAAGTATAAGTAATTTATAAACAATTAACGTATATGAGTGGACCAAAAAACGAAAAATAACCAACCTGAGACAATCGCTGGAGTTCTTTTGCATAAGTAATTTTGTAACAGTCATAGTCGACTGTCAATTTCGTTAATTTACATTCTTCACCTGATAATTGTTCATTCAATTCACGTATTGTTTTCTGGGAATCATCTATAAGAAATGTTTGTAATAAAGGAAAAACTGATTTCAATTTTTTAAACATATTATCTCGGTAACCTATCGAAATCTAGTAATATTTAATTCAAAGAGGGGTCCACAAATCGCAATTTTTAGCAAAATGTTGCAATTTTGCTAAAGATACTATTATGCGTGAAATGTCTTCTCAAGAATTAAGAAAAAAAGAAAGTCTTATGATTGTATCAGCAATCAAATATATCACAGAACTGGGTAACATTTGTTCAATATCAATTTTGCTAAAAATACTATTATGCGTGAAATGTCTTCTCAAGAATTAAGAAAAAAAGAAAGTCTTATGATTGTATCAGCAATCAAATATATCACAGAACTGGGTAACATTTGTTCAATATCACTTTTTTATTGTATCTAAAGCTTAAATAATAATAATAGTTACCTTCATCAGTCATAGTACATGCATGAACAAGGATTGTTTCTAAACTTTTTGCAAAATCAGGATTGCAATAACGTTTCGTCTTTGCCATCTTGACTATTGAAAATGGACTGCAACTCCGCCGTTCTGATTCCTCTGGTACATCTTCTGAATCCTGTTGCAAAAATGTTCGTATAAAATAAAATATATTTGTAAAGTAGAATTATAAAACGAAATACTTTATTACTTGAAGTACATTATAGTATACTAGCTTTTGCCCCCGTCGCAAGCGACGTCTGTTTTTTATGTGTGGCTTGAATTTCATGTCAAAATTTAATTCCATTTTTAAACTGAAATAATAAATAAATTCGTCCTATATTAAATTTTACATATTATAACAATTATTTTTCATTCAAACTGACTAAGGAAATATATTTTTTATATCAAAATAAAAAATATTTTCAATTCATATATTTGTTTCGAATTTTGTATGGCATCTCGAAAACGGCTCCAGGGAAGTTTTTAAAAATTTCCTATTTCGTAGAGAAAAAAAATTCTAAGACTTTTGGCGTCCCCGGATTTTTCCCTGAATTTCCTGGGAACCCGTAATTTTGGAAAAACTGGAAAAAAAGTGATCCCTTTTTTGCTGTATTACTTTTAATTCGTAAAAGATAGAAAGTTTAAATTTTGCATGTGTATTAAGGTATTCAATGCTGACATTTCTCAAGAATTAGAAATTCAAAAATTAAAAAAGGGGGGGTTGAAGAAATTCGGAGGCCCGGTATGGAACTTTGTAGAAAGTTCATATTCTGGATTCTAAAATAATTAGGTATATTATTAATAAAAAATAAATTCAAAATTTTAAAATTTTATTGGGGGGCAGTATTTGCCGAGAGTAAAAATTGTGCTAGAAAGTTGAAATTTTGTATATAGGCTAACCTTGGCAACATATTTACGAATCGAAAAAAAAATCCCAAATTTTCAAAAAAAGTTGGTCGAAGACGCATAAATTGAAAATATTTTTTATTTTGATAAAAAAAATATATTTTTTTAGTCAATTTAAATATAAGCGCGAGTTTATTTATTATTTCAATTTAAAAATAGAATTAAATATGAAATGTAATTTTATTTTAAAGTAGAATTCTAAGATAATTGTGCATATACTTTTAGATTATAGATGGTGCTAATGTTGGTGGGGTTTTAAGTTTATATTCAAAAAATAATGTTTACTGAATTAACACTATGAAGTAACAAAAATGAAAAAAGTATTTTGTGTTTTCCAAATAGGAAATAGGTTGGTAAAAGTTTTCAAATAAAATATAAAATTCTATACTCTTAAAAGATATTTAAATACAAAATAGAAAATAGGTATTTACTATTTTGTATTTGCATTTTGAGTATATGTATTTGAAAAACGCACATCTCTGCTGTATATATATGTATATATATGTATATATATATATATATATATATATATATATATATATATATATATATATATATATATATATATATGTATATATGTATATATATATATATATATATATATATAAATATATATATATATATATATATATATATATATATATATATATATATATGTATGTGGGATATAATTTAGGATTATATATAATTAGTTTGTAAGAAATAGTAATTATATAGTAAAGAACTCTATAAAATAGGTTAGGAACATTGCTAATATTAAGTTATATTCAAATGTTACTAGCTCTGTTTTTGAAACGATTTGTGGACCCCTCTAACAGGTCACGACACACGTTCGCTTGCTACGACATGCGATGATGCATGGTCAACAGAGAAGGTTGTTAAAATGGCGATAAGTAGTAACATACATAGTTTGTATGACAGTCATTAGTAAATTCGGGAAATGTAGTATTAACTAGTTGTTAATAACATTAAGAATTAGAATACGATTAACAATATTACTAGTTGTAATATTTGTTGTTGAATAATATTGTTGTGAACTATTTTTGGTAATTATTCACACCAGTGGAAACTATAAACAGTTTCCAGCCAATTGAAAACACTGTGGAAACCAGCGACGCAGAAATAGTAACAAAAACAAAATCACCACCGCCAATAGTACTAGCTATAAAGTTATCAAACCCGGCGGACACTTTTGAGAAAATAAGAAACCGACTTCCAACCAAATACCTTAGTGTGAAATACGGTGTAGAGAGTTTTAAACTCTACACAAAAACAGATGAAGTCAGAAGCATACTGTACGAATGTAAAATGGAAAACTACACGTACACACAACAGAAAGACAAAAAACGAAAATTCGTTGTAAAAGGGATTCACCCAACTACAACATGTGAAGACATTAAAGAAGACCTGAACAGCGTTACCCCAATAGCCGAAAAAGTGGAGCAGATGTACAAAAAAATAAACAACGAGAAGGTGCTATATCCGATGTATCTCATCACAATCAACGACAACACGGACACAACGGAACTTATAAAAAACAAAAAATACATCTGCCACTACGTTGTACGCTGGGAGAAATACAAAAACAAAAGTGGCGTAACGCAATGCTTCAACTGCCAACGTTTTGGTCATGCGGCTAAAAACTGCAGCATGAAACCAAGGTGCATAAAATGCACAAAAGAGCACGAAATTGGACAATGCCAGCAAGAGACCGGGAAAGCGGATGAACCACCCGGCAAACTACAGAAAATGTAGCAAGAGAATCGAGTACATAACAAATAGGACACAGCAAAAACCAACAAATAGACCTACAAGGAGACCACATCAACACCAACCAACAATAATACCGGCACCTGTTACAGTGTCGGAGAAAATCTCACCACCCAGAACTACACAACGAGCGCCAACAACGTATGCAAATATAGTAACAGCCAACAATCAATTAAATGAATCCATCACTACAGACAAAGATACTGATACTGCAAATTTTACCATGCCGTCAATGCAAGCACTCTCGGATTGCATCACCAATATTGAAAGAGCCACAGACAGGAAAACAAAGCTAAAAATACTATTAAATTGCTTCCTATCACTACTAGATTAATCATAAAAGTACTATATTGGAACTGCCACAGCTTACTATCCCACAAGGCAGAACTATTGAACATAATGAAAAACGAAAACATAGACGTTGCACTACTAAGTGAAACGTGGCTCAAACCGCAGCACCGACTAATTTTAGATAAATATACAATATATAGAACCGACAGAGCACATAGCATGGGAGGAGGCACAGCAGTCATGATAAAAAATTCAATAAAACATACATACGTTAATTTACCGGCACTACATAGCACTGAAGCAACAGCAATTACAATACAATGTGTACAACAACCAATCACCCTAGTAGCCATTTATAATACACCAAACACTGTTATAAGTAAAGCAGACCTTGATACATTGTTCAAACTAAATAATAAAGTAATGATAGCGGGCGACCTTAACGCTAAACATGCATCCTGGAACTGTGCTACCAGCAACACAAGCGGCAATGCGCTGCACAAATATCTCCTGGACAACATACAAAAAATTACTCTCCACAACACCGACGCACCAACACATTACCCCTCTGCTGACAACATGGCACCAAGTTATATAGACTTAGCACTTACGCAAGCAATACAAATACTGGAAACACCAATAACACTAACTCAAACTGATTCGGATCATAACCCAGTGATAATAAAAATTCCGCTACAACAAAACAAAATATTAAACAACAAAGAACAAGAAAGATACGATTACAGCAAGGCAGACTGGAACAAATTCCAAAACATCCTGGATAAACTAATTAATCATACAAAAGAAATAAATAATGTTGCAGGTCTTTATAAAATTCAATTCTTTTGTATGAAGCTAGCAGATTAAGAAAGTTTTAAAAATAACAGAAAATCTAAATTGTTATTGAAATAATAATTTTGAAAAGTGTTATACGAGAAATTATAAATTTGTAAGAAATAGAAATAGAGAATGTTCTAATTACAATGTCCAAGCATAAATCTTAAAATAAAGATAAGCAAGAAGTTTTTTTTGCAGCTAACATCTTGATATGGACTAACCAAACTGACCTTCATTTCCTGGACTTGCATCTTTAGTTTATCCAAAACATCTCTCTCAGTTTCTCTATGTTCTGCTGTCAGGTCCAATCCATTTCTATGTAGTTGAGGAATACCTAGATGATTTTCCAAACCACCGATGGCACTCAGTCCTCCATTTACACCCAAGCCTTCGTCGCTGCTTTCACCTTCATC